>CM060984.1:93812487-95012487 GCA_030765065.1 Deroplatys truncata | reverse complement strand
TGTTGGGGGGAAAAGAGCTCAAAAAAGTGAAGTATATTGGGGAAATTTTGAGAACAGAGTGGAACACATAGACAAAGAGATTACAATTAGAGAGGTAGAGTATGAAATAAAAAAACTAAAACAGAGTAAGGCTACAGGGCCAGATGGAATTCCGGGGTAATTTTGGAAAAATTTCGGGGAACTAGGAGAGGTATAAAGTTGTTGACAGAGCTATTTAATAGAATTAGAGAGAAGAAAGTGATACTGGAGAGCTGGAAAGTAGCGTTATTGCACCATTGTATAAAGGGAAGGGAGATATAAATAATCCAAGCAACTATAGAGGAATTAGTTTATTATCCATATTAGGCAAAATATACAATGGTATATTAGCTAGAAGATTATACGAGTGGGCAGAGAGGAAAGATAAGCTATCAGAATACCAAGCAAGTTTTAGGAGAGGAAAAAGAACAACAGATAACAATGATAATCCACACTATAGTGAACAAATACTTAAGAAACAAAAGTGGTAGGGTATTCATATTTTTTTCAGACTTCGAGAAGGCTTTTGATACTATAAATAAAGATGATTTGGTATATAAACTGAGGAACAAAGTAATTAGCATTGCATTCTTCGAGGGGATACAAAAATTGTACGAAGGAATTCAATTTTGTGTAAGATGTGAAAAAAATAGCATTACTGATTATATACAGCAAAATGTAGGCCTGAGGCAAGGCTGTAAACTCAGTCCAATATTATTTAACTTATTTATAGATGATATCTTAGATAGAATAATGAAAAGTAATAAAAACTGTCTAGTTATAGGGAAGAAGGAAATACCAGGGTTATTATTTGCAGATGATCTAGTAGCTGGAGCAGTAACAGTGATAGGGTTGCAGCATGCTATTAATGAAATTGCTAAATTCTGTATGGAATGTGGGCTAAAGGTGTATACAAACAAATCTAAGATAATAATGTTCAAGAAAGGATCAAAATTAAAAAGAGAGGAAAGATGGTATATAAATGGAGAGCAAATAGAGGTGGTAAAAGAATTTGATTACCTGGGGATTAGATTCCCAAGCAATGGGAAATGGGAAGCACAATCTAAATATGCACAATTGAAAGGAAAGATAGCCATGAAAGCTGTCAGAGTTTGCTTGTGCAAAATACCCATGCTATCAATGAACTGGTTGGAAAGGCTCTACGAAGTAGTAGTTGAGTCAAAAATGTTATATGGAATAGAAATATGGGGGTACAAAGGGATGGGTTAAGATTGATATAATCCATTGAATGTTTTGTTGAGAAGCTCTGGGTTTACTTAAGAATTCACCAAGGGGCGTGGCACTAGCAGAGCTAGGAAGGGTAGGGAGAAAGGTATAATAGTGGAAAGAATTTTGAAGTATTGGTATAGATGCTTAAATCTAGAAGATAGTAATATATTAAAAGAATATATACAGTTCCAAAAAGTGTTCTAGAAGAAGAGAGTTGGTTTGGGGAGATGGGAAATGTGCTAAAAGAAATTGGCATGAGGAATATTTTCCTATTAGACAAAGATAATAACAGTGGGTTTTGGAAAGAAGTGAGATTGAGGGTGGAAGACATTGAGAAACAAGAGATATGGGCTAGTTTGGAGGGTAAAAGTTCATTGATCTTGTTAAATCAGTTAAAAGAAACTGGAAAAGGCAGAAGTATGTAGATATATGCAATCAATTTGGTAGAATAGGTCTTGCGTGGATGCGCACAGGAGTAATATTTTTAAAAAGGAATTGATATAATTGGTTGGGGAGATGTATTATGTGTGACGAAATGGATAATAATTTTCATTGGCTAATAGAATGTGATAAAGTTAAAAGGTGGAGAGAGGTTATATGGAATATAAAATGGGACAAGCTAAATAAAGAAATAGTAGCATTAAGAATGTTGGGAAGTACAAAAGCACAAACAACTAAAATTATGGGGACATTTTTAGGCAATATAAGGGATAAGTGGATAAGGAGCTTAAGAAAGGTACAGCAGAATGGGCACAGTTTAGAAAGTGGTGAGATGGTATAGTAGCTTTATCCCATATATACAGCCTAGGGGTTAAATATGGGAGAGCTAGAGAACTGAAGCACTAGATTTTAAGCTTTAGAGTAAGCTTTATTTTTATATTGTAACAAGGATGGAAATAAATATTACATTACATTACATTACTAAAGTGCACGTAATGCTATTGCTGTTTCATTTGTAATTTATTTATCTTTCATAGTCATTTTTATTTTTAGTGTTTGTTTTAAACTAGTTACTTCTCAACTACATGCAGAGCTGTAATGGAGGGGGAATGCAGGTGGATGTCATCCCCTCACTTTTTTTTCAAGGGGACCACCATTTCCTTACTACTTTATATGGAGAACATTTTCTTACTAATTAACTTTTGTCTTGCTTAATTAAAATATACTAATGCTGAGTTATAACTCATAGAACATAGTTTTGAAGCCAGCTGAGCATTGGTGAATAGCCCAGGCAAACAATGCAATAAAAAATAACAATGAACATGGAATGTGTGGGGCTGGGCATATGCCAAGCTATTGTACATTGTCATTTAATTTCTCATATTGTGTAACATGTTCCATTACCAATGCTACAAATTCAAGAAATGCCCTGGCCCTAAAGCAAGCACTCAAGATCACTGTTCAACTGCAACATAAATTATTATGGAGACTTACATTAATTTAAACTTTTGTAGGATGTATAGACAGTATTGCATATTAGCTAAACATGTGATAACATTGCTATTGTGTTTGTTACAACAGTGAAATGACAACTCCCTTCTTCCTCATGCTGATGCTGCATTATTTAATGATGGATAGTAAACTCAGTTGTGGCCAACATCACAGACTGCATTGCGGACACTATGAGGAAGAAGCTCTATTCACACATAATCAAAGAATTCCAACATCTCTGTATTCATTGATGAGTCTACATCCGTGACTTCACATTCAGTTTTAATAGTGTATTTAAGGTCAGAAATTAGTGATGGTAATGTAAATACCTTTTTCTTGGATATCATTGAACTTCAAAAAACATATGCAGAAACAGTGGAAGCTGAACTTTTAAAATGTCTCTCGAAGCATGGTTTTCTTCAAGTTATTTGAATGACAATTTGTGATTTAATTGGAGGAGTGACGGTGCTAGTGTAACATTAGCTAGGAATGCAGGTGTTTTAGAACAATTTAAGAACAAGTACAACAAACTATTCAAATGGCATTGTTTGTGCCACTGAATTGAATTAGGGGTGTGACTCATATTATCATTATTTTTAACAAGCTGAATGCATTGTACCATCAATCTCCAAAGAATCAACGTGAATTGTCAGCTGTTACGCAAGAATTAGGTGCAGAACTTAAGAAGATATACAAAGTATTCTCAGTGCACTGGGTGGCCTCAAGCTTTAGAGCAGTGCAAGCAGTATGGAAGTCCTACCAGGCTTTGAATGCTCATTTTAATAGATGTTAAATTGGCATGACCAGAAAATCAAATATAAGGGAACAGTTCAACGGATTACAGAAAACGCTATCAAGCCCCGTATTCGTGTGTAACATTGCACTTGTTTTTTACATGATATAGATTTCCATTATTTCTCTGGATGCACTTCAGCCTTGGGCTTATTGTGCTATCTGTATCATTTTAAAGCAAATTCAATATGTCTGCACCTTTTACCAAGGAATACAGTGTCATAACAGATATGGTTTCAAAATCTTCCAATTCCAAAAGCATCAAATCCTTCATAAAAGAGATTGATATTTTGGACAGTAAAAAATGGGCCTTGCTCTATGACATTGTTAGCACATGGGCACAAGGGGAGGAAAGTCTAAAGCAATGTGTGATCATTTTCTTCTTTCTTTGCAAGATGTAAGAGAAGGTGTCAGAGATTATATAGACCACAATAGAGAGAACATTCCTGAAAACATGAACCTAGTTTTTGTTTGTGTTGATACACTCCCTGTGAGAGAGGCTTCAGCATAATGAACTTAGTTATGACACATTGCAGAATTTACTTTCTGTTTGCCATCTGTCATCTTTAGTGTTTATTTCAATTGTCAGACCTCTGCTGCAGCTATAGAACCTTGAGGATTACAACAAAATATGGATCAAAACACATCGTCTCAAGGATAACCAATCAAGAAGGCTAATCTACTCATGTAGCAGTCTGAGCGATATTCTAACTTATGGGATCTTCTTTAGGTGAATTTCTCCACTATTTTTGTTAGGAATACAGCACTGATTACATGCGTAATACTCTTGGATTAATTCAAGTGAGGTATTGGAAATTTTAGTTTTTGTAAGTTTTAATTTTCTTGTGAGTTAGCCCTATGAAGTTTTGGGTAACACATTGATTTGTATTTTTATTTATTTTAGGAATTTGTCTGCTGTAAGCTTCTCTAGAAATTTTATTCTACACCAACATAGTCATTTATTAGTTGGTATGCCTTGTTCACATTTTGATAGGATGGACTTTTCTGTTTCAGCAAGAAAGTTATTTAATTCTTCAAAATCTATCCTAGTGCTCATGTTAATTTCAATTTCCCTCTGGAACTTGGGTAGGGCAAAGTTGAGGGACTGAATATTATAAAATTAATAGGTTGAGATTAATTAATCACATAAGGCACTGATACTATTATGATTAGTATTAAATATTCTATGTAGTTATAGCCCAGTGAATTTATATAGATATGATCTATTAGTGTTGTTTAAATGGCTTTGGACAGTGGAAAGAGAAAAGTAAGAGGTAGTGCATCTTACTTTGAATGGAAAACTATAGTGAATGTGTGATGGTTAAGTAATCAATAAATGAAAAGTGCAAAAAAAAAAAAAAAAAAAAACTGAAAAAAAGAGCAAGATAATTTGACAAGAAATTGTAAAGTGTAAATAAACTGTAGTGATTGTCTACTGAATGAGTGACCAGGGTCAAAGTGCAGTAGACAATCAAATTTGTAAAACTCTTAGCACAATAAAATACAATACAATAGTGTTGTTGCTGTTTGAGTTAATCAAGTGTGTATATTTTTGCTGCACAGTTTATAGTTGTACCGCTTGAGAATTTTGTGGTATAAAGGAGTTCAGTTTTCATTGTTATCTAGTAGTTAATGTTAGAATCGCCTGTAAGTATTGTATTTTTGTATGCTTTGGTGCTTAGTAAAAGTTTACTTCTTAAGAATGAGAGTGAGTTACACTCTTTGTTGCTATAGAATCCTATAAGATATACCCTCCTATTATACTAGGTTGTTTTAAGTTTTAAAATACTATATCACTTATAGTTTTAACTATTTTGATTTGCCAACTTAGAGTCATATACAGATAATCCACCTGCAATCTATCGCATACTACATGGTGTGCAACAACCAGGAATACTAAAATATTGCACTTCACTGTTGTCTAGCCATGTTTCAACTATCACCATTATATCTACATTATTAATTTTTATAATTAGTGAAATATTAGCAAATTTTATTCTAACAATACACATATTAGAATATAAAATTGTAATAAATGATGACTCTCAAATCAGTCTTTTTGTTTTGTACTCACAATTCAGTTCAGAGGAATTGAACATAGCACAGTTTAATGAAGAAAATTGTGCTTTTACTTCTGAGCTGAGGTGTATTTCTTTTTGAGTTCATTGATGTCTACTTTATTTCTTATTTCTGTACTTGACCCATCTTTCAACTTTTTGACATAAATCTTACAGTCTCTCATCCATAAACACCAGATTTTTTTCCCTTTCTGACACAACACAACACTCTGCATTATTTTACTATCAGGTTGTTCACCAGGGATAGGTGATTGTTGAAGTATGCATTCTGAGATTGGCAGTCCATTTCAATGTCCCTTGTTATGAATATGGTTTGGATACTTTTTCCATCTATTGATAAGCTTTAGGATAATTTTTGTATAGCTATTGTTTAAATAGTATTTGAAAATTAAAACACCATCATGATACATGCAGTTCAGGTTTTAACTGTAAAGCCGCATTTATATTTTCATTTTATTTTATTTTATTTTTTTTTTTTGTAATAGTGAAATTGATGTAATGTTCTGTTGGTAACAAACAATTACGAATATATATAGGTACTATTCAGGTTTAAAAATAAATACCCAGCTAAACAATCCTCCCAGTTACACATCCAAAGTAGTTTGTACTACTTGGTAACTCAAAATGCATGCGTTAATGCCAATGGCAATAAATAAACAGGTTTAAAAAAAAAAGCTTCTGTTTAAATTATTGCTAATAATGCCATGAAGAGTTGATCCATCCTGATACTGTAATTATTAACATGAAGTTATAAAGAAATAATAGTAAGATAAAGAAATAATTGCAATAGATAATCTCCATATATTAAGTCAATGTTTAATGTAATAAACCTGAGTTGAAAAGATTTGTCCAGAGAAATAGGTCATTAGTGAGTTAAGTTAATGAAAGTCATTAGTAACAGCTGAGGATAGAACACATTAGCTTAAAGTTTCTGTGAATGCAGTTTAGAGTTAAATTCAGTACATTAGCAGAGTCATGTAGACCAATTATGTAAAAGAGAAAAGTGGATGAAATTTGCAGAGTTAGGGGTGGTACCACCTGGTAACACGGTAAGAGATGCACATGAATAGCTTTCAAGATTGGAGTACATGTGAAGGTATGTTTGTGGGGTAGTTCTAAGTGGGCAGAATTTAAGTAATATAAAGGTGTGCATTCTAATAAGAGAGTTAATGATCGACATTCTTTCATGCATACATTCGTGCATCCATCACTCTGGATACTTGTGATGACTTGTGTATTATTTTTGGTGCTCAGTGATATGCTTGTGCGAGTAAGATTTAGTGGCCATCGTGAGGGGTTTTGCTGGTAAGCATTTTAGCGACTCACATCAAGTTATGCTTCTAGTTTCTTTATTGCGGAAACAGTTATTCCAAACCATAAAATTGATACTGCAGAAGTTAGCAGATATAATAATTCATTTGTTATAGTTTTGAGTGCTATGATTCATAATCACTTTCATCTTTATCTTCAAACCATTGGATGCTATTAAAATTGTCGCACCATCATGACATCATTTATATTGCTTCAAAATTGGTGCACCATCGCAGCACTTCAAAGTAAGGACCACCAGAAGCTGGGGAGGCAATGGTGAATCAAACCCAGTGACCGAGAGCACAAGTAGGAAGGAAGATAACCCAGAATGGTGGTAGCTCAAGCTACTCAGGTATGTAGGGAGCAAGAAAGAAGAAAAAAGACATCAGCATCAGTAGACAACAGTGAGTGCATCAGCTAATCATGTACTGAGTGTAAATTTATTTATTTCAATGTTATTTATGTAGATGTGGTTATGAAGTGGAAAAGTGTTAGGTGAAAAGAATTCATTAGAAATAATGGAAGTAAAGTAATAGTAGGCATGAAATTGTTCAGAAGAGAGCAACAGAAATGGGGAAAAATAGTGGAATTATGCAGGATAATTTAGAAAGGGAACAGGAATTGGGAGAAACAGTAGATAATTCAGGATTGGGGGGAAATGATTTGGAAATCTACTAAAGCGTTATTAGAAATTTTAATTATAGGATGAATTTTTCGTAAGGGTTTATACATTAATTTATTTGTTGTAAAGGTCCTTTAAAAATATTATTTTAACAACTGCAATTAAAGTTAAGAATAAATAGGAGGGCAATAATGGAAAAGTTAATAATTATGAGGCAGGAAAGTTGGCAAGGCTGGCAAAGGCTAGAAAATATAATAGAAAAAGCTCTAGGAGAGAAGAGAGAAAAGGGGCAACAGGAGCTAGAAAATAGTCAACAAGAATTAGGAAAGAAATTAGGGGAAGAGCTAGGAAAGAAGTTAGAAAATAGTCAACTAGTGTTAGAAAAGAAATTAGAGGAAAAGCTAGGAGGGAAACTAGGAATTAGTCAACAAGAGTTAGGAATGAAAATGGAAAATACTCAACAGGAACTATGAAAGAAGTTAGAAAATCAACATCAAGTATGAGAAACATCCAAGGAGGAAATTAAAAGGGGGATAAGTAATGTTAGAAAGGAAGTCAAAGAAAATAGAAAACAGGTTAGGTAAGAAATAGAAAATATTAGAAAAAATTAGACAAGAAATAGAAAAATCTGAAAAGAAAATTTTCAAACAGGTTAGTGAAAGATCAGAAATAGAAAACAGAAAATTGAGGGAAAATTAGAGACAGAAAAGGAAGAACTAGAAAAGAATTACAAGAAAGTAGAAATAGACATGAAAAAGCAGAAAGGGAAAGTATGAGACAGGTAAGAAACTTTGAAGAAATCACAGATCAGGTTAAGGAGGTAGAACAGAAGTAACAGAAATAAGATGTGCATTAGAAAATTTAAGAATAGGTACAAATGTACCAAATTCAAATTGTAGTAATGTAAGTGAACCAGCAGCAAGAGACGAAGCAATACAAAATGTGTTAGCAGACATCTCTGCCAAATGTAGGTGCAAGCACTTCCAGTAATGTACAGAGAAATAGAGATCAGAACCATAACATATACTGGCCTAATCATATCTTAAACAAAATTGTACCACCAGCTTTTGAAAATGAAAACTCAGATGACCTGAAATCTTTCTTCGAGAGTTGCAGGAATATTTCACTGTAAAATGTATACCAGAGGAGAACAAAATGACAATAGTTAGGAAATGTTTTAAGGAAATGCAGCAACTTGGCTAGAAATAACTGTAGGAAATGACAATGACTTCAGGGCCTTTACAAATATGTTCCTGAGTAGATATTGGGAGCAAATAGGCAGGCAAGCAAGCAAGCAAGCATTAGATTTTAATTGAGTAATGGGAAATATAACCAGAGAACTGACTATTCAATGGTTAATTATTTTATGAAATTAACAAGGAAATTGAGAATGTTAGATCCAACAATAAGTGATAATATCTCATAAATATTGTCATGACACATTTTCCAAAAACTACTCAGCACTGTCTAGTAATAGCAAAGCGCAGTAACATATCAGAAATGATGGATTTACTAATAGCACTAGAGAGTAATAAAAAAAAGTGTGGCAGAAATTAACAGAAATCAAGTAAGACATGCAATGGAAAATTCACATTCCTTTGGGCAAGAGGCACAGTTTTTAAAAATGGAAATCAAAATGACATTAGAAATAGATATAGAGGCCAGTTCCTAGATCAGAACTAGCACAGTGGGAAAATAGAAACAGAAATTGTTTCAATAGAAATCAGCAAAATAGAAATTCATACAATAGAGGTAGACATGTTCTGGTTAATTATATGAATATGGGAAGATTTGAGAGATCTAGAGAAGGAAATCAGCAGTTTAGAGGTAGACATAACTCAGGTAATGAATATTGGAGACCAGAAAATAATTATGAGTTTCAACCTAATTGCCTATACAAGAGAATAGAAAACAGAAAAGGGAGGAATTCACCAATAAAAAAGAAGCAATTGAAATGATGAGAAAAATAGTAGGAAATAGCCAGAATTTAGCGGCAATCAGATGAGTGAAAATAGAAATGAAAATAGAGCAGCAACAGATGCAATTAGTAGGATGCAGTCAGGTACTTCTAACTTTTGATAATTGAATTTGTGGGTGCAATTTTTGTTTATAGATGATTATAATAATAATGTATGATCAGGAAGACAAGGTACTGAAAATTTTAATTAGAGATTAAGTATAAAATTTTAAGAATTTAGTATTAAGTAGAAAACAGTGAAAGTGGAGTACAGTGAGCTTAACAAAATTTGAATCAGTGCTTCGACCAAAACAATCAACAAAGACAAACTGAAAACCAAATAGAAAGAAAAACACTCTTAGAAATTTATATAAATTCAGAAGAGAAATTAACAATGTAAAGAAAAATAGCTTAATAAATCTAGTACATAAGGAGTATTATGTTTATGTATATGAGGGTTATTAACTGTCAATGAAATATTTTTATGTAATTGAAGTGGTACAGATGAAGAAATTTGTAAAATTTTATATGAAAATAGAAAGAGTTCCAATAGGGATCAGATAAATTTGAAGTTAAAATTTTATTTGGGCAAATGTGTACATACTTTTATTATTGAGAGTAATAAACTAATGAAATGGGGCATTTTGTTACTGTAATTATTGACAGGAAGATGCAAATAATTAAATAAAGTAATAATAGTAAGATAAAGAAATAAATTCCATATATTAAATCAATATATAATGTAATAAGGCTGAATTGAAAAATTTGTCCAGAGAAAAAGGTCATTAGCGAGTTAAGTTAACAAAAGTCATTAGCAACGCCTAGGATATAACATATTAGCTTAAAGATTCTGAGAATGCAGTTTAGAGTTAAATTCAGTACATTTGTAGAGTCAGGTAGGCCAATTCTGTAAAAGAGAAGGATGGATGAAATTCTCAGAGTTAGGGGGTACTGCCTGGTAACAAGGTAAGACATGCATATGTATAGTTTTACAAGATTGGAGCTCATATGAAGGGATGTTGGTGGGGTAGTTCTAAAGTAGGCAGAGCTTAAGTAATATAAAGGAATGCTTTCTAATTAGAGAGGTACTGATCGACATTCGTTCATGCACACATCCATCTCTGAATACTTGTGATGACTCATATGCTACTTTTAAGCGCTCATTGATGTGCTTGCATGAATAAGATTTAGCGGCCATCATGGGGGGGCTTTGTTGGTATGCAGTTTAGTGACTCATGGCAAGTTACACTTCTAGTTTATTTTATTGCAGAAAAAGTTATTACAAACTGTAAAATTGATACTGCAGAAGTTAGCAGATAATAATTCAATTGTTATAGTTTCAATGCTATTATTCATTATCACTTTCATTCTTTATTTTCAAATGGTTGACAACTCACTTCAGTAGCAAGTATTAGATCATGTTAAATCAAGTTAACTGGTGTTATCCTTTAACAATATGCCCATGCATACCCTGAGAGAAAGATCTCATAGCCATACCTTTAAAGTAGCTGGAGCATGAGACAACACAGAGTGAGAGATGAGATGATGGCATCAGAGAGCTCAATCACGAAGCAGGTAAAGTATACTGCTTCAAAATTGTCACAACATTGTGTGGCTTTAAAACTTCAGATAACGTTATAAAAAGTTGGTGCTTCATCATGGTGTAGTCTGTTATCAATCCAGAAGACAGATAAACTAGCCAAAACTTGTAATCAGGAAATAATTTTGGTGGTAAACTATGAAGTGAGAAAGTAAAAGGTTTAAATTTTCAGTTATTAAAGAACATTACCTCAATAAAACTTTGCTACTGCTTTACCCAGATGCCATGGATGCACTTTTTATGATGAAATAAACACCACTTTTGGTGGGTATTAAGATTGGTTTGGAGAATTTTAATGCACCATATAATATGTATAGCTTTACTATAACTATAGTGCAAAAATACATAAAAAACTCAAAATAACTATTATGCAGATTTTCATCATAAAAGATCAAATAGAAACTCAGAAGACATGGCTGAAGAAATATTCAAATAATCAATCTCTCTTACTTTCATTTGCTTGTGTAGGTATTCCTTTTTATATCTAATGCAGTTTTCAGCAAATAAAACTAATCCTCATTTCATTCAGGTGCTTTGATTCAAAAGTGCATATATGATGCACTCTTGAAACTTACCTCTGTATCATGATCCCCAACTCTGACGAAATACATTGACTTGGTATAATCCACCATACAGTGACCAGCTGTTAGTATATGGAGTGGTGACAATACCACAGCACCACACCAATGCACGGATTTCTGTCCATTCTTCACTCTTATGCTCGCCTGTTAAGGTAAAGAGCACATTGAGTTTTCTTTGTGATAATTATCATCATCAAACTTTGGATGCTATAAGGTATTGTATTTGGAATGAAACACTGCTGGGTCTGCTCTCCCCCCATTTCATTAACTGAAAAGTAAATCCTGTACCATTATCTTTCATATACAAAGTAGGGTTACCAGATCTATAGTTTTCCATGGAAAAATATAGTATTTTCTCATTTTGTTCTGCTAACAGAATAGCTTTCAAATTGTATGCTGATTGTTGTGGTTTCCTCTATTTTAAAATCTTGTACTTAATATCATTGTTAAAAGTGTAAGTTTTAATCATAAGTACAATTTCTTGAATAGTCCTTGGTTCTGACCAAGGAATAGTCATTATCAGGGTCCAGATTCTGATGACATGTCATCTTTTAATTGTTGTATCATAGGCATTGCTAACATGTACATAAATCCTTATCATAGTTACCAGATTATGAAAATGCATACTTAATAGGTCTTTTTGGTCATTTTATGTCATTTTCTTGCACTTTGCATCTTTTTAATAATTTTGTTGCATTTACATTAAGTATAAAGAGTTTTATATTATTGACAGTTTACATAATCATTAGAAGTCTCACCATTCAACTGGGAAATAAGAGTGATTTGGTGTATGCTTTGCTCGCATACTTGGGAAAAGCCACATTCCTATTTAATAGTTAGTCTGAAAGGCATTGATTGTGGGTGGAGGGATAGTTACTGTCAGTGGAGCAGATTATTATAGTTACGAATTCCCATCCCAAACTAAGGTTGAGACAGGACAGTTTTCCCTTTTTTGTTTTGCTTTATTTCTTTTGTATTCATGTTGTAATCAAGTTCATTAGACAGGCACATTAAATAATTGTATAAAGAGAGAAAACTGCTAACATTACAAATTGGTGAGCCAATATTTTATATTAACTGAGAAGATTATATTTCTCAATGGTCACAGACTATGTTCCTTTTCCAAAGAGGTTAACTTGGTGGTCTAGAAGTGTAGAATCTTATTTCATTGTATATGTTTAGAGTTTCGCATTATGTGAGAATGATGTAGCTTTTATGTTGTTAAATAATTATGGGACCAAAATAAAGGTACAATTAAAATTTAACCTACTATAAATATCTAAAAAATTACTCAACCATTCCGACCAAGGATTCAAAAAACAAAAAAAACAAAAAATAGAGTTTTATTTATGGGCGCTCTTTAACTATGGTGGTCCTTAGCATCCCATTCTACATTGGGCGTGAAAGACCGGAAATTTTGTTCAGAGGCCTCTTTATCAGGCTTGAGGTTCTTTTATGTGCTGTAAATCTACGACATGGGACCACCAACTTTACTTCCCTTCCAAAGGAAGCCATGCTAAGGATTTTTACGCCTGAAAAAATCCATCGCCTTCCGCCGGGTTTGAACCCGCAACCTCGGGAACTAGAGGCTAGCATGGTAACTGACCAAGGATTCTTCCACTGCTATAGGGTATTATAGGTATGTAGCATTTCCAGAATTTGGATGATTGTCAGGGTAAGGTTAAGGAAGTCAGATATTCTGCTGAAGTTTCACATCCTTTTGCATGAGTATCAGGGAGATCTTTTATCCATTATTTGGAATAGTCAGGATTGTACAAAATTACAATTATAAGGAGTAAAGGGGAGGATTCACTATAAACACCCTCTAGATCATTGTACAATAATTTCATAAAGAACATGGGTGGTAAAGGAAATTAATTAATTCCTCATTGGAGTTTAAAAAGCTAACCATGCAATGTCAGTTAAGCCAGCTAGTTGTTCATAAATAAGTTTATTACTTTTTCTAGCATCTCTTATGAGAGGAAGTATTGTATTTCGCCCAAAAATTCAATATTGAGATTTTACTGGAAATACATGTTTAAGGTCCCCTGAATCCAAAAAGAGTATTTTTAGAATTTTAGCAACTTTGAAAAAAAAAAAAAAACTTTTTCCATGTAAAGGGTAGTTTGATGATGGGGAAATTCTTGAAAATGTTTATATCCACGTTGGATGCCGAACTTAAATACCAAGTTTGGTATATCCTTCCTTCCTTCTTTCTTTGTTCTTTCTCTTGCTCTCTCCTTCTCACACACACACACACGCACACACGCACAACACGCACGCACGCACGTCGTCCTCTGTGGTGTAGTGGTTACCATGCTAACCTCTAGTTCCTGATGTCGCAGGTTCAAACCCAGCGGAGGGTGATGGATTTTTTTTTCGGGCATAAAAATCCTTAGCATGCCTTCCTTCGGAAGGAAAGTAAAACCAGTGGTCCTGTGTCGTGGATTTATGTCATGTAAAAGAACTTCAAGCCTAATAAAGAGGCCTCTGAGCAAAATTACTGGTCTTTCACGCCCAAAGTAGAATGGGACATTAAGGACCACAGCAGCTAAAGAGCGTCCATAAATAAAACTCAATTTCAAATTTTTTTTACACACACATGCACACACGCACATACACCTACTTTAAAATATTTTGATTCATGGGGACTTCAAAACATGTATTTCTGGTGAAACCTTGACATAAAATTTTGGGTGAAATGCAATGCTTTCTCTACTTACTATAGGTAAGCGTTAGAGAAAGTAAATGCAATTGTTTATCAAAAGACCATGATAGATATAACAAAATAGCCATATAACCTTAATAAGAGTTTACTTTCTAAGAGATCCTGGAAATATCTTTCACTATTTTCAAAACTATCAGGTCATTCTCAATTAAACAAGTTGATTTATTGTTAGATAGACTAAAAAAATTTATAAATGCCAGTTAGAAGGCATTTATGAGCCAGTTAATCTAACTATTATTGTAAAGAATCTCCCTTAATGCACTGTTGTAAACTTACTTGCCATGGATAGCTGCCTTTAGGTACTTCATTGCCTCCAACAACTCTAGCAACATGTTCATATTCCACTTCTGATCTTGATCTTTTCCCACACTGTCCTGGTAATATACTGTTTATTTGGATCACATCATCACTCCCTGGAGCAATTTCCATTGTGTGTGAAAACTAAACAAGAGAATATAAGTAAAAGCACTACTTGGTTTAATTTAAAAAAAAAAATTATGTGTAAAAAATCAAGTGGAAAACTGCAAAAGAAAGAAAGAATTGAGAGAAGCAAGGAATTCTGAGAGACCAAATGAGTAGAGTGACCTCCAGCCCTCATTTTTCAAGATAGTCCATTTTCAGTCTTGTTACATTATACGAAAACAAACTGTGTTTGTCCTATCAAAATATTCCTTTCCTTAATTGAGAAATAGATAATAATGCTAATAAATTTTAAAAACTGTTAAAACAATTTTTGATTAGTTTGTAAATCTTTCTACAGTTTTGAGGAATACCTGCATAAATCATTCTGTAAATAGCAAATTAGCTGAAATTTTTTAATTCCTTTTGATGGACAACTTAGTGATTTTGTATTCTGTAAATTGTGTACAAATCAAATTATAAATTGTCTTACTTATTGTTAACAGTTCATTGCATACATTACTGTATTATCTTGTTAACAATTCCTTGTATATATTACTTTTGTTGCTTACTATGGCTGGATTTAATCATGTATAACACCATATTGAATTGTAATAAAATTTGAATTTGAATTTATCTATTTCTTAAGTTAGATATTTATATTTTTGTAATCCGATAATCAGTAGCGGCTCTTAGGTATACATTTTGGGTGATCACAAAAGTTTAGCCAGATAGCCGTGAAAATCTGAAATAGTATCTGCTGCATAATAATTCTGGTTATGAGCAAATTGAAACAACTGCAGCTGTTCCTAACAACAACAATGATGATAATAATAAAACATTAATAATAATAATTAATAAATAATAATAATAATAATAATAATAATAATAATAATAATAATAATAATAATAATAATAATAATAATAATAATAATAATAATAATAATAATAATAATAATAATAATATGTGTGCAGCAATAATGCGTTAGACAATATTGATGCCACACCCAACATACCTACTGTTTTGTGCTGCAATATACAGAAATCATGCATAATATATCTTAATGAGCATAAACATAACATATAATTGAGCTAAATATTAATGGAAAAATTTTTAGTGTCAGCGTATATCTGGGAAAACATAGAAGTGAATAAAATGTAAGTGAGGTTTAACTGTATTATGTGTCAGTAGAGAAAAACTAGAACACTAAAACTGCCCTTTGTGAACTATATTGTGAAACATCCTCTCTAGTGTTTTCTAATTGAAAAATATACAATTAGGTTGTGCAGAAAAAGAATTTCTCTAATTTAAAAGAAGAAAGACAACCAAATTATGACTCATTCTCATAGTGCAATTTACTCTAAAAAGTTTGAAATATTTCTAGGCTCTTGTCTTGTCCTGCATCCTGTGCAGGTACTCACCCCAAAATTAGCCAAGAAAGAAATAAAGAAACAAGGAAGGTAGAAACGCTTTTACATTGTTGTGCTATTCTGGTTTATAAAATACTTACATCAGAATGACGTGTATTTTCACGAGAGCACACAACAGAAACATCTTCATTGTGTTGACAATTATGCTCCCCCCAGGGTGGATGTAAACATTGGATTATCGAAGTCTCATTTCCAGAGCAATGCAACTGATCCAGCCATATCTGTCCTTCTCCTGGACCAAATGCTGCATCCTTCTTAGCTTCTGCAGGCCCTCCAAAACCCAGAGAGCGACATATCACCCTGGCAGCTCCTGCAGAGAAGTCATCATCACACACTGTTCCCCACAGTCCATGATACTTCACTTCTAAACGACCTTCCAAGTTGCTAGATCCTCCATTCAGACGTATTTCCACAGCCTGCTACTTGAGTAACACATACACATAAAATTGTTTTGTGTTTGTAGCAATTATAAGCAAATCATATCAATGCAGATAATCTTAATTTGGGCATCACTTAACTCAGACATGCATTCTAAGGAAACAAAAATAGCAAATAGTTATAAGTTAAAAGTATCATATTTAAACCTCAAAGAAAAGAATATGTAAACAGAATCTCATGTGCTGCACATTACTTTTTCTACCCCGAACAACTTTGCTGATCCCTTATATTTAAAAAAAAAAAATTGAGTTTTATTTATGGATGCTCTTTAACTGCTGTGGTCCTTAGCATCCCATTCTATATTGGGCGTGAAAGAACCATTAAGTTTGCTCAGAGGCCTCTTTATCAGCCTTGAGGTTCTTTTACATGTGGTAAATCTACGACATGGGACCACTGGCTTTACTTCCCTTCTGAAGGAAGTCATACTAAGGATTTTTACGCCCCAAAAAATCCAGATTTATTATTAATGATCACCAAGCTGGAAAAAAGAAAAATCACATAAGATGCTTTACAGATGTTGCATGACAGTTCAACCCAGAAAAACTTAGATATAACAAGAATGTTTCTAAAAGAACTATGTAATGCTATAAATAAGTTATTTGACATGAACTGATTATTCCAACGGGATATAAGTTTTTAGCTATCTCTTATGGTTCCTTAATTAAACAAAATTATATAAAATTCATTCAGAATAAACAGGACTTTACACACTATTCTCAGAAAATTCAGAATATACATTTTATTAGTCATGCAAATATCAAACACATGGTATTTTAATCAAATGTTAGAGCATTTTTGAGAAAATGAAAAAATAATAAAAAATGCTCCATGTAAAGAACAGGTTGGGAGTAAATTTTCTTGAAAATGTATGACTGTGATATGCAAACAGTCCTCAACTTTTCATTTTTGAATTCAATGTCTCTTTACAAAAAGGTAAACAATGACCTTTTCTAAAATAATTGTTTTCTCTGTTAAATGGTATTACAGCATATTGTGAAATACTGATATCAAATTTTTTGTTATAATACAATACTTATTTTACCTGCTAAAGCTAAGTGATAGAATAAGTAAACAAATAAAAGTACAGCATTTTAAGTGTTAGGCTCAAAGACAAAAACTCATTGAATGAGAAAACTGACTATAATGTATTCTGACTAGATAGATTCAGGCACAAATTGAAATTTATATTGTAATTCTTAAGTAATTTATCATAATTATTTATTTTCTATTAAAGAAGGAATACCACAATGCACTGAGGATACCCAGAATTATATTTACCAGTACACCCTAGTT
Organism: Deroplatys truncata; assembly: GCA_030765065.1. Classification (NCBI taxonomy): domain Eukaryota; kingdom Metazoa; phylum Arthropoda; class Insecta; order Mantodea; family Mantidae; genus Deroplatys; species Deroplatys truncata. Next base: position 94,994,578 of record CM060984.1, on the reverse strand, counting down.
CCACCATAGTTTACACCTCTAGATGAAATTATTGTTTTTACTTACTCTACTACTTACCTATAGTAAATGAAATAAGTATTGCATTCCACCCAATAATTTGATACCAAGATTTCACCAGAAACACCCATTTTAAAGATTTCAAAAAGGAGCATTTTTAGAAAAAGGTGGGGATGGGGTGTGTTTGAGTGTGAATAGCATAATTAAAAAATAAAAAGTGCAGCTTCTAAAGATGCAGCACTAAGATTTTGAAGAAAATCCTCCTCACTCCAAACTAACCTTTACATGGAAAATCTTTCATTAGTTTTGATTTTCCCAAAAATGGTTTTAATGATATTGATTAAAATACCATAGTTTAAGATATTCACATGACAAATATAATATATATCTTGAATTTTCTGAGAATAGCTAGTAAAGCCCTCTTCATTCACAAGGAATTTTGTATAATTAGTAAACCACTAACTACTACCACAAAAAAAAATGTAAAGCTTGTTAAAACACACAATTAAGCTGTAAACTTGTTGTGGCATTAACCATTTCTAAGATATTCTTTGTTATTGATAGTCTTTTTAAGTGGTAAGTTACTATTAATTTGTTTTCATGGCCATGCAAAGAGAATGTAATTTCAAAGCCTTACATACCTACTGATCTGCTGTTTAAAAATCTGTATTGAGTAAGCTAAACTGATAGACACATTGAAATGTGTAATGAAAGTTTATTGCCATTATCAAGATGTGGATAGAAGAATAATCTTTTGTAAGAATATTTTGTAGAGCAGTGAATAGAGAAAGTAGTGAATGAAACATAATTTGTTTTTAAATATCAACTCAAGCAGTGTATTTGCAGGATTTGCATCAGAGGATTATAGTAACTTTTGCAGCTATTGTTCCAGGGATGTTTGAACATGCTTGGAGAGATGTTGAATGTTATCTGTCATGCTAAAGAAATGCCATTATGCTACTGAGTGATAGCCATCCTAAACTTTGGAAGTCCCTTTGCAATTATAAATAAACTTTCTTATTGATCTCTCTCTCTCTCTCTCTCTCTCTCTCTCTCTCTCTCTCTCTCTCGCATGCGCGCATACGCACACGCGCGCGCCTAAATGCACTTCTTGTTCTTCTCACTTTCCTCTTTCTTCTCAAGGGTACATGGTCTTGAGGTAAAAAAGAAGGACAATTAAAGTTAATTTTTGAGTGCAGAGTGCAGTGTATCTTGTGCAAATACCGGCATATACCAATTATGTGCAAAAAGCATCACATTCAAACTGTTTTGCAATAAAGATGGTTAAAGTAATTTGCAGTAAAGCACTACTCTTTCCATCATATATGCTAATTCTAGAGTGTCATGTTATACAGAATACACTACAGCACTGAGTGTTTGTAAATCTCTAAACATAAACACAATCCCTACAGAAAAAAACATTAAGAAGTATAGATATAAGACAAAATGAATGCAAACTTGGCTGAACACATCAACCAATATATATTGCTACACATTAAACTTTTGCAGCAAATGGTTTATATTATTTTTTTTAATAATAGGCAAACCTCTGCTCAATGTGATATGTGCGACAGAATGACTACCGTAACCCAAATGCCAATTTTAATGATTGAGTTCCCCTCTCCCAGAATATTTCATTGTATCATGGTAGTCTTCTCCCATCACACTAATGGGTCAGTTGTGAATCACAGCCATGGAGTGTTAAAACTTTTGATTGATACTACCAGGACTGCCAACCTTGGAGGCTTGTAATTGCATTAGTGTTACTGTACTTTTTGTGTTATGGTAGAGATGATCTCCTGATCTTGGCTGCATAATTGAATCGGTCAGTGGAGAAAGGAACTATGTCATTTTTTTCACTTTTGCATTTTTTCGCGCATCTGCTGCAATTTGACATAAATACATTGACCTGTGTAGGAAGGAATTATGTCTAATGACTCCTCAGCAGAGAAAATCCAATTCCTGTATCTTCATCAGGAGGAGAAAGGAATTATGTCAGTGACTTAATTCCTTTCTCCTCAGTAAGGTTGGTATGAAACATATGTGAAGTGCTCTTGTTGCTCCAACAATGTGCTTTGACAATGGGTGACTATTATGCCTGTGTCATCATTTCTGTTCCTCAGTAATTTTATTGTTGAGAGTGCAGCTGTATAGTTGAAACTTGTTGTAGTTAAGTGATCATGTCACCTAAAAGAAAGAGAAATGATGAGCAGCACAAAAGGGAAACAAAATAAATTAAATATGCAAGAGTTCATGGCTTACCATACTTGAACTATCAGAGCAAACCTGTACCTGGAAAAAGCATCAGAGCAGATTGCAAGTAAGTGAATACAGAGGCCTGTATAACCATTGCAGTGGCAAATTAGTAATGCATTATTCTTATATTTTACAGTAGGTAAGCCTTGTGACACATGCTAATGTGATTCAACTCCTTTTAGATGTTAGATAGAATGCTGTCACTGTAGAAATGATACACAACGCTTGAAAATGCAGTCATATTTTCTCAACATAGAAGATAAAAATGCTCAAGATATACATTTACAAGGACTAATTATTGCTAAAGAGGTGAAGCAAAGACAAACAAGGAAATAGCAGAATAGATCTGCAGGTAAAAAGAGACAACATTCTTTTGATTATTTTGTTGTTACAGAAAGTAGACGCCTGGGTATTTGCAAACAAGCTTTTCTTAACCTTCATGCAGTATCACAGAAATGAGTGTTTTGGATATAAAATCTTGTTAAAGGACAAATTCCAAGGGATAAATGAGGTAAAAATGAGTGCACCACTAAAATTACAGAAAACGCCTTGAATGCAATATATGAACATATCCATTCATTCCCCCTTAGGACAACCCACTATGCTAGCAAATAAATAAAATACTTGGATACACACTTGAATATTAAAATGATGCATGATCTTTTGTGGCAGAAATATCCAGAGTTAGATGTTAAGTACGATTTTTATAGAAAATATTTCTCTGAAAATGCAAATTAATGCTTTTGGCTGCCCACGAATTGATGTTTGCAGCAAATGTGAGGAACTATGGGTCAAGATAAAAAGCCCTCATAGTACTGACATCTGCAAGAGGGCAGCACAAATTCAAGAAAAATGTTGGTTCTACAGAAACCGCATAAGGATTTTCCAAGAAACATTTGCAATTTCCCAGTATAACAAATTCATTTACAAAACTGCTAAACCTGCAATAGAAAGGACACACCCATGCATCAATAGTTGTCTGACACATACATTCTATATGTTGAAGATGTGATCAAATTTTTGCATGCATTCTAGAGTCAGCATATCCACGACTCAAAGTGCCCATTCAGAAGAAGAAAAGGAAGACATACAAAAGCTAGTGAAATGTGTACATGGGGAAGATGCACTGAAGTTTTATGAAGATCTGCTGCAGTGGCCAGTGATTTTGTAAAGCATTCAATACAGATAAAAGAATATAACAATTATTTGCATTTTATTCATTCTTGTTGTTTCATTACAAACTTTGATCTGCCTTTCATTTTGTGATTGTTTTTCGGAAGTATAAATATTGTAGTTGTGGTATTAAAGGTGCTAAACTGCAGTATTGTAACTAAAACTACATTTTGAAATTAATAAAGGTGCTAAACTGCAGTAAATTGCTCATCGAGTGGAGAAAGGGAGTAAGTCACTTTTCTTCAAAATTACTTTTTGTGGTATTTACTAACATTGATGTGAGTACATTTATATATATTACCAAGACTGTAATAAACAATGCAATAAAATGCCAAACAGGAAATTCTGGAAAAAGTTTAATGTCGAAACAGATTTTTGTCTCTCCTGAAAAGTATTGAAAAATGACTTAGTTCGTTTCTCTGCCGCCCGATTCAATTATAAATAAGGGGCATATGCATAAATAAGTTAAAGTAAGTTTAAATATGATTGTGAAAGTGTGCATATCAGTAAATTTCAAGTGTATTCATTGTGGCAAAAATAATATAACAGGATTGTAATATTTATTATTATGAATGCTACACTTTTAGGGCTCTCCATACAAACTACTCTAAATTTTGTACAGATATAACCAAGTTTGAAGTGAGTCAAGAAATGTTCAAGCTCTTAAATATAAAATTTCAGCTCAGTATCTGCCTAAAAGTCATAAATTTCTCAAAGAAGTTCCAACTTCAGTTTGAATTGTATCTACAAAATTCTTTTCCAACTAATGCATAAATGAATTCAAAGCTGCTGTAACTGCAGCTGTTCTACAAAAACTGGACTCATAATGATTTTTGTGTTTTGTTGTGCTTATGGATGCACAAACAAAGCAATGCTGATAATATGAAGGAGTGAATGCGCCAAAAGATGTTAAACCTCTCCCAGAACCACATCCTGGCTGCACCACTGACAACACTATAAACTACTAATACTATAATGAACGAAATACAGAAAATATTACTTATAAGTATAATGGAGAATGTAATTAGGCCTATTTTGCATGACTTGTTTTCTTCTTAGCTAGCAAAATAATTGGTTACACACTCCAGCCCAATTTAACTATGACTCAGGTTTTTTGCACTCTAAAAGTTAACTTTCAATTGTCCCTCTTTTTCCCCTCAAACTTGTCCAGTCCTTAAGAAACTGTTGCTTTGTTCCCATGTGACCCAAAAGTGAGCATATGGAATTGGTTGCTGATTGCTTTCAGGCATATTTTTTAATCACATTGTGTGATCACTGTGCCAATAAACATATACAATGTAGTGAGTTGTTTTCTCATCAGAATGCTTCTAACATAATACCATATTGGTCATTTTCATAAAGTAGTATAACTTCAAATACCAGTTTTCTTGACATTATATATTTTTAAAGCTATCCTATTACTATTCTTTACTTCTGATAGAAGTGGGAGAGCTGAGTGAGAATTTTCATGACATTGTAACAATTAAGAATAAACATTTTTAAAGTGATTAAACAAAAACTATCATTTAAGCATGAACCTATAGTGAATCTATTCTAAAGAAAAGGAGCACTTGTAAAGTAAATCATGACCATTAGGATTTGAATGCTAATTGGTTTCATCAAGTTCTCTAATCTGCTTAAGAAGCATGATTGTGCAATATACTCAACAATTGCTAGAAATTATGTTATTCAAAAGTTTTTAATATCAAATTTGAGACAAAAAAATGGAAAGAGAACTAAATGAATAGGGGAAGACAGGAGAACAAAAAGATAAAGAAAAGTTTTTAATACAAAGTTGGGGATATAAATGTCTAATGGAGGCAAAAAAGAAACAATGAGGAGAAAAATTAAGTCGTAAAATGAATGAAGGCGATATGGAAGATGGTGAAATAGATATATAAGAACAAAAGTGGGGGGAAACAACATACAGATGGAAACATGGTGCAATTACTTTAAAGGTTTATATGAAGTGCAAACATTAGTCAAAGTTCAAGAGAGTTTAAAAGAACGAATACAGTATATTGAGGATTTAGATAAAGAAATTAAGATAAATGAAGTAAAAACATAAATATTAAACTTAAAAAATAACAAGGCCTGGAATCTATGGTTTACCAAGTAAATTCTGGAAAGCATGGTGTGAAAATGATTATAGGCTGAGGTTAATAGTGAAAGTGTTTAACTCAATACATGAAACTCAATAAGTTTCCACCCCCCTGCCACAGAGAAATGGAAAAAGGGAATTATAGCACCAATATATAAAGACAAAGCAGATACAGAGGATCTATAAATTACAGAGGTATTACTTTCCTAGCAGTGATAGGTAAATTATATAAAGGGGTACTAGCTGACAGAGTGCAGAGATGGGTGAAGAAAGATGGGAAGCTATCAGAATTCCAAGCAGGATTTATAAAAGGAAGGGGAACAACAGATAACATATTAATCATAAAGACAATGGTGGATTAATACTTAAGCATAAAAATGGGCAGGGTATACATGATTTTTATTGATTAGAAAAAGCATTCAACACTATCAATAGGGATGCACTATGGTTAAAATTAATTAAGAAAGGGGTGATTGAATCATTTATAAAGAATATAAAGCATTTATATGCAAATAATGAGTGCTTTGTGAAAATAGCCAAGGGAAGAATTACTGAAGAGAATACAAAAATTCAGGGCTTGGACAGAGGTGCAAACTTAGTCCAGTGCTGTTTAACCTATTTATAGAAGAGAGAAAAAAATATAATAAGCATTCGACAGTTATTAATAATAAGGAAATACCAGGATTATTGTTTGTAGATGATCTAGTGGCAGGTTCCATTTCAGTTGTGGACTAAGTGAAGCTACTGAAGCAATTGGCAAATGCTCTAAAGATTGGGGGCTGAGAATAAACAAAAATAAATTGAAAATCATGATCTTTAAGAAAGGCCAAAATTGGTATTGGGAAGGAATGGAATTGGAAGTAGTGAGGAAAATTGACTATCTAGGAGTAAGGCTCAGTAGTGCAGGGGATTGGGGAGAACAGAAGAAAAAGTACTAGCAAAGGGGAAACAAGCAATACAAGTAATCAGAGCAGGTGTGAACAAAATACCAGAAATGCAAATTATGTGGCTAGAAAGGATATACAGCATGGTGGCAGAAGCAAGGATGTTATACGCAGCAGAGATATGGGGACTGGAAAAAAGGATAAGAAAATGTAGATGCTATACACAGGAATTTTTGCCAAATAACCATGGGATTACCAAGAAGTTTACCGAATGGAGTAACACAAGCAGAACACATGATAGAAGGGCAATCAAATACTGGTTCAGAATAAAGCTACTAGAGGAAAATGATACACTAAAGCAATGTTTGGTTGTACAGGAGAAAACGGGGAAAAAAGAAACTTGGATACACAAGATACAGACAATGTTGGAAGAAATAGGAATGGAGGAAACATGGGCAGAAAGAAACAACAAAAGTAAGGGTTTATGGAAAGATATTAGAACAAGAGTGGAGGATACTGAAAAGCAAGAAATTATAAGTAGTTTCAAGGAAAAAAAGGTCACTAATAGATTATAGATATTTTAAAATGGAACGGTGAAAAGAAAGATACAGCAAAGTATGTAACAAAGAGGCAAAATGGGGTATACATGGGTGAGGACAGGTGTAATGAAATTAAGTGGTCTAACAGGGTGAAGAAGGAGCGGAGATGTACTAAATGTAATGGATTACATGACAATTGGCATTATATTCTGAAATGCGATAATATGGATAAAGGAAGAGAGAATTTAATACTAGAGAAATGAAAATATTTACCAATAGAACTAAAAATTAGGAAGATTTTTAATACAAGATCAAATGAATATATGGAGAAAGCAGGAAAAAATTTAGGAAAAATTAGGTTATAGTGGTTAAAAGAAATGTGAAACAAATTGAAGAAAATACAGAAAAACGGTAACAAGGCAAAACAGTAAATAGTGGATACATTATACTACCCCATTATACATACAACAGAATGTTAAATATAAGAAGAAGAGAAATAATAAGCAATTCCATTGTATACACTGTACAAATTGTATGTAAAGTTTAAAGCAGACAATAAATTATTCATTCATTCATAGTATCAAATTTATTATAAAATATAAAGAGAACTATATTTTGATATTTGAACTATGACCAAAATGACATTAGTCTGATAATAATTATTTGAAATGCATTTCACCAGCAACATTTTAAATTATACTGTATTTTATTTATTATATTTTATGTATTTTTATGATAACTGCAGAATGAAGAGCCTTCATTTGGACATGTGGCCATATTACAGGGAATTGCTTGCACTGTGCTGTTTCTAACCGGTTCTGTTCCCCCTCCATTGCCATCTTATCAGTTGATGCAAAGTCTTGTAAGAGGTTGATATGTTGTGAGACCATATGTGTCAGTATTATAGTGAGTTAGTGCTCTTATAATGCCAAAAAGTCTATATACTTTAGCACATAGAATCTTCATGTAAGATTTATATGTAACAACAAATTCTTGTAGAGAAGTGAGACAGATTTCCTGCTGTTCTTGTGCCTCAAACAGAAACAGTTCATAAGCTTAACAATAGATTTAGGGAAACAAAATGCATTCTTGATAAGTAAATCACTGTGTACTGCCAGAGGAAAAACTTGAAGAAAAGTTAGAATGAAGTTTCAAAGAAATCTCTGAGAAAAATTTCACAGGAATGAGAAATTTCACAAACCAAGGCTTACAATGCCACTGAACTTTTAAAGTTAAAACCCTATGAGACGAATGTAATTCAGGAATTGGAACCACATGATAATTTAAGTAGAATTAATTTCTGCAACTGAGTGTTGGATAAATGATTACTCTATTGACCTATGTTTAACTTTTTTACAGATAAACATGGTTTTATTTACATGGCCATAAACAATTAATGAGTGTTAATGCATATATTCTTAAATGATGTGAGAGATGTGTGCCAGTATACAGAGATCATTTCCAATATCTTCTATGATGAAGGCATGTAGTTACTGTAATTGTAGTTTGCATGAAACATTTATGTCCTTGAATTTAAAGGACTATGAATATCTGACTCTGCCAGCAAACAGTGTGCTTCCCAGTGCCAAGAAAAGTCTGATAGATGGGCCACACTCCAATAAAGACTCTGTAAGCAAGTTTACTTCTGAGAACTTTGAGTTATACAATTTTACTGAAAGTTATTGTCATTTACCAAATGACAACAAATTAAATCAATGTTTTAAAGCTGAAGTATGAAATACAACAATAAATATGAAGTATTAGAATATTTTCTTAATATATATATATAATGGATTTTATAACATTGGTTACACCTTTCTGCTCTGAAATATTAATATGTATTATGACATTCACAGTTTAAACATGTTTAAAGCTGCATGGTAGATTCCATACTTAATCTTACACATCTACTCACATTGCACTGGTCTGGTTCTTCATCACTGGCATCATCACAGTCATCAATATTGTCACACATATACATAACAGGTATGCATTCCTTGCTAATTCTGCACTGCCATTTATTAAGAGGACATGTCTGGCCAGGAACACTACAGACAATGCTTACTGCCTGGAACCAAAATCCATTTTTAGACAATGTGCTATCAATAGACCTGCACTACCACAAAACATTATAAAATATGTGTATTATGAATGTGTTAGAATATGTAATGCACTACCAAATGGTGAAAAAGATTGTCATTAGGCAATACAGAAAATTTCTGCTCTTACAAAACAGCTTTCTAAAAGGCCAATTACCATGTACATGGGTTTGTACATGAACAATGAAATCCTTTTGCAACTAAATGATATAATTAGTATAAAATATGGATAAGCTAGTAACAGTGTGTGAATTTGAAATTATATAGAAAATTTGAGTCGAAGTTGAAACACTTAACATCACTTACATGTTTTACAACTTGACCGGTTTTGAGAGCTAATTACTCCCATCATTGGAAGTGGCCGACTGGTTCCTCTAGGTGTTGTCTGGTATGCATCTGTGTGTGGTGAAATCTGGTGTAGTGATGAAACTCCATAGTGGGTTCAGTGGCAGTAATTCAAAATTTATCACACAGTGTTTATGTTTTGTGATTAATAACTTTTACCAAGTATCCAGCTCTGCTGTGTGTTTTGCCGGTTTTAAGAGTGTTATATATTTAGTGTGATGTTGTGATTTTGTCGTCCAAAAGTGATGTGCAACTGCAGACTTGTCCATCTGTTTGTATTTGATGTGTCTTAATGTTCTTTTAATCTGGTCTCTAAATTTCTTTTGTGTTATCTTATATATTTGGTCAGAATGTGATAGGTAAAAAAAAGGAATTTAGAGACCAGATAAAACAAACATATGAGACACATCAAATACAAACAGATGGACAAATCTACAGTTGCACATCACTTTTGGATGACAAATCACAATAGCATACTAAATATAGCACTCTTAGAACTGACAAACTACACAGCAGAGTTGGATACTTGGAAAAAGTTATTAATCACAAAACATAAACACTGTGTGATGAATTTTGAATTGCCGCCACTGAACACACTACAGAGTTTCATCACTACACCAGATTCCACCACACACAGACGCATACTGGACAACACCCTGAGGAACTGGTCAGCCACTTTTGATGATGGGAGCAATTAGCTCTCAAAACCGGTCAAGTTGTAAAACATGCAAGTGATGTTAAGTGTTTCAACTCCGACTCAAATTTTCTATATAATTTTAAGTGATATAAGCTTCCTGTGATAGATTTTTATTGGTTGCATAGTACAGTTTTTAACCACAGGATACTGAAGTGGTAATGGGTGCAAGAAATGTGGAAATTTATTCATATTGTATTCTTGAGTTCTGTGTTTGATATTTGTATGATCAGAAGGAATGTTTCTTGATCATGTAGTGGAATAAACTGTGATGGTGTGACAGACATATAAGTTACTTCATATCATGTTCTTGAGTTTTGTGCTGTTTTAATGGTTCATATGACTGCATACCCATACCTTTATTATAAATGGTATAAATGATCTGAACAAATTATCCATACAGGATGTTAGGGGTGTGAGTGCACAAATTTTGCGTGCTGATAGATTCAAATATGATGAATAAAAACATCCATACGAAAAATGTAGCTACATGAAAGGTAAAGGAAATAACTGAACATTATCAAATACATAATCTGCACAACATGGCAATAGAGTAGGACTAAACAGAGAATGTTTTGTTTACTAATGTTGCTTCTGTTGCCATACATGCGTTCACGCCTATAACTGTTTACTAGCAAGGTTACGTAGTACTTGAAAACAGGTTTTGCCACATGTCTGTTATCTTATCAGCTACTGCAGGTAACAAGGGGAGGGGTGGGTTTCTTTCACACTATCTGTACAGTGTTCCTGAAAGTTGAGGTAATACATGCGCAAGCAGATTGTGTAAAATGATCTATGCACAAGAACAACATTTAGTTGAAGATCAGAAATAAAGAATACTCAAAATTTTCTGTATGTAAGTTATGCATACAGGTGTAACATAGATATTATAACAAAGTCAACATCTTTAATATTCAATAAATTTATTATGAAGAACTGTTGGGCAACATGAACACTATGGTATTTTTATTTAAAGAAAATGCTCAAAATGTGTGCTGTTAGAATCTATGCAAGCATCACATCTTTTTAGCCAATTTTGTCCTATCCTTGCTAGAGCTTCTGCATTCTGTCCAATCTCTAGGGCTGCTTTAAACATACATGTGCGAAGATCATCAATGGTAGCAAACTCATCATGGTACACGTTGCTCTTCAAATGTGTTGTTGATCTAATGTGCAGGATTTTGATCCATCAATTTTTCCCTTGCTAGCCAATATAAATTGTGTATCTTCCCATCTGGTACAGTTTTCCTCAATTCTGGGCATTCTAGTAGGTGTTCTCCATTTAAAATCTTGTTGGCTTTGCAAATTTTACATGCTTTGTCATTCATAAAACCAAATCTATGTAGATGCTCCGCCAAACAGTCATGTCTAGAGGCTAATCTGATGTGAGCAACAGCTTCTTTCCTTGGGACATTTTTTATTTTTTGTACCATTTCATTTATGTTGGAGTAATTTTTGTTAGTAATTTCCTTTTGAATATTATATTGGTATTTTTGTTCTATATTAATTTTGACATTTTTTAGTTTTATATCCAGTCCACAAGACTTTATAGGTTTTGAGTATATCACTGCACCCTTTTTGGCCAGAAAGTCTGCTGTCTCATTACCATTCACTCCTACATGTGCTGATATCACAGTAATATTATCTGTTGAAATGTTGTTTGTAGTAATCTATAATAAGATCTCACATCCTTAATATTATAAGATTCATCTGGACTATCATATCATTCTATTGCTTAAGTGGCGGAAGCTGAGTCTGTGAGAACAACTACTTTATTTTCTTTTATATCAGTCCTGTAGTATATCTGTTCTAATGCTCGTTGTATAGCAACAACTTCACCATCAAAATTTGTGGATTGTCTAGGCAATGTAAAATAATGTGGAAAGTATTTACAGTATATACCACCTCCCACATTATTTCTCAATTTATCTGCAGAATCATCTGCATAAATTCTAAGCAACTCTGTTTCCGGGAATTGATTATGTAGATGTTCAAGTGTAGCAATTCTGCATACTTCTGGTGAACCTTCTTGTTTATTTAGTTGTTCTATCTGCTCTTTATTTGTTACTATCTTGATAAAATCCATTGCATTAGTTCTAGGAGAATTAGGAGTGCATTTTTCTGATAAATTTAGGTAATTATAATTCTTCTCTAAAAAGTATTTGTTTGTAATCTGTGTTTTTAGCTTGTATTCTCTAGGTAGTTGTTGAAACTAATGATGTTTGCTTGGGTTTGTTTTTAATTTTACATATAATTGTGCAGCATGTATTTCAATGTTGGCTTTCATTGGGTTATTATTTGTTCCAGCAAGAAGTGCACTAAGTGGCGTTGTTTACACTGCTCCTGTTATCAATCTTAAACACTGATTTTGACATTTCTCAATTATTAATTTTATCATTGGCTGCAGTTAATAGTAATTCAATCCATGTTTTAATATTGGTTTTATGTAGCTGTTGTATATTATTCAAAACTGCTATTGAACTGCCCCATTTAGATCCGGCTAATCTCTTCCATATGTTACTTCTTTTAGTAGTCTTTTGTGTGAAATTTATCATATGGTCTTTCATTTTTAATTTTCTATCTAGTGCAATTCCTAGATATTTAATTTCTTAAGCATATTCTATTTGTTTCCCATTGATTTCAAGTTTTAAGTTTTTTTCCCTGTCATCAAAATGTTTCATGGTGTAAACTTGATATTTAGTTTTTGCTATGATAGAAATACACTTATGATTGAAATGATATACAAGGACACTAGAAGCATTGGACAGTTTTTGTGTAAAGTAAAAAATAAATGGCTTTGGACAGTGGAAAGAGAAAAGTAATCTTACTTTGAATGGAAAACTATAGTGAATCTGTGATGGTTAAGTAATCAATAAATGAAAAGTGAAAAACAAGTGGAAATGGGACATGAAAAAAGAAAGAAAAAAGAGCAAGATAATTTATTGACAAGAAATTGTAAAATGTAAATAATCTGTAGTGATTGTCTACAGAATGCGTTGACGGGAAATTGTAAAATGTAAATAAACTGTAGTGATTGTCTACTGAATGAGTGACCAGGGTCAAAGTGCAGTAGACAATCAAATTGTAAAACTCTTAGCACAATAAATACAAATACATTAATGGACATATTAGTTAATTTGACTAACATATTTTTTATTTTTTATTCTAATCTGATATATACATTCTTGTCATTTTTTTCAGCCGTCCATAGAACTACATCATCTGCATACGTTTCAATGTTTATTCCATTTTGTTTTATAAACTGTGGCATATCATTAATATATATATTAAATAATATAGGACTGGATACTGCACCCTGTACTACACCAGTTTTAAGTTGGGTGTATTTGGATACTGTGTTGTTCCATTTGACTGGAATCCATCTTTGTTGTAAAAATTGTTCATACCATTTAATTATATTTTTTGGGCAGTTTATTTGTATAGTTTTTTAATTAGCATTTCTTTTCATACAAGATCAAAAGCTGTTTGAAAATCTATAAATACTGATGCTACTGACATATTGTGGGCTAGTTTACTTTTCACGTCTTCTATTAATCTAGATGCTTGGTGAACGGTTGAATATTGTCATCTAAGTCCAGCCTGTTCATCTGTTAGTAGCTTATTTGTTTCCAGATAGTACATTAATCTATTGGTAACCTTTTATCAGCTATTTTTTTCCGGGATTGAGGTCAATGATATGGGTCTATAACTTCTGCATGCTCTTCACATGTTCTCAGATATAAAAATCCAAAGGATCAAGATCTGGAGATCTTGCAGGCCAAGGTACTGTTGTCAAACTGTTGTGCCCTGTCATGCATAAACCACATATTTTATCTTCTTTAAAGAGGGACATCCTCCAAATGAGTGGTGAGGCAGTATTTTTAACACTTAAATGATTTCAGCCTAATTATATAATATAAAAAAAATAACAGTCCACCTTAAAGCAATATGTGTATAAATAATATATAAAATATATTTAACAGTCATTGTATTATGTTTATATTATTGTGTACATGTATAATAATGTTATGTGAATGTATTAAGTAATTTAATGATGTTGGAGCTGTGAGAATATAAGCTGAAATTTGCTAACAATGAGGTAACCTAGAGGCAATAATGAATTTGGAAAGTTTAATAATGCTACTAGTAATTCTTGGAACAATAATGTAATTTTTAAAACAGTTTATAAATAGCCAATCAACAACCAGAAAAGCTGAAGGTTAAATAAAAGTAGTCTATTGGAGTAGGATTAGCCAATCAGAGACTTGAAATAGAAAAATTTACAAATTTAAGTGGTAAACGCCAATCGCTAGAAGGCAACGTACCTGAGCAGTTTGTTTGCTTGGTATGTATTCAGTGTGAGACATAAAATTCATTACGGCGAGAATATTATAAAGTTTACATACTTAAAAGTGCAATTAATAAATAATCTCACAGCTCTCTATATCAGTGAAGTGTTATTTAATCGTGTGAAGGATTAATAAAAAAGAGTGAAGTAAAAATTATAATTTGTGTATGCCTACATTCTTTAGCCGCATAACCCCGTGTTAAGAGATACATGTTTCTACTAATTAATACTGATGCAGCCGAGGCAAATATAATTATATATAATATTTAAAGAAACATTAAAATACAAAGTTGATTCCTAAATGTTGGCGCGAAGACCACCGGAAACTTTGTACCATACGTGGGACAGTTACTTCATCAAGTTTGGCTCCCCGACAGTGGAACTATAATACAACTTCTTCAAATTGGCTTTCCATACGTGAAGTTACAACCTAAAATCTCAGTGGGCAGTATGTTTTTAAGAAATTGCTCATAGGTTGCTCCAGTCACTTTTGTGGGTAATATAACAGGACCTACTAACTTATCTCCAATTAACCCAGTCCAGATATTCAGTGAAAGCTGGTGCTGGAAATGATCTTGTCACACTGTATGGGGATTTTCAAAAGTATGATTGTTGTGAAAATTCAAAACACAATTACATATGAAACACACTTCATCAGTCACCAGCACCTGTAATGAAAAATTAGCATTATGCAGACACTACTCTTTCAGCCATTGGCAGAATGCTACTCTAGGTGGATAATCATTTTCACTTAGATGTTGCATTCTTTGGATAGGATATAGATGAGGCAGATGTTCCCTTAATGTTCTACGGACAGTCCAATTTGATACACCAACTTTACTTGCAATACTGTGGGTATTGGCACCTGGATCTTCTTCAATCAGATTCAAAATTGCTTTCTCTGCCTGTAGTAACACATTCAAGCACAGTGGACCTCAGTTTTCAGGGTGTGAAATCACACTTTCTGACTCTTGTAGTTACTGAGCTACTGCAGTAAATGGTTGTGGATTTGGAATTCTCCTGTTAGGAAACTTATTCCTTATTCCAAGTGTTGGGGCTTCACATGCATTGCACTCAGCTTTGCCATGCATAAGCAGCATATCCAGATACTCTTGATTTGGAAATACTGCCATAACTCTGAATGCTCTGTTTCAAATTGCACAGGTATTCAGCACATCTGAAACACTGACAGGTCTGGCACTTGGTGCAGATAGCAAGGCAGGTAAGAGTTGTATCAACATGCCTGACCTTCCTCTCTAAACACATGCCACTGTTGTGCAATTGCCAAGCGTAACCTCCACAGTTTTATTTCAGCAGACACATGGGAAACCAATTATGTAACATATATTTGTGGCTAAATGACTCGTTTTAGCAGTAAACCATAAAGACATTAATTGATTCATCTTTCGAGGCCCTACCTAAGTATGATAATTTCAGGAGTAAAAGATAAACGGATGTTGATATAGTAGCAGTCAACACATGCACTATGCATGTGCACATGCACAAATCACTGTCGACACATTTAATTATTTATTTATGAAATAGTTCACTATGGAGAAAAATGGAAGAGGAACTAATGTTTCAGTTTAACATCAAGAAGTTACCTGTTAAATTTGTGTGGTCATACTCCTAACACCTTTTATATAATGCTAACTAAAAATTGGTTTGAGTCATATCTTGAAAATAGCAAGTAGTGTGTTGGAATACAACTTTTTTTTATAAAAAGTTAAGTGAAATTAAACAAAATTAAAAAAAAAAAGAATTCTGAACTTAGTAGAATAAACTATGCATACCACAGGGATTGGTTCTTGGACACTGCTATTTATATTGTACATAAATGACTTAACACATAAGAATAACAATAAAATGGGTGTAAATGTAACACTGTTTGTGGATGGTAAGAGAATTGTTATAATGGGAACCCTGAAAATAATACAAATTTCAATATAGATAATAATTTAAAGTATATTCAAAATTGGTTCAATACAACCTTCAAGTAAAGAGAAAACAGCAGCTTTAAATTTCCATAATAATTTTAATATAATATTAAAAAATAAAACTGGGGCAAGAAGAGATAAAGTATGCAAAAACAAACAAATGCCTGGGTATAGTATTAGATGAAAACCTGAGTTGGGAAATGCATATAATAGTTTGGCAAAAACACAAAACAAAATGTGTTAGGTAGGTACTTAAATAATGTCAGTCAACTTTGTGTCCAGGGTAAACATTTGTAGAGCAGTTTACTTTACATAGATTCTACCTATTGATATATGGCATTATCTTCTGGGGAAATTTCAAAAATAGCATAAAGATATTTAAAATTCAGAAGGAAATAATATGAATTAAGCAGGTATATCTACTAAAACTATATGCAGGAGAGTTGCTGATGGAAGATAGATGCGTGCTCGCGCAAAGGAAGGAATGGGAATGACTAAGCAGCAATTGTGGGTGAAACGAACAAAAGAGAATAGTATTAGCTAAAGGAAAAATGGCAATGAAAGCCATTAAAACCTGTATAGACAAATTACCAGAAATGGAATTAAAATGGTTAGAGAGAATTTATACTACTGTAGTAGAAACAAAAATGTTATATGAGTATGGGACAAAGATTTGGGGCCTGGAAGAAGGGTGGGCAAATATAGACATGATCCACAGGAGCTTTTGTAAACAAATATTGGGCTTACCAAGATTATCGCCCAATGGAGTAACCCAAGCCAAATTAGGAGAATGGAAATTAAAGGAAAAATTGTGGAAAGAGTGCTAAAATATTGGATTAGAATTAAAAATTTTGATGATCAGAGCATTTTATATCAATGTTTGATAGTGCAGGAAGGACTTAATCATAAATAGTCTTGGCTAGATAAGATAAAGGAAACCTTGATGAAGATAGGTTTTGGGGAGATTTGGATAGTTAAAGAATTATTACAAATAGGTTTCTGGAAAGAAATTAGGACAAGAATAGAGGATATGGAAAAAACAAGATTTATTAGCGAGCTTTACTTTTAAGAGCTCACTGAGATTATATAGAGAAATGAAAGTAGTATGAAGCAGGGAACAGTATGTTGATATATGTGATAAAACAGCAAGAGCAGGATTTGCATGGACTAGAACAGGGGTAGTGAATTTGAAAGGTTTGAGAAAAGAAACTGAGCTGGAGAAATGCCCACTATGCCACCGGAAAGTCAAAGAGTGGCATATAGTTTTGGAGTGTGAAGAAACAAAGTTGCTTAGAAAGAAGATAGGGAAGAGAGAATGGCTAAATTTACCAATATAAATTCAAGCTAAAAGGTTAGTAAATGTAAAATCTAGAAAAATATAATAGAAGTAGGAAATGTTTTGAGCAGAGTAAGCGCAAAATGGATGAGGAAAATTAACAAGGAAGAGGTAAATGAGTATTAAATTACAGTAAATTTTATTTGATATGTTGCAAGTAGGACCCAACAGCTCGATAATCTCAAGGTTTGAGTTTTTGGGGTCCAAGGAAAAGCAACTCAAGGTAGAGTTAGAGTTAGTATTGGAGATTAAATAAAGTGATAATTGTACTTTTAGATTAGGAGGAATGCTGGCTACCAGTATTCCATACTGCTGGATACCAGTTGTTAAGAGGTTAATTTTTTTATATTTTATTTTATTGTTATTTTTAGTAATTAGGTTAAGAACAAATTTGTAAAATTGTTAATTTGTACAATTAACTGGGTTAATAAATACTACTAAAACTAGCTGTAAACAATATTTTATAAATTTGAATATTTTACCTATACCATGTATATATAACTATATATATACAAAGAATGGATAATATCATTTAAATCAATGTATTAATTCTGTAGAGATAAGAATCTATGTTAAAAGAAAACGGGAGGTCTACCTTAGAGTGGCCAGGGCCAAAGAAGGTAGACTCCCAAGTAATGTATGTACTTATGAAATAAATACTTAAATATATGTGTATATATAAAACACTCATCTATACAAAAGAACACTTTCAAAAGTATGCATAGGTTCATGCATACAACAACAACAACACAAGAACAACGGCAATAATAACAAGAATAACAATAATAATCAATAGATAATAGTAATAAATAATAAATAACAATAATAATGATATCACATTTAAATAGCACTAGAACTAAAAACAACTTGTTTGTAAACTCACACAGAACCAAACTTTATGAAAATATTCTCACATATGCTGGCTTGCATCTGTTGAATAAATATACTGCAACAGATTAAAAATATTGAATCCCAACAAAAATTTTAAAAGGTTTTGGTCTAAATTTTTTAGGGATGTTTTTATAATGTTGATGAATTTTTATAACACGAAATGCTGTAAATTGAATATTTGTAGTTAATCACTTCAACAATTGTTAATCTGCTAATTGTTTATGAATTAATTATTTATTATCTGCTAATTAATTATTACTTTTAGACTGTATATTCTTTTATAGTTTATATTTATATTTTTGTATTTTGTACCATGTTACAGTGGAAGAAATAAATACAATAGAGTATAATAACGTGCAAGAAGTGTATAAGTAAATTTCATATCTTGTTTTTGCAATACATGATTGTTGCCAGTGCTGCTTAGCACACTGAGGCAACCAAGAGCAAAAAGAAACAAGCAAAGGTTTTGTTTACCTTGATAATCTATCAACTAATATTTTAACAGCTTATGACTACATTATATATTTTTATTCCTATTTGAAGAACTCATTTTATGGAATCCTGGGAATGCAATAGTCACCTCATCTGGTAAACAATCATGGACACCCCATCCTTGGAAATCGCAATGTCTTAGTGTAGTCTCATTTCCAGTACATTTAAGGTCATCCATCAGGAATGGCAAAATACCTCTTGGGCTATATGAACCTGGTGGTAGAACCTCTACAGCACCAAGATGAAATCCCAACTCTCTGCATGCCACCTCCGCATTTCTCATTGCAAATAAGTCATCACAGATGACACCCCATTTACCAAACACTGCAAAAATATTCACAATAGCCTTAATAGTAAATAAAGCACCATAATAAATATTTAGTATAATAAACTGTGGCAGAAACAATTTTCCATAAATGTTCAAAAACGTAGTAGTAATGAATAAATAATAATAATAATAATAATAATAATAATAATAATAATAATAATAATAATAATAATAATAATAATAATATCACATTTAAATATCACTTTCCTTTAAAACATAAAATGCTATGCATATAATGTTAAAAGCTATAAAAAAGAGATCAATTAGGGGAGATCAGTTTAACTAGGATTCAAATCAATCAAGGTTGTCTTATATTTATACTGATTTTGGATGCCCTTGATGGTATCTGACATAGCACAAGAAACATGGCATAAAAATGCTTTTTCTCTTTCCAAAATGCACTTTCAAGCTGAAAGTACACTTACCTTAGGGATATTTTATATTATTTTGCTTCTTTTCTCTTGTTTAATATGAGCCATGGAAATAATTACCTTTAACTTCAAGACGCCCTTCATTGGAAACATTACTTCCAGCTAATCTGATTGCATATCCCAAGTATTCAGCAGAACAATTCTTTTCATCAGATTTATCACCACATTCATTCTTACCATTACAAACCTAGAAGAAGTGCAAAATAAAAATAAAATTAAATAGGATATTTTCTGGAAATAGGTATACTTTTAAGCTGAATTCATTGATACTGGGTGTAATTATAAATTATTCCAAATCTTATGATTTGTTAAAAATAAAGAGTTTATACCAATTTAAGTTTTATATAAATGTTTTATGGAGGAAGGAAGCCATTAAATGTTTTTTAGGTTACCTGACTTATGTTGACACATTTGCCATTATCACACTCAAATCTGCTGTTATTTCTACAAAGTATGCTGTGGGCAGTAACCTCAAAATACTGCCAGCCATGTTCTTGTACAACACTTCCTGAGAGTCCTATATTGCTATCACTCAGTAAACATTCATTTTGTTCCTCTCTGCAAAATTAAACACAACAGAGATGTTTAGTGAAATAGTTTATTCAAAATAATTCTGTGAGGATTGTGATTGAAATTATTTTATATTTTCTGAAAATAGCTTGCAATCATGCTTATCACTTTTATCATAAAGTTTAATATGTTTATGAAAGCATTCAGTATTTTTATTCTGTTATGAATGTTGTATTGCAAGGTAGTACAAAATAGCTTGTTTCTTCATTGACTTCACAAAACTCCCTCTCTCCCTCTCCCTTTCTCTCTCTGGGTTGATTACCATCAAGATAGCCAAATAAATCAAAACCGAAGTTGAATTAACTTTGTAAAAAATAAATGGCTTTGGACAGTGGAAAGAGAAAAGTAAGAGGTAGTGCATCTTACTTTGAATGGAAAACTATAGTGAATGTGTGATGGTTAAGTAATCAATAAATGAAAAGTGGAAATGGGACATGAAAAAAAACTGAAAAAAAAAGAGCAAGATAATTTATTGACAAGAAATTGTAAAATGTAAATATACTGTAGTGATTGTCTACTGAATGAGTGACCAGGGTCAAAGTGCAGTAGACAATCAAATTTGTAAAACTCTTAGCACAATAAAATACTATAAGAAATAAGAAACTATGCTTACTTGTTTACAGAAAAACTCAGGATATACAATGCTTCTCATGTATTAGCTGATTGGTTGGTTGATGTCTATAATGTACAGAGATACTTATTAACCAGCCAACTTGTAACCAAGAGGCACTGTATTTTGAGGGTTATTACCTCATCATCAGCTGTAGACCAACTATGAGAGCAGTAGCCCTCTAAATATGACCTGAGTTTTGTTAATAATCAAATTAGTGAAGTTAGTGTTTTAAAAGTTTATTCAGTTTACTATTATATTCTTCCATTTTAGTGTTAGTAGCTTCATATTATATTTATTGTTAGTTAGATAAATTAATATTTAAATAGCATTGCAAATTAAAGCTGCTACCCAAAAATAATCATGAAACTTTAATGATAAGTACAAATGGAAAGTATATGATCATAAAATGCAGCCCTCTTGCCATACAGACATTGAAAACATAAATAGGCATCAGGAAAAGATATATAGTCAAACTCTAGACAGCTGCTATGCACAGCTTCATTTTATGTGTAACGACTCCACACTTTCATTTTTTAGTTGTTTTATTTCTCCAGCTGCCATTAAATATCTTATTTATCTAAGATCTAAATATCTTATATAGGTACCTTATCAACAGCTTTGGCAATAGAAGCCACTACTTTAGTGTTGGCAACTTGATATTAAGTTAAGCATTAGATTAATTATTTTTAATTTTAAAATACGCTCACATTCACAATTGTATTCATACTGTTCAGGTTTGGTAAATGATGATTCTAATCAAAGAAACTTATTCTGTCGTAGTATATTGGCAACCTCTGGGTATTTTTATCTGGTATACTGAACATAGATTGCAGAGGCAGTTCAATCTGAATTTTTGTTCCTCTTAATTATAAAAGAAAATCATATCTGAAGATCTAAGATATCCAACAATTTCGAAGTACAACTTCTTTCTTATATTCATTTTCAGCTTTCAGCTACTTACAAAACCATGTTACATATAAAGCTTGATACATACTTAAACATTTCTTTATATTTTTGCAGACAGCAATTTTGTTGACTGGTTTGTAATACAGTAATAATTCTTGTAATCTTGTCATAAACTGTTCCACCAATAATCATGTAAGCACTATTAGTTTCAGAAAACAGTAACTGACAATTTAATTTAAATCTTCCAAATTCAACAAAATTGCAACATAAACCATCTTGTTACTCAAGCTATTTGAAATTCAAGCTATAACAATCTTAGTTTAATAAGAAAATTATATTACTTTTAAGAAGTTTAACTGCTATTAACCTTTGTATAAGCTTACTTATGACTGAAGGACCTGCATGTAAAACCTTTGGACTCAATGCAGTATCTTGCACAAGTACCAATATTTGTTTTCATCCATTTTTCTCTGATATGACCTCTTAATCGGTGATTTATGTGTTTGGAAAATTTGCTTAACATTTCTGCTCCACAATCCTGCTCATCATAACCATTTGAACAATCCTGTTAACAAACCAATAAATAATGTTACTGAATTTTTCTTCTCTCTCTATTTTAAATTATGACACATTGCTGTTACTAGCTTCTTAATCTTCAAATTAATTAATGTTACTGAAATTATTTGACAATCTAATATTTGGCCAATGATGATAAAACGCTTCTACTATTTAGATTGAAGTTGACTAAACAAGATTCAAATATTTTTCTTGGAAGTACATACTATTTCAACACATTAAATATGAAACACAGAAAAATAGTGGTAAATTATCTGGAAATGATATTAATAATAACTTCTAACTATATGAGATTGCTATAAATAATGCAGAGGAAAGAGTTGGAGCAACTGAGAAGCAAAGGATGTAAAGAAGGCTTAAAATAAATCTAAATACAAAGAGAAGCAAGTAAATTAAATGGGACTAAAGGGTCTAACAACTCAGTAACATTCTATTTTAGTGAAATAAATTCTGCAATTGGCGCTGACATCTAGAAGATTTTCAGAACACTGAAATATTCTCTTGGCAAAGGCATTAAATAAGGTATCTTTAGGCCATCTACAGGCCATTTTACAGGTAGTTAATTTGTCAAACATTATTTATATATAATTTGTAGAATACACAAACAATGAAATTACTTCCAGACAAAGTAATGGTTACATTATGGTTCTATAGAGTCAGAAATATACAATACAAGTGTACAAGATTGGTAAGTTTTACAGTTAGAAGTTACAAGCATAATTTATACACTGACTTGTTATACATTTTCAAAGTATTATTCAATTGACTGCAAAATAGTGTCTTTCAACCATGTCTAAGAATGATTTAAAGGTATTCATTGGGAGGGTGCTGATATATTTTGATAATCCGTTACCTATATAAAATTATTCCTAGACACTTTTAACTGTGATGCATTTTGGAAAGCCTGGAATATGGTACATCTATTGTTTGGTTTGTATGGTGGTGTAATGATGACTGGTTTTCCTTATTGAATATTGCTTAAGATTTTCCTTGATAAAAACTAAAGTGGTAAGTAGATATGTATTATTCTGGTACTGCAATGATTTGTAATCACATGATCACATACAATTTTCTCTGTTCAAGTTCTTTTTTTTTTAAATAAGTTTTCCTAAAATACAATGTTTGAAAATAAGGAAAAACATGCACAATAAGAATGTGTGAGCCAGTCTTCACTAATACTGTTACTTAGTTTATACAGTAAAAATTTTATCCATGCTAGTTTATTGTATATATGAATGTGATTGTCCCAGTTTAATATTTTATGAATATAAATACCCAATAGCTAAATTGATTGTTCTTGATTTTGTCGTGGTATCTTTCGTGTTATCTTATTTGCTGAGCGCCTGTTTATAATTTTGAGTTGTTTGTCCTCCGGCTAGCTATTATTATAAGCCGAGCAAATCTCTTAAACAGGGTGTGTAAACAGAAAGGAGTTGTTACTAAAAGATAACACTGATAAAATAATTTGTTTTTACACTTTTATTGCCGTCACAATTAATTAATTTCACATAATTACTCTTGATACACACCCGACTGAAACTGTTATATTTTCGAATGTAACTATAATCACTTGTTTGCTGCACATTATTAATTCGAGTATTTCACATTTTTATAACTAGCTTTACGACGCGAGAGATTCTGTAGAAATGTGCGATGTTTAACCCTTGGATGATTGTGTTGAACTGTGCGTTACCCGTCTCTGGCACGGAATTTATACTCCCTCACCCCGACATGCCTAAAGATTATAATCGAGCTGCTATTGGTCAATAAAACGTGCCAACATTAGCGTCTATTTTTATATCCAATCAAAATTACAAACACATATGCTCTAGGGAAGATATTCCCTCCATTTCTAAAGAAAAGCACGCTAATCTGATGTCATTTGCTTGTCTCTTCTAATTAATAAACAACTCACCCCCTCGCTCATTGTTATCCGCTCCTGTTGTCAGTTTCAGTGAGGCCGTGTAAACTTATTTCCTAATAATGCTTATAATTAACATTCATTCATTCATTCATTATCTGTTTAACCTCCTCTTATGTAGGACTTACACCCCCAAGACTTACAAGTGGGTGCCTGGGGTCAGAGGCCCGTCGAGGAGCAGACACTGATGGATCAGACAGAGCATCCAGGATGGGTGATCAGCCCGATGCCTGGTATGGGATGAAAGAAGTAGATGAAACGAAATGTTGGTGAAATGGATGAAAGGAAAGGTGATGATGGAGCAGTTGGTGGAATGAATGGCGGGGGAAACCGGAGAACCTGGAGAAAACCCACCCAAATGCCGCTTCGTCCACCACAAATCCCACATGCAGGTGCACCCGGGTCGCCTCGGTGGGAGGCGAGCGGTCTAACCACTCGGCCACGGCGCCCTTATAATTAACAAACATCTCAAATCATTGTCATACAATAATGCTTATTTACACTACAATCACTCTGGCATTTACAGTGTTGTGATATAAAATACTGCCACAATTTTTAAGAAAAATTCTTGATTCTTTCATGCATGCCATACACTCAGAATTCTCCCCCCCCCCAAAAAAAAATTAAGTCTTAAAGAATTTAACTTTAATTCCTGTTTTCTCCAGACTGTTTTGCTTCTTCTATCCATTTGCTTCTCAGTCGCTCAATTTTACTATAAAAACAGAACAGACCTTTACTCCATTACATTTCCATTTGCTAGGTATACATTCCCCTGGTTTACACTCATACTCATTTGCCCCACAACCATAAACTGTGAGAGATACAGCTTTCTCCAAAACTGAAAAATGAACAAGACTATTAAAGAAAATTGCGTGATTTTTAAGCACCTAAACTGTACTGATATCCATACATTTTATTGGAAGAAATAAAAAAGACAAATTCAACATACAATGTTTTGTATCACATATTAAGTCTACTTATGCGTACCATTACTCCAACAAGGGGGTATATCACAATCTTCTTTTTTTCCCTGTCTATCAATGTAACACCATGGCTGAGATGAGCTGCCAATATAACGGCAATGATTATGTCCAGTTAAGTTGGCCAACCTCTCTCGTCTTGATACTCGATACCCTAGTTTTGAAACAACATTGGGGTCATCCCATGGCAGGCAAGTTGAGCCACTTACAGTAACATTGGCCGTTCCAAGATACATTCTGCCAGTCTTTGGAAGACATCCTGTAAAAAAAGTGTAAAGCTGAAAATGTTGATGCTTCATGCAGATGTAATCTAATGTAATCTTCTGCATAGCCAGAAAAATATTAAGGGGAGAGGGGGATTATGTATAGAGATCCATTTTTTCAAACAATTTGTATCGATTCAAATGATAAATGTGAATTAATCCTGAATTGAAATATTTAAATAAATCAATTTTATATTCTCAGATTAAGGTGCAGCAATTATAATTAAAATTAGGATACAATGTTTTGCATATTCTAAGAGACAAATGCATTGTGACATGAGAATTAATTACCACTGTGAAGTATTTTATATTACTATTGCAGGCCATTTTATTTCACTGTAAAATAGGGTTCCTTTATGTTCTAAACTGGGAGTTATTGCATTCAAACTGGGAGTTATTGCATTCATTTAGAAATCACTTAAATTTAACACAGGAAAAAACATGCCCCTGATATCTTAAATTGGTTATATCAATGCCATCTAAAATACAGCTTCCCTTGCTGTTACCTTCGGCAATTTTGTCTAAGACATACGTTGTAAATATAGTACTACCAGTGATACGATTAGGAAGTATCTTGTTCCCGCCAACCTAAAAAGACACTATTATTTTAATGAAGAAATTTTTGCTGTTCATTTTTAATTTATTTTAGCAAGGGAGGTTCCAAACCCCAAAACCCCTCTCTAGCTACCCTCTATTGTGTTTGTAGGTATGTTCAAAATCAAGACTACTGGAAAAGATGAATTTGCTTAACATCAATATTTGACAAAAACATCTGGTGTGTTACACTTATGTGTATATAACTACCATTAAAACTTCACATTGTTCCTTACATATATTTTATAGCATACATATAAGATGATTGATTCTCTTATTCATATTATGTTACTAAGAATAATTTTTTAACTATAAATAATCTAAAGTAAAGTTATATGGACTTAGTTGCATGCATGATATGGAAAACAAAATAAAACTATTTGCATATTGTAGGTCAGTTTTTTATAACTAATGAACTGACAAGCAATCTTTTTCTTTTTTATTTTCTCTGCTGTTTACCATGGTAGGAAAAGGAAGTATTATATTCCACCCAAAATTTTTATACAGAGATTTCACCAAAAATAATGTTTCGAGTTACCCTGAAGCCAAAAATATATATATAATATATATAATATATATATAATATATATATGTGTGTGCATGTATTTCCCGACCCCAGACTAACCATTATGTGTAACATTTTTCATTATTTTTTATTTAATAAAAATGACTATAATGATTTTAATTGAAATACTATATGTTTGAGATAGTCCATGAGAAACAAATAGTACCTATATCTTAAGTTTTTTGTGAATAGTTTTTGAAGACCTCTACAATTTAATTGAATTTTATGTAATTTTATGTTGTTCATATTGCTTACTCTGAGATTATTTTTAGTCATCATACATTTATATGAATTACATAACGTGAATTGAAAAATGGCTTTCATATAAATGCTGTAACATACAGGGTGAATCACCTAAAACTTGCACCGCAAATATTTCGGAAATGGAAACTGCTATTGATGTGCAGTTTTCACAGCATTGATTGGTAGTCAGTGGCTCATACATTTAGCCTATAAACAGATTTTAATAATACTGAGAAAGTGTATTTTTTGAGCAAACATACAATTTTTAAATGGAACAATGCCTAGTTACATCAACAGAATAAAGGTAGGGTAAATTAGAATGTCAGTAGCATTTGTTGCAAGATTCTAGTGCAAATGGTTTATGAGAAGTCTTATTTTGAAACTTTTATGCACCGACACTTGCACAACCTGTGGTAGCACAAACTAAAGAAAAACAAAAGGAAATTACAATACAATAAATTTATTACAATTAATTAATTACAATAAAGAGAACATAGCCCTTAAAAATTTGTGTTCAAAATGATCACCGGCAGCTTCAATACACACTTCCAGTCTGCTATGGAAAGATTGCTGCACACGTTCCAGCATTTCAGCGGAAATTTCAGAGCAGGCAGCAGTAATACATCATTTCATATCGTCTGGTGTAGTTGATACATCCTTGTAGACAGTGTCTTTCAGCCTTCCCCACAGAAAAAAAGTCTAAAGGGGTCAGATCTGGTGAATGGGCCGGCCAAGGTACAGATCCTCTTTGTCGAATCCAATGATTTGGAAACAATCCATTAAGACAAGCTGTACTACTTCATGCACTATGGGCTGGACAGCCATCATGTTGGTACCACAGGTTCCTCTAGTCCGCAAAGGAACATCTTCTAGCATCTGTGGCAGGTGATTTGTCAGGAGGCTGCAATACTTGTGCGAGTTCATTGTTCCTTCTATGTATGAACAAAGGGCCTATGAGCTGATGGTTCACTATCCCACACCACACGTTTAAATTCCACGGGTACTGACGTTCCACCTGATGAAGCCAACAGGGATTGTCAACAGACCAATAGTGCATGTTTCTGTGGTTTATCTGGCCATGATTAGTAATTGTTGTCCTCATCACTAAACAAGATACATGATGAATCTGGAGTATCATGTCTTAATGCCCATGTACAAAAGTTAACACAATTCTCAAAATCGTTTCCATGCAGCACTTGATGGAGAAAGATGTGATAGGGAGGGAACCTATGTTGATGAAGAATGTGCAGTACACCTGCCTCACTTATGCCACTTCCACGTGCAATTGTGCAGGAACTAATTTGCGGATCTACTGCAACAGCAGCCAAAACATTAATTTCTGCCTCTTCTCCAGTCACTTGTTTGTTTCTGTTATGTTTTCTAGGTGTTACAGTACCACCTTCACGTAATTGGTTGAAGAGGTTGATAAATAATTGTCAAGATGGTTGACATTCTATTGGGATACATTTCCGCATACACCATACAGGAACGAACTGCATTCTTCCTACACTCTCCATACACCATGAGCATGTCGGTTTTTTCTGCATTACTAAACCCCATCTTCCACTCATGACTTACTGCTTGAACTGTCACAACCTAACTGACCAGAAAGTCATAATGCAATCAATGAACAGAAAACACAATGCAAACAAACATAACATGTACCTAGCAACTAAGCAGACTGAATGGGACAAACAATTGTCGGGGTGGAAACTTTTGGAAATACGATTTCTCATAAACCACTTGCACTAGAATCCTGCAACAAAGGCCATTGACATTCTAATTTACCCTACCTTTATTCTGTTGATGTAACTAGGCATTGTTCCATTGAGAAAATTGTATGTTTGCTCAAAAAGTACACTTTCTCAGTATTATTAAAATCTGTTTATAGGCTAAATGTATGATCCCCTGATTACCAATCAATGCTGTGAAACCTGCACATCAATAGCACTTTCCATTTCTGAAATATTTGCAGTGTAAGTTTTAGGTGATTCACCCTGTATAAGGAATTATGTGAATTGTAATGGATAGAGAAAGTGATAGAGAAACATCATATTGGTTTTACCATAGAACAACTATTTATTATTTTACACATTCCACAATAGGGGCCTGTCAGAGTGTCAGATTTTACAAGAAATTTAAATACAGTGGAATCCCACTTTTACATTCCTAAAATTTTCCCAACATTTTCACCCAGTTTTTACAGTTCATTTGATTTCCCTATGTTTACAATATATTTTTAAACTTGTATTTATGAAAGCATAAGTTTTAACTTCTCTCAGTTTGCATCATTTCAAAGTGAGAAGAGCACTTTTAAGATGGTACAAACTTGAAAAATCACAATGTGGTTACACACAATCATCAGTGGCGGAAATAAGAAAATATTTGTTTTGATTTATGTACTTGGCTGCATTGCACTGAGTTCTAATGCATTATTGGTAGCATTTGTTACCAGATCTCAAAGTACATGTTGAGCTATGAGTGCTTCGGTATTTAATCATAATATTATTTTTAGTTTCCTTTTGTGCTGTGCTGCTTTATGTAGAAATTTGTAATATATTAATTTCATATTTTTAAATGGTTTAGATTAAAAAAAAAAAGGATATAAAGAACATAAAAGTGGGAACCAAATTAAAAAGTGTGAAGCCTGTACATTTTTTACAGATCAGAATATAAAATTTCATGGCTGTATACAAAAACTAAGTTCTAATTTGTCATATTAATTATAGAATAGAACTTTGGAAGAGTGTGGGGAACTATAGGACTCAGGATTCTAATTCTTCAGAAGAAGTGTTTAAGATTTGTGTGTGTGTGTGCATATATATATATATATATATATAAAAACTAGGCAAGAGGAAGTCCTGTAGAAATATTTCCAAGAAGGAAAAGTCAATATTAATTAGTAATATGCATACATAGTCATCCTATACAAAAAGAAAAATCTGATGTGATACATTCACATAACTAGTGGATATACAAACTATTCTTATTACAGCTTATTTTTATATCTACTACGTTTTAATCCAAATAAACCTTTGCAGAAATAGCTACATTACACATTTTGTTGTAGATACAAAGAGAATAGCAATAGTCAAATGTTTAAGAACTGGATGCTATACACTGGCCTTCAAATTCCATACAATCGCAAGAAACAAATGAAAATCAATTGGACTTATGAACAATTCAAACCTTTAATAATGGATCTCAGAAACAGCTTATGCCATAAAAAGCTTATTTGAAATAAACTGTGTGTTTTAAAGAGATCTACACTTTTTGTGTGGTACATTTTCATCTATTGCTTAACTTTTACCTGTTATACAAGATTATACAAAATTCTTTCTGAATGAAGTGGACCTCACAGGCTATTCCCAGAAAATCCAAGATGTACATTTTATTTTTAATGTAAATATTTTAATACATGGTATTTTAATCAAAATCATTAGAGCCATGTTTTATAAAATTCATTCATTCATTCATTATCTGTTTACCCTCCTCTTATGTAGGATTTACACCCCACAGGACTTACAAGCGGGTGCCTGGGGTCAGAGGCCCGTCGAGGAGCAGACACTCATGGATCAGACAGAGCATCCAGGATGGGTGATCAGCCCGATGCCTGGTATGGGATGAAGGAAGTAGATGAAACGAAATGTTGGTGAAATGGATGAAAGGAAAGGTGATGATGGAGCAATTGGTGGAATGAATGGTGGGGGAAACCGGAGAACCCGGAGAAAACCCGCCCAGACGCCGCTTCGTCCACCACAAATCCCACATGCAGGTCCCTGGGATTGAACCCGGGCCGCCTCGGTGGGAGGCGAGTGGTCTAACCACTCGGCCACGGCGCCGCCTGTTTTATAAAATCAAATTTCAAAAAATATTCTATTTAAAGGGCAGTTTAGAGTTGGAAAATTTTCTTGAAAATCTTTGTGTTACATCTTTGGAAATTACTGAACCCAAATACCAAATTTTGTGTTTGGTGACTTTTCATTTTTCAGTTATGCTCTCTCTCTCTCCCTCCTTCCCTCCTCCCTCCCTCTCTCTCTCCCTCTCTCCCCCTCTCCATCTCCCTCTCCCCCTCCCTCCCTCTCTCTCACATACACACACGCAGACCTTTTTTTAAAAATGATTTTTTTGGATTCAGGGAGCCTTAAAACATGTATTTCAGTGAAATCTTAGTATCTAATTTTTGGGTGGAATGCAATACCTTCTCTTACCTTCTATGTACGTGGTAGAGAAAGTAAAAATAAGACATCTTTAAGAATAACGATTACTATCTTAACACAAGAGGCAAAACAGATCTTCATAGAATAATAAAGCTTTAGGAAAATATCCATAAATTAAAGCAGTATTACTGTACAATGTCTGCCTCAGCAAATAAAGAGATCTCCCTTAAGAAAGAGTTAAAGAAGTAAATAATTAGTTTCACATATATGGTTTAAATTGATAGTGTGATTTTAAATTTTATGAATATTAATGAGTCTGAAATTCTATAAGAGTATTATTGTCAATACATTTGATTTGATTACACTTGAACCATTAGTTTTTTAATAATCGTTAAATGTAATTCATTTTGGCATTCATCAGTAATAACTGTGATGGGTTATTATTGGGTAGATCAGTGGGTTTGTTTGCAGCTCTCATTTTGATGGGCCATAGTTCAAGTCTCAATTGTGGGGTAGCATTATTAAGTTGCCCTATTCAAGGCCATCTCAATGTATACAGGCCAGGATAGACAAGATAGCTGTTAATTACATCATATTTGGGGGCCTATCCTTATCAGTAGTTCACAACCTGCATCATAAGATTGCATCTTAGTGGATTTGGAATGCTAATGAGTTTGTTGCTGTCTCAAAATGGACCAATAATTTATAACTAAATTACCTACTTAGCAAGTGAAAGCATACTTAAAATGGTGTAGTTATCAGATCAAAATACCAGGAAAGTATTGTGAGCTGGATGCATAATTAACTATTTCACAAGCTTTGAAAAAATGTGTTTTCATTGCAAAAGGATCCATACAGGAGACAGCAGTGGGTATGGCTATTCACAGGAATAATAATGAACTATGTTTGTTGTATGTGTTATTTTTCTGATCAGCATGTAGTGAATAAATTTACTACACACAAAATGATGGAAGTGTTCTTGTAGTAGCCAGGACAATTCCTAAACTTATTGTTATTGATGCCCCTCGCTGTTTTCACATTTATCACCCTATCTGTCTTCAGAATTAGCTCCCAAAGAGTTTACTGCATGTCAACTGCAAATTTATTATTTGAAGTTTCATACGGTAGGATTATAATATCAAATCATTAATTCAAATAGGCGCTTGGTAAAGTGATGATCTTGGATAAATGGTCCAAATTTGATGCTCTTTCAAAGTCATCTAAATGGGTACACAATTACAAGTGAACAAAGAAAGAATAAACTACTTCAGGCTGCCAGTAGTTTAAAAGAATGTTACAAGCAAATAAATAAAGATTCCATATAATATCCTGAAACTAAATTCTTAGAAGAGCAGATAAGACTGACTAATCAAAAGATAATGCAATATACAACCAATATCCCATTATGGGTGTGCTCAATTATATTTTTCTGATCCAACAGCTCAAAGATAAGTGATTCCTATGTACTTTCTTTATTCTCAAACCTTTAGTCCTGATAGTAATTGCGAATCTGTGCATTTAAAATATATGTTTAAAATAATTATTCAGTGATGAAGAAAAATTAGTGGATTTGTTGTGGCATGAAAGCTATGTAAAACTAGAAATTTCTCATAATGGGGATAACATTCAAGGAATTTCAAATACATAACATCCTGCATAAACAGTTGTGACCCCTATGATAACATCTTTAACATCTAAAGTATAGTTCTTCTGGCTCTGTATCCATAAAAGATTTAGCAGCACAAAAATTGCATGAATATGATTCTTGTTATAATTAAAGCTTTGAGTTAATGTTGAGTTGTTAATTTTGGATCAGATAACAACAAAATTAATACAAACACTTTTGAGAAACTGGCAGGAATTTTTATGTCACATTTCAAAATATAGTTTGAATGTAGGAACATTTATGTAAAGGAGCAGAATAAATTACCCAAATTTACACTGCAGGTAATGCAGCTAAATGTTGTGCATACATACGTAATTTAAAAGTGAAAATTGTAGGAAAATATTATACTTTGAATCCATAATGGATTTTGGCAAAATGTTGGAGTTAGTGTTTACTTAAGAGTGACAGATACGGAGTGGCCATCACAGTTTACGTATGATATAATGGCATGCACTTTCACTATATTTTAGTCTTTAACTTCTGAAGCATATGAACAAAAATTCCTTAAAATAGGAAACCAGAAGAACGTAATTCTTCATTTAGGTACCAAAACGTATGACATTTATAATATTGATGCTGACTTCAGTGCTAGTGATTGCAAATTGCCTAGTGCTGCTTTGGTGAGAAATATAATACAAGTAATATCTAACTAATATCTAACTTCCTTCAAAAAAAATACTGTATTATTAAGCAAGATAACTTGCCATAAGCTGCAGGAAAATAAAAATGAAAATTGCAGACTTATTTGCATTGAGAAGGTAAGAAGATGGTCTGCTACAAATTATGGACAGCATGTTTTTCATTTGTTTATTAACACACTTTAATCTTTAATATGGAAGTATAAGAATATAAATGATTGTGTGCCTATTTTAGTGCAAACATGCTAAAAATACTTGTAAAACATCACTTTATGTTTGGGAATTCCTTGGTATATGCAGCTTGCATTGTGACATCATGAATTGCACATCCAGCTCTGTAGATAGAGGTGGCCTTACCCCAGGCCTTCTCTGATTAGTGCATGCAAAGTACTTCCAAGGTCCAACATGATTTGGATTCCACAGTAAAAGTTGTAGGTCAGTGACCATCAACTGCAGTTTAGTGGTGTGTGGGTAAGAGTTCTAGGGCAAGTACATGACAAGAGCAAACAGCACAACACTATATGTCAAAGTCTTCTGAGTGAAGTGTCAGCAAACATATCACACTCAGCTCCGAGATGGCGAAGAAGAAGCAAAGTAGAGTCATTGAGCCTGCTAAGGCAGGAACCTCTTCTTCTCCCTCAGCATCCACCGAGGGGAAATCGTCGCAGCAGCCGCAGCCCGGGGTAACTTACGACTCAACCGCCGCTTTGCCGCCATCCACCGCAGCTTCGCCGCTACCTACACCGGCATCCACGCCGCCGATCCTGGGAGCTTCCCAGCCAGCGCAGATCCAGCCTGTACCTCATGGGAGGTACAGCGCTGTCATCAGAGGAGTCCCGAGGGACCTGCCAGTCAGGTTCCTCATCAGCGCCTTGAAGGCCACTAGGATCTTCGGAGCCCAGGGACCCACGTCGTTCGTCAGGATCGAGTTTGCAGACACAGGTGACTACGAAGCGGCCTTGAGGTGGGCCTGCCCTTATTAGAGCGATGCTTACGCATCGAGGCCAGCCAAGTGGAATGCCAGGTGCTCTGCAGGCACTGCTGTGCCTACGCGCACGACGAGATGTCCTGCTCAGCTCAACCAAGGTGCCACTACTGTGGTGCTGCCAGCACAACTGCATCGCATAAGCAGCACGACCTACGCCGCCGCTACTGTGCAACATGTGGAGGGTTGACGCACTACACCGGTCAAGCACTCTGCCCCCTGCATCCTCGCAGGAAGGCACCGCTGAAGGCACCAGCACCAACATCGCAGCGAGCAACAGCTCCACAGCCGCCGACACCAGCACCATCACCAGCGCCAATCATCGCAGTCACCAAGGAAATCCATTCCTGAACATGATGACGAAGCTGACAGCCCTGGAGGAACTCATCAGTGATCTTCAAGCCGCATCAGTTGCTCAGCAGGTTTCTCTGGCTGGGCAGTTTGACACCACAACATCTAGACTCAACACCATTGACAAATCCATCCAGAACTCAACTCTAGGTCCCACACTGAAGAGCAACCCGAAGAGAGTCACATGCTACCTGCAGCAATGTAAAAAGTACAACCAGCAACAGCAGCAGTATCAGTATCACCCTCAATCCTAACTTCCATTTCCTTTGAAATCCTTGCCACACCCACTAGTGTTGCAGTCAGGTTTCATGGCTGCACCCTAGTTACTAACTTTACCCGCTCCTGCCCATAGGCGGCAGCCAATAGCTTTCATGAACTAACATGGATGCTATGTGGGACCATACAACCTTCACGCTTTATACCACTTTTTCTCCTACTATCCATTTTCCTTCCAGTGGAGGAATTTTTAGTGGGTATGCCGACGCTTGGTCAGTCCTACACTCTCAGTCCTGACTCCCATCCGGGCTGGGGTTAGTGATTAAATCATTTTCTCCTCCACTCAAAAAAAAAAAAAAATAATAAAAATGAAGTGGTAGCTTAATGGTTTCAGTAACCTGCAAACATGTCAAGTGTGCAAAAAGTGGAAAACGTAAATCTACTACACCCTGTGTCTGGCTGGGTAGAAATTTATTTATTTATGAACTTCCTGATACAGTTAAATGTCTATTAATAGCAGGGTTTGTCATATTTTCTCCTTAAATATTGCATGTGGCCATATTAAACAGCTAAATGAGTTCCACTCTGCAAAAGGTAAGAAACCAGTGGACCATAATATTAACGAATTGGTTGTGCATCTAAGTTACAAACTTTCATTTCTGATAGCAAGATAATTACACCCATTCATAGATGGTGTATTTGTGGAGGATAGCTAAATCACAGTCATGAAAGAGCTTTGCCCAGAACAGGTCTGTCCAGCAGTTTGAAACAATTAGCTTGTTGCCTTCCACCGTGATGCTCACATTCAGGATTTAGCTAACAATGTGCAATCTCAGCTAGTAAATGCTGCAATGATTTGTTTATTATTCTTTGACAGTAGATGAGAGAATAGATATCAGTGATATAACTCAGCTTGTTATTTTTATTGGGGAGTAGATTCCAATCTGCAGATCAAGGAGACATTGGATATGATCTCAGTGAAGGAAACAACTACAGGTAGAGATATATTTACAGGTATACGAGAGGCATTGGACAGGTTTGATCTTCCCTAGAACAAGCTTGTATCTTTGGCAACTGATGGTGCTCCCACTATGGTTGGATGCATGATGGTCTTATAGGGCATGTGAGGAACAAACTGGAAAGTATCAGTAAAATTGATAATGTCATCCCAATTAATTGCATTTTACACCAGCAGAACTTATGTACAAGAAAACTTAAACTAGAAAGCGTTATATGTACTGTTACAAAAACTACGAATGCAATTAGATCAAAAGGACTCTCACATCGCCAATTCAAAGTCTTCTTGGATGAATGCAATTGTGAATGTGACACCTTGTCATACTTTTGCAAAGTATGCAGGCTCAGTCATAGCACATTGCTGGGTCAGTAGCTTCATTTATGGAACAAATGAATAGACCTGTTCTGGAACAGAGAGATGTTAAATGGACTTGCAAATTAGGATTTTTAAGGGTATTACATTTAACAGAGTATTTGAATGTTTTGAATCTCCCTTTTCAAGGTAAAGTCAATTAGTCACTCAAATATATGACAGAATCAAGACCATTAAATTGACATCACTTTGGTATAAAGATAAAGGATAAAAATGTTGGGCAGTTCTCAAAATTAAGGGCAGTTCACAATCTATAATGACAGTGGACGTACAAGAACAAACACAAATGGGACTAAACCAATAATTTTATTCAAGATTCCAGGATTAGGAACACCTTAATGTAATTCTGAAATATTTGTGACTCCATATTCTATGTACCATGTACCAATTGAATCACAGATGGAACTGAACTACAGTTGGAACTCTTGGACCTACACTGCGATCATGAATTGAAGGAGAAACTTGCAATGAAGAAATGTTTGTGTGACTTTTATAAAAAACTTTTCACAATTGCATACACATGATGCTTGAATCTTATTATTTATTTGGGTTAATATACATTTGCAAGCAGTGCTTTCTTTAATGAAAATTAAAAATCCTCGACAAAGAAATAATTTGCAAGATCACAATTTAAAGTTTGACTGAGATTGTGCACCACTCAAACTGTGTTTCCAAACATTGAAAAGTTAAGAGTGAAAAGAGGATCCAAAAATCCCCAAAAATATCTGCTATCGCTGTTGAGTAAACTTCTGTATACGTTTTGCAAATAATAACAATATCTATTTTGACTCTATTTCTTTCATAAACATTATTTATAATATCTCATGCCAATTTTCTTTAAAAACTAAAGTATTGTGACACATCTGTGGTGTCATTAACTAGCATCACTTAAAGGATGGGGAAATGTAGCACAGGATGGCTTCCCTAGGGTTACTGGTTATGGTAGCAAGGGTGGTAAATGAGTGCCCTTTAATGACACATGTAATTCCTGTTCCAAATCTTTTCTAAACTTTTAATTTAACTAATTTAATCTAAACCACACTTTCAAAAGAAAAAGAAGAAAGAATTAGATACATGGTGAATTTACCTGAGGGGCAGAGAAAGTCAGGTAGTCCATCATCGTCAGCCTAGTTCCTATGTCGTGATTGTAAATTAAAAATGAATTTTCGAATTAATTGGCAGAGATTCCTGCTAGGCACATGGTTGGTCAAGAAAAGACTGTCAAAAACCTGTAAGCTTAAATAGCCAACAAATGTTGCATAGTTCCCATGCTAATAGCTGATGGTGTGTCTGTCAGCAGAATTTTAATTTCCATGTGTATCAGACAAAAGGTGAACTTTTCCTCTAAACCCTATGTCACCCGATCTCTGCTTACATCAACATCTGGGAAATGACTAGCCAGAAATCTAAAGACAATTTCCTGTAGTTATGTAAATCACATCTGTCATGATAGCGAGATAAAATGCCCTAGAGAGATTTGTAATAAATTTAACAATTATTATATAAATATTACAAATCAAGCAAAAACGAATACTCAAACAGCAGGTTTAGCAGCCAATGTAATAGCTTCAAATGGGCAAATAAAATCAATGGGAATATTAGAAATATCAGAACAAAATATTTTAGAACAAATTGATAAGCTTAAACCCAAACAATTGAGTGGTTTGGATGAGTTTTGTAACAAAATTGTAAAATGCATTAAACATGAAATTTCTAAAGTTATGACACATATTATAAATGCATCATTGATTCAAGATATTTTCCCAGATATGCTAAAAGAAGTAATTGTAAGACCTCTATATAAGCAAAAAGGAAGTAAGACAAATATGG
Source organism: Deroplatys truncata (assembly GCA_030765065.1). Lineage (NCBI taxonomy): Eukaryota > Metazoa > Arthropoda > Insecta > Mantodea > Mantidae > Deroplatys > Deroplatys truncata. The sequence goes on along the minus strand of CM060984.1, from coordinate 94,956,260 downwards.
AAAATTATAGGCATGTATCTTTATGTTTTATGTTTTCAAAAATAATACAAGGGGTATTCCTAAAGCAATTGCAACTGCACTTTAAAAAGCTTAACATAATATCAGAATGGCAATTTGGATTCCAAGAAAAGAAATTGACAACAAATGCAATAAATAAAGTAAATGACAATATAAGTAATGCAATATATAACCACGAACGAGTAATAGCTATATTTTTAGATTTATCAAAAGCATTTGATTGTGTAAATTCAGATATATTTTCAAATAAATTGGAAAATCATGGGGTTAGAGAATTGGCACAAAAGTGGATACTACTATATTTAAAAAATAGAACACAGTGCGTGAAAATAAATCATAGAAATAGCTCAGGTATGATAGAAAAAATTAAATCTCATTTTCAAATGGTAAAATGAGGAGTCTCATAGGGTTCTAAATTAAGGCCATTTTGCATTTTTAGCTTGTGTAAATGATATTTTTGAAATAATACAAAGAAATGGAGGTTTGGCAATTGGATATGCAGATAACATGACAATAATAATTAGAGGCAAGTCAGCAACAGAGCTGGAAACTAAAGCAAATGAATTAATTAAAATAATAAAATAGCACTACTTAAATTTAAACATGATATTTAACGGCCAAAAGACAGCTTGGATAAATTTTGAATTAGGAAACTGGAGTAAAAATGACATAAACATTGCAATAGATGGAGAAATAATACCGGAAATGCAGCATGCTAAAATCTTAGGGGTAATAATAGACAAACAACTAAAATGGAAGCCATATATATCTCACATAATCAAAAAGATAAATAAAGGTCTATTTATAATGAGGGAATTAAGTAAGAATATGGATTATGAAACATTAAAACAAGTGTACTATGCATTCATTTACTCACACATAAAATATGGGATAACTCTATGGGGAAACATTACTGCAACAGAAGTAAAAAAGGTTTTCAAGTTACAAAAAAAAGCTATTCGAATAATTGGGAAAATAAATAGTAGGCATACATGCAGATTAAAGTTTAAAGAGTTCGGTGTTTTAACTGTTCCATATATATATATAAAAACAATAAAAATTATTTTACAAGAAAAAGAACCAAAAAATGTGTGTATACATAAGTATAGTTTAAGAAATAATGAGGATTATTTTAGATCAGTATATAGGGGAACAGCAAACAATCGTTACAGTATAAGCATGGGTAAGAAGCTTTATAACAAGATACCCGTTGAAATAAAAATATGAATAAAACAGAATATAAACTCATATTTATCAAAAATATGTTAAAATAAAATTATAACCATCACAGTATTATCATTCACTATGTTCATGATTTAGTTAATGCATATGTATGAAGAATGAATAGTATTTTATTGTGCTAAGAGTTTTACAAATTTGATTGTCTACTGCATTTTGACCCTGGTCACTTATTCAGTAGACAATCACTACAGTTTATTTACATTTTACAATTTCTTGTCAATAAATTATCTTGCTCTTTTTTTTTCAGTTTTTACTTTCTCTACTACGTATAGTAAGTAGGGGAAGTATTGCATTCCACCCAAAAATTCGATACCGAGATTTCACCGGAAATACATGTTTTGAGACCTCCTGAATCCAAAAAAAGCATTTTTGGAAACATGTCCGTGTGTGTGTCTGTGTGTGTGTCTGTGTGTGTGTGTGTCTGTGTGTGTGTCTGTGTGTCTGTGAACAGCATAACTCAAAAACTAACAGTCGGATAAACACCACACTTGGTATTTACGTTCAGTATCTTCCAGAGATGCGACACGAAGATTTTCAAGAAAATCCCCCCACCCCAGACTACCCTTTACATGGAACATTTTTCGAAAATTTTAATTTTCTCAAAAATGGCTCTAACGATTTTGATTAAAATATCATATGTTTAAGACAATGTCATGAGAAATGAAATGTATATCTCGAAATTTCTGGGAATGTCTCCAAAAGTATTCTTCATTGTGAACGACTTTTGCATAACTGGTAAACCATAAGAGATAGACAAAATTTTACAAGACAAAAAATGTAGATCGCGTTAAAATACACAACTTATATCATATACATTTTTTTCGTTGAGTGAACCGTTTTCGAGATATTGCTTGTTATTTCCTTAAATTTTCCAATACTTATACTTTTTCTCAAATTCGTTATTCATTTTTTTATGTCCTGGACATGCAAAGAGAATGGAATGCGCCACATAGCAACCAGCGATAAAATATTTGACTATCGCTTAAAAGCTACCATATTCCCCTTGCATCTACAAGAAAATTACAAATAAGATTGACATCTCGATATCTCGATTAATATGAAGCATATGGAGAATAGGCGTTTGTAAAAATAGATTGTACAAGAGTAGAGAAAGTCATGTGAGTGTAACACATCAGATTTTTTTTTTTTTCCATGTCCCATTTCCACTTTTCATTTATTGATTACTTAACCATCACACATTCACTATAGTTTTCCATTCAAAGTAAGATGCACTAACTCTTACTTTTCTCTTTCCACTGTCCAAAGCCATTTATTTTTTACTTTACACAAAAACTGTCCAATGCTTCTAGCGTCCTTGCATATCATTTCAATCATAAGTGTATTTCTATCCCCCTTCAACCACTTCTTATTAAAAAATTCTTTTCTCCAATTTTCTGTTCCTTGGCACTTAAATACTATGTGTTCAATGTCTTCATTACCACCACATATCGGACATTGGTTCATTGTCTTAGCCCTTTTAGCCTCCATGCTCCGGTTCTTAACCATGTAATAGATTCTCTCTCTTCTTTACTTACTAAGTCTATATATTTTTCCCTACCCCATGTATTTTTCATTGGCCTATAATAAACTAGTGAGCTCTTTTCGGCAATCTCACTGAACATGATTTGTATTTCTATATCTTCCAGTCTTTTCCTTGCCTTTTTCCAAAAATGTTTTACGTTATTTTCTCTCCTTCTCCATATATCTCCTAACCCATTTTTCTCCAAAATATTCCGTAATTTACTTACCCATCCATTATTCATTAAGCTCTTCTCTTGGTATTCAAACATTGTCTTAACACATTACTTTTTCCTAGATTTAAAATTCTGAACCAAAATTTCAAAGCTCTTTCCATTATCTTCCCCTTAGTTGGCACCCTGCCCATCTCTAATTGTGCTACCTGTCTTACAATTGACTTCGGTAGCCCTAGTATTTCTCTACAAAACATCCTGTGCACCACATCTATACATTCCCATCCTCTATCTAATCCCCATATTTCTATACCATACATCATTTTTGCCTCCACAACCATCTCATAAACTTTTTCCAGCCATTTAACATTTATATTAGGTACTTTATTTTTGCAGCTTCTAATTGCTGCCATCGCCCCTTTACCTTTTGCCAATGCAAACTTCTTTTGTTTCTCCCATTTATTACCTCCATCTATTTTTACTCCTAAATAGATACAGTCACGCACTACCCTGTAATCTTTATTCTCTCCCTTCCACTTTTCATATTTGCCTAATTTTCCCCCCTTTTTGAAAACCACAATCTGTGTTTTCTCTTGATTCACTTTTAACCTCCATTCTTTACAATATACATCAATTGCTTGTAATGATTGTTTTAAACCACCTACTGTAATAGATCCTACCACTAGGTCATCTGCAAAAAGAAGTCCTGGAATTTGGATGTTGTTAATTACTGGTGCACAGTTATTATTCCTTCCAATTTCTAGTAAGACATCATCTATGTATAAATTAAATAAAACTGGACTTAACTTACATCCTTGCCGAAGGCCTTTCTTTTGTGGAATTTCGTTTGTTACACAGCCTGTCTCCACCCTTACACAGAAGGTGTTCTCAAAATACAGTGCTTTAAGAATATTCACCAATTGCTGACTTACTCCCTTACACACTAATTTATGTCACAGAAGTTGTAGCTCAATTCAGTCATACGCCTTCTCTAAGTCTACAAAAGCCATATACAATTTACCCCTTTTTTCTTTTAAATATTTGTCTGCTAATATCTTTATAATAAATAAATTATCCTTCCCTTGCGAAAGCCCATTTGGAATTCCGAAAGGATATTATATTCTTCAACCCAAAATTGTAGTCTCGCTGCCAAAATGCCCGCAAAAAGTTTTCCTATATTCAATAATAATGCAGGAAATTCAATTAACATGTGTACTATGTTGAAAATTGCCTGTTGGTGTGATTTTGGGTTAAAACTATTGCATTTGATGTAGTTTTTAGTGTGGGTGGGTTTTTTGTATATCCCAAAGGAAAGTCTATTTTCATTTCCTGTTTTTTTATATCCAGGAAAGGCAGGTATCCATCTTTCTCTGTCTCTACAGTGAAGCTGATGGCTCTTGTAAATTTAACAGCTTTAAGGCATCCTAAATAAGTTTTTCAGTCAGTATTGCGATAATGTCTACATATCGAAGCCGTACTTTGAAAATGTTGGGGAAAGCTTTGTTACATGTGTTTCTAATGAGCTCATTATCAGCAGCATTATCACAATAGTGCCCAAAAAACTTGTTCAGGATGCCTTAAAGCTATTAAATTTACAAGACCCAGGCATCAACTTCACTGTAGAGACAGAGAAAGACATCTCATTGCTATCTCTCCTTTGACCATTGTGTAGTTAGTTGGTGTCTGCTGTTGTAGATCCTCTCATTTCATTGCTATGCTATTATGTCTTCCTCCCAATGGGGCTAAAGGACACTGCCAGCAGTGTACCTCCAATTAATAAATAGTTCCAATCATTACTTGGTGGGATGAAGCTCCCTGAAGGTTTAAGATCATTATAGGGAGTGTTGGAAACAACAACATAATAACTGCAATAAAATGCGATGCATTTCATGTTATACAATATATTTTGTCCTTTATTTTATTTATGTGCATGTTAAAATGCCACATGTCTAAGAAATCACCTCTTTCAATTTACAGAACTCTTTTTCTGTGTAAAAGAGGGTTTCTACCATGCATAAAAAAGAGAACATTCTAATATATAGAAAACAGAAAATATGAAAAAAATTCTGAATGAAAAAAACTATGTTTTATAACAGAAGAAAATTTTAACAAATAAAAGCAAAGCCTTTGGAAAAAAGGTTTTTTTAACTGTCCTTTAAGACATTTTCCTTAGTGTTATATCTGTTGGTAATTTGCTAAACGTATGTGTCCCAATAATATAAGAATCCATAGTAATTGCCTTTGTGTTACAGATTCAGTTGGAAATCGAGGAGTAGGAATAGAACTAGGCTGATACTAAGATGGAGAAGAACTGTTTTTGTGCATTTATAACCAAATAATTTTTAAAATTTTCCAGATAAATTGATGTGAATGGAAAGAATTAATTTAGTTACATGTTTAGCAAAACTTCTCTTCAGCCTAGAATTTGAAGCAGCAGCTTCATAATGACAGTTTGTTAACATATTTATATATTTAAATTTACATTTTTATTTAGTTACACATCCTATGATTTGATATCACTGGTTTATATGATTAATGATGGATAAGTAATATGGCATTACCAATATCATCAACAGGTCTCTCACAGATGTATGGATGGCTGTGTGTGATACTACAGTCTTCAGTATCCCAGTAGAAGTAGTTAGTTGCACACAGTCTCTTGTTTTCATCATGGTGATGTGAATGAATGTCATCCACTGGATGGCTTGTGTAGTATGCAAGCTTGCATGGGAACACTCTCTTGGCTACGATGCACAATGGACGCTGATCAATAACAGGGGCCTCTGCATGTTCTCCTGTCCACCCTATGTCAAGAATTTGTATTAGTTATGTTTTCTGGCTTTCCTCATTTGAATTGATACAGCAATTACTTATAAATACATGATAAGTAAGACTGTGGTAGTGTTATGGGAGGTCAAAAATGAGGTACACTTAGATCTATGAGGCCCTTGCAGCCCAAAAGGAAGACACTTGATACCAGAAGTACTAGCTCCTGGTAATAAAAATTGCAGATACGTATTGCTGATCTTATGCTACCCCTGCCCATGATGTTTGTTGTAGTGAGGAGTTCAGGATGTAGTTTTCACATGAAAGTCTTAGTCAGTCATTGGGATGCTTGGTCTGCATTGTAGAGATTTAATTTTAAATTCATAATTAGAAAAAATTTCTTAGTTATTTATTTACTAACAATCTAAAAATGCTTCAGAGATATTTCTGAAATAAAACATACATACAGACATACAATATACCTTGTCAATAAATGGAAGCATTTGTCATTGAAATACACAACCTAACCAAATTTTAACCTATAACCGATTTAGTTGGGCTAAATACTCAATGCTATTTTTTTTATTCTATTTTATGTCGCTTTAACTTCTTGGTCATATTGCGACCAATCTGTTGGTAGATAACTCTTAGAACGATATGCGATGGACAGTTGGCCTTCTAGGTCTCATCCCTGTAACCACCTGCTCCATCACATGTCACAGAGACCCTAGCGCATAGCTACTGGATCTTCTGCTTTGTGCTGTGCAGACGGCATTAAGGTGCCATCCAGTCTAACTGCTGCTCCCATATAAAGGCGGACAGTTAGCCTTCTAGGTCTCATCCCTGTAACCACCTGCTTCATGCTGTGCAGATGGATTAGGGTGCTGTCCAGTCTAACTGCTGCCTTCACACAGAAAGGCGGACACTTAGCCTTCTAGGTCTCATCCCTGTAACCACCTGCTTCATGCTGTGCAGATGGCATTAGGATATCATCCAGTCCAACCGCTACTCTCACACAGAAAGGCAGACACTTATCCTTCTAGGTCTCATCCCTGGAAATGCCATCTTGCTTTGTCACGTGTCCACAGAGACCCCCAGCACATGGCAGCTGGATCTTCTGCTTCGTGCTATGCAGATGGCATTAGGGTGCTGTCCAGTCTAACTGCTTACATTGTCTGTAGACAGATGGCATAGCATTCGCTATTACCACTTATTTTTCATTTTACTATTGTTTTAGACTTAAGGTGGAACTTTGGGTCATGGTATTAAATATCCAATCCGGTATTTACCTTGGTGACTGAGGAAAACCACAAAAAAACCTCAGACAGATTGGTCGGCCTATGGGATTTGAACCCGGGACCTCCCGAATGCGGGCCACAGTTTTTAGGACTTGAGCCTCCCGCTCGGTTCAATGTTATTCAATGGTAATGAGCCATAGAAATTTTGAGATACAAACTGTGACAGAATGCATAGGTACTGTGTTCTGCTTTGAGAATCATGCCTCCCCCTAATAAAAGAAAATAACACTCAAAATCTGTAAGAACAGAATTATATTAAAAACTACTAACAAAGTGTTTTCAGAGCTTATGAAATTTCAAAATGCATCAGAGGACCTTCAGTTATTGGGACGGTGTAGCTTACGTAATATGTTTTTACGTAATTTGTTGTTGAGCCCCACGTTGTGGAACCAATATGATGCGGTATTAATGTTGTAGATCATTAATTGTAGCTCCGCGTTTGGAAGCCAATATGCGACGGTTGCTGCTTTACGTAATGTTGTTTACATCACGTGTGTTGAAGCCTTCTTGTGACGTCATTCTTTGTTTGGTTCGTAGCTCCCTCTGACGTTAGCAATTTGTATCAATTAGTTTCTGAAAGAATTTAAGGTTATGTATATTGTCCTCCGGCTAGCTATCATCTTATCTTGGTAGAACTTGTATCTCTTGCAGGGTGTGAATCGGAAAGGAATCTTTTATCCAGAAATTATACTGACGAAGAAATTGGTTTTATAATTTTTATTGCCGAACACATTCACAATCACTTTTACAAATTAATCTGGATACTCGCCAAACTGAAACTGTTTGTAATAACTTCTTATTTATCACTTTTAACTCGCATGCTTCAATTTTGTGTAGAATTAACTTTATAATAATTTAGATTCTTGTAATTCTGCTGCGCGTAACTTGACGAAATGAAGGACTGGCTGACAATGTGTAGTGTACACGAAATTTTGATGAACTGAGAAACCGACGCGTAGAGTACTGAGAATTCTGTTGAACTGGGGGACACTCTACCTCGGCCTGGCTTATTTATATGCCTGCCTCAAGATACGCCTAAAGATTATAAATGAACTGCTATTGGCTAATAAAACGCGCCAACATTAGCGTCTATTTTAATATCCAATGAAAACCACTAATACATATTTCTTTTAGGAAACATTCTAGAAGCTTTTACCGAAAAGGCGCGAAACATTACGTAACTTCCTGGTTCCCGGTAACGATAAACAACTCACCCCCTTGCTGCATTATTGCATTATTGTTGACAGTTTCAGTAAAGCCGTATATTATTATTTACCAATAATAATTACAATTAATAAACCTCTGAAATCAATGTTACATAAAAATACATATTCATATTACTATCATTATTTACATTTAAGTAATTTGTGATACAAATTACCGTATCATTATGTACTCTTAGAGGGACATTGAGTTAATTATGGGTAGAATTCTTCATTCATTATAACTATTTCTAGTGTCAGGAAAACAGTAATATGCATCACTAGAATATGATTGAAAAGCTCTAAAAATATCACTCACATAAGGTACAATTCAGTCTTTTTGATAGTTGAGCCCAGAATTTTTTAAAAGTAGCTAAAGAAAGGAAAAGGAAATTAATTATATGATCTATGTGAATTTATGTGATAAATTCTATAAATTAAGTGCCACTTAATATGAGATTTTCTAGTACAGAATTGAAAATTAAAACTTGCAAAAATGAATTACAAAACTGTTGCTAGAATCCCAGGTTTAATAGTAACTATTCACTTGCTCATAGTCTTTGTTTTGATACGGTAATTTGTATCACAAATTACTTAAAGGTAAATAATGATTGTAATATAAATATGTATTTTTATGTGACATTGATTTCAGAGGTTTATTAATTGTAATTATTATTGGTAAATAATAATATATGGCTTTACTGAAACTGTTAACAATAACGCAAGAATGCAGCGGTGGAGTGAGTTGTTTATCATTACCGGGAACCAGGAAGTTACGTAATGTTTCGCGCCTTTTCGGTAAAAAAAAACTTCTAGAACATTTCCTAAAGCAATATGTATTAGTGGTTTTCATTGGATAGTAAAATAGACGCTAATGTTGGCGCGTTTTATTAGCCAATAGCAGTTCATTTATAATCTTTAGGCGTATCTTGAGGCAAGCCTATAAATAGTGTAGATTCAAGGGAGCGTTCCCCCAGTGCAACAAGATTCTCAAAACATTACACATCGTCCCCCAGTTCAACAAGATTCTCAACACATTACACGTCAGCCCACCAGTTCTACAAAATTCTCCGTTCATTTATTTCGTCAAGTTACGCGCAACAGAATTACAAGAACTATTATAAAGTATTATACAGTTAAATATATAAAGTTGAAGTACGTGAGTTAAAAGTGAGAAGTTATTAAAAACAGTTTCAGTATGGCGATTATCCAGATAAATCTGTGAAAGTGTTCGTGAACGTGTTCTGCAATAAAGATTATAAAACCAATTTCTTCGTCAATATCATTTCTAGACAAAAGATTCCTTTCCGCTTCACACCCTGCAAGAGATACTTGTTCTACTAAGATAATATGATAGCTAGCCGGAGGACAATATACAAAACTTAAAATTCTTTCGAACCCTAATTGATGCAAATTGCTACGCCAGATGGAGTTAAACGAACCAAATAAGGAGTGACGTCACACAAGATGGCATCGCGTAAAGAAAAACATATATTTGCTCTCGTAAATTGGCTTCCAAACGCGGAGCTACAATAATGTTACAATAAATACAATTTGTTCTCTCGCAAATTGGCACCCATAACGTGGGGCTAGATGACTAGGAAAGGAACAAGAATAACCAGGAAGAGGCGAACGCAGCAGTGAAACGATCTACAAGACGCAGATTCCGAGACAACAGGGTAATTCAACTACAAAAACATCGAGACAACGTAGATTCATCATCATACAACGCAGAAGCGACATACAAACCTAGGAGAATGGGGCAGAACGCTGGACATCAAAGCTACAGCAACATACAGCATCAAAAAGGTAATTAAATGATCCTTAGGAGTGGTAGGAAAATAAAAACAATGGCTGCTAGTAATACAGAAGAAATAATTATGGAGGGAGATAGTGTAACAGTTAGCTGTGATCCAATACAAATTACAGGAAATAGCCCAGACTTTTTAGGATTTGAAGATGAAAATGTTAGTGCAGAAAGTGAGAGTAGAATAGCAGGAAATGTTAATCTTGATACTATTGTGATGATGGAAATGCTGAGAAATATGAGTAGGGAATTAAGGGAAGATATGCAAAAGAATAATGAGAAAATGAGGGAAGATATGGAAAAGACTAGTGAGAAATTAGAACAAAAATTAACTCAGAGTATAAGGGAAGAAATTTGTAAGAATAATGAGAAATTAGAAAAGAAAATAGATCAAAATAGGGAAGATATTGATAGGAGTTTAGAACAAAAACTAACTCAGAATAATGAGAAATTGAGGGAAGATATTGGTAAAAACTTTGAACAAAACAGGAAATCAATTGAAAATATTGGTAGGAGTAATGAGGTATTAGAGCTAAAAGTAGATCAAAGAAGTGAAGAAATTGAAAAGAAAGTTACGAAGCTAGATAGTAGTATGCCAGAAATGAGAGATGAAAATGAGGAAGTAATAGCAAGTGAGACAGGAGAAATTTCAAAGAAAATGCTAGACATGAGTAGGGAAAGAGATAACAAAGAAAGTGAGGTTAATACTAAAAGTGAGGTTAATGTAGAATGTACAGAGTTAGGAAGTCAAATGAGTAGTATTTCAAATGAGCTAAGAGAGATAAATGAGGTTAGGAATGTAGATGTAAATGAGGCGCAAGTTAATTTCAGAGGGGAGATATCAGAAATACAGAATGAATCAGAAATGCAAAGAAAGAAATTGTACCAAAATGTTCAAAATGAAAACTCCAGTCCAGTACAGTTTAGTATAGATTTGTCAGAGTATTCTCAGATTAAAATGATAGCAGAAGAATTGAAAATGACAATTGTTAAAAGATGTATTGTTCAAGAAACTGTAGATTGTTTTCAAATATTATCAGGGAACGAAATGTCATATGAATACAAGAGGTTATTCATGAACAAAAATTTGAAGGTTAGGTTACGGCTACGAGTAATGTTTAGCCACACACAATTTGATCCAGGAGGGTAAATAGCAATGAGATGTAAAGTAAATGCTGGATAGGTAAAGATGACTTGCAGAGCAATGTATTGGAACGTAAGAGGGTTAACTAAATATATGTCATGAGAAAACAGAAATAAATTCAAAAAAAAAAAAAAAAAAAATAGAAAAATAAAAAGAAATAAATATTTAAAAGAAAAAAATAACATTTTTTAATAACTGTAACAACATTTGAAAATTAAGTATGCAAAGATTGAAACTTAATATGATATTAAATTAAATACAATTTTAACAAATATTGTTAAAATAAAATTCAAAATAACAAAAATGGTAAAAATAATTGAAACAAATACTTATGTAGCAAACAGAAAATGTGAAACATTGTCTAGATTTAAGAGATGTAAATATTTGTGTAGAGGGTGAATATTTTGGTAAATATGTGTAATAATTACAAAAAAATTTTAAATGTATAAATTTTTGTCAACAACTTAAGAAAGTAAACAATTTGGTAACATTAATTAAATAATTTAGGGTAAAGTATTTGCTATAAAAAAAAAAAAATTGTGATGTCAGATGAATATCTAAATTAATTAAACCAGAGCCAGTAAGTAGTGGCGAGATAAAACATATGTCGTGTGCTAAATGCGTGTGAAGTGTTAAGTGAAAGTGAATAGCGTGTGTTACAAGATTTAGGAGACTAAAAACAAAATTATAAAATTTCCAAACAGGTTATAAATGTTTATAATTATGTTTCTAGTGGGGCATATGATACGGTAATTTGTATCACAAATTACTTAAAGGTAAATAATGATTGTAATATAAATATGTATTTTTATGTGACATTGATTTCAGAGGTTTATTAATTGTAATTATTATTGGTAAATAATAATATATGGCTTTACTGAAACTGTTAACAATAACGCAAGAATGCAGCGGTGGAGTGAGTTGTTTATCATTACCGGGAACCAGGAAGTTACGTAATGTTTCGCGCCTTTTCGGTAAAAAAAAACTTCTAGAACATTTCCTAAAGCAATATGTATTAGTGGTTTTCATTGGATAGTAAAATAGACGCTAATGTTGGCGCGTTTTATTAGCCAATAGCAGTTCATTTATAATCTTTAGGCGTATCTTGAGGCAAGCCTATAAATAGTGTAGATTCAAGGGAGCGTTCCCCCAGTGCAACAAGATTCTCAAAACATTACACATCGTCCCCCAGTTCAACAAGATTCTCAACACATTACACGTCAGCCCACCAGTTCTACAAAATTCTCCGTTCATTTATTTCGTCAAGTTACGCGCAACAGAATTACAAGAACTATTATAAAGTATTATACAGTTAAATATATAAAGTTGAAGTACGTGAGTTAAAAGTGAGAAGTTATTAAAAACAGTTTCAGTATGGCGATTATCCAGATAAATCTGTGAAAGTGTTCGTGAACGTGTTCTGCAATAAAGATTATAAAACCAATTTCTTCGTCAATATCATTTCTAGACAAAAGATTCCTTTCCGCTTCACACCCTGCAAGAGATACTTGTTCTACTAAGATAATATGATAGCTAGCCGGAGGACAATATACAAAACTTAAAATTCTTTCGAACCCTAATTGATGCAAATTGCTACGCCAGATGGAGTTAAACGAACCAAATAAGGAGTGACGTCACACAAGATGGCATCGCGTAAAGAAAAACATATATTTGCTCTCGTAAATTGGCTTCCAAACGTGGTGCTATATTAATGTTAAACACGTAACATTAAAACAGTCGCAGTTTCCTTAGTTAGTCCTTTAGTTGCATGGTCAACAAATATTTTGAATTCTTGATGTCTTTTGCTTACGAATTGATGTTTTTTTTACCTCAAAATTCTATAGAAGTACTCATAGAACCATGAAAAATTCAAAGCAGTTTGTCCAGTGATTTTTGGAATTAGCATGTTGACACAATTACATGTATGGATATATAAAACATTCCTTTGTACCATATGCTGACTACTAAGGGTTACACTCAGTATGATGAAAATGCTTACATAAGCATTATTAAGATCATAATGATGAGAAAACTAGAACTCTTGATAGCATCAGACAACCTCTAGCCATCACAGTAAATAACTTATTGGCTTACAGTAGAAATTAAGGATGGAATGACAATCCCAGTTCTAATTACCCAAATCATTGGTGTACTACAGACAGACCCCCTAAGCCCCACACTATACATACCACAGCAGACATCATAAAAGTACTGAAAACCTGCAGGTAGTACTATTTGTCTATATGAATGACACTGTACTAGGCACCAAGACAAAGAGAAGAATTACAGAAAGCCACGAACAGGATACAGGAATGGTCAGTGAAAAATGGACTAGAACTAAACATAACCAAAACAGTAAGCATGGTATTCAGAAAAGGAGGTAGAGTGATGAAGAAGACCGAATACAATGTGCTGGAAAAAATTGGCAGTTGTCGAACTTTATTTAACTTTATTTTAAACTTTAACTTTATTGTCGAACTTTAGATATCTAGGCATAATTCCCCAAACCACTGGAAAGGCATTTGGAATGCATGTCAGAGAGAGAACAATTGCAGCCATATGATTAATATACAACATTCAAAACCCTACCAGACTACCCTTGAAAACTGCAATGAAACTATTCTGGGCCATGAATATACCAGTGCTTGTCTATGGATAGAAATCATTTGGACCATCTCACACCTAACAGATCTAGCCTCAATAGAGAAAGTCAAAGCGAAATTTCTGAAAAGGATACTGAACATTTCAAAAACACTGCCATCCAGATTGGCATATATCCTGGCAGGAGAAGGTTTCCTTATCTCAGATGCAGGCTACAGCTACCATCTACATCACAACCTACAAAACATATAAAAAGAAAGAAGGGAGAAACAAGAAGATATCTTGCAAGATTTCTACACAATAGATGCCTCTTATCTTATCTTCTGTCATGGAGGAAACTCGGCACTGATCCAGAGTGAATATTGTACCTATGCCCCACAAGGGGACACCCAGAGGAAGGATGAGGTGAGAGGTGAGGATGAGCTGAGGTGGCCAGATCAAGGAGCAATGGTACAGCAATGACAGAGTCCCTAAGTTTCCAAATATAAACACCATGGCAGACGGACAGGCAGACTGGAGATCCCACCCCACACAGGGATCCAATGCCCCTCAAAGGGGTTTTGAATACTCCGGCAGCCAGCTGAAAGCTAAGGGACAGAGAGAGTTACAAAGAGCATCCTTTTCCTCTGGTAACAGATCCATGACAAACTGAAGCTGAGCAGGGCCAAATCAAGATATGCGCAGTGCAATAAACCAACTAGCCATTCATGGCTTCCATCACATACTATGTTTGAGAGAATGCTACCACAAACCAAGTGATCTCTGCATGTGTAAGCTCTGTGAAAAAAGCTATGAGCAATACCACTTCAATAGATGCTTAAATGACTAAAATCACTAAGCGAGCATAGCAAAGACTAATTCAAAAATCGATGCACTTTTGTGAGCACTTCTATTATTATTGTTATTGTTGCTGTTGTTACTATCATCTTCACGGGTATAAATTCTTTAATTGTTTGTGCTAAAGGACATTTGAATAAGATGAATTATTCATTGGAGGCTTAATAACATTAAATACTTGAAGATTATATATAACTTTTGTATTAATAATTGCTCTTGTGGTACAGTATTCTAAAAGATGGAGTGAAAGAGAGGGGAAGACATAGATTCTCCTTCCATAGTCTCTATGCAGACTATGATGCTTTTATCAACAGTGTAGTAGTATAAATTTTGTTTACGTAATATGTTTTACGTAAATTATTATAACTTGTAGATCTTATATTGTGCTGCTTTTGTTTTGTTTGGTTACATAATTTTTAACTGCCCCACGTATGGGAACCAATTTGTAACGGTATTAGTTATAATGTTGATGCTTGTGATGTTTGTGTATGTGTGTTTACTTCACGCGTTGCCATCTTGTGACGTCATTCATTTGTTCGGTTTGTAGCTCCATCTTGTGTTAGCAATTTGCATCAGTGTTAGTGTTCGAAAGAATTTTAAGTTTCGTTTATTGTCCTCCGGCTAGCTATTATCTTATCTTGGGTCGAACATGTGTCTTGATCAGGGTTGTGTAAACGGAAAGGAATCTTTTATCCAAAAAGAACACTGATGAAGAAATTTGTTTTATAATTTTTATTGTCGAACACGTTCACTATCACTTTTACATATTGATCTAGATACTCGCCAAAATGAAACTGTTATAATAACTTCTTACTGATCACTTTTAATCAACGTACTTCAACCTTTTGTATAATTAACTTTACCATATTTTAGATCTTTCATAATTCTGCTGCGCGTAACTTGTGAATTTATATCCGATGTATGACGAACTAATACTTTCGACGAACTGACTGAAGACGACGTGTAGTGTATGAATGCTTTCGGCGAACTGAGCGACTGACTGACTTTACCTCAAACTTACCCTATTTATACTCCTGCAATCAGATACGCCTGAAGATTATAACTGAATTGCAATTGGCTAATAAAACGCGCCAACATTAGCGTCTATTTTAATATCCAATGAAAACCATGAATACATATGCTTTTAGGGAGAAAATATTCCAGAAGGTTCTACCGAAAACGCGCCAACATTACGTAACTTCCTCGTTTCCAATAATGATAAACAGCTCACCCCCCTCTTTGCATTATTGCGTTATTATTGACAGTTTCAGTAAGGCCGTATAAACTTATTTCCAAATAATAATTACAATTAATAAACATCTGAAATCAATGTCACATAAAAATGCATATTCATATTACAATCATTATTTACATTTAAGTAATTTGTGATACAAATTACTGCATCATATGCCCCACTAGAAACATAATTATAAATATTTACAACTTGTTTGGAAATTTTATAATTGGGTTTTTAGTTGATACGGTAATTTGTATCACAAATTACTTAAATGTAATTAATGATTGTAATATGAATATGTATTTTTATGTGACATTGATTTCAGAGGTTTATTAATTGTAATTATTATTGGTAAATAATAATATACGGCTTTACTGAAACTGTCAATAATAACGCAGTAATGCAGCGATGGGGTGAGTTGTTTATCATTACCGGGAACAAGGAAGTTACGTAATGTTTCGCGCCTTTTCGGTAGAAGCTTCTAGAACATTTCCTAAAGCAATATGTATTAGTGGTTTTCATTGGATATTAAAATAGACGCTAATGTTGGCGCGTTTTATTAGCCAATAGCAGTTGATTTATAATCGTTAGGCATGTCGAGGAGTGGGTGTATATAAGCCAGGTCCGAGGTAAATTGCCCCCCAGTTCAACAGAATTCTCAATACTCTACACGTCGGTCTCTCAGTTCATCGTCAGTCAGTCCTTCATTTCGTCAAGTTACGCGCAGCAGAATTACGAGAATTATTATAAAGTATTATACAGTTAAAAAATACACAAAGTTGAAGTACTCGAGTTAAAAGTGATAAGTAAGAAGTTATTGCAAACAGTTTCAGTTTGGCGAGTATCCAGATTAGTATGTAAAAAGTGTTAGTGAACGTGTTCGACAATAAAAGTTATAAAACCAATTTCTTCATCAGTATCATTTCTGGATAAAAGATTCCTTTCCGATTCACACCCTGCAAGAGATACATTCTCGACCCAAATAGCTAGCCGGAGAACATTTAAAGTAAATTATTTCAAAACTGATACAAATTGCTACGCCAGATGGAGCTACAAACAAAACAAACGAATGACGTCACAAGATGGCAACACATGAAGTCACACAACCTTAATACCGCATCAAATTGGCTTCCAAACGTGGTGCTATAATAATGTTAAACACATTGTAACATTAATACCGTTACAAATTGGCGCCCAACGTGGGGCTATAATAATGTTAAACACATTGTAACATTAATACCGTTACAAATTGGCGCCCAACGTGGGGCATAGTGACCAGGAAAGGAACACGATGACTAGGAATGAAGCAGAGTAACCAGGAATGCAGCGGTGAAATGATCTACAAGACGCAGATTCCAGAAACAACAGGCAGGACAGATTACATGGATAATTGGACATCATGGAAATTCAAGCTACAGGACGATAAAACTACGCAGATTCATCGAAGCGACATACAAACCTAGGAGAATGGGGCAGAACGCTGTACATCAAAGCTACATCAACAGACAGCATCACAAAGGTCAGGTGATTGTAATTTTTTTTAGAAAACGAAAACAATGGCTACTAGTAATATTGAAGAAACAATGATGGAGGGAGATAATGTAACAGTTAGCTGTAATTCAATACAGGATACAGAAAATAGCTTAAACAATGTAATATTTAAGGGAGGAAATGTTAGTGCAGAAAGTAAGAATAGAATAGTAGGAAATATTACTATTGATGCTGGTATGATGAAGGAAATGATGGAAATTCTGAGAGATATGAATAAGAATATTGAGAAATTAGGAAAACTAACTCAGAATATGGAAAAGATAATAGATCAAAACAGGGAAGATATAAACAAAGATCATAGGGAATTGAGAGAAGCTATAAACAAAGATCATAGGGAATGGAGAGAAAGTATTGGTAGGAGGAATGATATATTAGAGCAAAAAGTAGATCAAAGCAGTGAAGAAATTGAAAAGAAAGTTACGAAGCTAGATGGTAGTATGCCAAAAATGAGTGATGAAAAGGAAGTAATAGCAAGTGAGATAGGAGAAGTTTCAAAGAAAATGCTAGACATGAACAAGGAAATAGGTAACAAAGAAAGTGAGGTTAATGCTAAAAGTGAGGTTAATGTAGAATGCACAGAGTTAGGAAATCCAATGAGTAATATTTCAAGTGAGATAAGAGAGATAAAAGAGGTTAGGAATGTAGATGTAAATAAGGCGCAAGTTAATTTCAGAGGGGAGATATCAGAAATACAGAATGAGACAGTAATGCAAAGAAATAAATTGTACCAAGATGTTCAAAATGAAAACTCCAGTCCAGTACAGTTTAGTACAGATTTGTCAGAGTACTCTCAAATTAAAGAGATAGTAGAAGAATTGAAAATGAAAGTTGGTAAAAGATGTATTGATCAGGAAGCTGTAGATTGTTTTCAAATGTTATCAGGGAATGAAATGTCATATGAATACAAGAGGTTATTCATAAACAAAAATTTGAAGGTTAGGATACGGCTACGAGTAATGTTTAGCCACACACAATTTGATCCAGGAGGGTAAATAGCAATGTGATGTAAAGTAAATGCTGGATAGTTAAAGATGACATAGAAATGTATTGGAACGTAAGAGGGTTAATTATTTATGTCATTTGAAAAGAGAAATAAATTAAAAAAAAAAAAAAAAAAAAAAAATTGAATTTTTAGCAACTGTAACAACATTTGAAAAATTAAGAATGCAAAGATTTAAACTTAATATGATATTAAATTAAAAGTACGTAAATACAATTCCAAAAGTATTGTTAAAATAATAATAAATTCAGAACAAAAAAAAATTATGTAGAAAACAGAAAAGGTGAAACATTGTCTAGATTTAAGAGATGTAAATATTTGTGTAGAGGGTGAATATTTTGGTAAATATGTATAATAATTACAAAAATCTTAAATGTATAAATTTTTGTCAACAACTTAAAGTAAACAATTTGGTAGCAGTGATTAAATAATTTAGGGTAAAGTGTTTGCTATAAAAAAAAAAAAAAAAAATTTTGTAATGTCAGGTTAATATCTAAATTAATTAAACCAGAGCCAGTAAGTAGTGGCGAGATAAAACATATGTCGTGTGTTAAATACGTGTGAAGTGTTAAGTGAAAGTGATAGCATGTGTTCCAAGATTTAGGAGACTAAAAACGCAATTATAAAATTTCTAAAACAAGTTATAAATATTTATAATTATGTTTCTAGTGGGGCATATGATACGGTAATTTGTATCACAAATTACTTAAATGTAATTAATGATTGTAATATGAATATGTATTTTTATGTGACATTGATTTCAGAGGTTTATTAATTGTAATTATTATTGGTAAATAATAATATACGGCTTTACTGAAACTGTCAATAATAACGCAGTAATGCAGCGATGGGGTGAGTTGTTTATCATTACCGGGAACAAGGAAGTTACGTAATGTTTCGCGCCTTTTCGGTAGAAGCTTCTAGAACATTTCCTAAAGCAATATGTATTAGTGGTTTTCATTGGATATTAAAATAGACGCTAATGTTGGCGCGTTTTATTAGCCAATAGCAGTTGATTTATAATCGTTAGGCATGTCGAGGAGTGGGTGTATATAAGCCAGGTCCGAGGTAAATTGCCCCCCAGTTCAACAGTATTCTCAATACTCTACACGTCGGTCTCTCAGTTCATCGTCAGTCAGTCCTTCATTTCGTCAAGTTACGCGCAGCAGAATTACGAGAATTATTATAAAGTATTATACAGTTAAAAAATACACAAAGTTGAAGTACTCGAGTTAAAAGTGATAAGTAAGAAGTTATTGCAAACAGTTTCAGTTTGGCGAGTATCCAGATTAATATGTAAAAAGTGTTAGTAAACGTGTTCGACAATAAAAGTTATAAAACCAATTTCTTCATCAGTATCATTTCTGGATAAAAGATTCCTTTCCGATTCACACCCTGCAAGAGATACATTCTCGACCCAAATAGCTAGCCGGAGAACATTTAAAGTAAATTATTTCAAAACTGATACAAATTGCTACGCCAGATGGAGCTACAAACAAAACAAACGAATGACGTCACAAGATGGCAACACATGAAGTCACACAACCTTAATACCGCATCAAATTGGCTTCCAAACGTGGTGCTATAATAATGTTAAACACATTGTAACATTAATACCGTTACATAGTCTCCTAAATCTTGGAACACACGCTATCACTTTCACTTTACACTTCACACGCATTTAACACACGACATGTTTTTTTTCTACCTTGCCACTACTTACTGGCTCTGGTTTAATGTGTTTTGACATTAATCTGACATTACAATTTTTATAGCAAATACTGTACCCTGAATTATTTAATGACTGTTTCAAAATGGTTTACTCTCTTAAGTTGTTGACAAAATTTAGGCATTTCAAGAATTTTTTTGTGATTATTAAACATATTTACCAAAAATATTCACCCTCTACACAAGTATTTACATCTCTTAAATCTAGGCACTGTTTCACATGTTCTATTTACTACATAAATATTTGTTTTTAATTATATTTACCAATTTTTGTTATTTTGTACTTTATCTTAACAATACTCTTGGAATAGTATTTACGTACTTTTAATTTAATATCATATTAAGTTTCAATCATTGCATTCTTAATTTCCAAATGTTGTTACAGTTACTAAAAATTTAATTTTTTTTTTTTTTTAAACATTTCTCTTTTTTTTTGTAATTTATTTCTCTTTTCAAATGACATATAAATAATTAACCCTCTTACGTTCCAATACATTTCTCTGCATATCATATTTAACTATCCAGCATTTACTTTACATCTCATTGCTATTTACCCTCCTGGATCAAATTGTGTGTGGCTAAACATTACTCGTAGCCGTATCCTAACCTTCAAATTTTTGTTCATGAATAACCTCTTGTATTCATATGAAATTTCATCACATGATAACATTTGAAAACCATCTAAAGCTTCCTGAACAATACATCTTTTACCAACTTTCATTTTCAATTCTTCTGCTATCTTTTTAATTTGAGAATACTCTGACAAATCTTTCATAAGCTGTAATGGATTGGAGTTTTCATTTTGAACATCTTGGTACAATTTATTTCTTTGCATTACTGTCTCATTCTGTATTTCTGATATCTCCCCTCTGAAATTAACCTGCGCCTGATTCACATCTACATTCATAACCTCTTTTATCTCTCTTATCTCACTTGAAATACTACTCACTTGATTTCCTAACTCAGTAAATTCTACATTAACCTCACTTTTAGTATTAACCTCACTTTTTTTGTTACCTATTTCCCTGCTCATGTCTAGCATTTTCTTTGAAACTTCTCCTATCTCACTTGCTATTACTTCCTCATTTTCATCTCTCATTTTTGGCATACTACTATCTAGCTTCATAACTTTCTTTTCCATTTCTCCACTGCTTTGATCTACTTTTTGCTCTAATATCTCATTACTCCTACCAATATTTTCAATTGATTTCCTGTTTTGTTCTAAGCTCTTACCAATATCTTCCCTTAATTCCCTATTATTCTTTTGCATATCTTCCCTTAATTGATCTGTAATACTCTTACTAATATCTTCCCTCAATTCTTTATTATTCATTTCCATTTTCTGAGTTAGTTTTTGTTCTAATTTCTCATTACTCTGAGTTAGTTTTTGTTCTAAACTCCTATCCATATCTTTTCTGTTTTGTTCAAAGCTCCTACGAATATCTCCATTCAAATTTTTCAGCATTTCCATAATCATACTAGTATCAAGATTAACATTTCCTGCTATTCTATTCTGACTTTCTGCACTAACATTTCCACCCTCAAATCCTAAAAAGTCTGGGCTATTTTCTGTAACCTGTATTGAATTACAGCTAACTGTTACATTATCTCCCTCCATAATTATTTCTTCTGTATTATTAGTAGCCATTGTTTTCTTTATCCTACCACTCCTTAAGTACATTTGAAGGTTACAATTTTGTTTTCAAAAAAAAAATTACGATACTCTGACCTTTGTGATGCTGTCTGTTGCTGTTACTTTGATGTCCAGTTTCCTGCCCCTCTCTCCTAGGTTATATGTTGCTTCTGCATTGTATTATGATGAATCTACGTTGTTTTGTTGTCCTGTAGTTTGAATTTCCCTATTGCCTTGTAATCTCGGAATTACGATCGTAGTCTGTCGTCCCTGTTGTTTCTGGAATCTGCGTCTTGTAGATCATTTCACTGCTGCATTCGTTCCACGTCCTGGTTCCTTTCCTGGTCACTCTGCTCCTTCCTGGTTATGCTGATCCTTTCCTGGTCATCGTGTTCCTTTCCTGGTCACTATGCCCCACGTTGGGCGCCAATTTGTAGTAGTATAAATTTTGTTTACGTAATATGTTTTACGTAAATTATTATAACTTGTAGATCTTATATTGTGCTGCTTTTGTTTTGTTTGGTTACATAATTTTTAACTGCCCCACGTATGGGAACCAATTTGTAACGGTATTAGTTATAATGTTGATGCTTGTGATGTTTGTGTATGTGTGTTTACTTCACGCGTTGCCATCTTGTGACGTCATTCATTTGTTCGGTTTGTAGCTCCATCTTGTGTTAGCAATTTGCATCAGTGTTAGTGTTCGAAAGAATTTTAAGTGTCGTTTATTGTCCTCCGGCTAGCTATTATCTTATCTTGGGTCGAACATGTGTCTTGATCAGGGTTGTGTAAACGGAAAGGAATCTTTTATCCAAAAAGAACACTGATGAAGAAATTTGTTTTATAATTTTTATTGTCGAACACGTTCACTATCACTTTTACATATTGATCTAGATACTCGCCAAAATGAAACTGTTATAATAACTTCTTACTGATCACTTTTAATCAACGTACTTCAACCTTTTGTATAATTAACTTTACCATATTTTAGATCTTTCATAATTCTGCTGCGCGTAACTTGTGAATTTATATCCGATGTATGACGAACTAATACTTTCGACGAACTGACTGAAGACGACGTGTAGTGTATGAATGCTTTCGGCAAACTGAGTGACTGACTGACTTTACCTCAAACTTACCCTATTTATACTCCTGCAATCAGATACACCTGAAGATTATAACTGAATTGCAATTGGCTAATAAAACGCGCCAACATTAGCGTTTATTTTAATATCCAATGAAAACCACGAATACATATGCTTTTAGGGAGAAAATATTCCAGAAGGTTCTACCGAAAACGCGCCAACATTACGTAACTTCCTCGTTTCCAATAATGATAAACAGCTCACCCCCCTCTTTGCATTATTGCGTTATTATTGACAGTTTCAGTAAGGCCGTATAAACTTATTTCCAAATAATAATTACTATTAATAAACATCTGAAATCAATGTCACATAAAAATGCATATTCATATTACAATCATTATTTACATTTAAGTAATTTGTGATACAAATTACTGCATCAACAGAAACAAGAGAATGATACATTAAAAACTCTCAAATTCAAATACCAGCTCACTGTAGTATTTGGGAAGGAAATGGATAATATCAGCTGGCTTCTGCCTGACATGTCTTCCAGCTCTACGTGTTTGATAAATGGTATGGTACACATTAAGGGAAAAATGTGAAAGAAGAATTAACAATTTAGTAAAGAATTAATTAATGTTCAGACTGCCCCTGATAGAATGGTCAGCACTCTTGACTTCTTAACTCAGAGGCCCAGGCTCAATCCCTGGCTAGGGTAGAGGAATGTTTCAATAATTAGAATCATTCCATACCCTCTGCAGAGTCTAAAAGTATGAATATGGAAAAGAATGTGAGGGTGTTTTGCTAAAAACTGAATAAGACTAATAATAAAATTAAGTTCAACAAGTCACTTATACCACCATTTATTTATTAAGTCAAACCTTCCATTATGACCATAAAAGTTAAAGGGATTATCAAATGAAACAATTTAAAAAATTTAAATTCTTTAAATAAATTTCTAATTACCTAAACTGATATTGCTCCAAAACTATTCTATAAAGGGCCTATATTTACACACCTGGCCACCATTTGTTGAAAGCAATAGGAGCATTGCTACCCTCCCAGATCCAAATTGTTCTCCTGGTGATGGATACTCCCACTCCTGCTGTGAGAATATTGGTTATGTTTGGCTGTAGCTGTATAAGCCATTCTGATATGAAGTCATTTTCTTCCTATACATTGAATAAAATGTGTTATTTCAGCACTTGCACTTATTTTTCTTAAGCCCGTGGATGTTCATTTATACAGTTAAAACTAAAACACTGGGTTCCTTCATTGCAACATTTATTTCTTATAGCAATAAGAGAACTACATTATTGATGTTCATTTCTTTTTACCTTATTCTTTTTAAATAAAAAAGCAATGATAAATTCTATGCACCATAGGCATTTCCTTTTCTTTTCTTTATGATAGTGTTACATTTACAATACTCCCCCTTAACACTAGCATAACACTTTCAGAACTTATACAATTCAAATAATTTCTTAAAATATATTAATGCCCTTTGGAATTTACTGATTATAGTTTTGTCTTTGTGTAATAACAAAATATCATAAAAAAAATAGGAATATATAATGTTGAATTATCACCTTCACATTTAGTATACAAGCAAGTATCATGTACAGAATTTAAATCACTGCTTAACATAAATTTATGAAATTCATCATTCCAACCCGAAATGAATGCTTTGTCCAACAATGATATGTTCAATTTTCAAACATATTTCTCACTTCTATCTTCTGGTAGATGTATGTATATTTTTTCTTTCAATACAACATATAAAAATACTGTTTTAACATCCATTTGTTCAATATGCATGTTCTGTTCTATATAACAGGATTCTCAAGGTAGGTAATTTACCAACTGGAGCATAGGTTTCATCATAGAATTCTGAAGTTTTATATCCTTTGTAAATAACCTTGCCTTCTTTCTTTCTTAATCTTCTGACTCTAAAGCTTCCTTTTTAATTCTTGGTTCATCATTTTGCAAAAAACATTCTAGCTTAAAGTAGTAAATTCACACCCATAATCTCGCAAATAAATCAATTTTTTTTAAGGTGTTTCTCTTGCGGTGCTTTCTGTTTTTCTTCTTTATTTTTAATAATATATTTTCTTCTTCTTCTTCTTTCTCTTCTGGTTTCTGTATATTCTTCTCAGAGTCCAGTTCTACTTCTTTTCCATTTTCTAGTAATTCTTGCAAATTCTGTGAAGTGTATAATGGCTTCTCTTCATTAAATATCACATCTCTTGGCTGAACTACTTTTCTTTCTTCTGTATTTCATAGTCTATAGCCATTTTCACAATATCCTATCATATATAACTTCTTGCTTTTCTCAGACAACTTTCCTTTCCTTTCTTCCTTATTTATATGTGTATATGCCTCTGAGCCAAATACCTTTAGCTTGCTTTAGTTAGGTTTTGTTCCATTCCAAATCTCAGCTGGATTTTATTCTGTAAAGTGGGCAATCTATTTACTATGTATGCTAATGTATAAACAACTTATCCACTCATATATTTCTTGAAAAGACTATCTGGAAGTAGCATTCTGGCCTTTTCAATTAGCGCATGATTCATTCGCTCACTCTTTCCATTCAGTTGTGGCCAATATAGAACTGTCTGCTCAATTCTAATTCTCTTATTTGCACAAAATTGTTGAAATTATTTATTCACATATTCCTTGCCATTGTCACATCTAACTCTTGAGATTTTGAATTATATTTGGCTTCCACCATCTCGACATATTCCTTGAGATACTTTAAGACTTCAGCTTTATTTTCTAATAGATAAATCATCACAAAATAACTATAATCATTTAGGAATGTCAACATGTATCTCTTATTATTGTGTGCAACAGGACTTACAGGGCCACATGTCTGAATGGATCAATTCTAAAGCTCTTCTGGATTTAGGATATTCTGTATTATTAAAGCACAGTCTGGTCTGACAGCCTTTTAGACATGGCTCACATAATGAGAATTGAGAAGTTGCACACTCACAGTTAATAAGATTTCTTCTCTTCAGTACCTTCAATTTCTCTAATGATGCATGGTCTAGCCGCCAGTGCCATATCCCACCTTGTGCAGCTACACAGTACATCTTTTATGCCTTTGCTTCCTCTTCTTTAATCCTGAAAGTTATTTCATATAAGTTGTTTTTCCTGAAAGCTTTAATAATATCTTCATTGCTTCTGTAAATGGCTTCTTTATTCTTTTCAAACTTAACTCCAACTCCCGATTCTTCTGTTCTTCTTACAGAAAGCAAATTATTTGCCAAATCAGGAACATAAAGCACATTCTTTATAGTAGCTTTTCCAGTACTAACAACACCTATTTTTGTTGCCATTAACCACATATTTTTCTTGGTAATATTTATTCTAATTGGTTCCTTTAAATCTATACACTTTAGAAAGTTACACTTTAGTCCTGAGTTCATCAGATGATCTGACACTCCTATATCAACATAAAATTGTGCACTGTTACCTGTCTCATCTCCTAACCTATAATTTTATAGGAAGCATATTCCACCCTCATCTGGATCTTTACCTTGCTCTTCCTTCTCCACCTGGTTCACTTCCTTCTTCTTCCTTGGAAATCTGAATTTACATTCCAACTTCTTATGCTCCTTTCTTCCATAGCAATAGCAGTCATGCAAAAATTTTCTTTCTTGAGGCTTGTTCTCTTTGGTAACAAATGACTTTAAGCTTTCTTCCTCATTCTTAAAACCTTTTCTTTTAATTTCTTATTGAGAAGTTGATTCTTGATGAATTCTAATGTCAAATCTGAGCCCACTGTCTCGATCACTGTGACTATGCTGTCATAGGACGCCAGCATAGCAAGCAATAAGTAACATGACCTCACTGTCACTTGGTTTTGCTTCTGAGGATTTCAGATCTCTGGTCAACTTGTCAACTGTTAAAAAGAATTCTTTGAGTCTGTTATTTTCATTCTACTAAAGTATTAGCAATCTCTTTCTCAATAGAAGTTCGATGCAATACCTGTATGCTGAAATATAGTTGTAAGCTTCTGAATAATCTTGCATGCTATGCCGCGATCCTTGATTATTTCTAAATGTGAGTCATTTATGCATTGCGCAATTATGTTCTTGTCTTTTATGTTTTTAACTTGGTCTTCCGATTTTACCATAGTAAATTCTTCTTTTAGTATCTCAACAAGGAGTGTTATTCCAAGACTAATCTGATTCTGAACAACCAGTTATTAAAGTTACTTCCCACAAATGGCATAATACTGTATTTGTTAAATTTACATTCCATGGTAATTCAGACCCACAACCTGTTATTCTAGCACTTGCACTTGTTATTCTTAAGCCTGTGGATGTTCATTTATACAGTTAAAACTAAAACACCAGGTTTCTGCATTGCAACATTTATTTCGTCTAGCAAGAAGACAATTACCTTATTGATGTTCATTTCTGTTTACCTTATTCCTTTTAAACAAAAGAGCAATGATAAATTCTAGGCACCATAGGCATTTTTTTTTTTTTTCCAAAGCGTTATGATAGTGTTACATTTACAACAAAATCTCTACATGAACAGATAACCAAACATTTATTAGTAGTATTTAGAATTTTAATTGATCATTAAGGCCCAGAAGTTTAGCTAAACAAAGAAGTAAGTAATGCACAAGGCAGAAACCTGTGCACAGAGATAAAAATTCAGAAAGGTACACATGTATTGATATGTGACTTCAGAACAAGCTGATCATCATGCTAGTGATCAGCATAAATGTGCACAAGGTTATGTTCAAAAGCAGCCGTGGACTTATGGAAAATTACCAGGTAACCAGAAATAGATCTGCAGATAACTTTCGGTGATACAACAAAAACTGTTTTTCATTGCAATAAACCTTATACCATATCCTATTTATTAAATACTTTATGGTTCTATATCTGCCAAAAACATTGATGACGAGAAGTGTCATCTTTAGTTTGCTTGTATGTGACTCAAAACTGGCTATTGCCTCAAAACAAAACAAAAAAGAAATAGAAAAAAACCAGTAGAAATTATCAAAGAACACAAACAAATTTAATGTATACTATTAATAAAGGAATGTAGCTTGGTAAGAACAGAAATAGTCATGGATCTGCATTTTGAAAATGCTTACTCTATCAAATTTTAACATTGGCTAACCTGCATTATGAGGCTGAATTGGAAGCAGGTGAGAACATATCATTGATCAGGTACAAACAAAGGACATTCCAACATGCAAAATTGACTTACCACTTTGCTGTTGATATGGTCATTGTTATGCATTTCCATTCTTGTTACCAGGCTATTGTGAACCAAAATGTTCTGTGCTGTTTTGCTTTCTGTTCTTGTTTTTATTCTTGGCTTATTGTGACCAGCCTTTATTCACAAGTCATTTAAATTATATAGACATCTATTCTTAGGGATGTTTTAAATTTTGTTTTAAATTTGGATGCAGTTAGTTGTTTAACATCATTTGGCAATATATTCTACAACATTTATATTATTTCGGATATTTTCTTAATAAAACCTCTTCTAAAATAATCCGTATTACATCTGGTGTTTTTTCAGTTCCATTTTATACTGCAAATATGATTGCCTTACATGTGTACATACAGTGAATACAGTGCTGTATAAAGTAAGTTCCGATGTCTTTAACTACTAATTAATACCTGAGAATTAATGTCAAGTAAGTGACCTCCTCGACTTTGACAGTCCTCCATAGCCTCTGCATGCGTGAATCCCACAGTAGAGTGATGTTCATGAGGAACTACCAGCTCATAGCAGTGCCCTCTATGGTTCACTTCATCAGACCTGCACTGGGATAACCAGTTTCTGTAACATCTGACACCAACTGCATCCCTTGCTATTATACAGTGAGAGCTCTCCACAAGTTGGCAGGATGATAGTGATGATTCTGTTCCAATGCAGGACACTTTACCTACTGCTACCTTTTGGGTGTCCTCAGTTGACTGAATGGGACGACCCTGCCAAGACATTTCAGCACCCCTGGAAATACCATTCATTTTGAACATTTAAAGAAAGACAAATTTAAGTAAGTAACATGAAATACAATCTCTTAGTCTGCCAAGTTTTGTCAGCAATTATATGCAGGGATTTAAAAGTTAGACAGTAGGCTGTGTCAAGAATTGACTTCTAACATTTTTTCATGCTGAAGTTCCTAAAATTTTGTATTCAGTGTTATGGTTTTAGTTTAACTGATTTAAAAAATTTTCATTCATTCACTTTTTATTAATTCTTCCATCTTATACAAAATAAAGAATGTATCATTGAGTAAAAACATACAAAAAATTGAAGCTTACAGAGAAATAGAAAAGCACATTGAGTGTGTTCGTCAACTATCTTTCTAAAACTTCTTGTATTGAATAAAAACATTTTACAATTAAATTTTTTTTTAGATTTATTTTAAAAATTTGATCTGTGTCTAACTCCTTTATAAACAGTGGAAGCTTATTATACATTAGTACACCATTATATCAAATGAATGTTTATACAAAGTATTGTGATTAATTACAGGTAGATTTGAGCTTCCTCTTATGTCATGCTAATGAATAACAGAATTACTTTTAAAATTATTTATAGATGCTTTAACATGTAAAATAACTATATATATACACAAACATGGAAGCTAAGTTTTTCTGAAATAGTCTCTACAGCTCACAAAACTTTGTTGATTTATCATTGTTCTTATAACCCTCTTTTATATTTTAAATGCCTTATCTGCCATCTTTGACTGATAAGAAGTAGGGATCACAAAATGTGTTTTGTGTTTATGGCAGATATTAACTGGAAAATTTTTGCTTGCTTGTGCTATAATTGTGGACATTTGTGCAATTTTAAATAAATTAATAAAAGCTTATAATCTTAAGAGTGTTTTTTTTTTTTATGACAGTGCTTCAGGTAGGAAAATGTTGAAAGGAAAATACTGTCTTATGAGCAAAAAACAAATTATATTGCATTTTCCCTTCCCAGTATTTCACCACCTCTTTGACATTTTGTGGTATGATATGCACTGTTTGATTAGACCTTAAAAAAACTACTAATTTTATATGAATCAACTTTCTACACTTTTGATTGCATTCAGTTTCTCTTGGAAATGTTTGAGAGATGTGTATGTACACCTTCAGCTGCATGTTGACAGTTGAAAGTTGCAGTGTAATGCCACACCTATGTGGTACTAGCACCATTTATACATAATATGTGAGATTTTCTTCTATATGTGTTTCAAAACTCATAAACTTATTTTCAAAGTTCTCAGTTTATGCTAAGTTATCTTTTTCCAGTTTTCCAGTTTATGCCCAGAAAGGAGTAGCTATAATAGTAGATACAGGGGGTAAAAGTAGGGTTTTATTTTGCAAGTAGGAATGTTTGCGAAATGAAAACCACTTTTAACATGTGTGGCATACACTATTTTTAGACAGTGCTCAAATATGTAAAATATCAATAATATTACATTGATTCCTGAAACTAACAAGGATCACATTTAGAATGCGGTACTTGAAACAAGAGAAATGACATTAAAAAGTCAGATGTCTTGATGTTTTGTTGATTCACTAGCAGTCATTTTCAGTAAAATTATTTTCAATATGTTTTATCTTACACCAGCCAATGAAGTGATTAAATGCTATATTATATTGCTTTCTGGATTTTTTTGGGTAAGTACTTCTAGTGTTATTCTTTCTGCTGCTTCTGTAATTTCACCTGGCTCTTCCATTTCAGTTTCTTCTGAATTCATAATTTCCGCCATTAATTTTTATGTAAGTTATAGTAGATAAAAGAATAACATTTTAGATCAAAGAAAGCAGAAGGCTGCCAATATAACTGCAATAAACTGAAGTATAATAAAATATTTGTATTGTGAACAAATTAATGTGAGTGTCATGAGAAATTAATAATGTAAAAAGACAATGGAAAGTAAAACCTAATCAAACCAAGTTGAGTTATTAAACATGTGCAAATACAAAGAGTAATTTTCATGTGATTGGACTTGAAATCAAAGTTTGCCACAATAAAGATTATCGCACTAATGCAATAATAAAGCTTTTAGTTCATGAACACTATGTTAGAAGTTCTACTTTTAGGCCATGCTGTCTAAAATTTATATTTTACATCTTTTATTACTTTATATTTCTAAAAAGTTATTTCTCTAAGTGCTTGTATTTAAAAAATTTGTTGAATTTGAAATGAGATGAAAGCAAAAATGAAATTATAAAGGCTATCTCAGACAGAAGAAATTTATCATTGGGAGTTCACAAGGATCCATCTTAGGCCCTCTCTTGTTTCTGTTACATATCAATGATCTATGTACACTACGTGATCAAAAGTATCCGGACACCTGGCTGAAAATGACGTACAAGTTCGTGGTGCCCTCCATCGGTAATGCTGGAAGTCAATATGGTGCTGGCCCACCCTTAGCCTTGATGACAGCGTTCACTCTCGCAGGCATACTTTCAATCAGGTGCTGGAAGGTTTCTTGGGGAATGGCAGCCCATTCTTCACAGAGTGCAGAACTGAGGAGAGGTATCGATGTAGGTCGGTGAGGCCTGGCACGAAGTCGGCATTCCAAAACATCCCAAAGGTGTTCTATAGGATTCAAGTCAGGACTCTGTGCAGGCCAGTCCATTACAGGGATGTTATTGTCATGTAACCACTCCGCCACAGCCCTTGCAGTATGAACAGGTGCTCGATCATGTTGAAAGATGCAATTGCCATCCCCGAATTGCTCTTAACAGTGGGAAGGAAGAAGGTGCTTAAAATATCAATGTAGGTCTGTGCTGTGATCGTGCCACACAAAACAACAAGGGGTGCAAGCCCCCTCCAGGAAAAATATGACCACACCATAACACCACCACCTCCGAATTTCACTGTTGGCACTACACATGCTGGCAGATGACGTTCACCAGGCACTCGCCAAACTCACACCCTGCCATCGGATCGCCACATTGTGTATTGTGATTCGTCACTCCACACAACGTTTTGCCACTGTTCAATCATGTAACGTTGATGCTCCTTACACCAAGCGAGGTGTCATTTGGCGTTTTCCTGCGTGATGTGTGGCTTATGAGCAGCCGCTCGACCATGGAATCCAAGGTTTCTCACCTCACACCTAACTGTCATAGTACTTGGAGTGGATCCTGATGCAGTTTGGAATTCCTGTGTGGTGGTCTGGATAGATGTCTGCCTATTACTCTTTATGACCCTCTTCAAATGTCGGCGGTCTCTGTCAGTCAACAGATAAGGTCAGCCTGCATGCTTTTGTGCGTACATGTCCCTCCACATTTCCACTTCACTATCACATCAGAAACAGTGGACCTAGGGATGTTTAGGAGTGTGGAAATCTCGTGTACAGACTTCTGACACAAGTGACACCCAATCACCTGACCACGTTCGAAGTCCGTGAGTTCCACGGAGCGTTCCATTCTGCTGTTTCATGATGTCTAATGACTACTGAGGTTGCGGATAATGAGTACCAGGCAATAGGTGGCAGCACAATGCACCTAAGATGAAAAACGTATGTTTGTGTGGGTGTCCGGATACTTTTGATCACATAGTGTACATGGGATATCACTGAAGCTAAAAAATCCCTCTTTGCAGATGACACAAATATATCTATAAGTGGGAAAGATAATACTGACCTTCATGTTAAAATAGCATTGGTCACAAATGCTATATTATCTTGGTTTAGAGTATTCAAACTGGTGTTAAATGACAAAACTATGGTAATTAACTTCTAACACAAAAATGACAAAAATTCTAACCAACCCAGTGTCAAATGGATTAAAAACTATAATGTGTAAACCTGAAATAAATTTTTTGGGGTTATGGATCAGCTTCAACTGTTGGGATAGACACAAGAAAAAATTTACTAAAATTAAGAGGCACTTGCTTTGTAGGTACTCAACTGAAGGCATGCATTATACTAGACGAGCTGAAAAGCAGTTACTTTGCCTATTTTTGCTCACATTTAAAATATGCAATAATACTATGGGGAAATTGTGTAAACAGAATTTAATTTTCAAACTACAAGAAAAGCACTGAGAACCATGATTAGTATTTCAAAAAGAGGAAGTCACAGATAATGCTTAACAAATATATATTAACTTTGTCCTGTGAATACATAAAGAAACCCTAATGTCTGTTAAGTCTAATTTCAATGATTTCACCATAAGTTCTGAAGTTCATGCTCATAATACATGCAATAAAAATAAGTTGCATTTCCTTACATATAAAACTAATTTTACATAAGAATTCTTTTAAGTATAACAGTCTAAAATTATAATACTTAGCTCCATATCTACGAGCATACGAACTGTAAAAAAAGAAATAATGTTAAACCTGAATTAAATAAACTCCTGCTTTTAAATCAGTTCTATTCAGTTGAAGAATTCATTGAATTACTATCTGTTAATAAATATCTAAAAGTAATATAACTATAGATAGTTAAGAACTAGAACTGTAAGAAATGCATTTAACAATCTTAATCCATTCAAGATATTGCATTTTTTATTTTTTGTTTGAGGTATAGAGGATATTGAAAAGGCTGAACCTCATTCTTGTATATATTACAACAGATTGTTATATTTAGTCATATACTTACTTTAGCTCAATGCTATGCCTGTAATGTCACTTAAATTGTATCAGGTTATATGTATGACATCATACATTGTAATTATATAATGTATTACTTTGATATTGTATTATCATCTGCTGTTTTTGATGAATCCCAAAACATGTGTCTGTAACTATGGATGAAATTAATGAAATTTAATTTAATTAATTTTACCAATGCAGATCTTTACACAAACACATCTTATCTTGCGGATTCAGGGTTTCTTTTCTGAATGAAGCTTCATTACTAGATCTTAAAGAAGTGAACTTTTAGTTTCCTTATAATCCTAAATGAGCCCATTAGCCAGAAATTTATGTTAAAGGCTTTAATTTCAATATTTCATATTAAGTAAAGTTATTTAGCTTCTTCTTCAATTGTCTGTATCGTGACTTCATCCAGTTTTCAACTGTCACTTTTCTCAGTTCTCAATGTCACTGTTTCATTTTTATGTAGCTCACTTTCATTGGAAGTTCACTTTACTAAAGTCACTTTGTCCAAGGTGAACTAGTTCAATTCTCTGTCCCTTCACTTCTTCCTTTGCGACACAGCCTTTTCATGTCAGACAGTTCATTTCTTTCGGGAGTCAAACATAAGACCTTCACAACCCATCACTGTACAGTAGCATTCATTCATGCCACAACAGTTGTTACCAATTTTCTTGGAGAATCGTGCACTGATTGTTGAAATTTTCAACAACCATAACAGCTTACATCTCAACTCCATTGTTGTGAGCATACTCCCTTATATATGGCTGCAGAGTACTTGGAAAATAATGCTGAATGTTTTGGAAAGCTCGAGAACAACAGAAGGATCCAGAATGATCATCTTACAGCTAAAAGGCCTTCCTGGAATTGTTTACATCAGCTGGAAACTTTTCTCACTAATCTGCGCCTAGCATTGCTATGAAGGTCGCAACATCAGCAGTATTTGCTTTGTCACAGTATTATATTGCAAATGATGTAGGTGTAATTAAATAATGGCAATGAAAATTACAAACATTTATTTCTTATTTAGAAAATTAAAAATTTAGAAAAGGAAATGCTACTAGACTTCTAAGAGCAGTTTATAATAAAAAAGCCAATATTATTTTTTGAGCACTCATGCTCCTAATACCATTTATGCAAATTATGTCTTATAGACCTAATGATGATGATAACTGATATCTTTAAAGCCAGAAATATCTGATGTGATATATTCACCTAACTTTCTCTGTCCATGCAAATTTTAATACATACCTTATATATTAAGGTATTCATTAAAAAGTGATTCTTCCATCCATATTAGATTAGTCACAATATGTTTTTGTCTAGAAAGGATCTCAAATTGAACACTAAAAACTGAGTTACATACAACATGCAGAGAATATTAAAATGTTTATCAGAAGCATGAAGGAATAAATTCAGAAGTCATAGTAAAAGTTCTTGTGAAGAAAAGAAAAAAGAAGAATTAAAAGCTATCAAATATCTTCTGTCAAATGATGCACTTATATTTGGAAACATTTATCATACAGCATAGAATGTTTCTAAAATGGCTAATTTTGTATTGATTGTATATGTTCTACAGCTTTTTTGACTTCCTAGCTATACATAATTATTAAAGATGAATCAGAATGAAGGGGACTTCACAGCCTCTCCTCAGAATATTCAAGATATACATGTTATTCATGTTTTTATATCAAACATATGATGTTTTAATCAAGACTGTTAGAACCATTTTTTAGAAAAAATTACAGTTGAAGCACTGAACTAAAAAAGGCGCTAACTGTCACTTTCTCACAAACTCGTTTAGTAGCATAAAAAGGCGCTATGTTATAACGGCTTTGCACCCATAAGGGGGCTATTCTATATTCAAATGGGAAGTAGTAGAGAAATGTTCCAAAAGATACCATTAGAGCTATGTTCAAAGGTCGCTTAACTCATTTAAGGCAGTATCAACGCAGCATTGTACAGCATTTTTGGAGAACACACAACAGTGTGATTGTTGGCCGATTGAAAATGGAGGAAAATGAGTGTTTCGACTCAGTTAAAACTAACAGGAAATGTGGCGAAAGCATTGTTGTGAAATGTAATATGTTAAAACAAACTAGAAAAGCCTACAAAACACACTGTGGAAAACACATCCCTGAAAAAAAGTCTCAAGAGAAAAAAGTAAGTAAACACTGTCATAAAGAAAATATTGTTATTATGATTGCAGAACTACAATCAAGTATTGTTACACATGTTTGATGAAAAATATAAATATTTATATAAACTGGGAGATCCATGGTTCAAATCCTGCTATGGCATTGAATTTTTCAGTCATCTGATTCTACCTTTCCAACCTTGTCCAATACACGGCTTGTGTGGAAGAACAGTTAATTCCAATATTTGTAATGTTATGCATAAACAATAGTCAATTAAATATTTCTTATATTCATAATTTCATGGCAGTTTTCAAGCTATGCATATTCAAGCATGCTCATTGTATATGTTCCAGTTTTTAGCATGTGATGCATTTCATGTAGACATGGCCCCTATATATATATTTTTTTTTCTATAAAAAGAATATTTATTTGCTACATTTTTATATTATGTTTTTATTTACCTTATATAGTATACTATTTTACTTTGCCAGGATGCTTAATACTGTTTTTTTTAGGGAAAAAGCTCTAATTACAACTTCAACTACAACAAACTACCATGGGAGCATAAAATGAAGATTTTTACTGCTTTCTATGATCTAACGTTCAAACAGCAAGGTACTTACTTGATGAATCTTATGTACCTGATACCAGTAAAGGGAAGCCGGGAAAGAAAACAAGAGATGTTAGCCATTGTAACACCACTGTGTGTTACACCCTACCAGATGGAAAGGGTGATTTCATTCAGGTTTGCCGACAAACATTCATGGAAGTTTTTTATATTAGTATTAGTATTAGTATAGTATTTATTGTGCTAAGAGTTTTACAAATTTGATTGTATACTGCATTTTTACCCTGGTCACTTATTCAGTAGACAATCACTACAGTTTATTTACATTTTACAATCTCTTGTCACTAAATTATCTTGCTCTTTCTTTTCAGTTTCTTTTTGTATTTTTTTTTCATGTCCCATTTCCACTTTTTTTTTCACTTTCCATTTATTGATTACTTAACCATCACACATTCACTATGGTTTTCCATTCAAAGTAAGATGCACTATCTCTTACTTCTCTCTTTCCACTGTCCAAAGCCATTTATTTTTTACTTTACACAAAAACTGCCCAATGCTTCTAGCGTACTTGTATATCATTTCAATTATAAGTGTATTTCTATCCCCCTTCAACCACTTCTTATTAAAAAATTCTTTTCTCCAATTTTCTGTTCCTTGGCACTTAAATACTATGTGTTCAATGTCTTCATTACCACCACATATCGGACATTGGTTCTGAGGAATACCCTGCCTTAGCCCTTTTAGCCTCCATGCTCCGGTTCTTAATCATGCAATAGCTTCTCTCTCTTCTTTATTTACTATGTCTATATATTTTTTCCCTACCCCATGTATTTTTAATTGGCCTGTAATAAACTAATGAGCTCTTTTCGGCAATCTCACTGAACATGATTTGTATTTCTATATCTTCCAGTCTTTTCCTTGCCTTTTTCCAAAAATGTTTTACGTTATTTTCTCTCCTTCTCCATATATCTCCTAACCCATTTTTCTCCAAAATATTCCGTAATTTACTTCCCCATCCATTATTCATTAAGCTCTTCTCTTGGTATTCAATACATTGTCTTAACACATTACTTTTTCCTAGATTTAAACTTCTGAACCAACATTTCAAAGCTCTTTCCATTATCTTCCCCTTAGTTGGCACCCTGCCCATCTCTAGTTGTGCTACCTGTCTTACAATTGACTTCGGTAGCCCTAGTATTTCTCTACAAAACATCCTGTGCACCACATCTATACATTCCCATCCTCTATCTAATCCCCATATTTCTATACCATACATCATTTTTGCCTCCACAACCATCTCATAAACTTTTTCCAGCCATTTAACATTTATATTAGGTACTTTATTTTTGCAGCTTCTAATTGCTGCCATCGCCCCTTTACCTTTTGCCAATGCAA
This sequence comes from Deroplatys truncata, assembly GCA_030765065.1. Taxonomy (NCBI): domain Eukaryota; kingdom Metazoa; phylum Arthropoda; class Insecta; order Mantodea; family Mantidae; genus Deroplatys; species Deroplatys truncata. The sequence continues at coordinate 94,918,723 of CM060984.1, read as the reverse complement.
ACTTCTTTTGTTTCTCCCATTTATTACCTCCATCTATTTTTACTCCTAAATAGATACAGTCACGCACTACCCTGTAATCTTTATTCTCTCCCTTCCACTTTTCATATTTGCCTAATTTTACCCCCTTTTTGAAAACCACAATCTGTGTTTTCTCTTGATTCACTTTTAACCTCCATTCTTTACAATATACATCAATTGCTTGTAATAATTGTTTTAAACCACTTACTGTAATAGATCGTACCACTAGGTCATCTGCAAAAAGAAGTCCTGGAATTTGGATGTTGTTAATTACTGGTGCACAGTTATTATTCCTTACAATTTCTAGTAAGACATCATCTATGTATAAATTAAATAAAATTGGACTTAGCTTACATCCTTGCCGAAGGCCTTTCTTTTGTGGAATTTTGTTTGTTACACAGCCTGTCTCCACCCTTACACAGAAGGTGTTCTCAAAATACAGTGCTTTTAGAATATTCACCAATTGCTGACTTACTCCCTTACACACTAATTTATGCCACAGAAGTTGTAACTCAATTCGGTCATAAGCCTTCTCTAAGTCTAAAAAAGCCATATACAGTTTACCCCTTTTTTCTTTTAAATATTTGTCTGCTAATGTCTTTATAATAAATAAATTATCAATTGTTCTCCTTCCCTTGCGAAAGCCCATCTGTAATTCCAAAAGGATATTATATTCTTCAACCCAAGATTGTAGTCTCGCTGCCAAAATGCCCACAAAAAGTTTTCCTATATTCGATAATAATGCAATACCTCTGTAGTTATTAGGTTTATCGACATTGCCCTTGTCTTTATATATAGGATGGATGATAGCTTCTCTCCATCGTTTAGGTACATAACCCTTTCTAATAATTACATTAAATAAATCTAGTAAAATTTTCACTCTCCCTGTTTCATTACACCACTCCTTAAGAAACTCTGTTGGGATGCCATCAATTCCAGTAGCTTTATTTTTCTTCAGTAACTTAACTTGTTTTATTATTTCCTCACTCCTAATTTCACCATCCAATATCTCTACAAAAACATTCCTTATTTCCAAAAATTCCGTACTTCCTATACTCCTTTCTTTCCCATATAATGTTTTAAAATACTCCATTCATTGTCCTGACTCAACATTGAGTTTAGTTACACATTTATTATAGGTCGACTTAAGAACATCCCATACCTTATTAACATTATTTTCATTTAGACATTTTATCAAATTCCTTTCATTGCATTCCCTCCAGTCCTTTTTCTTTTGCTCTAACAATAAATTATGTGAATTCCTCCCTTGCATATGATCGTCCCTAGATTTTCTATCACCTAATTCTCTCCACCTAACCAACAGTTGTTTTACTTGTCTTTTTGATACCCTACATTCTTCGTCAAACCAGTTCTTATCATATATGTAAACCCTCTTTTTTGTTTTCATTTCCTCTCCCGCCCTTTGCATAACTGTATTAAGGATATCTATTGCATTCTCAATTTGATTATTCTTAACCATGAATGTTACTCCACATAGACATATCTTTCCATAATTCGAGTCAAGAGTCTGTTTAAATGTGTCACAAAATTCTTCTTTCCATTTATAGCTAATATACTCTTTTTTACAATAGCTTTCCACTCTTATATTGTGTTTTACTCATGCAGCGTGCATCATAAAATCCACAATCAGTGGATAATGCCCGCTAGTTGAGCTTAAATTTAATACCTTAAAATTACTTAAAATATGTCCTAAATTCAGAGGCCACAACACAAAATCTATTACACTCTGCCCATTATTGCTAACAAAGGTAAATTCTCCTTGTTCATCTTCCCCACATTTTCCATTCAAAATTTCTAAAGCATTCAACTCACAAAAATCAATAAATTTTTCACACTCTTTATCAACAAATTTGTCCTTGCTTTGCCTAAGTTTCTCACTTTTAAACACAATTTCATCACTCATCCAATCATTTCCAACACTTTCCCCAATCCTGATATTAAAGTCTCCCATTAGTATTACCTCTGCAGTTACAAATTTCTCCTTCAGCCTATCTATATCTTTTCTTATTTGATTAAGGAGATCAGGATTATGAAACCGCGAGGATGCAGGGGGGTTATATATTATTCCTACACAGAGTATATATTTAACATTCATTATAACCTACAGTATTTCTTTACTACTAGACCATGTTTCTTTAATTTCCTTACTTAAGCTGCTCCTTATAAAGAAACCTATACCTCCAGATACTCTTCCCTTTCTAGCTATCACCTCTCCTTTCCTACCAATGTATTCAAAGTCCTTTATATTTATCTGTTCCTCTTTTAACCACGTTTCTACTACTGCTAAATAATCCACTTTCGCCAACAGCTGTTTCAAAACTTCCACATATAACTTATTTTTTAAACCCTCACAGTTCCAGAAGCCCAATCTCCTTATTGTCCCTTTTTCCTATTGTGAACCTGCTCTGTATCTAAAACCATCTAATCTTTTCCTACTTCTTAATTCAATTCCTTCTTTCGGCATTAACATTTTATTTTTATCTGATACCACAATGCTCCCATGTTCGGATGAAACAATATTATCCTCTTCTCCCTCTTCCGTATTCTCCCCACTACCTTGACATATCTTCTTTCTCCCCTCCGTTAGCGCGCACACAACTTCTGCCTCTCCCCTCCTTGGTGAAACAATTCTCTTGGGTTAAACACATGAGGGTTGAGATTTTGGTGAAGAAGAAGAAAAGAGGAGAAATTATGTACAACGAAGGAAGGGGAAGATATGTAAGGTAGCACAAATTCACTGAAGAAGACATCCAAAATATAAAAGATCACATTAATTCCATCCCAAGAAGTGAATCACATTACTCCAGAGCAAAGTAAGGAACTCTTAAGTCCAGACTTAAAATCAGCAGACTTCACTGGGCATTTCAAGAAAAGTATAAAGATTGCAAAGTTACTCTTCAGTATTATTATTTATTTAATCTTAGCTTTCAATGTTCACATGTGGATACATTCAAGACCTATGACCATCTGAACTGTAAAATAAGATCAAGATTACCTGGTTCTCCTCAAGACAAGAAATCACTGCAATTACATCATGCTAGAGTAGAAAAAGTGAAATTTCTATTGGAGCAGGATTATGTGCAATCTCTAACCTCCAGGGAGTGTTTAATTAACAGTGTCTAAAGACCTTCAAAAAGTGTTCTTTGTACCCACAGTGAGATGTATTACAAAAGAGCTAACATGCTACAACTTTTGTGTGCATGTGGCAGATACTAACAAAGTAATTTGTTGCTTATGGCATGAGGGCCAGTGGCGCTAATGAAATTACTTCATGGTTATTCCATGTAACAAATATGGGGTATGTGAAGCAAGAAAGCCTAGCAATTTAGGCTGACAACTATGTGGACAAAATAAGAATAGAGTAATGGTATTTCTTAGATGTTATTGATGATAAACAAAAATTTTAAAGTGAATGATTTAAAGTTTCTTGTTAGTGGAATAGTTTTCTTACATGTGACCATGCTTTTGCACAAATTGAGAAAAGAAAAAGGGTAATGGCAGCATTTGTTCCTTATGAACTTGAACATGTCATTAAACCTACAAGGGTTAATCATCACTACCAAGTACTAAAAAAGTATGAAAATAATTTTATGGACTTTCAAGAAAATGCAGACAGATTCATTTCAACAGATAAACCAAAGATATCTCAACCTGCTTGTATACAGGTAACTTCAGATTATCCAGATAGTATTCTAGAGAAATACAACCATAGTGAACTAGCAGATTGACATAAAATGCATGTGTTGAAGAAAGGCATTACAGTACGCTAAGGTCCATAGTAGTTAAAGAGCGCCCATAAATAAAACTCAGTAGATAATGTGAAAAAGGTGGAATTATCAGCGAATGCTGACAAAAAAACACTCACCCAAGAAAAACAAAATGATTTGCTATCATTGACATCTTATTTAGACAAAAAATACATTGGTTTCTGTGAGTAACTGTGCAAAACTGCATAGGAAATAACATTTTGCCTCTTTAATATTGAAATAATAATCTGTTGTACACCTCTGTAATCTGAAAATCCATTATGCACATAGCCACTTTTTGATTTCATAAAAGGTGCATTTGGCACAGTCTTGCTTTTGACAAATCAAACTCAAGTTTAACCTCATTAGTTTTAATATTGTTTGGAGGAAAAGTATATTCCTTATAAAGAGACCAATGTAGAATGTTTATGCTGAGGATGAAATAAATTATGATTTTTGTTCTGTTGTCTCAACTTGAACTTTTTTGGTAGTTAGCCCTTTTTTTGTTTCAGTGCTTATAATTCTTCCTTATAAAGGTTAGTTTGGGGTGGATGAATTTCATGAAAATCTTTGTGTTGCTGCTTGGAAAACTTGAATTTAAATACAAGTTTAGCTTTTATCCAACTTTTAATTTTTCTGTTATGTCGCTTTCTCTCCCCCTCTCTTTCTTTCTCTCTCTCTCTCTCTCTCTCTCTCTCTCTCTCTCTCTCTCTCTCTCTCACACACACACACACACACACACACACACACACACAAACACATGCACACAGATATACTCACAATATTTTAAAAACAATGCCTTTAATTGGCCTCAGGGAGCCTCAAAATATATATTTCTGCTGAAATCTTGATATCAAACTTTTGGTTACAATACAATACTTCCTCTACCTACCATAGGTAAATGGTAGAGAACATAAAAATTATATAGATCAATCATGTTAAGTTAAAGAATGTTGATACAAATGTGATGAGTATCAGTCTTATATCACAGCAACCTAAAATGCACATTCAATTCCTCTCTTTATTCTTTTGCATCGTAATTAACAGAAAGTTAGCTCATAATGTTAATATTCGAAAAATATGTTTGTAAAATAATGGAGAAAACAGTATCATTTTAGGGAATAAAGCAAAAGAAAGCCATTTATAGTTAGACCTAACCCACCTTTCATAACCTAGCTGCTGGCACACAACATTTGCTTCCAAAATTGTCCACTTGTTTGTCTCGTCACATACCAAACCCCATCCAGGGATAGATCCCTGAACTTCAACATATCCTTCCCATGAACTAGGGCCCCCACGAAGTCTAAGTGTTTGTCCACTACCAACCACTCCCTCCAGGCCTCGAGAACCTGGTGGAAGTAGAGTAGTAGCTGGAGTAACAGTTGAGGGTATGGTTGTGGTAGCTGTTGTTGTGGAGGTAGTGGTGGTTGTGGTGCTTGTAGTAGTTGTTCTCCTTGTTGTAGTAGGAACAATGTTAGGAAGAATTGGTTTGTTAGGAGATGGTTTGCCAGGTCCATTTTCTGAAACAGTTGTATGTGATTAATTTAAACAAAAGATATAGTTTGCAGTGGCAGTGGTAGTAAACATGATATATGTACATAAAAAGAGTTACATAACTTACATAATACTAGTCAATTAAAGCTACCTCTATCAAATTACAAGATTTTTAAAAGTATGGCTATTGGAGACTAAGAGGGTTAAGACAGGGTATTCCTCAAAACCAATGTCCGATATGTGGTGGTAATGAAGACATTGAACACATAGTATTTAAGTGCCAAGGAACAGAAAATTGGAGAAGAGAATTTTTTAAAAAGAAGTGGTTGAAGAGGGATAGAAATATGCTTATAATTGAAATGATGTGCAAGGATGCTAGGAGCATTGGACAGTTTTTGTGTAAAGTCAAAAATAAATGGCTTTGGACAGTGGATAGAGAAAAGTAAGAGGTAGTGTATCTTACTTTGAATGGAAACCTATGGTGAATGTGTGATGGTAAAGTAATCAATAAATGACAAGTGAAAAACAAGTGGAAATGAGACATGAAAAACTGAAGCAAGATAATTTATTGACAGGAAATTGTAAAATGTAGATAAACTCTAGTGATTTTCTACAGAATGATTGGCCAGGGTCAAAGTTCAGTAGACAATTAAATTGTAAATCTCTTAGCACAATAAATAAATACTAAAACAAATACTAAAAAATAATTAGCTAAATTAGTAAATATAACCACTTTAAAGACTGCCTATTATGGATTAATATACCCCACCTATCATATGGTATAACAATATGGGGACATGTGCAGTCAAATACACAACTAAGAGTCCTTATTTTATAGAAAAGGGCAATTAGAAACATTTTGGGACTAAAGCAAACAGATTCTTGAAGAGAAGCTTTCAAAACGCTAAAGATTTTAACATTATATTCTATTTACATATTTAATTAATGATGCTTTTAAACACCAAATCTGCAGCTTGTAAAAACCAATGATCAGATTTAAGATTATCAAGCCCAAGCAAGTAAATATTTTCATTCACTAACACAGAATAGAATTATATGAGGCTAAACCCACTTTTGCAGCCTGCTATGTTTACACTAAATTTCCGGAACAATAAACATTCAGAAGATAACTAATGTTGCTTAGAGAGTAGTTTTTATATGACTGACAAATTTAAAAAAAAAAAAAAATGAAAATACAAATCTTGTGACAGATTTATTTGTATCAATTCTGTTGATACTTATTCTGTTTTGATTTAATTTATTTCATACTTGGTTGTACTTCTTTTAAATGTTCTATGTCATTAAATACTGTAAACATTGACCAAATCCTGTATTTGTGCATAATTCTTGTGGTATTGAAAAAAGAATCTATAACCACACTTCTTTCTGTTTTTATAAAGCTCTTTTAATTAAATATTTCCTAACTTTAATTTTAAAAGCATTTCCTTTGTCTATCTTACTCTGTTCTAGTAACAAGTTAAAAAATTTGGAACCAGTTATCTGTATTTTTCCAAAAACTTTTTGTACAGTAAAGCTATAATTATCTTGGCTATTGTGTAACTGGACCTAGCTCTGATTCACAAAAGCTTGGATGACATAGACATTAACTTTTTAAAGCTTATATGGAATACCTGCAATTCAAACAAAGATATAAACAGTTAAAATTATATTTATATAAAGATTACCGTAATTTGAATTCCATAACAGCACACTTTAAAAAAAATTAAATAAATACTATATGCAGTAAAGTGCAATGTGTACATGATTCATAGATCAGTGACCTTAACAAAATAAAATACACAACTTTTTACCCTAATGTATACATAGGTCTTACCCCTAATTGCTGTAAGAATACCATTTGATTTAAAAGCATCCCTACATGAATAATGTGATATCCATATTATACATACTCTGATGCATTTCTCCTGCGGAAATAGAATCCTTTCTACATGTATGAGTTGGCTGGTTGATGTACTATACAGTGCATCTTGGACTTTGGCTTATATTCTGTTCACTCCTCAGTCTTATTATGTCAGGTTCAGAAATGATTTTAATGTTTACTTGTTACAATTTTGAATCTTAAGATAAATACACATTATATAAAATTATGATATGATCATACCATCTAGCAGTTAGGAAGCAATTTTTAAAATAATTCCCTGCTACGCATTCTCCAAGTGGAGGGGCCAAGTGAAAATTTAGGGGAGCACATTCGATTCTCAATAAGAACCCATATTTTTAGCAGATATCATGAGTGTAGAACATTAAAGGAATAATATAGTCACACCATTCTTTAAACAACTGAACCATACTGAGTGTCAGTCTTGATATTTCTAGGAAGATTATGTTGCCAAGGATACAGCAGAAGAGTCATTAAATTTAATTCAAGAAACCTTTTAAGATGTAATTACTAGGGGTACCCCAAAAATTATTAAGTTTTAAGCATACAAAGGTTGTTAACGGTAGAGCACTTGCCTGCTGTGCAAGGGGTCCCAGGTTTGATTCCCGGCTGGGGGGTTAGGAATTTTTCTCTAGCCAAGATTATTCCCTATCCTCCCCAGAGTCTGGAAGGTATGAATGAGAGTGTGAATGTTTGTGTGATCTAATGATTAAAACCCAAAGTGAAAGAAACCCATTGACAAGAGAATACAAGTTAACACCATTGTCAATAGGCAATAAGTTCCAAAGGAAAGGCCGCCAATAAGACCAATGTAGTTAAAGCTAATCTGATTAATGGATCAACTTTTTTTAATTATATATTTGAATGCTTTTTCAATATTAAATATAATTCAAGAATTTCCAACCTATATGAGGTGGTATCCAAAATATTTGGAACTGGTGCTGCCATCTTGACATCAATAACAGTAGCACTAGCACATCTGATGAGCCAATGTGCAGAGTTTCATGCAGCTGGGTGGATACATTGAGATTTTACACTTGTTTTTGTGACAGCTTGTTTGTGGTGTGTGGCAATTTCATGGTGGATCCAAGAATGGAACAGTGAGTGTGCATCAAACGTGTGAATCTTGGGAAAAGTGCTACAGAGACTTTGGCAATGGTTAAGTAAATGTTCAGGTAGCATGAGCCATACATGTGTGTTTGAATGACATGCTTGGTTCAGAGTCATCTGTACATCTGCTGAAGATGATAATATACAGGATGGTCCATTAGCTGCATAATGTCCAATATTATTGTTAAAATTCAACAGCCTGTTCATGAGAATCAACGTTAAACCATTTATGATCTTGCTGATGAAGTGAAATTTGTTATTGGGCATGCCAATGAATTTTGATTGATGAATTGGGCATACATCATGCTGCCGCAAAATTTGTGCTAAGAATCTTGTCTACTGATCAGAAGATCCAGCATGTTGAAGTTTGCAGGGAGCTTCATCAAGTCATATCCAATGATCCAACCTTCTTGCCCGGAGTCATCTCAGGCAATGAGGGGATTTGGCTTTACTGGACCTGGCTTTACTGATACAACCCTGAGACAAAACAACAATCTTCCCAGTGGAAGAGCCCATCTTCACTAACACCAAAAAGGTTGAGACAAGTGAAGAGTAAAGTCAAGAGCATTCTCCTCGTTTTCTTTGATACCAAGGGAATTGTGCACAAAGAATTTGTCCCACCAAACAAAACAGTCAATTCCAAGTCCTACTGTGATGCTTTGTGATGGCTCCATGAAAATGTGTGAAGCATCAGCTCGAATTTTGGTGACAATGGAAATGGCTGACCACAATGCGCCTGTCACACTTCACTGTTCACAAGGGACTTTTTGACCAAAAACAAAATGTCTTGTCCCCCAATCCCCCTACTTGCGTTATTTGGCACCCTGCAACTTCTGTCTTTTCCCTAACTGAAAATCATGCTGAAAGTCTGTTGGTTCCACACAAATGAGAAGATCGGAGAAGAAATGCTGATGATCCAAAACCTTCAAAGAACATGACTTCACAGATGCATTTGGAAAATGGCAAAAATACTGTGATCAGTGTGTATGTGCACTTCAGGGGTAATGGCAGCCATTAGGCCCAAGGTAAGTTAGTGACCAGATGGTAACACTGGTTACTAATATTTTAGATACCACCTTGTAAATAGTTACAAAAGAAGATGAAAATTACATAACTTCCAATTCAATGGAAAGATGTTAGCTTAGTTTCTTTCCTCTTTACTAAATAGAATGCAGAGTGCTATATAGTACCACCACTGTTTTGAAGAGCTGTGCAGTTGACATTTTGTGGAAAGTCACAATAAAGAGTTAGAGGATTGAACAATGTTCCTGGGCCACAGCTTTGTGTATGTGCTACCCCTTTCCAGCAGCTGATGTATTTAGAGCAGTCTGTTGGATGAGGGGCCATACCACTGCCTCCTTCCATTGTGCAGTAAGACCTCCTGGGTTCAGAAGGCTCTTCATACTTCTCTGCTGGCCCTTCCAGAATCTCTGCTGTACCTGTCATCATGAGAAGACGAAAGATATGATAGTACATCATATAAACATTTTAGAATAAAATTGGTGAGATGGACTGTTGATTTACAATATGTAATTCCCAGAATGAGGAATCAAAGCCACCAATATTTTCTTTCCATAAAATTCAAGGATTTTTCCGGTTATGTTCCTTTTCTTTCAACTTCCGATTGACAATTCCTAGGCACTTTTTTATGGAAGTGATGCAGTCCAACAGAAAAGCAAAATACTCTTGTAAGTGCAATAATTTAAATATCTTAAATAAAATTCATAAATGTAAAAGCAAAATTACAATGTAATTACATATGCAGACAATGTTTATTTGTTGCTAAAGGTGATATATTAATATCTAATTGGTGAATTAAATCAAGTTTATAAACACATCAAACTTAATTAAGAATCCACATAACCTAAAGATATATTTTCAGTGTTGTTACCCCATATTCAACTAGGTAAGTGGACTTTTTATTTACGTGTAATACATTTAATTTTTTTTTAAGTTTACCAACTATTTCATCAATTTACTGTATCAATTCCCTATACGTTTATTGAGTATTAAAATCTTGATTTCAAGATCTGCTTATTTTGCTTCTAATACTAGAATTAAGGTAATGTATTGCGAAAAACTAAATATTCACAATTTTCTTCTGATCAGTTTGAAATTTTCTCTTGTATGTAGAATATTAAACAAATGCAACATACTGTATTTTACCATTTCTGAGATAGGTATTCTGTTTTATTTGCATTTAATCACTTTTAATAGGCTAAATCAAAATTATCCTTGTTCAAACAGTTTATTATACCTGTCTTACTGTGAAATGCAGAGAGTTTTTAATGGGGTGTTGGCTGCAGGCATGAAGGACCCGAGAAAAACAGACTTGAAGTTCAACCTATACCTTAATTGAATGGCTAAAGACCATTTAAATGCTGATTTAGAGCTGACTGATATTAAGAAAACAATGATGTAGTATGAAAGTATGAAGTACCTATATGAATAACCAAAGCATAAAAATAAACACTTAAATTTTTCCTGATTTTTTCTGAATTTCACAGATGCAATGAGTGCTAATTTCCGCAGTTTTTGTATGTGAATAAAATCCATGTAATCTTATGTCAAACATAATATTTTTCCATTATTAGTATCCAAGCCAAATTAATTATATAAAACATTCTTTTTCTTTTAGATGGTACATTCACTATTCATCTGTTATTAGTTAATTAGCAAGTTTCATCACTACCACCAATGAATTGTCATGTTGATATATCTTACAAGATTCCAGTTTCTTTATGGAAATTTGATTTTTTAAATTGATTTCATATAATTTAAACTAATGTATTTCCACAAAAGATGTTTTTTCATATCCTAAAGATGCTGTGTCTTATATGGTTATTAAGAAATTTGCCTCCTTATATAGAAAAGAATATAAATAATTTTGTAACTGAAGAAAAATCAGGAATAATAAGGAAGGGTTAATAACCAAATACAGTGACTTAAATTTAAAAAAAAGCAGAGGGACCATCATATTTTTCATTTCACTAGATGTTTAAGATGACAATCTGTGTGAATAAAAATGTATATATTGAACAGTTGGCAGGAAAAAAAGTATGCCATCCAGTACAGTTAATATTAATGTTTACAGTTTTGTAAAGCTAAAAACAGTTTTGGAGGTACAGTCAGTTCATTTCAATTAAAAAAGTCCCAGTTTTTAACAAAAGAACAGTTCAAAGCATTTCTCGAGTATGCTAAAAAAAAGAAAAGAAAAGAAAAGAAAAAGAGTGATTAAAATATTTACCCTTGGTTACAATTTCTTTAATTTTGGGCTACAAATAAGGCTGCTTTCAGTTTGCATAGGCAGTGAATTACACAAGAACCTTGTTTATTGGATCCTCATTAATCTGGATTTATTTTTGTTTACTTTTTCACCACAAAAATAGTGTGTCATTTGATAAATACGCATATGTATATGGTTGTAATGTTGGCACTGCAGATAGCATATAGATTGTCATTGGTGCATGCTTCAAGCAAACAATAAGTAACATTACCATGGTCAGGTCACAGAGTAATAAAACTAAAGTAAAAGCTTCATTGGATTTCACAACAGCTTCATTGGATTTCACACAGGATCATAGACGCTTTCAATTCTTTCCTCTTCTGTTTTAAGAGTGATCTAAATTTCACTATCATACATCAAAGTTTATATTCATTTAAGTTTGTTATGGATTATCCAGATTTTCATTAAACCAGTTTACCTCTGGTCCCACCTAGTCTGGATAAAAGAGGTTCTTCTATACAGAAAAATTTAAATATTAGTAATGAAAAAAAGATGTATATAGCATCTAATCATTATCACATACCTCCTGAGTGAGGTGGGTTAGATACTGGTTTGCAGATGACATTGTATGGAAAATCACAAATTAATGTTTGTGCATTAAACAGTGTGCCTGGAGCACAGTCCTGTATATGTGGTGCACCATTCCAGCAATTGAGAAACTTAGCACAGTCTGTTGGATGTGGAGCAAGACCTGTCCCTCCAGGCATAGGACAATCTGAACCCTTTTGTTGTTGTGGTCTTGAATTTACTGCTGGTGTGTCTAGAAACAAATTAAACATTGCAGCAACACAAATGCAGAAGTGGTTCTAGGTTATGTTGTACAGCTTCAAGAACTAAACTGACTGCCACAAAGTGAAAGGAAATAAATCATTTACATCTCTTTAAAGAACAGCAAAGAATATTAAGTAATTATTGGATAAATAAATTTGAAAAGTAAAGTAAAAGTTAGAAACTGTATGGTCTTATTTTCTAGGAAATATATTTGCAGTTCTTAGGATAGATTTTATGTTTAATAAACTTTCTACAAAACACTTAAGCTGTTTTATTATATTCAGCAGTTGATTTATTCCCTGTTACCCTGAGGTCATCCAAGTGAACACAAGAATGTTTTTGCCACATGCAAGTTCCTAACTGGGAACTTTCACTATATTAAGTGACATTAGCCTGTGACAAAAGCACAGTCTTCACTGCAAAAAGCTCTCTTAAGTATGAACACTTTTCATAAACTTCTCTTTATTGCATATTTCTGAAAAGTGATTGGCATGTCAAAGCATTGCTTTCATAAGCTGTATGAGCTTAAAGATATATATACAGGGTGAGCCAAAAGACTCCAAACCACCTGCGTGGTGTTTTTCCTGCCCACGTCCTTGGCGCTCGTTGCCGTCTGCTGCTATCATAGAAAGGCGCAGATGAAACCATACAACATTTTTAAAACTACTTTTAAAGGCTTTACTTACCAACTTTATGAAAGGAAATGCTGAAACTGGCCACCATTGTCGTTCATACGTTTTTGGCACCTCTTTAAGAGACTATCCATCATGGAATTTTTTGGGGGAATTTTCCAAACGATGACCGATGTCGTCTAATGTTTCTTCGGTAAGAACCGAACGCCATCTTTTAGATTTCTTAGCCTGAACACTTCCTGTGGCCTAATTTACTGTAAAGTTCATGGATTGTTGTACGGCCTAGAACTTTTACACCTGGAAATCTTTCTGCAAATTGTACTTTCACTTGGCAAACTGGTCGAGTTAACACATACAAATCATAAATAAATACACGCTGTGTGTATAATATAAACTTTGTTTATAGCAGCAGTGTGTTATCATATTTTTATCATATTTCCACATGCCCAGTGGAAAAATACTGTGCAGCTGGTAATATTGTTCATAAAATACCCCTCTGGGATAACTTAAAACATAAAGTGTACAAGACAAACCCACACACCTTGGAAGAATTAAAACAAAATATCTGCCAGGAAATTTCTCAACATGAAGTACGGCGAGTGATGGATAGTTTCCTAAAGAGGTGCCAAAAATGTATGGACGACAGTGGCCAGTTTCAGCATCTCCTTTCATAAAGTTGGTAAGTACAGCCTTTAAAAGTAGTTTTAAAAATGTTGTATGGTTTCATTCACGCTTTTCTATGATAGCGGCAGATGGCAATGAGCGCCGAGGACGCAGACAGGAAAAATACTGTGCAGGTGGTTCGGAGTCTTTTGGCTCACTCTGTATATTCTTTTTCTAATAAATGCTGGTATAGGGTGTTTTAAAATCTTTTCAGTGAAACAAATATAAAGCAATGGAATTAATTGTTCTTCCACACAAGTTGTGTCGGACAAGGTTGAAAAGATAGAATCAGATGACTGAAAAATTCAATGCCATTGCCAGGATTTGAACCATAGATTTCCTGGTTTCCACCCAGTTGCTCTAACCACTGAGCTACCATGGTAGCATGCCAGTATGACATTAAATTCCCCAACTAATTCTCATTTTTTCCAGTAAACCACAAGGAGATGTAAAATTGTATTGAGATGTAATACCCCAATGGCAATTTACCATGTTGTAAGCCGGTTTCATAGTTTCAACCACTATTAGGTCAATTAATGGAATTAATTGCTCTTCCACACATGGCTTGTGTGGAAGAACAAATAACTCCATAAGTATATATTTCCTACAACAATGATACTGAGGCGGATGCTGTTTTTGCTCTCCTGTTTCTGGTTTGATGACAAGAATGCAAGGAATGGAAGAAAGGCCAGATAAGCTTGCAGCAGGTCTGAAGTATTCAACAAATTTATTATAAACTATGTAACGAATTACAGTTTATGCTGTAATCTTATTTCCACCTGGTTATGACTATATAATATTTTGTAACATATTTTAATATATAGTATTTTTAAATTATATTATTTGAGTGTTATAAAGTGTTCTTTTACATATTTATTTTCTTTTATTTATTTATTTCATCCTTTGAGAACAACTTACATTGATTTTAGACATGGATTGGATTGGATTGGATATGTAGAAATATGTAGAAATTTTACATTACAGCAAGTAATACTAAAATAATTCTCAATAATAATTACATGTCAGTTTCTTTACAAAAATACTATATCACAAAATAACAAAATTAAAGAATCTATGTACTTTAATTATGTGATTATGGAAAACATGGTTCATTTAAATAGTCATTTATATGTAAATATTGCCTTTTTAGAAGTAGCTTTCTTAGTTTACCTTTAAAAGATTCTTTATTTAAGTTTTGTATTGAAGTATGTAGATTGTTATACATTAAGATACCCAGATGAAAATGCTTGCTAGGCTTTTTGTAAGCCTGTGGCTATCTAAGTGTAAGTTATTGAGATTTCTTGTGTTGTAGTTATGATATTCTGAGTTCATTTGAAATATAATATTATTATGAATGAAGTTTATGGTTTCAAGAATATATAGGCATGGGATAGGCAAAACTTTAAGTTCATTGAATATGTATCTACTTGGTGTTCTTATGGGTACCTTCAGAATTGCCTTTAAAATTCTTTTTTGGATTGTGAGAATATGTGTTGCTTTTGGAGAGGAATACCAAAAGGGGATACCATAGTTAATTTGGGACTTAACGCAGCTGTGATACACTATCTTTAGTATTTCCTTGGAGCATACATTAGCCAATTTACGAACAGCATAACATAATTTGTTCAGTTTGACACTTAGTTGCAGTATATGGATTTCCCATGAGAGTTCATTATCAATCCAGATTCCCAGAAATTTTGTTACTCATTTTTTAACTATAGGAGTTTGATTTATATATAAGCCTAAATTATTGTTTTTTGATTGGTTAAGGAAATACAGATATATTGTTTTTTCTACATTCAATAAAAGTTTGTTCTCTGTTAGCCAACATTGTAAGCTATTATTTGCTTCATTTACTACATTCTAGAGGGATAATGAGTTTTCACTGCTGAAGATTAGGTTTGTATTGTCTGCAAACATTATTGTATGCACTTTTAGAATGTTCAATGAAGATCGTTTATGAAAATAAGGAAATGGATTAAACACATGCATATTTCACACTTTGTTATTCATTGGGTCAATCTGACCCCACCCTACCACTTATGTCACAGCTATTTCACTCTACCACTTGAGGGTTAATAAAAAGCTGAAAACTTGCTACAAAAAAATGCAGATCATTACGGTGCATATTATCTGAAATCAAATTTTTTTATGCTACTTCCACTTCTGAAATATTAACCATTATTTATTTGAAGTTTTTCATATATAGCGATATCCTTTGAATGGTTAGGTGATGGTTCAGCTTATACTCATGAGATCATGTAAAGAGTAGTATAATATTATGGCCAACATAAAATGTATATTCACCTAAGTTTATTTAATTGAAATCATTTTGGACCAAATGTTTATACTGTAATTAATAAACAAATCAGCAAATAAATAAGCTTTTATGTGAAAAAAATTGTAAAATACTATAAAAATCTGATGTGTTACACTCACATGACTTTCTCTACTCTTGTACAAACTATTTTTACAAACGCTTATTCTCCATATGCTTCATGTTAATCGAGATGTTACTCTTATTGCTAATTTTCTTGTAGATGCAAGGGGAATATGATAGTATTTAAGTGATAGCAAATATTTTAAGAGCTGGTTGCTATGCGGCGCATTCCATTCTCTTTGTATGTCCAGGACATAAAAAAATTAATAACGAATTCCCATTTGAGAAAAAGTATTGGAAAATTTAAGGGAATAACAAGCAATATCTCAAAAATGGTTCACTCAACAAAAAAAATGTATATGACATAAATTGTGTATTTTAACGCAGTCTACATTTTTTGTGTAGTAAATTTTTGTCTATCTCTTATGGTTTACCAGTTATGCAAAAGTTGTTCACAATGAAGAATACTTTTGGAGACATTCCCAGAAAATTTGAGATATACATTTCATTTGTCATGAAAATATCTTATACATATGATATTTTAATCAAAATCGTTAGAGCCATTTCTGAGAAAATTAAAATTTTCGAAAAATGTTCCATGTAAAAGGTAATCTGGGGTGGGGGAATTTTCTTGAAAACCTTCGCGTCGCATCTCTGGAAGATACTGAACCTAAATACCAAATTTGGTGTTTATCCGACTGTTCGTTTCTGAGTTATGCTGTTCACAGACACACACAGACACAAACACATGGACATGTTTCCAAAAATGCTTTTTTTGGATTCAGGGAGTTTTAAAACATATATTTCCAGTGAAATCTCGGTATCAAATTTTTGGGTGGAATACAATACTTCCCCTACTTACTATACGTAGTAGAGAAAGTAAAAATTAATGATAATAGATACAGAAAGCTGTGGGATTTTTACACATTATTTCTTCTTCTTCTTCTTCTTCTTCTTCTTCTTCTTCTTCTTCTTCTTCTTCTTCTTCTTCTTCTTCTTCTTCTTCTTATTATTATTATTATTATTATTATTATTATTATTATTAATATTATTATTATTATTATCATCATCATCATCATCATCATCCTCATATTGCTGTTGTTGTGGTGGTGGAGGTTGTTTACCTGTGTTAGAGAGTATTCTGCCTTCTCTTCTGTTACTGATATGAGAAGCATTCAAGCATTTCACTTTCATTGGGAAGTCACATTCTTGAGTATCTGGGTTGAAAAGAGTGCCTGGAGCACATGCCTGTATGAAACCTCGGCCCTTCCAGCAGTTAAGGAAGCGTCTACAATCTTGAATGTACACAAACTGCCCTGTAGCACCTGCAGGACAAGTTGCTTTCAACCTGTTATGTAAAAGACATAGCTTAAAATCATATGCATTATCAGATGATGTGAGTTTTCTGTACTTATATAGGAAAGAGGGTGTGTGAAGAATTATTTTGTAATTAAAGTTATACCCATGGTAAAGCAGTGTATTTTAAGTTTCCAATTTTTATATGTGGCTGTATGAAGATTAAATTAAATACTTTTGAAAAAATTAACAATGGCCTAACCTCCTCAGTCCCAAATGCTTTAGCCTGGCTTCTGTTTATGGTCATATTTTCTGTGAACAAACATGTCACAGGACTAAAACTGGGCTGTTTACTTACTTGTGGTTACTAATTAAGTTTTTTAGCATTGAATAACACTTGTTAAGATTTCATTGTCTGAAGATACAGTGGTTTGAATCCTTCAGTGTATTGCTATTAACATGCAGGATACAAGGAAATAAATAGATATTTTGTTTGTTAACAATGCTGTCAATTGCCAGGATCATATCAGCACCACCGGTGTAGCAGAAATTCATCCTGCAGGAGTTCTTTTACACACTAGTAAATCTACTGGCATGGGGCTGTCACTTTTAAGCACACTTAAAAACCATCAGTCTGGGCCGGGTTTGAACCCACAACCTTGGGATTAGAAGACCCCAACTGAGCCACCCAGACCGACAAGGATACAAGGGGAGCCTCATTTAAAATAATTATGGTTGGACATATGACTTATTACAGAAATGCATTAACATGGCAGTGAGAGAAGTGCCAGCTTTTTATGTATCAAAGACATATTAATGTAATTGTAATATTGTTTATATTAAAGCTGTGTCTATAAAATAGTACTATCTCTCAAAAGTAAATTTTATTAAGAACAGAACAGCTTTATTATCACATTATGTTTGCATAACTGAACAATGCTCATAAAAATTCCTCAAAAAAATTCTTAAAACTAAAAACAATCTCACATTTTAAAAAGTACACACATAGGGTACTTCAGGATCTTGATACTTAGATTACATCCTATAAATCCATTTATTTGTAGAACTGGTGATCCAACAGGTGTAACATTACTGCTGATTTAAATTTTGTCAGTTTTGTTTGAGATTTCTGGTAATTTACTGATACATTTTTGTGTTTGTTTTTTGTACATGCTTATCTGCTCCTTGCCTTGCTTTTAATTATATACACTATTGTTAGCTATAGAGTTCACTTTCTGAGGTGTAGTTTGCATTTGTAAGTGTACATACAGGTATATGGTATGTCAGAATTTGTAAGTTTTTGAAATATGATTTACAGGAGTCTCTTTGGTTTGCTCCAACCATTTATCATATTATTTTCTTTTGTAGTAAAAACAATTTTTTGGGTTTGGGAGAACTCTCTTATAATGGAATACCATAATTTAATCAATGTACATAAGTATAATGCACATTTTTAAGTATGTGTGTATTTACAATGGTACCTATAAGTAAGTGCAAGTTATTATTTAATGATTAATGTTTAGTAGCCTGTATGCAACATGGAAATGAAGAGCACTGACATGCATATCTTAATGATACATCAGGACCAAAGATGTGGAGGTCAGGAGAAAAACAGGCATTTTGCCACTGATATTCTGAATCTGATCTAACCACAACATGGTCTGCTATATTAATGCATAAACCGGTTAAAATGTTTGTACCTATGAGATTTTTTCTGGAGACAAAAATCATATAGTAGGATCTTGCCTCATCTTTATTCTTCACAAAAGGAGGAATGCATATCTTGACCTCTAAGTGAATATCAAGCTATTGATTATAAATAACAAAAACAGAGAGGAAGACAAAACAGTTACTTACAGTGCACTTGAAGAGGCTGCCAGGACTTCTCTCCTTGCAGGACCAACATTGTAGGCTGCATCAAGTTTCTGCATATCATAAGTATCAAAACTTTCAATTTCTAGTTGCTGATTCCACAAGGCAGGTCTTTGCACTGAAGCACTATCATGCCCCAAACTTGAAGACTGAGTATTAGAATGACTATCTGTTGCAGTTTCTTTTCCCTTATTGCCATAAGACATGCCACTAGTGAGGGTATCCAGTGATGGATGTTGGTCAGTTGTAGTTGAAACTCCATTTTTAGAATTCTCACCATAAGACATACCACTGGAAAGAATATCCAAGGAAGGATATTGATTGCTTTGAGCTGAGAAGTCTTGTCTGGTGTTATCACCATATGACATGCCACTGGTGAGAACATTCAAGGATGGATGGTGGTTATTTATGGCTGAGGTGTCCTGTCCTGTATTGACATTGAAGGACATACCACTTGCAAGAGTTTCCAAAGATGGACGCTGTACATGTCCACCTTTCACGCCACCATCACCTCTTGTAACACCACTAGCAAGAATCTGTGTCTGTTGTTGCTGTTGTCCTTGAAAAAAACCAGGGCTATTGAAATCTAGCTCCTCTGATGGTAAATCTTCTCGCTCATCTCCAGAAGCACGAACCATTTTGAAACCACCAGTCCTTGAAGGATCAGGAACAATTTCCCATTTCACTTCTGGCTGTTGTTGCTCCTGGTTGTTTTGGGTGTGACTTTCTACATGTTTAACATGATCTATTGTTCCAATATTAATATTGTCATCATTGTCTGGCAGCCGGGCATGGCGACCATGATGAGCACGTCTTGGCCATGGAAGACCAACCCACTGTAAAGGTGGCTTTGTGACTTCATCTCCAGGAGAATATATCTGTTTAAAAATCAGTAAGTATGTCATAAATACTAGTTTAAGGGATACTAGTGTGCAAATGTATGACTGTTATAGCTAGAAAGGTTAATTTTTTATTTTTAGTCTCAAAAGTATACTTTTGCCTTTGCTCTATTGAAAAAGACATAGTACCTTCAATATCTGTCATTTTTAAAGACACCCATCATGTTTAGAAATCACTTACACAAAATTTATGTTACAGTCAATGAAATGCATTTTCTCTTCTTATTGATAGAGTTTCAGTTATAAATTGGGAAATAGGGCATGCTAAAAAGGGAAAAAATCTTCATTCTTAAAAGTGATAAAAGCCAATGAATTTTGACATCCCACCAATAAATGAACTTGTCAAAATCATTCTTCTGCTGCAAGAGGTCACCAGAAGGAGGGACTGCATTTGTGCTTGAGCTTTGGGTTGGAGCCCATCCTATGCCTCTACCTCAAATGAAAATCAAATGCTAATTATGTATTACTTAAAAATGTATAATGATGAATGAATGAATGTATTTATTATCCACTTAGTAATAAATACAATAAATAAAGCTTTTTGAAAAAAAAAAATATATATATATTACTTTACAATCCCTTGACCAAACAAAGTAAAATCCACAGTACTAAATACTAGTGATTCTTTCTCGAGAGTTGCTGAGTAAACAAGAGGCCATCTAGTTTCAACCATGTGATTGTTCTACTGTTTTTGAAGGTATACTCAGACTCTATCCGGTTTAAATTATATTTCTACACTTTCTGATTCCCCAAGATTGTTTATTTTCCTCCTCCATTTTCTATTAACCTTGCCTAGATACTCCCCAAACTCTAAGATTTCCTGCATTGATTTCAAATTCATCAACATTTTCCCCTTTATCTTTATTGGTAGATTAGCCCATTTTTCAATCCTAAGTTTTCCTCTCATTATTTTGGTTTCTTTGCATTACAGAATCACATGCCAATAAGTAATGTAATATGTAATGTAATATTTATTTCATCATTATTACAATAATACAAATAAAGCTTACATCTAAAACTTATGTCTAGTACACCAGTTTTCTAGCTCCCCCATATTTAGCCCCTAGGCTGTATATATTGGGATAAAGCTACTATACCATCTCTCCACTTTACAAACTATGCTCGTTCAGCTGTACCTTTCTTAAGCTCCTTATCCACTTATCCCTTGTGTTGCCTAAAAATGTCCCCATCATTTTAATTATTTCTACTTTTGTGCTTCCCAACATTCTTAATGCTACTGCTTCTTTGTTTAACTTGTCCCATTTTTTATTCCATATAACCTCTCTCCACCTTTTAACCTTATCACATTCTATTAGACAATGAAAAGTACTACCTGATTCATCACACATAATACATCTCCCCGAACAATTATATCCATTCCTTTTTAAAAATATTACTCCTGTGCGCATCCACGCAAGACCTATTCTACCAAATTGATTACATATATCTACATACTTCTCCCTTCCCCAATCTCTTTTAACTGATTTATACAAGATCAATGACCTTTTATCCTCAAAACTAGCCCATATCTCTTGTTTCTCGATATCTTCCACCCTCAATCTCACTTCTTTCCAAAACCCACTGTTATTATATTTATCTAATAGGAAAATATTCCTCATGCCAATTTCTTTTAGGACATTTCCCATCTCCCCTAACCAACACTCTTCTCCTAGGACAGGTTTTGAAACTGTATACATTCTTTTAATATATTATTATCTTCTAAATTTAAACATCTATACCAATGCTTCAAAATTCTTTCCACTATTATACCTTTTCTCCCTACCCTTCCTAGCTCTGCCAGTGCCACACCCCTTGGTGAACTCTTGGGTAAACCCAAAACTTCTTTACAAAACATTCTATGGACTATATCAATCTTAATCCATCCCTTTGCCACCCCCCATATTTCTATTCCATATAACATTTTTGACTCTACTACAGCTTCATATAGCCTTTCCAACCAGTTCATTGTTAGCGTGGGTGTTTTGCACAAGCAAACTCTAACAGCTTTCATCGCTAGCTTTCCTTTCAATTGTGCATATTTAGATTGTGCTTCCCACTTCCCGTTGCTTGAGAATCTAATGCCCAAGTAATCAAATTCTTTTACCACCTCTATTTGCTCTCCATTTATATACCATCTTTCCTCTCCTTTTAATTTTGATCCTTTCTTGAGCACTATTATCTTGGACTTTTTTGTATTCACCTTTAGCCGCCATTCCATACAAAATTTTGCAATTTCATTAATAGCATGTTGCAACCCTATCACTGTTACTGCCCCAGCTACTAGATCATCTGCAAATAATAACCCTGGTATTTCCTTTTTCCCTATGACTGGACAGTGTTTATTACTTTTCATTATTCTATCTAAAATATCATCTATAAATAAGTTAAATAATTGCCAATAAGTATCTTGCCTTCTGTACATTAGACATTCCTCTATTTTCAGACCCTGTCTTATTTCTTTCAATTCCACTACCCCATGATAAAGCAAATAATGTATAGCAATGAATACAATTGCCAAATTTGCACAAATTGCAAATGTGCACTATTGCCACATGAAATACAGAACACCAAAGAAGCATCAGACCTGGTAACCCGAAAAATCTGGACTGGCTGAACATTGTATTGACATAGATCACAGAGTCAATTTCAGCAAGACCATGATAGTGGCAAAGTGTTTGAGCTACTAGGAAAGAAGGGTAAAAGAAGTCCTAGCCATCTCCTATGAAATAAATAATGTTAATCGTGGATTCAGGTCTACAACTAAGTATGCATGGGCACCAATGATAAAAAGTCTTAACTCCTAGTTGTCAACCCATCATCTTAAAATTTTAGAAAATTTCACACCATTTCTACTTGAATTAAAAAACAATGTGTATTACGATAAGTTTTCTACCAGATATATGCTCAAATTCAAAATATCAGTGTACACAAATACTATAAATAGTTTCCTACTAGGTTCATACCCATATCTCAGTCACATTAAATCCAAGCTGTTTCAAGATCAAGAAAATCATGCAAACCAATGAGATTTCAGCTTCATTCCGGTACTATAAATATGAAGATCTGGACTTCCATTTTCATCAGTTTATCCTGAAGATAAAGATGATGAACACCTTTGAAAAATCTGTTTCAAACCAACCATTTACCTGGCTAGAAGCTTGAGAAAATTTGGAGTTATTATGCTGTCAGGAAAGCTTCATCTCTTATTTTAATGTATAACATGCACAACAATAATATGACAATGTAATGAATTTTCCAAGAGTAAGTGTCTTATTAAGTATTAAATCCTGTAGATACGTCAGAATAACTGTTCAGCTTGCCTGCTTAGAAAACATTTTTATGGAAGAGTGAAAATGCAGAGAAAACTAATTGCTGTAACCATTCCTGCAAGATGTGCCAGGTGCAAAAGAACATTTTCATTACAAGGCAGGTAAAAGCATGCCAGAGAAATAAAATGATTTATGATCATCTCAGCAAACTTCCTCTCATTGCAATGGAGAGGTCAACAAATAAAACCATAGAAATTGAGGATATCACAAATGAGTTCAATTCCTTCCAAAACAGCAGATTAAATTTTACTGAGTCAAAGCTTTTCATTTTTTAGTAATTATTTACAACCTTAAAATATTCATAAAACCTGCCAATAATCACTGAGAAAAATATAAATGCACCAGCACACACATTAATTTGATCCAAAGCCCCCAGTGCAACAAAAACAATGCCTATATGCAATACTATAAGGTCACTTGTTTGTTTAGTATAAAATGGCTAAAATTAGTTTGACTTTGTGTGGAAACTAATATTATTTGTAAAGGGCTTCTCCTCTGCTAATATTGTTGCCCTTTTTTTCATGTGTCCACCCCATAGCCTGTTCTCTAGTTTGAAAGCTCTGGCACCATCACTTACCAAAAGAGATGATGACCAAGAGTTCATCCCACACCAATAGCTAGGTTACAAACAATGGTTCCTGAAACACATCCTACTACCTGATTTATAAGTGAAGCATCAAGAAAAATAAGTTTATTTTTCATTATAATACATTCCTCTCTGTATCACATAGGTCTGTTGGAAATTCAGAAATCAGAATTCTTCTGATTTGAAACACTTCTTACACCGTAATTTTTATAAGACATATTTAGCAAAATATATTCTGATTAAGATTTACTATAAGCTTTGTTTGTATCTATGTTAATAATTAAGAATTACCAAATGTGATTATAAATACCCAATCATTACTTAATTGCTTTAAAAAAAATGTTGTGCTAAAAGAATTTTTCTTTGACAGCTAAACTGAACACAATTTTGGATTCCACACATATGGAATTATAAGACTGTATAACAGAAAAAAGATCTTGAGTATTGCAATAACATAACTATTTTTAAGCTGCTATTTTTTACTTTCATAGTAAACACACAAATTATTCATTCAAATGTGTGCATTTCTATCTACTTTGTAATAATTAATCACTATAAATGTTAACAGAAATAGCTTCAATACAACACATGTTTTAAGTACAAAGGATAACACAGGAGACTGGGATGACAGTTAAATGTTTAAAAAAGAGTCTATGCTCTTCTTAATACTGCATGCTCTTTGCATTAACTTATGAGAAACAAAAGAATGGCATTTAAAATAAATATTGGAAAACTTAAAAGGACTAAAGCATATATTTAGGAAATGGTTAGTGCTGCAAGAAAAATCTACTTGGTGCATACAATATATTTTTATGAACTTTACATTTTTCCTTTGTCTACGAGGGTGATACTGAACATTTTTAAAATGCCATGTTTCTAAAAACAAATAAATTTGTTTATATTTGACAGCTACTTTCTAATATTTTGCAAGTTGATTGTCATGCAGTTTGTTTGATTTGCTCTAATAGTTTGTTAACTATCATCATTTAAAGATTTTGGGTTCACCCAAAAAAGAATTTGACTAGAAAACATTTCTGGGTTATGAGTTTTTATAATTTTAAATCATCATTAATGCATAAACAATGGAAAGATCAGCTTAGAAATGCATTTGGTGAAGAAACCCCATCTAAGGCAACAATTGGCCCAGCGAATTCAAAAGTTTTTTTTTTTTTTAAGTGATGAATTTCATGGACTGCTGTTAGCGATGAAAATATTGCCACTGTTGGAGCAATGTTTGAAGAAGCTTGACAAACATCTTATGAATTTATTTGGGTGACATTGGGCATTGGTATGAGTCAAAACCAAAACATTTTACATCAACAGTTACACGTCATAAAACTTTGTTGTCAATGGATTCTACATAAACTAACTCCTGATCAAAAACAACACATTGATTGGTGAGAAAAAACTCTGGAAAAATTACAAGGTGGCACTTCAAATTTAGTTTGGAATATCATTACTGATGATGAATCTTGGATATATTGTTATGATCCTGAAAAGAAAAGTCAATCGGCTCAATAGGTCTTTCATACAGAAACTAGCCTACAAAAGTCTGACAAATTTGCAGTGCTGATGAGAAGATGGTTTCTAGTTTTTTTTTTCTAAAATGGGCCATATTACTACTATAGCATTAGAAGATGAGTACCGTTACTGCTGACTGGTACACAAATGTCTGTTTACTGCAAATTTTTTAGAAAGTTTGTGAAAAATACCCAAAAGGAAAAATGTTACATCATGATTATGCATCGTTGCATACAAAAACTAATGATTGAGTATCTGGATGCTCTAAAAGTCAGCACCATGGACCCTCCACCATACAGCCCTGATCTAGCACCTTGTAATTTGTTTTTATTTCCAAAAATTAAAGATAAAATGTGTGAAATCACTTTTTGTCATAAGATGAAGCAGTGAAACATTGTAAAAAAACCTGGTTTCTTGAATGCAAAAATATACTGATGTTAAAAGGGGATATTTTGAAAAACTAAAAAAAAAATTATTTAAATTTTTTAAAACTAACCCTTGTTTGATTTTCTAAAAGTTTTCAGTGTCACCCTTGTATCTCTTATGGCTTCTCAGTTATGCAAAATTAAGTAAGAATGAAGAGGTTTTCATTGGCAATTCACAAAAGATTTAAGATACGCATTTCATTCATCATATCAGTATCTCAGACATATTATATTTTAATCAAAATTACCAGAGCTATTTTTGAGAAAATAAGAACCAATAAGTTTTTCAACGTTGGGGTAAAAGAATTTTCTGGAAATATTTGCATGGCATTCACAAACAGTGTGTGGCAAAGTTTGGTGATTATTTCTTTTTATTTTTGAAATATGCTGTTTCTCTCTCTCTCTCTCTCTCTCTCTCTCTCTCTCTCTCTCTCATATGCACACACACATAAAAATCTTTTCTTAAAAATGCTCAAAACATGAAATCTCAATATTAAATTTTTGGGCTAAGTACAGCACTTCCACTATCTTAGTTACCTAAGCAGTAGAGAAAGTAAAACTAACAATGAAAGGCATGGTGAAACGAACATTTTATATAAAGTTATTATCATAGACGTCTGAAACTTTTTTAACAGAAGCCATGTACATTTTTGTTCACACTTTAGGATTCAGTAATTTTACAATGCATCCATCCTCTTAGTTTTAATTTTAGCAGTTCGCCTTTTAAAGCATTATTATTTACTTTCACTGCCATTGTATAGCCATGAGTATATTATGATATAACTGATAATACGCATTTCTGTCTCAATGGCAGTCTGCATTCAGTCCTTTTTCACAGCAAATTCCTGGATAAAGATCTCTTTTGTTTTTGCCACCATGTGGTATCTGGAGCATTCCCTTATACTGATAACACATATGAAACTTAACACATTTTACACAGTATTTATGAAAATCTGATTATATGAAGCCAGTTCAATAAAACTGCCAGAAAAATGTAATTCGCCTTAAAAAACTCATTTTCCTGCCAGTACTAGGAATGCTGCAACATGGACATGAAAACAGGAACTAATTATGAAGCAAGCAGATTCACATCACATGCACAATGTTTAATTTATTCATGCTTTACTCTACAAATAAACAGCTGAGATATAGCAGAGCAACAGTTGTATGCATCAATTCTGTATATATAGAACTTCCTATGTATGCATAAACACTAAGAAACCAAGCTTTTCAGCAATTTTTCTTGACATGGATGAACGCCTTTCTAACTTCTGCTCCCCCTCCACACATAGCACATATGCAGCTAAATGTCTTAAGTTGCTTACAATACTGAATGTGCTGTCGATTCAAGGCCCTTGGCTAGTTTGTGCCATTATTTCATTAATTCCAATCACTGTCTCTAAAGACCTTGATGGCTATTGAATGATAACAGCTCATATACACTCAAAGACAAGAGATGGCTTACTGCCAAACTGTGCTCTTGATGCTTTTAACAATGAATAGTGAGACAAGGGTATAGAATAAGCACTTTATATATATATATATATATATATATATATATATATATTCCAATATTCCCTTTATAAAAATACAAGCATATTTGTTATAAGCAAGACAAAATAAGTACTTGCTAAACATATTTTCAAATTTAATTTCATCTTATCATGTATTAATACTTTTCCACATAGTTATTGTTATCATGTAAATATTCATCATAATGTGTAATAATCTTTTATAACATTTTCTTGTATAAATCTCCTTCCTGTTTTACTTAACAGCATACACTTTGTATCTGGCATAACAGTAAGATGAAGTTCATTAGTGGTGGTGTTTGTTAAATGGACAATTACTTTGTGCCCACCTCTGTGGGTGGGATAGCGTGTCTGTCTCACATTCAAGAGGTTCTGAATTCAAATCTTAGTTAGGGTGAGTTACCTGGATAAGGTTTTTTTCTGGGGTTTCCCCATAATTTGAGAAGATGAATGTTGGTATCTCTAAGCTCTAGGGACTCCAGGCCCATTTGAGTATCATTTAAACCATTTTGTTCATTCATTGTCCAATATGATCTACCCAGTTAAAGGACATTAAACTTAAAAAAAAATGCTTTATGAAGTTTGCTCTAAATGTCCATCTTTCATTGCAGAATGCCTCAAAGAAGTATTGATACTGCAATGTTCATCAAAACATCTGATTCATTATTTATGGTTTATGGACTACCCAAAAACTTCATAATCTATTTTTAATTAAGAAAATTTTCATCGGAGAAATAACTATATAGTGTTAATTTGTTGCCCAATGGCCATTTAAACTTTAGGCTGGAACTCTGAAGAACCAATAAACACAACTAAATGTTTTGGAAAGTTAAATCAGACTTGAAAAATCTGATTTGAATCAGATGAGAAGATTTAAAACACATACAGGCATCTCACCATGTTAGCTCAAGTGATAACAGCATTGGCATAGAGAGGTGAAGATCCATGATTTCAGTCATTTTGGCATTGAATTTTTCAACTCTGATTCAACTTTCCAATTAAGTGGCTACACATGGAAGAACAATTATCAGAACAACATTTACCTATATACTGACCAGTAGTTTTCTGCTATCTTACCTATTGTTAACTTATTTTAAGTGAAAATAAAACTGAATTAAAGAGTATTAAATGCTGTATGCACAAACTATATCAAAGTGTAGACTTTATTAATAGAATGTCAACAAAATTTTAAATACAGGGTGTTTTCCATTATAATTTAGGAAGCTATTGAGTTTGCTACTTTCCATGTATAGATATAGGCGATTCAATGGAGGGGAACACCTTGCATGCTGTGACCTGCATAGGTCTATTGTGGCTACCACCCCCCTGGAGGAAGGTATGAGATGAAGGAACCACAGCAGGCTACAGGTGGTAGGTAGACAGCCCACAGAGATATGCAGAAATCCCTAACATTTCCAAGCTTGCAGACCCATCCCATTGCTGGAACTGCCAAGAGAGGGCGATGAACAACCCACATAGAGTACTCTTTTCATTGAGCATGCATCTGCAGCACTGCCATATGCCATGAAACCTAGAGGCACACCTGAAAGATGGGAAGGAAATGGAATGAAAGGGACATGGTGGAAAGGAAATCATGGTAGAGAAGAAACCACCCCAGCATTTGCCTGCCAACTCTGGGGAAACTTTGAAAAACCCATGGGTAGACCTTCTGAATGCAAGTGGCACGTATTACCACAGCACCACCTCGCTCGGTTACTTTACATGTAAATACTGGCATTTTCTCTTTGAATCAGTACTGTAATGCATAAGAAACAAACAGTGCACCAGTATTACCTTCCTTCAAGGCGTCTGTGCAGAGTATTTAAACTGGATCATTCAGTAACAGCTGTAAAATTACTAAGGGTAAAATTGTTTGGCACAATTGCTCACTCCAACAGATGTACACACTCCTATGCCAAGGGACTAGAGTTCCTTATGTTGGCAACACCAAGGGCCTTTTTAGCTGTGATTGTCTTTACCCATAGACTGCTATAAGAAAACGGCTTATAACATTTACATGTAATAATACACATTGCTGTTTATTTTGAGGCAATACACCAGCAGTACACCGTTCAGCTAATGAAAGAAGTCAATTTACAACTTGATTTTAGAATGTGTTCACTGAGGTACTGCTTTTTCTCAGGATTTAGCGAATTATGTTTCAGAATCAGTTGAGAACTGATGAGATAGGGGCCCCTTGGGGAGAAAATACAAAATTGTTATACCCAATGAAAATGTGTTTTCAAATCATAAATAAATACACAGGCTCTAATGAAGGGAAACTGGAGGTACACACTTTCATCTCTGGCCTGCATTGCTTGCCAAAATAATAGGGCAGTTACAGCTTTATTTAACTGAAGTTTCAAAAATTTTATTCATACAAGAAAACCAGTTGCTTGCAATAAAATAACTTTCAAGTTGATATTGCAAATGAGTATGCATAAGGACGGTGTTGATCTAGCGGAGCAGGTATGTATTACTTTACAAAAAAAATATAAAATGGTATAAAAGATTGTACCTTGAGTATTTGAGATCATCTTGAAGGTTTATCAGGATACTCAAATGATAAGGTTTAATACACGTAAAGGCATGGTAGCTCAGCAGTAAGAGCATCACATGAATAGTTAAAGATCCATAGTTCAAGTGCTGGCTGTGGCATTAAGCTTTTAAATTCTGAAATCGATATGATACGTGATGACTGTGGGGAATGCATTTATGCCATTACCCATGCTTAAAGGATTGTCATTCAAAATAGTAAGGTAAGCTTGGAGTACTTTACAGAATTTATTTGAACTAATTTGTAAAAGAAATATTAATACAATTTATTAACAATTGAAAATCAAACTTGGCCCACATGCCAGATGTCTAATATGTCCAGAGTGATATGCCCTTAGCACTCTGGTTCATTCTATAGTGGATGCATACACATTCTTGTGGAAGAGGTTAAATGAACTGGTGCTGGATGTTTTTGTAACTTTTAACATTTAAATGTCAACAGGAATTAGTAGAAATGTAGCTTAAAGTGTGCAGAACTGGATAAAGAGTAATGAATTGGAAATACTTGGAAAGTTATATCTGTTAATTGAGGAGCATGTTTCCAAAAGTTGATAGATGCACAAAATGCATTTCTGAGAAAAATGTTTTTTTCTACTTATTAGCAATACTAATTGGTTACCACTGTAAATTTTTAATGAATTATTATCTTTGCTAAAACTGTCACAACACATAGGAAAACAAACAGCATAGTTTAGCTGGTGAAATTTTGAGGTTTGAAAACTCAGAGTTTTTTTCAAAAACGATAGATGCTGATTAACGTTTTTGCATGAGTAAGAAATCAGCAGGTTGATTATGAGGTTTTGCTGTTTATTGTCAAGAATAAGCAATTTTACTTGTTAGCTTCATTATGGAAAGCCTTTTTTAGGACATAGAATTATTAAATGCTTAGCAGGCATTTTAATCAATGTTTATTTGATGTTTTAATGCTTTGTTTATTGTTTTAACTTTATTCACTTTTATTTTGAATATTTAATACAATGTTTTGCCAGCCTTAGCATAATAGCAATATTTGTAATTTCTGATTAAACAGTTCTTTGTTATTTATTTTTTATTTATATATGAATTTTTATTTATTTTCACCTGTTCATAATACATAATGTATTATACAACCCCCATATTAATATTGAAACAGATTAGTTAGTAGATATAACCTTAGAAAGTCAGTTCCACTACATTCACAATAACAATATTTATTTTATTTATATATCAAACATATTGAATACAATTCAAAGAAATAACAATTTTATATTCTTAACAATATGAATAAGTAAGGTTCAAGCTTTAACTTCCTCTCCTAGCACATCCTTATAAAATTCTTTGCATTTTCTGGAATGTCAAAAAAAACCTAGCTAGATTTTGAACATCTTTTTTCTTTTCTTTGCTCACTCTATTGATTTTGGAAACAGTTTGAGATTGAAGCAGGACCTTGCTGCAGGACTTACTACGTGGTTTCATCAAATCTACCTAAACAGGCAAAGCAGAATATGCATTTTGAACTTCTACACATACTTTATGGTTTTCCTGTGATTGCTTGGAATATGTTATGGTTTGCTGTGTATTCAGCTTGAAAGGAAGCTTTGCACTTTCTTTCAAATCCTTAATTTCCCAGTCTTTAAACAATGCTTTCACAGAGTCGTGATTTTGTAATATCTGATGGTACACATCAGGGCTCAAGATATTCTCTTTTTCAATTCTGCCAAAAACTCTTATCTGGAGGCATATAGCTGTGTACACGCATTGGGTAGATATATGAAATGTGAGAAAATTTTCTACTTTTCTCCAAGAAGCAATAAGTATGAACATCATCATATTCCTGTTCTGACTAGAACAAAAGTCTGAAAATAAACAAATGGTAGAAGGAGTATTGCTGGAGATCCTTTCTTTCAGTTCCAACAAGAAATGGAGCAAAGCAGAGGCAACCTGGTTGCAGCCTTTAGCTGATTCAGTTTCCAACTATGTATACAAGGAAATATAGTCATTGTTCTGGGTTTTAAAAGGAATCATTATGCATAGATTGTACAGCCACACCTGCTTTGCATATAATACCTTGCTAACTGAAAGTTTAGGCAGTGGTTGATTCTGCTGCTTATCAAAGCAAATAGTGATTGTCTCAGAGTTTTTCTCTTTCAATAGCTAATAAAATCTTTTTGAATGGAGCTTGTGCAGTCTGTAGATGATTCTTAGTGCATTTTTCTTTTCCATATCTGTCTTAATCTTCATCAGTCCCATTTTGCAGATTGAGCATGTTATCAGTGTGCGGTGTACAGAATGAAAGATTGAAGAAGTTGTAAAATATGTATTTGTATTTTGACAATGAGCAGACTGGTAGATTGCTTTTCCTTCTTTCATTGCAAAAGTCTGTCCACATTTTTCTGATACTAAGTTCTGGAGGTAAATATCCTTTCCTTGATTTTGCTCTTCCATAGTGGCTCTCCCTACATCTGTACTTCTTAATGTCTTCCTTTACAGAGCAGTAAATGCCTTTCTGTATTATTCCTGTTCTATCACCTCCTTTGGTTTCCTTTGGCGTATTCTCAGATGAGTGAAATTTTCTAGTCAGGAGAGACAATCTATCTTTAACACCCCTGTGATTCCTTAAAGCTTGCAGTGCATACTGACAATACTTGGCCATCATTAGTTCTCACACTGTATTTGATGCTTACAGTCTGCTTTCTATTTACAGCTTCTTTCTTCACCACTCTACAATCAGGAGATGTGAACATATAATTGCTGGAGTATGATCCTTCTTTGACTTACATTTTGATTTCCTTACTTTGTTATTCCTCTTTCCCATGCATTCTATGACTGGTACAGTTTCACAGTCTGAACTCCTGTCCATTGTCCATAGCATTTGCACAGTGTGGTGTCTCAACTAAGAATAAACATACAGCATATAACAAAGCTTGCAGAAATGAATGTGAAATCCAAGAACCACAACAATGACTTAGCAGTTAATGCCAACGATGCAGCAGTGTAACAAGGCTTGCAGAAATGAGTGGGAATTCCAAGAACCATAACAGTGAGATAGCAGTCAATGCCAACATTGCATTTCATAGAATTAAGGTTGCTATACACTTTCAGAATATAATAAAGCTGCATCTATTGACTACTGCTTTAACTGAGCAAGCGTGTCTATCAAGTTTTGAAAACACGCTAATATACCTTATTTTCTACACAGGACCTGTATCAAGATATGCAAAATCTGATTTAACAAAACAATGCAGGAGGTGCATATTATACTGAGGCTATATATAACTCAATTTCATAAACTTTTGCATTTATCAAGTTTTGAAAAAAATGCTCCTCAAATTGTTCTTTCAATTGGCTGACTGTAGGCATTTTGGAGGGTTGAACTAAATTTAAAAAATTCAGTGCAATGGCCAGCACTTCAATGTGTGATCATCCATCTTGTTGTAGTATGGAAAGCCAAAGATCTGTGGTTTAAGTAAACAAGTACATTAAAAAGGCATTATTTGGTCATAACTGCAAGGTATTACATAAAATATTTGACAGGAACTATAGAAGATATCAAACTGTAATCTTGCAGACATGTTAATTATTAAGTAAATGGCATTTGTGAGTTTCATTGTATTATTTGAGTTATTTTAGATTTTATAAATATATTAATATATTGATATTCTGTTTTCTGCAAATTCATTTTTTTATTTCATACTTAAGAATATGCTTTTCAAGAATGAACAGACCTAGAGCCTTGAAATTTTTCTTGAAGTTTAAGCTCATACTTTCTTCATTCATAGATGTAAATTAATGTTCTATTTTAAGTGCACATTTTTTTAAAAAAGAATTATCAATATTTTAATTATAAGAAACAATTTTTTTTCCTTAGCTTATAATTGTTAAAATAACCAGAGTTCATTATGGTATGATGATGCTGATTTTCTAAACATCATGTATAAATTTTATGAAGCTCCATTGTAAATATTCAGTAAAAATTGTTCCTGAATAGAATGGTGTATTTACTTATAATTTAAAATGTATCAATATATATATATATATATATATATATATATATATATTTATAAAATTTAAAATAGTTCAAACAGAATAATGAAACTCACAGAAGTCAATTCACTGAACAGCTTTAACATGTAGTTCCTGCCAAGTATGATTTTATGCAATGCCTTGTGAATGTGACCAAATAATGCCTGTTTAATGTACATGTTCCCTCAAACCCAACTATTTCATTGAATTTTTCAAATCTGATTCCGCCTCCCATATTTGGAAGCCATTTTATTGCAAAATGAACCTTACTTAAAAAAATTTGAATTGTTAGTTTGCACACAAATAAAGGAGATTTTTATACAAAGCATAACTTAAACCAAACTATGTCACTTAAAACATTAGTATTCCTTTTGTATTATTTATAATAGAAACAGGTTTCAGTTTTATAAATATACATTGGACCCAGTAATCACTATATAGAACATATTAACACACAAAAAAAAACTGCACCTGTCTAAGCAGAATAATTTCTTGTAAATCATTCCTTGTAAATTACCCATGTTCTATGACATTTTACTAATCCTAAAGGGGTATGTATGTGCATAGAATTGTTAAAAACCTTCCTGAAAAGCTGTACCACTAAATACTTTTGGAGTATCAGTACCATTATAATAAACTTAGTTCTTAATTCCTTTCAAATGTAAGTTTGTTTTGCTAGAGTTTTTATCCATTATTACAGAACATTGCACTTATGTGCATGTTTTAGAACCAACAGTAACAGTAAAAGAGTGCATCATGCTTATTTTTATTTGCAAAAAATATTACTTTCTTTTGGATTCACTCCATACTCAATGCTATTATAATGGCCTAATTATTTTGTTAGCTATTAATTATGCTTTATGTTATTATCTACTTTTACATAATGGATCTGGATCTGGACAGGAGAATCTTAACACTTAAAAACCAGTAGAGAGAACTTAGATGCCACAAATTATTTAGTACTTACTGCAACACAAGAAAATGGTATCAACAAATAAAAAGCACAAGTTAAAATGATGTCGCACATATCAAATGAGAAATTTTAGCACAAAATAACAAACATCCTTTCCATAAACCTCATAGCACTCATTGTGAAGAAATGACCTTTGTTATCTATCAGTGAGTCAGTTCAGGTCAACAACTTTAATGCAAGAAGCATCTATATCACAACACTGAGCTTTAATTTGTAAGCCATTAGTTAGCATTATTTCAAAGTTCATGAAGCGTTAGCTCTAACCAAACAAATGGTTAATGTGCAGATAAATAAAGCTTAAAATGAATGAAGCAATAAATTATGTATATGCAGATGAAAATAATTTCACTAACTTACACATTAATCTATTTGTTTTAAATGCAGTTAGCTATAAACCTAAAATTACAGAGAAATATGATTATAAAAATAATGGAAATGATTTGACCTTTATGCTGATATAGATAAAGTGAGGAACCTGTAAATGCATACATCAGGAAAACAGTTGTGCCCCTGTTGCATTTATTGTGAATTGCAGGAAAACCCATGAATGGAAATAAACATGACTGCCTCCTGGAACATTTTGATACATTCAAATTGGTAACATCAACAGAATACACATTTGTCAGGAACACAATGCCCAATGAAGACCACCAATCTACAAAAACCTCAACACTAATAAACAATCATGAAGATGTCTTGCTGAACTGCAATGAGATGTAAGGTTGTAAGATGAATGAAGCTAACCAAAAACCTTAGTTACCATTATAGAAAACAACATTAATGAAAACGTTGTGTAAAGAACAACCATGGTGCCTTAAAAATGTAATTTGTCCACAAAAGTGGCATTGTAATTATATCCTCCACTCAGCAACTTGTGTCAAACATGCTACTAAAATGAGCAAGTTTGCCAGAACTAGGAAGAGTAGGAGGAAAGGTATAATAGTGGAGAGAATTTTTAAATATTGGTACAGATATTTAAAACTAGAGGGCAATTATAATAAAAGAATGTACGAGGTATCAAAGAGATGGAATGGGAAGAGAGAGTTGGTATAGGGAGGTGAAAAAGCTGCTAGAGTAGATTGGTATGGGGGATGTTTGGCAACAGGGGAAAGTAATGTCAGTGGATTTTAGAAAGAAGTAAGACAGAGTGGAAGACATAAAGAAGCAAAGTTCTTTGAGTTTGCTAAACATCATGATAAGCAAACTTGAAAACTGGCTAAATTCTAATAAACTATCCCTAAATTCCAACAAAACTTCTTTCATAAATTTCAGTTTTTCCTCTGTTAAGGCAACTTCCAGTATCTCAATTTACAATAACCACATTTATGAAGTCTCTAGTTCCTGAGTCTCTAGTTGCTAACAGACGTTCAAACCCAGCGAAGGGCGATGGATTTTTTTTGGGCGTAAAAATCCTTAGCATGGCTTCCTTTTGAAGGGAAGTAAAGTCGGTGGTCCTGTGTCATAGATTTACTGCACGTAAAAGAACCTCAAGCCTAATAAAGAGGCCTCTGACCAAAGTTATCGGTCTTACATGCCCAATATAGAATGGGCACTAAGGACCACAAAAGTTAAAGAGTATCCATAAATAAAACTCAATTTTTATTAATGAAGTCAATAGCACAAAGTTCCTGGGAGTAATGATTGATTCAAAGCTGAACCAGAAGGATCATATACAGTATTTATCTTCAAAGCTATGCAAATTAGTATTTGCCTTTAGGTGCTTAAGTAACATCGTTTAATACTACCCTAAAAATTATCTACCATGGCTACATGTAGTCAATTCTCAGCTTTCCATACCTTTCTGGGGTTCTACCTTCAATAATCTACAAAAAATATTTAAACTGCTACAGAGATTGTGCAAATTATATTTAATATACCACATTACACTTCCAGTTGACCACTTTTTGAAAAATTAAACATTTTACCTCTATCATGCTTTTAGCTCTTAGAAGCTGTTTACTTTATACAAAATAACATAAGAGATTTTAAAACAAATAGGGAACATCATGCTTACTTCACAAGAACAACAAAACACACCTATCCTACTCAAAGAATTTCTAAAAATGTATTGATCTCAGTGCAATCAAATTTAAAAAGGAAATTTTAAATAAATTTATTCTGCAGTGAATAACTAATACAACTTACTCTTATTGCAATGAGTTCAATCCAAATACATTTAATTGTAGTCTAATTGTACTGCTGTTTTTATATACTAATATAGAAATATGGGGATTAGATAGAGGATGGGAATGTATAGATGTGGTGCACAGGATGTTTTGTAGAGAAATACTAGGGCTACCGAAGTCAATTGTAAGACAGGTAGCACAATTAGAGATGGGCAGGGTGCCAACTAAGGGGAAGATAATGGAAAGAGCTTTGAAATTTTGGTTCAGAATTTTAAATCTAGGAAAAAGTAATGTGTTAAGACAATGTATTGAATACCAAGAGAATAGCTTAATGAATGATGGATGGGGAAGTAAATTACGGAATATTTTGGAGAAAAATGGGTTAGGAGATATATAGAGGAGAGAAAATAACGTAAAACATTTTTGGAAAAAGGCAAGGAAAAGACTGGAAGATATAGAAATACAAATCATGTTCAGTGAGATTGCCGAAAAGAGCTCATTAGTTTATTATAGGCCAATGAAAAATACATGGGGTAGGGAAAAATACATAGACTTAGTAAATAAAGAAGAGAGAGAATCTATTACATGGTTAAGAACCGGAGCATGGAGGCTAAAAAGGCTAAGACAGGGTATTCCTCAGAACCAATGTCCGATATGTGGTGGTAATGAAGACATTGAACACATAGTATTTAAGTGCCAAGGAACAGAAAATTGGAGAAAAGAATTTTTTAATAAGAAGTGGTTGAAGGGGGATAGAAATACACTTATAATTGAAATGATATGCAAGGACGCTAGAAGCATTGGACAGTTTTTGTGTAAAGTAAAAAATAAATGGCTTTGGACAGTGGAAAGAGAAAAGTAAGAGGTAGTGCATCTTACTTTGAATGGAAAACTATAGTGAATGTGTGATGGTTAAGTAATCAATAAATGAAAAGTGAAAAAAAAAGCGGAAATGGGACATGAAAAAAAAAAACTGAAAAAAAAAGAGCAAGATAATTTATTGACAAGAAATTGTAAAATGTAAATAAACTGTAGTGATTTTCTACTGAATAAGTGACCAGGGTCAAAATGCAGTAGACAATCAAATTTGTAAAACTCTTAGCACAATAAATACTATACTACATACTAAACAGTTCTAGCATACAAACTGTCACTTTGTTAAACTGATTGTAAATATCATTTGAATGTATTACCTAAAGGTTATTCTTGTATATAATGTATATATTATGTCATGATAAAACCATAAATTGTATCAATTTCAAAGGTGAATAAAGGATGGATGGATTGATTGATTGTTAAAAACAAATTAGGGACCCAAGCAATATATAGGATTAATGGAAGTAGAGGTCTTGCATGGGTGCATACTGGGATATTATTCCTAAAAGGGTTAAGAGAAAACCTTGCAGAAAGACATATTTTGTGTGGAATATTAGATGTCACTTTCTATTGTTTAATAGAGTGTGAAATGTTAAAAATCTGAAGAGTTAGTGTCTGGGATGGAAAATAGGATAAATTACCTCAAGGTGCAGCAGCAGTTAAAATGTTGACAGACATGAGAGTAGGGAACATTAATAAGATGGGGGTTTTCTAGAAATGTAAGGTATAAGTGGATGAGAAGTTGAAAGAAGGAGCGTGAGAACATACATAGTGGTGATAATGATGTATTGTAGAGACTCTTTATCATACATAAGAGAGAGCCTTCATGGGAGAGCCTTGGTACAGTACTACTAGATTTATTTCAAAATGTATGATATAGGAATAAAAGTGTCAATGACAAGTTACATTTCACTTTTTTTTAAAGTTGTAAGATATGCACTCTCAACTACTCTAAGGTTTGGAGAAATAACAATTTTATTGATACATTTATATTTATTAAATAATATTATTACAGTACTAACTTGTTTGCTACAGAGATCTTTACAGCTCCAAGCTATAAAAGTATAATATGAAAACTTCTTGTGGTTTAGTTTTCTATTTATGCTACAGTGTCATTAAATCAGTCATTGAGACTAATCAGAAGGGAGATTCCCGTACAATCTTGATAAGTATTTCCTCATGTCATTAAAAGAATAATAAATAGAACTTTATACACCAAAGCAGTATAAGTTTATTTAAAATAAAACTGAGTTAAACCTGTCACTTTATTACCTTGACTCACCGCTATAATTATTCAGAGGTTTTGGTGCATATCCTCAGCTGTGGTTAATTGTCAAATGAGCCGATAATTCTCCAAGACTTGTAAATCCTCCTGGTGAATGGGATAGTGAATTCTGAGATCAAACTGTTTCTTTAATTGTGTGAACTTCATTAGTTTTGTCGAAAATTTTCAAAGTAAAATAATTTGAATGTCACTTGTTTTGCAAGTCTTTTAATTCTTTTCAGCAGTGAGGCTCTTTTTTCTGTTTCATGATTAAGTTCCAAGGATGCATTGTGTCTGTCATCTGTGCTACTGAGATACTGATTTAGTCTTGTATCCTGTGTTTATTTTCTCACACATGCTTTAGCATGACATCACCGCTAGTTGATAAGCATTGCTATATGCTTACAGGTGACTTTGGTCTGACAAGAGGCTCAAAAGAAGCTCTCTATAGCTAGTATATAAAATTGCTAATAATGGCATATTTTGGAAGAATTCAGTATCATTTACTCAGGTGCCCTAAGAAGTAAATACCTTAGGTCTCTAAACATTATGGTCAGGGTTTACAACAAAGATCAATTCTCTCTTCACTTTTAAGTATATGGCAGACATGCAAAACGAAATTTTGTGAGTCAAGTTTAAATTGTTCTTCCAGAAGCTTCAATTTTTGTTTTTTGCTTTATTTTCTTCAGAACTATTTATTTATTTAGTGATTTATTATTTACACTTGTTTATGCTATATTTTACTGAGTTGTTTTAAGCTGTGAGATACAGACCAATTAAGTAGGTGTGCACGATATACTCTTTAAGAGCAAGGTTCTCCCCCCTCCCCAAACAACCCCAATCCTTCCAACACACTCCAAGCGATGTTTGAAATGCACAACCCAGTGGTGATAGTGTGCAATTTACAGTTATTAATTGTCCATGATATGAGTGCATTCAGTAGGAAGAGGAACTAAACAGTTATGAACAAGGGCAGGGCATCAGAAGTGCAGTCAAATAAAGAAAGCATCCACAGCTCCAAGTTGCATTTACTAGTGAAGCTGAGGCATGCAAATGCAGTACTGTTTTCATTATGCAACAATACATTTCCACTAATACCTTGCCCCTAAGTTCTCTTGGATTGCAAGCCTTGACAACATTATGCATTGTCAAAACAACAGCAACACCTCCTTCAAATGCCTCATATTGTGGCTGACTAGTAGACTGTCATGCATTTGCAAATGCAGAGAATTGAATGGAAATCATATGTTGCCATTAATTTTAGTAATGCTATAACTGTGAAACTTGCTTTCTAGCAATATCATATTTCATTCAAATTTGTGCCTGGAAGGTCCAAAATTCTGGACCACAAATGTATTTGGTGTGCTATTATCTTGTCACATTCTAAAAAATTGTGGTAGTTTCCAATTTCCTTTCTGTAACTATATTATCCCATAATTACAATTTCAAGAGGTATTTGGAGCTTTATTAGTTTTGTGGAGGCAAGATAATTTGTATTCTTTAATTCTTCTGAAACTTTTGAGTTTCCTAAGGATGATACTTTTTTAAATCCATTTCTTGATTATTTTTATATTCTTGTGACCTATTTTAAGATTTACTCATCTTAAATTATAGGAAGCAATAGCAGGGAAGAAATGTGCATATTGCAGAAGGCATATATATAAAAAAAATGCAATCTCCTCCAAGTAAATCTTAACATACCTATAGAAAAAATGTTGACTTAAAAATTGTATCAGTCATTCTATTTATCCTAGGAAAAGTTTATCATCTGTAGAAGAACATTCAAATCACCTGGTAGTCAAATTGTAGCTGATAATGTAAGGCAAATATTTACAAAACATATACTATTGAATAGATTTTAGTACTGAGTGAATTTAAGTGTATGTTATGATATAGCAAAATTTTATTTCAAACCAACATTAACATTTCTTGCTCTCTGTTATATTAGGGAGAAATTATTTACAATGTCATATCCATTGGCATAAGAGATGTGACTATTTATAAATACATAAACCTAAGTTGTCTTAAATTTATTCAAAATTATTTATCTGTATTATAAACTACATGATTAAGCAGTATTGACAAAGTATTTTTAAGCTAAAGAATTACTTGAAAATTGCTAATCACCAGGCATAGGAATGTCACAGAAATCAAACCACTCCATCCCTGTACAGTTTGTTGGTGTTTGCAGACAGTATTCACCAGACCGTGTTTTACCTGCCATCAGTGACCCTTGGCCTCTATTGTTTACATTCTGGTATTGGATATGGTTTGAGTGTAGCTAACTTGAAACCAGCTGCTAAGGAATTCCTACGCCTGCTAATCACAAACTTTCTGCATTGTTGCAAGACAAACAATTGTTTTTAATACATTTGCTAATTGTAGCCTACCTAATCTTACCATAAGTTCTGTTCTTGATTTAAAGAACGCTATACACTAACATGTTAAGCTGGTTCACCTAAATTATTGGTGCCAAAATAAACATGGTTACTGTAAGTAAATTATCATATAACAATCGTTTACTGAAGACACAGCCAATATGGAATGGGGCACCAAAGAGAATAGATACTTCAGATTATGCAAATGCAACAGCACTCCAGTAGAGATCTTTGATGTGCTGCCTCCACTGAGAATGTCCAATGATACAACAAGGTATGCTCTATTGATGGCTTCAAGTGGTACATAATGCACCAGCCTAGATTAAGAACCTAATGGAATATGCTCTGGAAGCAGAAAAATATGACAACGGAAATGAACATTCCACCATGATCCATATTAACCATTACAATACAAGACCCTAGGCTGTGGGCACT
This sequence comes from Deroplatys truncata, assembly GCA_030765065.1. Taxonomy (NCBI): domain Eukaryota; kingdom Metazoa; phylum Arthropoda; class Insecta; order Mantodea; family Mantidae; genus Deroplatys; species Deroplatys truncata. Next base: position 94,876,632 of record CM060984.1, on the reverse strand, counting down.
CCAAAGAGGAAATGACAGCCACCATAGTGGCTTTATAACACTTACAAATGCTTTATTGTGCTAAGAGTTTTACAAATTTGATTGTCTACTGCACTTTGACCCTGGTCACTCATTCAGTAGACAATCACTACAGTTTATTTACATTTTACAATTTCTTGTCAATAAATTATTTTGTTTTTTTTTTCAGTTTTTTTCATGTGCTATTTCCACTCGTTTTTCACTTTTCACTTATTGGTTACTTAACCATCACATATTCACTATAGTTTTCCATTCAAGGTAAGATGCGCTACCTCTTACTTTTCTCTTTCCACTGTCCAAAGCCATTTATTTTTTACTTTACACAAAAACTGTCCAATGCTTCTAGCGTCCTTGCATATCATTTCAATCATAAGTGTATTTCTATCCCCCTTCAACCACTTCTTATTAAAAAATTCTTTTCTCCAATTTTCTGTTCCTTGGCACTTAAATACTATGTGTTCAATGTCTTCATTACACCACATATCGGACATTGGTTCTGAGGAATACCCTGTCTTAGCCCTTTTAGCCTCCATGCTCCGGTTCTTACCCATCCAATAGATTCTCTCTCTTCTTTATTTACTATGTCTATATATTTTTCCCTATCCTATGTATTTTTCATTGGCCTATAATAAACTAATGAGCTCTTTTTGGCAATCTCACTGAACATGATTTGTATTTCTATATCTTCCAGTCTCTTCCTCGCCTTTTTCCAAAAATGTTTCACGTTATTTTCTCTCCTTCTCCATATATCTCCTAACCCATTTTTCTCCAAAATATTCCGTAATTTACTTACCCATCCATCATTCATTAAGCTATTCTCTTGGTATTCAATACATTGTCTTAACACATTACTTTTTCCTTGATTTAAAGTTCTGAACCAAAATTTCAAAGCTCTTTCCATTATCTTCCCCTTAGTTGGCACCCTGCCCATCTCTAATTGTGCTACCTGTCTTAGAATTGACTTCGGTAGCCCTAGTATTTCTCTACAAAACATCCTGTGCACCACATCTATACATTCCCATCCTCTATCTAATCCCCATATTTCTATACCATACATCATTTTTGCCTCCACAACCATCTCATAAACTTTTTCCAGCCATTTAACATTTATATTAGGTACTTTATATTTGCAGCTTCTAATTGCTGCCATTGCCCCTTTACCTTTTGCCAATGCAAACTTCTTTTGTTTTTCCCATTTATTACCTCCATCTATTTTTACTCCTAAATAGATACAGTCACGCACCACCCTGTAATCTTTATTCTCTCCCTTCCACTTTTCATATCCCCCCTTTTTGAAAACCACAATCTGTGTTTTCTCTTGATTCACTTTTAACCTCCATTCTTTACAATATACATCAATTGCTTGTAATGATTGTTTTAAACCACTTACTGTAATAGATGCTACCACTAGGTCATCTGCAAAAAGAAGTCCTGGGATTTGGATGTTGTTAATTACTGGTGCACAGTTATTATTCTTTCCAATTTCTAGTAAGACATCATCTATGTATAAATTAAATAAAACTGGGCTTAACTTACATCCTTGCCTAAGGCCTTTCTTTTGTGGAATTTCTTTTGTTACACAGCCTGTCTCCACCCTTACACAGAAGGTGTACTCAAAATACAGTGCTTTAAGAATATTCACCAATTGCTGACTTACTCCCTTACACACTAATTTATGCCACAGAAGTTGTAGCTCAATTTGGTCATAGGCTTTCTCTAAGTCTACAAAAGCCACATACAATTTACCTCTTTTTTCTTTTAAATATTTGTCTGCTAATGTCTGTATAATAAATAAATTATCAATTGTTCTCCTTCCCTTGCGAAAGCCCATCTGGAATTCCGAAAGGATATTATATTCTTCAACCCAAAATTGTAGTCTCGCTGCCAAAATACCCCAAAAAGTTTTCCTATATTCGATAATAATGCAATACCTCTGTAGTTATTAGGTTTATCGACATTGCCCTTGCCTTTATATATAGGATGGATGATAGCTTCCCTCCATCGTTTAGGTACATAACCCTTTCTAATAATTACATTAAATAAATCTAATAAAATTTTCACTCTTCCTGTTTCATTACACCACTCCTTAAGAAACTCTGTTGGGATGCCATCAATTCCAGTAGCTTTATTTTTCTTAAGTAACTTAACTTGTTTTATTATTTTGTTTAAGCTACAAACAGCTTACTGATGTAGTGCACAGCGAATTCTCTTCAAAGACAAGAAGATTTTCATGGCAGAAGTAAAAAATATTGTCGAATGATGATGATTATTCTCACAACTCTCAAGAGGCTGCTGCAAAATTTCCTGATGTGGAAAGAAGTCATCAGCTGGTATCTGCGATGGTTTGGTAGACAGGGATACCGAAAGGCATCATCACCTTGCATTACTGGAAACATATTCCCATCTACCAAAATAAAATTCTGGAGAAGGTAGAGAAGCACTTTAAACACCATCTAGTTTGAGTGAGCACAATATTTTAGCAGGATTCAGCATATCCCCACAAAGCAAGATCCAAGCAACACTTCTATTTAGTGAAGGCAGCAACATAATTTCTCTAGAGTTGTGTGTGTCCAACAATAATTGAGTGGGCAATGGACTCATGGCTCAGTTGTAAAGCACTTGCCAGTTGTTCCAAAGGTTTCAGCTTCAATTCCTGGCTAGGCTAAAGAAATTTTTCTTTTATTTTTTAGAACAGAATATTTATTTGTACTGAACATCATACAAAAATTTTAGATACATTTATATCATGTCTTAAAACTACATTGTTTCTACCACAAATTGAGTCTGAATTTCCTTACTTTTAAGTCCTACTTTGCGTCTGGCACCCTGGCCTTTGGCTTTCAATTAGCCCTTATTTTTTTCCTTCCCTTTTCACTTCCAAGATTCCTACTTTCTCATTCTCCTTTCTGTTGTTCCTTCCTGATCGTTTCCCTTGTTTTGTTTTACTTTCCTTAGAAACTCCCCATATTCCGATTCTTTTTCCTCCTTTAACTGTTAATATTTTTATAGTTACCATTTCCTCGCTCATTTTGTTCCATTTTGGATCCCAAACCCCTGTCTCTACTTCTCTAACTCCTTACATTCTACCAAATAATGTATCTTATTCTCCACATATGGCACATTCCCAATTCACTCCCTCTTAACCCTCTAAGGAACATTGCCCCTGTTCTCGCCACTGTTCTAAACCTTCCCTTTCCTGTCTGCTGCACAATTTTACATAATCTTCTCTCCCCAAGCTCTCTTAATTGTTCTACATAAACTTAAGGACTTTTTATTTTCAAGGCTTCCCTAGATTTCTTGTTTCCCTATGTCTTCTGGCAACTAGAGGGGAAAATAATAAGAGATTTTGGAAAGTAGTAAGAAATAGGATAGATTCACACATTCACGTATATTTTTAAAGTATATTGTGACACAGAGGCTATGGCCCAACGTTAGTGGGAGGTTGGCGCCGAGCGGTCGATGTAAATAAAACGATAACTGTGCTTGCCAGCGTCAACACCGGGCGCACTATCGGGAGATAACTATAACTTTCTGGAAGCTTCTACTTCTACCCCCTCCTCCAGAAAGTGTGCCAAAATAGTTCTAAAATGTTCGAGAACCTTGTGGAAAGATTCCAGTGACTATATAATCGAGCGCTCTCGCAGGCAGGCAGTCAGTCAATGCGTTCAAGTGCGAGTGGCGACAGTAGAGTGAGTCGCGTCAGTGGAGTGAGTGCGAGTAGAGTTGTAGAGTCAGTCAGTGAGCGAGTTAGCGACTGCGTTTCTGGTGCGACATCAAGAGCGATTCTCAGAGTTGATGATGACTGTTGTGACGTACAGTGAGTACCATCGCGACTGGTGGAGGTCTTGTGTTCGACTCCCGAGTGAAGCGAATGTCCGGCGTGAAGAGGCTACGGTCACGAAGGAAGTAAAGGGATGGAGAATTGAACTGGTTCACCCTAGTGAAGTGAACTCCCGTGAAGGTGAACTAGATACAAACGAAATGGTAACGTAAGAACTTAGAAAGTGACAGTTAAAAAACTGGACAGTCACACTGATGTCAGGAGTGGGATTAAAAAAACCAAGATGGAGGAAATGCTTACACAATTATTGTCCAAAATGGACAATATGGGAACAGAAATGATGATCAAAATGGAGGAAATGAAATCCGTAATGGAGGAGATGAGAAGTAAAATGAAGATTGCAAAAACAGAAATGAAGGCTGAAATAGAGGAAATGAAATCCCAACCAGGTTTTATTGTTGACATTGTAAGATCTGAGATAAAGGCAACGGTAAAAGCCCTGAAAGACGACTTTGCAAAGAATTTAAAGGAAATTAAATTTGATGTGGAAGATGACATTAATGCGGTGGAGGAGTGGCTAGACCAGCAGATGAAACAAAGCAAAAGGATGATAGAGGTTACAAAGGATCAGCAAATGACAGGGAGTGCTGCAGTCCTACACCCAGTCATGGCACAACCTGCAGTTGGTTGGGACGAGGAGACCTTGAGGAGGGAGCAGCTGGAGGATTGAGACATAGGGCCGATCCTGAAGCATAAAGAATCTGCCGTACAACTCGCATGGGCAGATGTTTCTCCCAGAAGCCTGGACTATAAGTGCTACTTGACTCGCCGTGACTCCCTGGTGGTCAGGTACGGTGTACCGAAGGGAGTGTGGGAGTTCGTAGACAGAAGGACTAGAGTGGAACAACTGGTGCTCATGCCAGCATACAAGGGGGCATGAAGGTATTGGTGTGAACAATACCTTGACGAAGCTACGTCGCCGATTCTGTTGGTTGCGTCTTTGAAGCGACATGAAGAGGTGATGCCCGCTATGCAACATCTGTGCCACAGTCCTGGGCCCCCGTCTCGCAGTCAGGACAGAAACCCAAAAATACTAAAAAACATCTCAGGAAAAGCAGAACTTACAACTTGGGAAAACATTTATATTTGGAAGAACAGAAACTGCACTTATAATTTTGAAACCCCACCAGGAGACTTACTTTTGAAGAAGTTCTTCCAACCGCCACCAGAGATCAAGCTTACAACCAAAACGACGGATGCGGGCAGTCGACAGGGAACTGAGGTTGGGAGCAATTAGCTCCTGAAACATGTATTCATTATAAAAACAAGTAAGTGATGTAGTGTTACAATCGACTTAATAATTACTTATTATAGACACATCACTGTCACGAAGTCCACCAAAGCAATTTTATTGTGAATTCCACTTTCATCATGTTGACCATAGGTACTGCTCAACTTAAATCAATACTTCAACCATTGTAATTTTTTAAAAATGTTCTTATGCATGTAATTTTCATTGTTTCAATGAGGACGTCAGCATTAGTGGCCTGGGGGAGATGTGGCAAACACACATAGATTTAGTTTGGCAGCCTGAAATTGATCCAGAATGGATTGGTGGGCCTGTCTCGGAAGTATCAGTTTAATGTTTGTAGCATTGTATTTGTTCTAGATTGGTCTGAAAACATCCACAATAGTCGAGTAGCTTGGGGTGACATATTAATCGGAAGTAGTGGTGGGGATGATTAATTATAAAAATTAGGGATTGCTTGATTCGCTCTTTTTAGCTATGGGTTCTTAATGGTATAAAGTGCTCCGGGCATCTACCTCAGGGCTGGAGGGGGAGGGGGTTGAGGATGTTCTTGTAAAGAATTTAATGTATGATTTTTAAGGCAAGAGATCTTGTGTTTTTAAAATTGAAAAACTTCTTCTTTTGTATGTATTGTAATGAAAAGAAGCTAGAAACAGTGATGTGTATTGAATTTATTTAAAGGTGAGTCGAAATTGTTACACTAACATCACTTAAGTTTACTCACTTAACATGTTTCGGGAAACCGTTGTTCCCATCCTCAGAAGGCTAACTCGTCGACTGGCCCGTGTTGTTGGTGTTTCCGTTTTTTGGACTGGACCCTGCGGTGGCATCTTGTGGTGGAGAAATGTACTTCCAGAGAGGATTTGGCGGCGGCAAACCAAAATTCATCAGATGTGTGTTGCGTTTTAGAATGGTGATCCTCACCATTCTAAAACGCAACACACATCTGATGAATTTTGGTTTGCCGCCGCCAAATCCTCTCTGGAAGTACATTTCTCCACCACAAGATGCCACCGCAGGGTCCAGTCCAAAAAACGGAAACACCAACAACACGGGCCAGTCGACGAGTTAGCCTTCTGAGGATGGGAACAACGGTTTCCCGAAACATGTTAAGTGAGTAAACTTAAGTGATGTTAGTGTAACAATTTCGACTCACCTTTAAATAAATTCTTCTTTTGTATTTCTCAATAATAAACCCAGTTATCCTCCGAGTTGAAATCCTTAGTTTTGCATGCCAAGCGAGTATATGCCCCCCCCTATTTTCCATGATCTGAAGTAAGGTAAGTTCAGTAAAGTAGTTAAATAAATCTATAATTATAACAATACACATATTATTCACTTGTATTCTACTAAATATTACAACAAATAAGCTGCATACTATAAATTACTTCACAAAGGAAAAAGCCCAACAATTATTTCAGTAATTACATATGTGTTTCAGTGATTACAGTAGTGTTTTAAAAGAGTATTTTGTGATTATAAAAGTGTTTTAAAACAATACAGTAGAGCATCGATTATTCAAATACTGATCAACTGAAGCATTGGTTAAGCAAAATTTAAATTTGCACGCACGTCATATAATCCCAATTGGGGAAAAGCTATGCAGCAACTGTACAAAGAAACTGAATTGAAGATGCTGTGTACATGACAGCAGAAGCTTGGGCTACCGTCAAGGACACTACACTAGCAAAAGCTTGGAATACGAGGTCTGTTCAAAAAATTCCAGAACTTTGTCCACAACATTTTTCTACGCTTAGCTTTTACTTATTGTGCATGGTCTACTTCGAAATACTCTCTTCCACAATTGATACACCACTCCCAACACCATTTCCACTTCCGGAAGCAGTCTTGGTACATCTCTTTCTGGATTGCGTGAAGCGCCGTTTGCAAATGTTCTTTTATCTTGTCTATCGTCCTTTCAATGGGTTTTCAACTTTGGAAATAAAAAATAGTCTGCAGGGGCCAGGTCTGGAGAGTATGGAGGATGAGGCAGCACAGTGATATTGTTTTTTGTGCAATAGTCACGCACCAATAAGGATGAATGTGCGGGTGCATTATCATGATGCAAGAGCCATGAATTGTCTCGCCACATTTCAGGCCGTTTCCTTCTCACATTTTCTCGTAGGCGTTGCAACACGTCCCGATAGTCTTCAATTGGCACACACAATTTTGTTGATGTTCCTGACATGAACGTCATTGGTAGACGTCAAAGGGCGTCCTGAATGAGGGCCATCTTTAACTTCCATCCGGGCATTTTTAAACCACATGAACCATTTGTAACACTGAGTACGGCTTAAGCACTCGTCACCGTAGGCTTCCTGTATCATTTGGTGTGTCTCTGTAAAGGTTTTCTTGAGTTTCACGCAAAATTTAATGCAGACACATTGCTCCTCTAACTCTGCCATCTCGAAATACGCAAACTGTGCGACACAACGTTCTACTCAACACAGCACTGAACAATAACTAACAGACATACAATAATGAAACTTCCAGAAGTTACACATTAAACACAGGCATGTGCAGGGCTGTGAACCACATTTTGCTCCAACACTCCATTGGCGCAAAATTATGAATGTTCCGGAATTTTTTGAACAGACCTTGTAAAGTCTTTCCATCAGATATCACTGCACCTGAAGAGCCACTAAACAGTCAATTTGTTTCAGAATTGGCTGGGCTGATTAAAGAATCTGGCTTGAATGTGATGTATCAAATATTGGCAGATGATAAAATCATTGCCAGTGTCCTTGATGACCAAGACCCTTGCAACGATGTAGAAGAACCTAGCAACAATGATCGTGCTGAAACAGGACCATCCAATGCGGAAGCTTTTCACTGCCTTAAGACGGCTATGTAGTGGTTAGAACAGAAGAACATGATGTTGTCCAATTGTTGGCTTTAAAGTATTTGTAAGCAAGATTTAGAGAGGGGGGGGGAGAGGAGCCTCAGCTTGAAGCCCAGCTCCCCCACCCAAAAAAGAATTGGACTTCTTTTTTATTACTATGTTTACCTACTCTGTATAAATTGTAAGACGTGTGTTTCAAAATACACTACACAATTATACATTCAGTTTTGTGTTCAATATCAATGTTTCTTTGTTTCATATTGCTCCTATGTCACTTGATACAATTTGTTTCGGATAATTGATGCTCTATTATATACTGATATACTTAGGGCCAGCATTAATCCAATAAAAACTAATTTTTTTAAAGTTTTATTGTGTCAGTATGGCCAAAAAGCCCAGAATCTAGTTTCTATTGGAAAATACTGAGTTTTGAATGTATAACATGTATAATTTATAAAACCCTGAGATAATCATACATATTCTTTGATTATAGTAAAAATTAATTGATTTCCACAAATACCTTTCTAATTCCTATTTGATGTCAAAATAATTAATTCTGAAAAATTATCATGTGATTTGATTTGACAACAATGAAGTGAAGCAATAAACTATTTCAGCTGATCAAAAAAAAAAACCTGGAAGTAGTACACAGTGAAGTGCTAATTTATAATACTAAATTGTAATGTGAGTCGAATTTACACTTGAGTTATTTCACTGACAATTAACTGCCTGAACAAGTTTTGTAGGCAATGTTGCCTGCATTATCAACTGCAAATTGCAATTTGTTATTACACTTTATCTGAGTTTGTGGAGTGAAATACTGGAGATTGTTGGAGGCTGTGTTGCTTATGAGACAACTTGCAAACCATTTGTTAAAAGAGTTCTGCAAGTTCAGATGTCCATGTATTATTTTACAGCATCCACAAGAATGTTTGTACCAATTTCACAATACTGTATCTCTGCAAATATTAATGTTAAATCAATGTAGTAAATGGCAACAGATATGTTCTCAAGGAATAAGAAGTTAATAATTACTGATCAATAATTGCAACAATGTCCTTGTAAACAGTAAGGATGTCACCATGCATGTCTGTGTTTTCACTGTTTTGAGTTAGACTGCCAAGTCAAAAGTCTGTTTATTCTAGTTTTGGCCTCTGATGCTATGTGGCTATATGGATGTTCCAACTCGCTAGGTGCTTGTGGGATACCAACAGATCTTCTTATGTGTGGTGATAACATCACCATATTCTGGATAAGGCCATATGTGCTGGATGTCACCCAGTAGAGACACATACACTAAATAGAATAACAGATAAAAAAAATCACAAACTGTACAAAGAAAGCTGTACATTTACAATAGAATCTCTATCATCTGTCTCTTGATTAACTAGTCATTACATTATTATATAATGATCTTCCCATTTTGTTTTCTGGCTATCGTAAAATCCCAACCTTAACTAAAGATTTCACATTAGCATTTCGCTTCAGATAATCATTCATTCCTATTTTCCACTTCATTATGATGGGCAATAAAGGTTATACTACATAAATTAATTATGATCTACATAGGTGGAGCCTTCTTTAAACTCTTAGTTGCTTCACCCACCAATTAATTGAAGAGAACATCAACATGTAGCTAATAATGTGAACAAACGCTCATGAAACATATTCTTCTGAGTGCTGAAGTTGTCTCCACTTATGTGCATGATAATTAGAGGTTTCTTTCACTGTTGTGATTTCATCACAATAATGTTATTCATTATAATGTATGCTGTAAAAAGGGGTAAATAGAAACAATTAGTGAAAAGAAATGAAACTTTTCAAGCAGTCTGACACAGTATAAAACTAGTGACACAAAAGTAATCTTTTTACATGGTTGACTGAACTGTAAGTTTGAGATATATATTTGTTTCTGAGTTGGCACTAATGAGTTGGATTCATGGAAAGTGGAAGTATGCTTTGATTTTGCATATTTTCTTGTGGCTTCCAAAATATTAAAGGTAAATACTAGACTGTAATCACTCATGCAATACAATATAGTATTTCTTATACTTAAGTAGCTGTAAAAGGATGCATATAAGTTAATATTCATAAACTACTTTGTTTTTATGTAACAATAATATTAAATAAGATTATGTAAAATATTTAAGATACGTGGGGTGAATAAAAATGTTCATATTCATTGTTTCTATTCGCCCCATAAATCAAATTTCCTGTCTTTTTACTTTCTCTACTACGTATAGTAAGTAGGGGAAGTATTGCATTCCACCCAAAAATTCGATACCGAGATTTCACCGGAAATACACGTTTTGAGACCTCCTGAATCCAAAAAAAGCATTTTTGGAAACATGTCCGTGTGTGTGTCTGTGTGTGTGTGTCTGTGAACAGCATAACTCAAAAACGAACAATCGGATAAGCACCAAACTTGGTATTTAGGTTCAGTATCTTCCAGAGATGCGACACGAAGGTTTTCAAGAAAATCCCCCCACCCCAGACTACCCTTTACATGGAAGATTTTTCGAAAATTTTAATTTTCTCAAAAATGGCTCTAACGATTTTGATGAAAATATCATATGTTTAGGGTAATGTCATGAGAAATGAAATGTATATCTCGAATTTTCTGGGAATGTCTCCAAAAGTATTCTTCATTGTGAACGACTTTTGCATAACTGGTAAACCATAAGAGATAGACAAAATTTTACTACACAAATAATGTAGATCGCGTTAAAATACACAACTTATGTCATATACATTTCTTTTGTTGAGTGAACCATTTTCGAGATATTGCTTGTTATTTCCTTAAATTTTTCAATACTTATACTTTTTCTCAAATGCGTTATTCATTTTTTTATGTCCTGGACATGCAAAGAGAATGGAATGCGTCACATAGCAACCAGCGTTAAAATATTTGACTATCGCTTAAAAGCTACCATATTTTCCTTGCATCTACAAGAAAATTACCAATAAGATTGACATCTCGATATCTCGATTAACATGAAGCATATGGAGAATAGGCGTTTGTAAAATTAGGTTGTACAAGAGTAGAGAAAGTTATGTGAGTGTAACACATCAGATTTTTATGCATAAAGCCATATAAAAAGCAGTATTATTAAAATATTTTTGCTTGGGGTGCTATAATCAACAAAGTTTATAACATGTTTGCTTTTTTTTTTCAGCATGCCACAGAGTAAGACACATCTCAAGCCTTCAAAATGCAGCAGAGAAAGAAAATATAAAATCCACTGCAGTGTCCTCTATAGACATCATAAAAAAGTGATAAAATAAGAAAAAGGGGAAGACAAACAGCATTGACCAAAAAAGATGAAAAAACACTGGTGGGGGTGTTATTATTTGTGCTGACTGGGTTATGCTACAATTCAATGACTAAGAATTTTGAAATAGGAAATCACTTGATCGTCAAGACACAACAGTCTGGACACTTGGTCAGAATTTTGTTTAGTCTTTTTTGAACTTACACAAGTCTGAATTTTCATCAACATTATGTCAAAATATCAAAGGATAAGAGCATCTACTGCCACAGACACAATAAATAAATATTCTGACAGGCTCAAGTCAGAACTTGAAGATATTCCTCAATCAAATATAATTAATTATGATGAAACAAATCTTTGCAGTGACTATGGTAGAGCCAAAGTTATTACTAGATGAGGATGTAAATATCCTGAGAGATTTATGGACTCAACCAAAGCCTCAACTTTAGGATATTTGTTGCTACAGGAGATGATGAAATACTAACCCCATATGTTGTATACAAATCCTTAAACCTTTATGAAAGTTGGTGAGAGGAAGGCCCTGAATGCAATAGATATAAAGTAAGAGTAGTTGGTTTCACAACTTCTGTTTTGCTGACAGTAATGTCCATTTTACTTTTAGCCAGGAACACACCTAACACACCTCATACAGGCTTTGGGTGTAACTTTTTTTCATCCTATGAACATGTCCTGAAATTTATTTTTTAAGATTGGAAAAAAGGATCTGGCTGAATTAAGGTTACTAGACTGTTAAAAACACTGAGTGAAACCCTCAAAGCAGAAAATGTTATTTCCGGGTTTAGGAAATGTGGTACTGTGCCTCTGGATTGTAAACAAGTTTTGAATATGCTACCTTTAACTAATGTCTTTAGTAGACGCAGAGCTTATCAGTACCAGCATCTCCCATGCTGTCATTGAACAAAACCTTCAAGGAACTTTTGAAAGCTCTGAGAAAATCAGAATCAATAAAACCTAGGAAACAGAAAGTGAAAGTTGCTATTGAGCCAACGAAGAGTGTTAGGATTTCTGTGACAGCTTTTACACCATCAGAAGCTACAGAGTAATAAGCCACCTACATCTGGTACATGCACTAGTAATGCCAATGCTGATACCAATATTAGAAAATTGACTGCTTCTAAAAAAAAGAAAAGACAAACAACAAATCTACTCATCAAACATCAACAGAGGATGACTCATATCACTACATTCAAGTGACCCTGATCCTATTTTGTCTACTACTTTAGAAGAGCTTGATTATTTTCTAAGCAATTTCCAAGAAGCCAACAGTTGTCTTCTTCATGGTGATTCTTCAGTTGTAAAAGTTTATGGGAAATCCAAAAATATATACAGAATGTGCATTGCCAAAATAACTGAGCTTCAAGATGATGGTTATGTTGGACCTTTTTTACAAAAAGTCTCTTAACATTTACACAAACTACTGAAGAGTGTTATTTTAACAAAGATGTCATCAAGAAGCTGATGACATCTAATGACGCATCTAAGTCTTTCTATTGTTCAAGTGACAAGATCAGTTTTGCTTATGACTTGAGTGGTTTTAACCTGTATTAACTGGACCAGCTTCAACTTGTCAATTCCTTCTTGTTTTGTGTTTTTGCGAAGTTTTCAGAAATTGTTTAGCTTTCTATTTTGTAAATGTTCCTCATATACTATTATGGTACTTATAATTATATAAAGTAAATTTCTTAATGCTTCAACCTGATCACCCTTCAACATTATTGTTTCCATTAACCAGCAAGCTGTACAATAGAACACACTTGAAAAACAATGATTGTTTCCTCTCAATGGAATGAATAGAAAGAACATGTTTTTAATTTATTTGAATTTTAACTTGCAGTTAAAGTAAAAGAGCACAATATGGGATTAAAGAGGACTTAAACCCACAAACCAACTTATGTAAGTTGCAATTACACGTGTCTCACAGTATTGAAAGATATTTAAATTCAAAGCTGAAAATTGTGTTTTTATTCACCCCATTTTATGGTACTTAATTTTTTCATACAACTGGTGTGTTCATACAAAGCTTATTCAGTCAATTTTAGTCTATTTTCTCTATTCAGTGCAATCCACATTCACTTGCAAAATTAAACCTAAACTGTCTCCAAATTAGACTTCTCTATTTCTTCCTTTTTCTATCATTATTTCTATGCATGATTTCCATTATAACTTATGCATAGCGGGCATTAATCCGTCCTTAATTTAACAACTAATAGAGTTCATTTTATACTCTAGTGAGCATTATCTATGAAGAAAAATAAATTGCATTTGTTTCCCCACAGTTATACAATCTGATTAAGGTACATGTTTACATGGAGAAGATTTGGAACTTGATTCAATTGGATTCCCCTCTCCAGCTGGATTGGATTTGGAATTCAAACTGAATCAGCATTATTACATGTTGTGCTACAGAAACAATGATGGACCAATTAATTAATTTTGAAGATTGAGAAGCTAGTAACAGTAATGTGTCATAATTTAAAATAAAGAGAGTTGAAGGTTGTTACACTACATCACTAAAATGATGTCAGCATGTTTTCAACTACAGTATGTTTTCTGACGATGGGAGCAAACCGTCTCCCGAAACGCGTTCAAGTAAGAATATTTTAGTGATGTAGTGTAACAACCTTCAACTCTCTTTATTTTAAATGATGAACCATTTAGATTGTGGTTACAAAAATATGTATATAATAATAATTAAAAAAAGTCTTTGTAACATTTGCATGACTTTCACTACTCATTACCAATCAACAGTATCTTTTATATATGATTCAGATAAAAGGTGTTCCCTCTATCTGCTTTAGATTATGATAAATGTTTGCATAGATTCTGCTTTAGTAACCCAAACTTGGTTATACGCAAGATGTGGAAGCAATACCTACCTGTTTAGCAGGGGCGTGTGGTCAGTGGACTAGTAGGACTAGGCTAGTCCCCTAAGTATCATCAGCTTATATATATAAACTTTCTTTTTTTTAGTTCCATTTATACTCCACCTTTAACTACATTGGTCTTATTGGTGACCTTTCCTTTGGAACTATTACCTAAGGCAATGGTATTAACTCGTGTTTGCTTGTGTTGGGTTTCTTGCAGTTTGGGTATTTTAATCATTAGATCACACACACATTCACACCCTCATTCATACTTTCATACTCTGGGGAGGATAGGGAATATTCTTGGCTAGAGAAAAATTCCCACTCTCCAGCCGAGAATTGAAACCGGGACCTCTTGCAAAGCAGGCAGGTGTTCTACTGACTAGGCTAAGGGGCCAGCCCATATAAACTTTATTAAATTTCATGTTTTAACTTTAGAAGACATGACAACATAAATCTGTTTTATGTTCACTCAGCATTATACCCTTGCACTCATCCAGCCAACACTCTACCCCTCTCTTGCCGCCAGGAACAACAATCAGCTCATCTAGGACTAGCTGCAATGCATGTGTTCCTCATGCATGTTAAAAGTAATACACAATCGGGCGTTTGTTGGTAAACTACTTCTGTGTATCCATTCTTGTTAGAACATTTATTGTTTTTGTGTATTATGAGTTAAGTGTTGAAAGTGTGCCTGTGAGGTGTCACATGGGTTAAAACAATATTGCGTGTTTTACGCTGTTTAGTAAACATGGAAAGGGACTTGGTTCAAGATATAAATCCTCTGCATTTCACATCAACTGAATTGTCATCCAGCAGCAATGTTGTGTTTTGGATCATTTGTTAAGCACTGGTACTTCGTTTGGAGCTTTGGGTTTTCAGGAGAAGCAAGATTATAGTAAAGGTAGACCTACTCCAGACGTTTATATGAGTACACAAATGAGAAAATATGTACGTCATTACAAAATTGTATACTACAATTCTTCAAAATGCCTACCTGCATGTAAATTAAAAATTAATTATTTTGCTGGTCTTGTATTCTTTTGAAACTGATAGAGGAGTATGGAATACTGTAGGTTTCTCTGATATCAGTAATTTTCACAAAGCAAAGATTTGACATGAGAAGACGCAATCACATATATCTGCAATAGCAAAATTGAAAACTTTTGGTAAAACAAGGATAGATTTTCAACTAAACGAACGAGGCATGTCGGATGTTTTCAACACAATGCCAAAGTTGACTCTAATAGAGAAATAATGAAGCAATTAAACAATGTAATTTTCCTAATGGCAAAGCAAGAGCTACCTTTCAGAGGTCATAACGAGCATAATGAATCCCTTAATCGGGGAAATATATTGAGTTCTTGCACGTGCTATCCAAGTATGACATCAAATTAGACACACACTTACAAAGCACTAAAGTTTTCAAAGGAACGCCAAATTGAATTCAAAATTATATTACTGACAGTATTAGTAATGTAACGCTAGACATAGTAAGGAAAGAAGTAAAATGTGCACCTGGACAAAATGAGAGATGTTGCAAAATTATCTCAGCTTTCCAATGTTATTCGTTATGTAAAGAGGGTGAAATTCAGGAGAGATTTTTAGGTTTTACAGATGTCAGGAATAATCGCTCTGCAGTTGTGTTAAGTGAGCATGTATATATGATCTTTACAGATTTTCAGTGTGAGTTTGAAAACAAGCTCGTAGCTCAAGGATATGATGGGGCTTCAACATTTTCTGCTCATTTAAATGGGTTGCAAGCATTAGTAAAGCAAAGATTTCCCAATGCACTATTTGTCCATTGTTATGCTCATTGACTTAAACTAGTTTTACTGCAGTCAGTGAAATTCACAAAGGAATGTAAAAAATTTTTCAAGACATTGAGTGGTTTTTTTTTTTCCATTTCATTTTTTTTCTCATTCAACTAAACGTGTAAATGCACTGGAAGTCAAGGAAAGGTTTCCATCAGTGTTGAGCATTGGAATTACAACTCTAGGATTGTGCACACGGTGCATGAAAATAAGAAAGAACTGATCCCATTTTTTGAGCATATTGTTGATGAATCGGATTCCTGGTGTAATGACACTTTTATATGTGCCAGAGGATATTTAGCATCATTTTCTTTTGTGTTGGAAATTTTCAGCCATATTTTTGCTCTCGCTGATACATTATTCAATGTTCTCCTGACAAAGACTTTTGATGTAATTATTGCATTGGAAAGTGAAAGAGACTATTTCTTTCATTTAAGAATCTCGAAGCAATTTTGATAATATGTATGCAACACATGAAGAATGTAACACGAAAGAGAATGAAGCTAGAAAGCAACGTCGAGAAGGTGAATTGGACAATCTCAGAATGAAATATTTGCATCTTTACGAGTTAACTGACATGATAGTAAGCCAAACGGAAAACTGATTTCGTGATTTAGAATGACTAAAATCTATTGAGCTACTTGATTCAAAAAAGCTTTGAATCTTTCAAAACTAGATTTCCAGAAATTTTGTTTACATCTCTTAAATCAGCCTAGAAAAATTTCTTTCATTTTGAAAATTTGTGAATGAATTTAGTGGCTGTTTGTAGGTTGTCAGACTTTTCAGGCAGGACAGTCATTGAGATTGCAAAGGTTTTGAAAGACACCATTAGGAGAAAAAGCATTTCCAGAAGTTTATAAATTATGCTGCCTCATAACTATAATTCCAGTGAGCACATCTACAGTAGAACATACGTTTTTCTGTTTAAAACACATAAAGAATTACGTATGGAACAGTCAGTGCGAAGACAGGCCTTCCCAACTTTCATTGCTATCAATTGAAAAGGCTCTACTGTGAAAATTCAAAGTCAAAGACATTTTTATGATCATGTTGTAGAAACATTTGCCTGAAAAGAAGAGAGGAGGATTCCATTGTGTACAGATGAAGAATGAAGGAGGTAAGCTTTATTTTCGTTTTAGTACGTATTACCTACAATAACAAATTTTTTATATTTTCCTCCTGTGTAGATTCGTTAAATAGTGTCATGACAGTTCCATTACTGCTGGTTCCCCTGAAATATATCACCACACGCCACTGCTGTTTAGGTCAGTTGATTTTTGTTTGGAATGAGCTCATGAGGAAAAACAGAAGAATCATATGTTTTCAAACATTTTATTTAGATGTGCACCAAGTGAAGTTCAACCTGGGAAAATTTAAACATACAATGAATATTTCATAAACAGCTAACTTTGATCAAAGGAGCGTATAAACTGTAAATTTTAATGAGTTATACATTTTCTGTAGTAAGTTTTTTTTTATTTCCCAGTTATGTAAAATTCAGTAACAATGAAGAAGATTCCACAGGCCCTTTTTCTAAACAGAGCATATGACAGCAAAGATGGTGGGCATTGAGGATACATAATGAATGATGATTGGGAAAGGAGATTTGAGAAGGAAACATTCCAAGCCTGAGTTTAGAGTACCTCCCCAGTATTTGCCATTTATGAAGACTGAGGAAAACTTGAAAAAACTTCAATCAAGGACGACAGTCCTGGCAAGTTGAAATTGTGAACTTCCTGTTCATGAATCGACACTTTAGCAATTGCATAGACAGTTTACAGAATATTCAAGATGCACATTTTCTTTATCATACCTAATTTTAAGCATAGCTATTTTATTTATTTAAGGTGAGTCGGAATTGTTACACTAACATCACTTAAGTTTACTCACTTAACATGTTTCGGGAAACAGTTGTTCCCATCCTCAGAAGGTTAATTCGACTGGCCCGTGTTGTTGGTGTTTCCGTTTTTTGGACTGGATCCTGTGATGGCATCTTGTGGTGGAGAAATGTACTTCCAGAGAGGATTTGGTAGCGGCAAATCAAAATTCATTAGATTTGTGTTGTGTTTTAGAATGGTGATCTTCTCCCATGCATCTAATTCGGCTGCAAATTTGGCTGGTTTGACTAATGTAATATTGGGTTTGATGTTGTGATTAGTGATCCAAAAATGGTGTGAAACTGCAGATTTGTCCATTTGTTTGTATTTAATACATCTCATGTGCTCCTTTAGCCTAGTTTCTAAGTTTCTTTTTGTCTTACCTATGTATACTTTATTGCAATCTGAACAATTGATTTTATAGTTTCACACCATTTTTGGATCACTAATCACAACATCAAACCCAATATTACATTAGTCAAACCAGCCAAATTTGCAGCCGTAGATGCATGGGAGAAGATCACCATTCTAAAACACAACACAAATCTAATGAATTTTGATTTGCCGCCACCAAATCCTCTCTGGAAGTACATTTCTCCACCACAAGATGCCACCACAGGATCCAGTCCAAAAAACGGAAACACCAACAACACGGGCCAGTCGAATTAACCTTCTGAGGATGGGAACAACTGTTTCCCGAAAAATGTTAAGTGAGTAAACTTAAGTGATGTTAGTGTAACAATTCCGACTCACCTTAAATAAATTCAATACACATCACTGTTTCTAGCTTCTTTTCATTACAATATATACATAGCTATTTTAATTGATTTTTAACCCTTCTCATGCACAATTACCTTTGACTAAATTTAACAAAATTTAAAATTTCCTCTAAAATTGAAAACATTACGCTATTTACACTTATTCATGCACATTATAACCAATACTGTGTAGATGTAAGTGATCATACCTGACTTTATACTGATTTTGAAGAAAAAAAACGACTGTTTCTGGGTGCAAAAACGGGTCTATGTGCTGAAGGCTATATACATTGGTTTTACATACTCAGTAGTGTGCTGAAGTTTGAAACATTTATCTAGATGGAAACGGGATTGTCAATTAAAGTATCGTAATTTGTAACAGCGTGTAACACCTATAAATCTGGGCACTCATCACAGCTAGAAGAATATATGAACTGTGTAAGATGTAACAACTGTGAACTGTAATGAGTGTAGAAAGTCATGAGACTGTTAAGGCTGGTTCACAATAACCCGAGAACGGAAACCAGAACAGTAAACAAAACAGCATACAACATTTTGATTAAAAAAAAACCAGTAATGAATGGGAATGCATATCGATAGCAAAGTGGAACCTCAATGTTGTGCATTGGGATGTCATTTGCTTGTAACTGACCAATGATAATTTTTCATCTGTTTCCAATTAACCAATGTCAAAATCTAGTTTCCGAAGTTGCAGGCTCAAACCCGGTAGAGGGTCATGGATTTTCTCGGGCGTATAAATCCTTAGCAAGGCTTCCTTCGGAATGGAAGCAAAGTTGGTCGTAGATTTACAGCATATAAAAGAACCTCAAGCCTGATAAAGAGGGCTTCTGAGCTAAATGTCTGGTCTTTCACGCCCAATATAGAATGGGACACTAAGAACATAGTAGTTAAAGAGCTCCATAAATAAAAAAAGCTCAATGTTAAAATTCGACAGAGTTAACGTTTTCTAAATGCAGATTTATTACTGTTTCAAATTCCGTTAGGCGTACCAAGCTTGATGCCTTTATTAATAGCATACTTTAAAACTGTGTGTGCACATTGTAAACATCTGCCAATTTTTGCTGTACTTTGTAGCTTTCACTATTGGTTTTAGGCAATAGCGAATTTTGAGTTGCACATAAGCAAATTACAGATGGCGCTTTATCTAAAGAACCAATACTCAACAGATCTGAGGGAGTCAGGATCCGTGGGCAGTGTATAATTGCTAGAATTTCTTCCAGTTACATTTTCCAGCTTGTGACTAGAGAGAGTTCTAATGGCTGTTTCATGTCACAGCTGCATTAAATAATTTCTATCGTGAAGAGTCTAATATGTACAATATGGATCTAATATGCTATACCCGAGAAAGAGAACGAGAAAGTTAAAACCTGACCAAGTCTTCTTTCTCATTCCCAGGACCCAGAAAGCTTCCTGTTAATTGCAAATTCTCTCATTATAATATGTATATTTTAACTTTGTTGTTCTCATTCTCAGTTATTGTGAACTATCCTTTATCATCATTTGTCTAACTTAGCTTTTGTTATTGCTATTTGGTCTCTGAGCACTGAAAGTAATCATACTTACTGAGGGCACTGAAGCGGCTATTGGTATCATGAACAAACTGATAATACGAAAGATATTTATAGTATATTTTTGCAGTTTGCTTTCCTTTCTAATTTTTGCCATGGACTGCAACTGTAAAAGAAAATTTGTTACATTATTTTTATTGAAAAGAGCAAAACCACATGCATGTTACATACTATAATATGCTCACCTCAATTATTGCAAGATTCAGCATGCCCAGGATGACTGGCAGGATCAGCATTTGGTCTGGTACAGCAAGATTATGGATCCAACCAACACCACCCACACTGAGCTCTAAAAGGGTCAATTGAGCAGCTGCAATGTAAACATTCTGTATTAATAATGTACTCAACACTGCCTTCAGCAAAATATAAAAGCTCTGATTACTGTAACGTGCTCACAGAGCATTCACAAGTGACTGACAATAATAAATATATTTTTTGCTTTTAATTCAGTAAGAAATTACAGCAAATGGCTAACCATATGAGAAAAAATCTGATGTGTTACACTCACATGACTTTCTCTACTCTTGTACAAACTATTTTTACAAACGTTTATTCTCCATCTACTTCATGTTAATCGAGATAAACATTTGCAGACTCTATCTTATTGCTAATTTTCTTGTAGATGTAAGGGGAATATATATTTGCAAGGGCAATATAGAAATACAGTAGCCTTTAAGCACATACATATCTCTTAACAGCAGGTTGCTAGGTGCAGCACCATTCCCGTTGCCACAGATTAATACTCTTTGCATATCAAAAACAAAAAAATGAATAACGAATTCCCATTTGAGAAAATAAGTATTGAAAAATTTAAGGGAATAACAAGCAATATCTCGAAAATGGTTCACTCAACAAAAAAAATGTATATGACATAAATTGTGTATTTTAATGCGATCTACATTTTTTGTGTAGTAAAATTTTGTCTATCTCTTATGGTTTACCAGTTATGCAAAAGTCGTTCACAATGAAGAATACTTTTGGAGACATTACCAGAAAATTCAAGATATACATTTTATTTGTCATAAAAATATTGTAAACATATGATATTGTAATCAAAATCATTAGAGCCATTTTTGAGAAAATTAAAATTTTTGAAAAATCCTCCATGTAAAAGGTAATCTGGGGTGGGGGGATTTTCTTGAAAACCTTTGTGTCGCATATCTGGAAGATACTGAACCTAAATACCAAGTTTGGTGTTTATCCGACTGTTCGTTCCTGAGTTATGCTGTTCACAGACAGACACACACATGGACATGTTTCCAAAAATGCTTTTTTTGGATTCAGGGGGTCTCAAAACATATATTTCCAGTGAAATCTCAGTATCGAATGTTTGAGTGGAATACAATACTTCCCCTACTTACTATACGTAGTAGAGAAAGTAAAAAATCTGATGTGCAACAGACAAACCACTTTCTGTTCCTATTATCATATTCCTGTTCTACTACTTAAACTGTTGTAGTATTAAAAAAACAAACTAATGTTTTGTAAATTATGTAATTCCACAAAACTTTTGGCATAAATTGTATACCTTAATGAGATCTACGTTTTTCCTGCTTTTAATGCGTTGAGCTGCAAACTAAATAACCAGTGTACCTGTAGGCACCTTTCCTTGTATTTGAAATAAGAGCAGCAAATTAGCCTTTTTTTTTGTGTGCATGTGCGTGTGTGTGTTTTTTTTATAGCCATGCAAATTAAGAGTTCATAATAGGACAACTGTATTTAATTAGATGGAGGCTGAAGACTGACTAGTCATTATCTGCATTTTCCTAAAGGCATATACATGTATTGAATGATCTAAGTTTTTCCAGGTAGGTAATAGATTTTTTTGTGGGACAGTTTGAAAAATTCTTTGATAGCAGATCCCCATAATACAATCCCATGTTGCTTAATGAATGAGAAGTGAACAACAGGTGCGTGCGTGCGTGCGTGTGTGTGCGTGTGTCAAAATTTAACTACAATAACATAACACAGAATATATAACAAATACAATATTATTATAATAATAATAATAATAATAATAATAATAATAATAATAATAATAATAATTTATGAACGTATACAATCATTTGTGGCTATTTATCTAATGCTTCTCCGACAGAAAACTAATTGAATAATATATTGTTTACTTCTTTTCTAAATGTTTTATAACTTAATGTTGATAGATCTGGCAAAGGTTATTGTATAGTTTTACACCCTGATGTACCATACTCTTTAGATTCTTTGGTTACCTATATGCAGGTGGTTAGAGGTTCTCGTAAAGTGAGGCTGATAATTAACATTTGTTTTAAAACTGTCATTGTTATTATGGATGGATCATGAACTGTTAGAATTTTTAACTGATTAAATAGTGGCTTACTGAGTGTTCTGCCAGATACATTGAGTATAATTCTTATTATTTGCTTTTGCATCTTAAATATTTTGCAAGATTGTTAGAAGTACCCCAAAATGGTATTCCATATTTTAGGATGGATTGCACATAAGCACAGATTTTTAAAAAAATTATTGATTTATCACCATATTCCATTACATGTAGTAATATTACATGATTTTACAGCATTATTAACAATGTTTGGTTACATTTGTTCAGTGTCTTGCATTTTTAAGCCTGATGTTTTAAACTTTCCTTATGTGTCCAATAGAAAAGAACAAAACTTTTGATAATTTTAATGATATCCCTATATGTTTGTATCATAAATGACAATCGATGGCTATGCCTAAGAAATTTGCTACATCAATCATGTTTAATGCTTCATTGTAAATAGTGATAATGAATAAATTAGGAGCAGAACATGGGTTTTAAAGTTGATTAGTGATTTTTTTTTAAAGGATAAGTTGTTATTTGCAAACTAATTTTCAAACTTGTTCATTGTCAGTTTGACTTCATGATGGAAATTACTTATGTTTTTATTAGTGAAGAGCAGATTGGTATCATCTGCAAACAGAATGATATGACAAGGAGGAAGATATTAAGGGAGATCATTGATAAACATGATAAACAATAAAAAAAAAAGCAGGGGTCCAAGTACAGAAGCTTGTGGAACAGCGCAGGTAATAAGCTTTGATTCTGACTTATACGGATTAATCTCAACATACCGTTTCCTATTACCAAGGTTGAGAGAAACCAATCTTTAGTGATACCCTGCATGATTTGATGATTCATTGTATTAAAAGTCTTAGATACATGCCTAGTGAAATATCTTTATTATTAATAGATGAATATTACTTATTTGTAAAAGAAAATTGGCATTACAGGCTGACATGACCTTCCTGATTCTGAGTCAACATATTTTGCTTAACTAGATAATGTATTACTGTGTTATACATTATACAAATACCTTAGTGAAGACTGGTAATAAAGATACTGGCCTGTAGTTATTCATACTGCTATTATATTTTTCTTATGGATGGGAATGACTCTTGCTATTTTGAAGTTATTAGGAAATGTACCAAAAGAAAATAAAGTATTACATATATGGTTCAGAGGTATAAATAAGTGGATTAGACATCTTTTAAGTAATAAGTTGGATATATTATCAAAAGCAGTAACTGTGATGTTGTTTAAAGAGAGGCACTGCAAGGGCTGGACTATTTGGAGAAGAGTCCAGGCCCTCTGATGATGCAGACATCTGTGAAACAAATTCTACATGTAAGTTAAAAGTTAGTGAAGTATTAATTGCTAATTTCCACTCAATGTTACTTCAATAAGTCTATATTTGAAAAATTGTTTTCCTTTGGTGAAGAATTTGTTGAGTTATGGACTGTTTGTAGATGTACATTACTATTGACAGTTTAATTTGGATTTTACACATTTTGGAAAGGATTTTATTATAAAAACAGTAAGTCATGTTTGCTGAGACGTCCATATACATAACAGAAGACTTATTAATACTTTACAATTGGGTAAGAATGTGCATATGCACTGGATTTAATTTGAAGAATTGTATACCTATAATATGCTTTAATGCAATATTATCATCTGGATTGCATTGACAAATAAGACAACCGGAGCTAACTTTGTACTTATACAGGAGGCCTTTACCCACAAGGGATGTCAAAGACTATTGCCATTGTCACTACCATAAACTTGTTACATGTATTGTTATTCCACTGGTAAAGTAGTACTATTCATTTCTCCATAAATTAATGTTATTATGTGCTTTTAAGGCTTTAAGCTCTCACAATTACTCTTTACACTTTTAATAAAGCTTTTTTGCAACAAAAGTCCATTTTAATGATAAGAAGTGCTTAAAAGTTATGATGAATAGAACTCAAAACTTTAATACTGTAACAAATTATCTATGAATATACTTTACAGGCATATTGTCTCTATCATTGGCTGTGATCCACTGATGAGCTTCTTAGCATGGATGCAGATGACGATTTTGGTTGGATATATCAGGAGATGAGACTGTTACCATTCGGTACGCTGAAATTTATTAATTGGCATTTGTTTCCCTGTGTAATAGTTTTACCCAGGTAGTTAACTTCATTGGATTTTGGGACAGTTTTACTTTCTCTATTACTTACCTATAGAAGTAGATGAAGTATACCATTCCATCCAAAAAACTTAATAGAGAGATTTCACCAGAAATACATGTTTTGAGGCCCCTGAACCTATAAAAAGCAACTATATGATTAAGATTTATCAAACGCTTATATTTAAGTTCTGTGTCTTCCAAGGATGCAACACAAGAATTTTCAAGGAAGTCCTTAACTTAAACTACCCTTTATGTGGAATTTTTTTTCTTATTTGTTCAAAAATATCTCTAAAAATTGATTAAAATACCATTTATTTAAGATATATGCATGATAAATGAATTGTATATCTTGAATTCTCTGCAAATAAGCTGTTAAGTCCTGTTTGTTCTGAATGACTTTTCTATAATTAGTGAACAGTAAGTGATAGACAAATTCTTACTACACAAAAAAATTTAAATCTCGTAAAAGCACACAATTTATATCAAATACAATTTGTCGTGGCATTAACCATTTCTGAGATATTCTTTGTTATAGGTGTGAATTTTCAAATATTTATACTTTTTTCAAATGGGAAGTCGCTTTTCATTTTTCTCTTGTGGTTATGCAAAGAGCATGAATTTCAAAGTTATCACATAGAAATCTGCATTTTAAAAATCTGACTGTTGCTTTGGTCTATTCTGTTTTTATATCTGTAATGAAATGATATAAATATCATGTGTAATGAAACTGTATCTTGATTAACAAGAAGTAGATAGAAGAATAAGCTTTTGTAAGAATAGATGATAGAAAAGTGAGTAGGGAAAAACATTTCAATAAAACATAAGGTTTTTATTAATTTTATTTGATTTTTTACATTGTGATTTGTTTCCCAGAAGTGATATGCTACTGCAGTTTTTTTATTTCTTTTTGTCCCTTTAGTTTTGCCAATGTAAGTTTTTTTGCAATAACTGCAATTTATCTTCAACATGCCTGGCATTTTGTGAACCAGAATTTTGTCCTTTGTATTTGTCCTAATAATGTTTTTGATGCTATGTTTGTTAAAGATTGTTAAAGTTATATTGTAGCGACCTTATGTGGAGTTCAAACCATGGTCAGGGAATTGCATCAGATTGCATTAAGGTCGAAAGATGTGGCAATGTGGGAAGAAAGGTTGCTTACCTGGCTCTCGGAAAGTATATATATTGACCATCAATGTAGGTCATCTGACTCTACTCTCTTCGATACTCAAACAACACCCAGACCACGTCCATCTAAGGCCCCAAGCCCCACCTTAATAAGTTAACATTTAACCTTGTGTATCAGCAAGACCTACAAGAGCTCTACAGGTAAGGAATGTGTGAATATGATTAAGTTCTTGCATGCACGATCCCTCTACCAATGGTCCCCCAACACTAACTTAGTTATCTGAGAATATAGCCATTAGCTTTTCATATAGCCCTCGGGGTCTTATTTAACTCCCCCTAGAGACCTGAACCGACCAGCTCTACCACCTGAGCCTATACCCCCCCATGAAAGGAACCCCAGGACTGACCGCCCTAAGGATTACTCAACATTTGTCCACAAGTTTTTGAAATCTATGTTCCCAGGAGTGAAATACAATTCCCCTTCTTTGATTTTCTGCAACTTGGTGGATAGGATTATCTTGTTTCTCATTGGTGTTGGAACCTTCCTGTCAATAAGTTCTTTCTGGATGTATTTTTGTTTTTGCATGTACTCAGTGTTTCACATGAGTGTGTTTGCAAGTCTGAATACCAGGCTATTGAATACTGAAGATTTGTAAGCTTTTGGATTAAAACTATGCAATTATCTGTATGGGTTTATTTTATGAAGATGCCAAATTCCATATCTGTTCTGATGATCTTAATGTCTAGAAATGGGAGATGTAATTGTTTGTTTCAGTTTCTAATGTAAATTTCACTATCTGTTGATACGGTAATTTGTATCACAAATTACTCAAATGTAAATAATGATTGTAATATGAATATGTATTTTTATGTGACATTGATTTCAGATGTTTATTAATTGTAATTATTATTGGTAAATAATAATATACAGCTTTACTGAAACTGTCAATAATAACGCAATAATGCAGCGATGGGGTGAGTTGTTTATCATTACTGGGAACCAGGAAGTTACGTAATGTTTCGCGCGGTTTCGGTAGAACCTTCTAGAACATTTCCTAAAGCATATGTTTTCATGGTTTTCATTGGATATTAAAATAGACGCTCATGTTGGCGCGTTTTATTAGCCAATAGCAGTTCATTTATAATCTTTAGGCGTATCTTGATGCAGGCCTATAAATAGGGTAGGTTCAAGGTAGCTTGCCCTTCAGTTCATCAAAATTTCGTGTACACTACATGTCGTCAGTCAGTCCTTCATTTCGTCAAGTTACGCGCAGCAGAATTACGAGAATTATTATAAAGTTAATTCTACACAAAGTTGAAATACAGAGTTAAAAGTGATAAGTAAGAAGTTATTACAAACAGTTTCAGTTTGGCGAGTATCCAGATCAATATGTAAAAGTGTTTGTGAACGTGTTCGGCAATAAAAGTTATAAAACCAATTTCTTCATTAAGTATAATTTCTGGATAAAAGATTCCTTTCCGATTCACACCCTGCAAGAGATAAATGTTCGACCTAAACAGCTAGCTGGAGGACACTTAAAATAAATTATTTCAAAACTGATACAAATTGCTACGCCAGATGGAGCTACAAACCAAACAAACGAATGACGTCACAAGATGGCTTCAACACTGATGTAAACAACATTACGTAAAGCAAGTTCTGTCGCACTGTTTGGTTGAGTATCTTCAATGTGTTGGACCAGTTTCTTTTGACAACAACAAACATATCAATAACATATCTGTGGCATGCTTTGAAAATTTTGTTTCAGCTATATGGGTTTTCTGAAAGCTCATGTACAGGTTCCCAAGAATGGAAAGAGGATATTTCCTATGGCCTTAGTTTACCTGAAAAATTTGCTCCTAAAGGATAAGAAAATTAAGTATTCCTCTGATTTCTGTCTGTAGCGAGATCAGAGTTAGCAACACCTTTAGGTGTGTAATTAATTTTCCTCTGGAATGCTCAGAAACACGTAGTATCAACTGACATTAGTGAGTGATTCTCTGGTAATAGAGGCAGCTCCAAAACATGTTAAAAGTTAATTTGTTACAATAGTAGTAGTAAGAACCATTAGAGTAAGAACTCATTGTAACTCTTCAGTATTATTACATTTCACTGTGTTTTCTTAAAAAGTTGTATTCAGAAATAAGAAGTGTTCTTGCCAATATCAGGAAATATCTATAATTTTGCAAGAAAGAGAAGTGAGGTGTAGATTAGGAATGTAGAGACTAAAAGGAACTAGAAGAAACATGAAAACAACTATATACCCTTTGTGAAAGTGCAATGAAAATGATATTCACATTCTATTTGAATGTTCAGGAACAAGAGAATACAGAAAGCACAAGATTAAAGAAAGATAGGTTTGATCAAGATCTGAGATAGCAATAAAGATAATTTATGTAGATAAATTTCAAATGAGGAAGGAGAGTACCTGTATCCAGTTAAAAATAAATTGGTACAATAGGTAAATAGATGAATAAACATTAGTTTAATATTGTATACTTATGGTAGGAGTTGTATGAGTTGAGTAATAACCAAAGACTTATTAAAGTAACTGAGTCAAAATTAACACAATGCTTCGACTTATTAAAGTAATGCTGAGTCAAAATTAACACAATGCTTCACTAACTTTTTCAACTCAATGTTACTTTAATGTCTTCATTTCAGTTCATTGTGTACCACTTGCAGTTTGTTTAATTGTCATATTAAATCTAAAAATTTGGAAACTACAGGTGGCTTTTGATAAGTGTGTTTTGTAAACAGAAATGGGATTTACATTTAATTTTGTGTGTGTGTGTGTGTGTGTGTGTGTGTGTACCAGTTACAAACAGTTGAAAAGTATTTTTATAAATCTACAGTGACAGATGGCCATGTTTAGCTGAAACAGTAGACAGTCTTGTATTAGACTGATCAAATTCAAATGCCTAGCATATCATCATTGTCATCACTCTCATCATCATTGTTATTGTTATTCAAACCTAAACAATGAAGGGAGGTCTTATACCATTATATCAACCAGGATTTTACAAAATGATTCTATGCCTCTAACTTTCACAGCAGGTGCACAAAATGCTAAACATGGCTTACCTGTATCATTGTCAGGTAACATCAATGCTAGATTGCGTAATGCCGCAGAGGTTGAAATCCACATGGGAAGCTGGACCCACACAAGAACTCCTGCTTTAAATGGGTGACAATTGTCTCGCATCACAAGCTTCAACCACTGCTTCTTTACCTATGAAAAAGTATAAGCTAACAGGCATTTTGTCTTTCACTAAAAACAAGCATCCAAAAATAAAAGTCATGAAAATTTGCATTTGGAGGGGGAGATTGTTTCTTTAACAGATATTAATTAAGCTTTTATGTTGTATTTTAACCATTATGTCACAATACAACACTTACAACTGCTTAACATTCATAACGTACTGTAAATTGCAAAGCGAGTTCAAGAAAGTGCCTACTAAGAAAATAAGTGTTCATGATTGATAAAGACTAAAGATCTAAAAAATGTTGTGCTACCAGGAATCCAACTTACCGACCTCCTAAAAATGATCTTGGCCTGCTTTTCTGTCCAGCCATACTTTTTTATAGCAAATGCTGTTTCGTGCTTGAGCTGCTTGAGTATCTCAGGCATTTCCGATGTTTGAATATTCTCATATTTTGCAAGCATGTAATTCTGGAAGTAATCATAATACAGATGTTTATCTGCAAAACTAATAGCACAAGCAAACAAATTATTACTTTGTCTCTCATATTTCATGATAGTAGTGAATAAAAGCTTTAAGAAGCAGATTAAATTAGGCTTAAAAATTTAGCAAAAACTGAACTTAAAAGTTCAGCTCTATTTGAGAATTTTTTTTTTTAGAATCTTTGCTCTCCACCAAATCTGTATAATGAAATCATTTTCTCCACCACCCCTTAAAGTTACAGTGCCAATGAAATTAGGCAAAGCTGAGGGAAAGTGATTCTTGGAAGAGCATCACATTTTAGCCAATGTGCATTCAAAATACCTGTTACATAGAGTGACAGTTAACACATGGTTATAACTCGCATCTTTGCATGCAGGACATAATGTATTTATATCTAAGATATCAACAAATTCTTTTCAATTGTAAAAAATGATGACACTAGGATATGCATTTCAGCAAACCAACCTGATATACTGCCAAAGGAAGAGTTACAACAGTTCGAAGAAGAATTGTAGTAAACACAATTGTAGCCCACCATGGGAGACCACTGGTTTCGTGAAAAAATATTAACAACTTTTGAGCATAATGTACAGGAACACTATTAGAGAGCCACACAAACATCTGATTTGTAATTGGCTCTGCTACTTCACTGGAAAAGTGCCTAACCTGTAAGGAACTTGTAGCTCTTATTACGTTTAAATATAATGTTTCATGTGTTGCATTGATGCTAAAGAGTTTCGGAGAATGTAAAGGGATATTTAAGTAGCAATGCTTTTTATTTTCTAAACGGGAAATGTGCGATTTAAAGACAGCGTATTTACATGGATTGTGCTTTACTTCTACAGCTGTCGAGCTGTTCAAAGTATTGCTTGACATACTGTTAAAACGTATTATTCTGAGATATCCCTGCCGTAAACGTAAGCTTACGTGCTGAACAATGTCGATATTAAGCATTTTTTGTAGTGTTGAGGTGCCCTCTAACCTCACTTTGTTTACTTTTAATTTCCCCACCTTCACGTGGGACCACTACCCTGGAGGTGCTCTTCACATTACGTCATCGACAGAACAACCATACACATCCACGCCTACATGTGCGTATTTGTACAGAATCGCACTTTCACTTCCTTACATCATCGGGATCGTTGTTATTTCCTATGTCCGGTAAACAGAACTTTCTCCATGAAATGCCACTTGCCGAAGGAGACAATTTGAGAAATGCATAACAGCAGCTGATGAATGCAATATTTGGCAATTGGGATTTTAGTCAGCTGTGTGACGTAAATATTGTACTATAGACGAGTGGCGGAAAGATGCACAACGCTTAGGCTTTAGGAAACAATGAAAATGTGCGTTTTGATAGTTTATACATTGGGAGTTTAAGACGAGCATTTAATTTTTACTTTTGTGTACTTAAACGTCAAATTAACAGCATGGGTGCGTTCGTGACCAAAGCTGTTTTGGAACCGCAAAATGTTGCAAACAATGTAAGAGCCTTAATAGGAATGAAAAGAAGAAGAGATGAAACCGATGATGCCGACTCAGAAACGGATTCAATGTTGGAAAAAACTTTGCACACTCCAAAAAGGTTAGTATAACAACATAGCTTTGTGAACCTATTTTGATTATTGGGGTTTATTACCAGTTAAATTACCACGAAACTAATAACTTGTAATTGTTCAGTCCAATTAATGTGGCATGTTATGCTAAAAGAATATTAGATATAGTGAGATGACGGGCCTGCAATTGAAATATATCACAGCATTTATTGTTGATGCCTGTTTAAGGACTTTTGTTTAAACATTTCAGAAAAAAACTAATGAGCACAGCGCAGTACATATATCGAGCACTGTTCAAAGAAGGAAACAACAGCGATGTCACAGTAATAGCCTTAGAAAAGCACTGGAGATTACATAAATTGTATCTTTCGCAGGTGAATGTTACAGTTATATTGTGGGTTTTTTTTCTTCAGTGTTTTAATACAAACTAACCATCTGGTGGTTGTATTTCAAATTATAACTTTCCTTTTGTCTTATTCTTGTAAGGTAGTTTATATATACACACACATATTCAGAATATGGTGAGAGAGGTTCTTTTTGTTCATAAACAATGGATAACGTGAAAGGAACACTGATTTTCAACAAGAAGATGACTTCACAAACACAGAGCACAAGTAAGCTGTATACATCTGAAAAAGAAGAAATTTATTGTGTTCCTCTTTTACTTTGTGTGCTTCACCTACTGTCCAAAAATCTTATATCAAAATTTCATCAGGAATGCACATTTTGAAATCCCTTGATGCAAAAAAAAAAGAACATTTATAGAAAAAGGAACGTTGTGTGCTGAAATTCTCAGTGAACAGTCTGTGAAGTCCTCTTCATTCTTATTGAATTTTATATAACTAGAAGCCACATGTAATAGACAAGAACTTCCTGTAGAAAAAAAAAGCTCATTTAGATACAGTTTGTGACAAATTACTTTTTAAGCAATACAGTTTTGAATAGTTGTGTCCATTAGTTTGTTTCTCATCAGCCCCCGGTGGAGGGGCTTACCATGATATAAGTGCTGTGGACTACTAGCATTTTTACTTTGGACATTACCAGAAACACACTAGGTGAATATCTGAGCCCCTTCTTTTGGGGAGTCATTTAGATTGGTTTGCACTGTGCAATACAGGTGGTCCTGTTACCTATTGGAAATTGGATACGCTTATGCAGGGTTGTGTAGATGTCCCAAAGTTTTCCAGAACAGCCAGTAGATATAGCTGGACTGTCATCGTCAAGATTGTTCAGTAGTCAGCCATACAGTAAGGCATATGTAAGTGGTTAATCCACTTCCTCCTGCATAAGTGCAGGCACTTTATAAAGCATAAGGTGTTAGCTCGTGGAGTAGAGCTTCTCTGAAAGTATTTTGGAGGGCTAAGTTTTACTCCTGGGTGGACCATTCATTTATTTTTCATCAGCCTTTGCAAAGAATAGGTAATACAACACTTGCATATTTTATTTGCCTTTTAATGGTAGACTACTGCCCCACCCACCTCTTGAGAACCTGTAACAACTTAGGAAACCATTTCTGGTGAATATTTATCATGATTAGCAAGAAGGGTGTAGAGAAACATGCTTCTGTTTAAGTAATTTACAGAACAGCTTTGAATATAAATTATAGCTGATAGAAGAAGTTGTGGGTTGCTATAGGTATATAATATTTTTTCATTATAGTGTAATGCTGACACCCTAGCTTTGTTTCCCTCACCAGAATGTTTTATTCAAATTGTCTCACACCATATTCTGGATTCAATTGTCTCACCTTTCTTTCTGAGGAGTATCATAAGGGCTGCATTTAAGTTGTAGAGACTAATAGCTATAATTGTAGGAAAAGCAATATTTGTTGTTAAATGTGCCTGTTTACAATGCAATTAAAACTTGTTTAGGATCCTGACAGCCACTGCTTTGTGGACTAGGAGGTGAAAGGAGGGGAGTTTTATGTTGCAGTGGTTACAACCATACCGATCCTGATCCATACCACCAAAACCCAGACCATTAAGATGGTTAAACCCACCACATGCTATTTGGCAACTGTCAGGACCTTAGCATTGTTTAAATTGCACTGTTGTTAGGAGCATGCACCATTAATGCTTAAAATACTATTCTCTTAAAATTATTGCATTTTTTTTTAGATTTTTACTTTCTCTACTACATATAGTAAGTAAGGGAAGTATTGTATTCCACCCAAAAATTCGATACCGAGATTTCACCGGAAACACATGTTTTGAGACCCGCTGAATCCAAAAAAAGCATTTTTGGAAACATGTCCGTGTGTGTGTGTGTCTGTGAATAGCATAACTCAGGAACGAACAGTCAAATAAACACCAAACTTGGTATTTAGGTTCAGTATCTTCCAGAGATGCCACACGAAGGTTTTCAAGAAAATCCCCCCACCCCAGACTACTCTTTACATGGAACATTTTTCGAAAATTTTAATTTCCTCAAAAATGGCTCTAACGATTTTGATTAAAACATCATATGTTTAAGATATTTTCATAACAAATAAAATGTATATCTTGAATTTTCTGGAAATGTCGCCAAAAGTATTCTTCATTGTGAACGACTTTTGCATAACTGGTAAACCATAAGAGATAGACAAAAGTTTACTACACAAAAAATGTAGATCGCGTTAAAATACACAATTTATGTGATATACAGTTTTTTTGTTGAGTGAACCATTTTCGAGATATTGCTTGTTATTCCCTTAAATTTTCCAATACTTATACTTTTTCTCAAATTCATTATTCATTTTTACCTTCTCTACTACGTATAGTAAGTAGGGGAAGTATTGTATTCCACCCAAAAATTCGATACCGAGATTTCACCGGAAATACATGTTTTGAGACCCCCTGAATCCAAAAAAAGCATTTTTGGAAACATGTCCGTCTGTGTGTCTGTGAACAGCATAACTCAGAAACGAACAGTCGGATAAACACTAAACTTGGTATTTAGGTTCAGTATCTTCCAGAGATGCGACAGGAAGGTTTTCAAGAAAATCCCCCCACTCCAGATTACCCTTTACATGGAACATTTTCGAAAATTTTAATTTTCTCAAAAATGGCTCTAACGATTTTTATTTAAATATCATATGTTTAAGATATTTTCATGACAGATAAAATGTATATCTTGAATTTTCTGGGAATGTCTCCAAAAGTATTCTTCATTGTGAACGACTTTTGCATAACTGGTAAACCATAAGAGATAGACAAAATTGTACTACACAAAAAAATGTAGATCGCATTAAAATACACAATTTATGTCATATACAGTTTTTTTGTTGAGTGAACCATTTTCGAGATATTGCTTGTTATTCCCTTAAATTTTTCAATACTTATTTTCTCAAATGGGAATTCGTTATTCATCTTTTTGTCTTGGATATGCAAAGAGTATTAATTTGTGGCAAAGGGGATAGTGCTGCACCTAGCAACCAGCTATTAAGAGATATGTATGTGCTTAAAGGCTACTGTATTTCTATATTGCCCTTGTAAATATATATTCCCCTTACATCTACAAGAAAATTAGCAATAAGATAGACTCTGCAAATGTTTATCTCGATTAACATGAAGTAGATGGAGAATAAGCGTTTGTAAAAATAGTTTGTACAAGAGTAGAGAAAGTCATGTGAGTGTACCACATCAGATTTTCTCCTTTGTGTTTTTGTTCTTTTTTAACTACATATTATTTTTAAATGAATGAAATGAAGTAGTGTTTGGCTATATGCACTTAGATACCTAAAAAGCTATATCCATATGATATTCTTGCTAAGTAAATGTTAACAAAAACCCTAGAATGAATATCTGAGCAAGGCAGCTTAATCATTGCGATTCAAACACAAGCCTTTAGCAATAGGAATATTTTGAGAATTGTTGACATCTGAGAATTACACTTTTCCCAAAACATGAAAGTGAAATTGTGTTAATAAGTTAATTTTCTTTAAATGAGAAGTGCATCATATGGTGCCTGCAGAATAAAGTTTTGAGCTACTGGTTGTTGGACCAGTCCACACATGCTGGTATTTTCTGTGAACTCATTTTAATGCATGCTTCGCTTTCTGTCTTTGGAAAACATAAGCATTGCATCAAATTAACCGTCACATATAGGGGCAACTTTAACATTTGAAAACATTATTGTGGTGGAGCTGTGGAATGTTGAATGATAGTTGATATGCAAATTGATACTTTTAATCTGGCCAGTCATCTAACATTTCTTAATACCTATGCAATACAATGTTTAGACTCAAATTCCCACCTCTGTGGTGTGGAGGTAGCATGTCTGCTTCACATTCAAGAGGTCCACTGTTCGAATCTTGGCTAGAGTAAGTTACTCGGGTAAGGTTTTTCTGGGGTTTTCCCTTATCCTGAGAGGACAAATGTTGGGTAACTCTAAGCTTTAAGGACCCTGGGCTCATTTGAGCATCATTTCACCTATTTCATTCATTCATCATCTGATAACCTACAAAGTTAAAGGGCATTAAACTTCAAGAAAAAAATAATTAGACTCAAATTATGCTATCATTTCGCATTTCAGGTGTTGATGCATTTTGTCACATTTATTGCTAATTTTTGCATGTTTGTATAAAATTTTATAGTGACATCATTTAAACAGATTATACTAAAGATGCATGAAGCTTCATGTCCTGTTAAACATAAAGAGAGAGGCTTTAAATGTACTGTAGTTAAAAGTCCAAGTTATGCTTTGTTTACATGCAGGAATTGCATTCTGCTGTAGAATGTTATGCAAAAAGTATATAAGTAAAAATATCTATTTTAACTATCTTAAATTCTGAAAGTAATGCTAGGTTATTTATACAGGATGGACCATTTAAGTTGAGACTGTTTAATATCTACAAAACTAAGCTTTGTAGAAAGAAATGTCTTTTATAAAATTTGCTTGATATTATGGGGGAAAGTAAATGCCATTAGTCGTGTTTTGTTTGGAGGATGTTATGTTGTCGTTTTAGGGTCAATTTAATTTTTACTTTCTCTACTACGTATAGTAAGTAGGGGAAGTATTGCATTCCACCCAAAAATTCGATACCGAGATTTCACCGGAAATACATGTTTTGAGACCTCCTGAATCCAAAAAAAGCATTTTTGGAAACATGTCCGTGTGTGTGTCTGTGTGTCTGTGTGTCTGTGTGTGTGTGTGTCTGTGTGTGTGTGTGTGTCTGTGAACAGCATAACTCAAAAACGAACAGTCGGATAAACACCAAACTTGGTATTTAGGTTCAGTATCTTCCAGAGATGCGACACGAAGGTTTTCAAGAAAATCCCCCCACCCCAGACTACCCTT
This sequence comes from Deroplatys truncata, assembly GCA_030765065.1. Lineage (NCBI taxonomy): Eukaryota > Metazoa > Arthropoda > Insecta > Mantodea > Mantidae > Deroplatys > Deroplatys truncata. Next base: position 94,840,364 of record CM060984.1, on the reverse strand, counting down.
TACATGGAACATTTTTCGAAAATTTTAATTTTCTCAAAAATGGCTCTAACGATTTTGTTTAAAATATCATATGTTTAAGATAATGTCATGAGAAATGAAATGTATATCTCGAATTTTCTGGGAATGTCTCCAAAAGTATTCTTCATTGTGAACGACTTTTGCATAACTGGTAAACCATAAGAGATAGACAAAATTTTACTACACAAAAAATGTAGATCTCGTTAAAATACGCAACTTATGTTATATACATTTCTTTTGTTGAGTGAACCGTTTTCGAGATATTGCTTGTTATTCCCTTAAATTTTCCAATACTTATACTTTTTCTCAAATTCGTTATTCATTTTTACTTTCTCTACTACGTATAGTAAGTAGGGGAAGTATTGCATTCCACCCAAAAATTCGATACCGAGATTTCACCGGAAATACACGTTTTGAGACCTCCTGAATCCAAAAAAAGCATTTTTAGAAACATGTCCGTGTGTGTGTCTGTGTGTGTGTGTGTCTGTGTGTGTGTGTGTGTCTGTGTGTGTGTGTGTGTGTGTCTGTGAACAGCATAACTCAAAAACGAACAATCGGATAAGCACCAAACTTGGTATTTAGGTTCAGTATCTTCCAGAGATGCGACACGAAGGTTTTCAAGAAAATCCCCCCACCCCAGACTACCCTTTACATGGAAGATTTTTCGAAAATTTTAATTTTCTCAAAAATGGCTCTAACGATTTTAATGAAAATATCATATGTTTAGGGTAATGTCATGAGAAATGAAATGTATATCTCGAATTTTCTGGGAATGTCTCCAAAAGTATTCTTCATTGTGAACGACTTTTGCATAACTGGTAAACCATAAGAGATAGACAAAATTTTACTACACAAAAAATGTAGATCGCGTTAAAATACACAACTTATGTCATATACATTTCTTTTGTTGAGTGAACCGTTTTCGAGATATTGCTTGTTATTTCCTTAAATTTTCCAATACTTATACTTTTTCTCAAATGCGTTATTCATTTTTTTTATGTCCTGGACATGCAAAGAGAATGGAATGCGCCACATAGCAACCAGCGTTAAAATATTTGACTATCGCTTAAAAGTTACCATATTTTCCTTGCATCTACAAGAAAATTACCAATAATGTCGACATCTCGATTAACATGAAGCATATGGAGAATAGGCGTTTGTAAAATTAGATTGTACAAGAGTAGAGAAAGTCATGTGAGTGTAACACATCAGATTTTTTTAAATGGGAACCTACAATTAGGATAAATTTAAATTGGCCCTAAATAACTATCACAGCGTCCTTCAAATAAAACATGACTAATGGCATTTGCTTTCCCTCATAATATCAAGCAGATTTTGTTCAAGACATTTCTTTCTGCAACACTTAGTTTCGGAGATATTGTACAGTCTCAATGGTCCACCCTATATAATTAAAAGAGTAGAAATTAACCCTTTAAAGGACAAAACTGTCATTCATGCAACCATAGACTAGGAAAGAGTGTTCATAAAACCATGGTGAAGTTTCAGTAACATTTCAAATAAATGTTGCTCTGGGTGTAGGCCCATAAACAGGGGAGAGCCTGGTTCCCCAAATATTCTTGGCCCCCCCCCCCAATATTTTAGAAATCAAAATAATTATGTTTCAATTAAAAGACAGATTTCCTAATTACTGCTAAATGCAATGGTTCCTTTTTAAAACAAATGTTACAATAAAATCTTCAGGTAGTTCTCCCTTTTAAACATTAGATAGCATGGAAGTCATGTAAAGTATTTGCCATTAATGCAACCTGTTTGGATAAAAAATATGTTTAAATAACTTGATGCTGTTACAGGTAGTGTTTTTTAATGTAAAAGATAGTTGTAGTGCTAAAGCTTGCTCAGTTTCACATTACATTTTATTCAATTTTATTTCAGTTTTATTCATATTATTGTTTAAAATGTTACTTTTTTATTTATTTTAAAGTGAAATTATATATACAGAGTGTTACAGAATTCATCTGACAAACTTTTAGAGGGGTTACACAGGGATGGTAGAGGAACACTTTGATATAGATACCTATGATCTGTGGTGACAAATTGAGCTTCATTTGAATATTCATACTGATAAATGCAAATAAATAAAGGCTTCATATGAATGTGATTCCTGTTTCCACTCTAAAATAGTTAATTTCTTTTCCACAAGTGCAAAAATATGCATGTATGAGACCCCTTTCAACTCAGATGAGGATTTGCTGGTTAGGATATTGGCTGTCTGTGACATTATTCGTATCACTCCAGGTATCTTCAAAAGGATATGAGATAGATTTATTCAAAGATACACACTGTATGGATGTTGGAGAACATCACTTTCAACAATTTCTTTAGTGCAGTTTTGCTCAAAAGCATGGATATTAAGTTTAAATTCTTTAATTTTTCCATTTTATTCCCAGCTTCTTTGATATAGAAATTATAAATAGGAAACTCAGTTTTCTTTAAACAATAATAACTTATTGTTATTATTGTAGTCATTGTTGTTTTTGTTGTTGTTGTTGTTATTATTATTATTGTTGTTGTTGTTATTATTATTATTATTATTATTATTATTATTATTATTATTATTATTATTATTATTATTATTATTATTATTATTATTATTATTATTTCGGGTTTGTCACACACATCGTCCAATTCGAAGCAGTGATGATGTTTGTTTTCCTTATTCTTTCATGTGTATTAGAAATGTCCCCCACTTTGGAGTGTGAATAATTGTACGTTTGGTTTCCCTTCTGTGTTGTACCAAGTTTCCTCCATTCTGAGGTATGAATAGCAGGTTCAGCTTCTTCTGTTTTTTTATTTTTTTGTTTCTTCTTTACTGTAGGCATTCCTGCAACTTAAGGGAGTGAATAGTAAAATAAGTTCCCTTTACATACCTATTATTGTTACTTAATTTTCACATAGAATGTGAAAATAAACAAATCACTTTACTTATTAGCTATTCCTTGTCATTTTTGTATCTGTCTTTCATTAATGTGTAATGAATTTGTTTTCTTTATAATTTTCCTTCATTTTTCCTCCACCCCAATGTGAACAAGAACATGATTTTAATTTCCTCTATTCTTTCTCCAGTATTTATTTATTGTTCTGAACATAACAGGCATAAGCCCAATTACAATTTTTATTAAAAAAATATAATAACATACAATCTAACCTATACAAAAAAAATTATAAATAACAATAAAAATACCAGAGAAGAGGAATAAAATAAAAAAAAAATGATAAGGAATAAAAGCAACTAGAAAAGAAAAGGTGGCATGGTATTATACAATTATTTCTAATTTAAATATTTGTATTAATTTACAAAAAAAAATATTAACCATGGCATTTTTGGACTGAGTTTTTGACATATTGAAAATATCTACATCGAAATAATAAAGTTTGTTATATAAATATACAGTTCTGTTTAATGGTGAATTTTTATGGATTCCTGTGTTTGCTCTTGGGGTGAAAAAATGCTTCTTAAGTCTACTTACTACAATAATATTAATATCATCAATAATAGAATGTAATACTTTATACAGAAATATTAATCCCGCTATATCTCTTCTGAAATTTAAATCTTTAAATTTAAATATATCTAAGGGAGTTTCCTAATTTATGTATGTAGGATAACATCCAATTCTTTTAAATAGTACATATTTAAAAAATTTAGATTGCACTTTTTCTATTAAGTTGACATACTTCATGATCTTAGGATTCCAAATTCAAGATTTTGTCTAACAAAGGTGTTGTAAAGTCAAATTAATGTGTTTCTTTAAATGTATACAAATTCTTGATAATAAAGCCTAGACATTTTAGCGATTTTGTTACGACTAATTAAGTGTGTCTATTAAATCTGAAATTTGTTGTATAATCTACTCCTAAATCTTTATTTTCAACTTCTTCAACAGTGGTGTCCTATTGATGTTACAAAGATATATAAATGGATTTTTGCTTCTGGTGAAGGCATTTTTATACACTTACTGACATTAGATGGAAGTTTGTTTGCTTTGCTCCATGCATATAAAGAATCTAGATCATGTTGAAGTTCTAAACATTTGCTAACACTATTGATACTTTTGTACAATTTATCATCATCAGCAAACATTAATATTTTGGAATGTTTAATGATATTAGGTAAATCACAGTGTTTATAAACACAGAAATAACAAAGGTTCTAAGTTGGAACCTTGAGGGATCCCTGAATTGACATTAAACTGGTATGAGACACAATTTTTATAGTACACTACCTGTGATCTGTCTTTCAAGTATGATCAAAGTATTTTCATTAATGGAAGAGAAAGACCCAATTTCTATAATTTAGCAAGTAAACCGTAATGATCAACTTTATCGAATGCCTTTTTGGAAACCTGTATATATTACATCTACTTGTTTAAGCCGGTCTAGTTCTAATGATACAAACTCAGTCAAATTAAAAATATTCATAACAATAGGTTTGTTCCAACACACGGTTCTGAACGGGTTCCGAACTAATTCCAACACATGCTAATGCACATGCGCCAGTCCGGTACGCTCACAGAACTAATTCGGAATTTTGTGTGGTTGGAACACTACTTGAACCGTTCACATTCTGTCACGGCCTTCTTCGTTGCACGGTCAATCAGAAGAAGATCAAATATCTACGTTTACAGCGTTGATGAATGAAATCAAACTCAGCGTTTCTTTCATACTGATTCCAGTCCTAATATTCGAGCAACAATAAATCGCGTTCGTTAATCAGCTTAAAGCCATTGATACTGAGTTATTGCGAATAACAATTGTAATTTATAGATATATTTAAACCAGAACCCGGAAAAAGTAATTTAACACAATTGCAATTTAACATTAGGTTTCCTGCTACAGAAGCTTCTAAACACAATGTTTAATTTAAAACTCCAATACTCTGAGACAATGACACGCCACATAAATTCTATTCCGAACGTAATGCAAATAATACAAAACTACATGGTACCAATGTATGCTTATGATCAGGGTTAGGATTTTTAGTTGCAAATTTCAGATGAAAAAAGGAAGGGAAAAGGTGCTCAAATAAGGTGAAAAAAGGCACAATAAGGTGCTGGTTTATTTAAGGGGATGCACAACTGAAATTGCTATTTTCTAAACTATCCATTCAATTGGGCTGAAATTTTTATTTCTTTATATATAATTGTTTTGTGAATTATAGCCCAGTCTTAATAATTCTCGGAACTGCGCGGTTGAGGTTATTGTCGTCTCTGCCTGCCCAGGCTTCGTCTCCACCCAAACAGATGACGTCTCTCACAGCAACAAACTCACATTCACGAACAGCAGGCTACTGATTCTGGTGGGATAGAATCACTCATTGTCAATTGCATTATTGCGGGCTACTTTATAACAGTAAAGTGAGAGAAAGAGGTTTTCGTCGAACACACAATTATTTTCCATTGTTGCGGGTGTGCTTTCAATTTCCGCGCGGTGTTTACTGAAAGAGGTAGACTTACTGTTCGCACGTACACAGCAAGCTGAGGAGACGTTAATTGAAAGTTAAAGAATAAATTGGAATGAAACTTAAAAGAAAAAAGGGGATTATGGGCATGGTTGGGGGAAATGGTATAAAGGTGCCAAAAAGGGGTAAAGGTCCCAAAATAACGGAATAATGTTTAAATGGAAATAATCCTCTTCTTCGGAAGTCGATGCATCATTAAAAAGATCACTGTCACCTTCTAAATCACTCATTATTGTTATCTTTGAACGCTGTTTTGCTCCCTGGCTTTGTTAGACGTTTGTTCTTTTCCTCAAGTATGTCGCCATACTACTCAACAGCGAGCAGCTGCTTACCAAACACCTTTGCTATTCCGTATTGAGAAATAAACACGAATGGAGGAATGAATTACATATTCAAATTTATTTTCTACTGAATACAGAGAGTATGTCGCTTTTTCAATACTCTCTGTCGGGTTTGATCCAAGCGATTAGAATCGATTCTGAATTAACTGAGTATGCGCGGTATGCGCTGTAGACCATACAATCTGCGCATGTCTGGAATTTTCAGTTCCTATTCTTAATCACGAACCGATTTCACTCATTCCGAACTAGTTCCCAAATACGTTGGAACAGCAAACTGGAAATTCAGAATTGGTTCTGAACTGATTCTCTGTCGTGTTGGAATGCCACTTAGCTACTGCGCACACTCAGATAATTCGGAATCGATTCTGAATCGTGTGGGAACAAACCTAATAGATCTTTTGGGCATGAATCCATGCTGAAATCACTAACTTAAAATGATTAAATATGTATAAATAATGCTTTCAATAATTTTTGCTGGTGTAGACAGAACAACAATGGGCCTATAGTTGCTTGTCATCTTAGAATTTCCTTGATTTATGAGGGTCACTCTGAAAGTTTTGAGAATGGGCAACAATGAGTAGTGGTAAGCCAAACTTCAGATTGAAGTTCAGATAGCAACATGTGCAAGTCTGGGTGCGCTCCAACAATGTGCATCATCAGCACCTCGTGTGTATGTATAGCAGGTGTTACTACCCCATATGCTAGGATGGATCTCAAGCAACAGCATTTCCGTGCTATGATTTTCTATGACTGTAAAGTAGGTTTAGGGGGGAGAGAGAGAGAGAGAGAGAATGCCTTGAAAGACTGCATCGTGCATTTGGGGATCTTTGCCCTTCGCAATCCACCATTTATTGATGGTATGCAGAGTTTAGAAGAGGAAGCAATTCCCTCGAAGATGAAGACCAAGCAGGAGAGCCAGCTACAGCAACAATGGATGAAAATGTGGTGAAAGCAGAGCGCATGTTGCATGAAGATCATCGTTGCAAATATGGTCAGATTCAAGAAGCCCTAAATGTTAGATTGGCAGCAGTGAATACAATCCTGAAAGAAAAACTTAACGTCAGGAGGCTCTTCAGTCACTGGATTCCTACCACCTCACAAATGAGCAGAAACAGGCACGTATGCAATGGTGCCAGGAAATGATAGAAACATTAAAGGCTGGTTCACAACCAACGAAAATGAGAAAGTTGATATACATGTATTCAAATGGGAATGTTCACAACCGATGGGAAGCTTCCCGGGCACGGCATATTAGATCCCTATTGTGCATATTAGACTCTTCACTCTAGAGGTTATTCTAAGCGGCCGTGACATGAAACAGCCACTAGTACTCTCTATAGTCGCAAGCTGGAAACATGAAACTGGAAGGAATTAGTAGTAAATGTGCTTCCTAACCTCATCTCGACACCGCAAATCTTATCAACGTTGGTTCCTCTGGTGAAGGGATCATTTGTAGTTTGTTTATATGCAACTCAAAACTGGCTATTACCTAAAAAACAATGGCAAAAGCTACAAAGAACAGCTAAAACCGGTGGAAATGAAAAAAAGAACAATAAACAATTTTAATGTATGCCATTAAATAAAGGAATGAAAGTTTGGCATAAGTAGAGGGATCGGAAATGTAATGAATGTGCATTTAGATAATGTTTACTCTATCGAATTTTGACATTGGTTTGGCTAAATTGAAAGTAGGTGAAAAAATGTCATTGGTCAGTTAAAAACAAATGAAATCCTAATGCGCAAAATCGACTTTCACTTTGTGATCGATATGCATTCCCGTTCTCGTTACCGGGCTGTTGTGAATCAAAATTTCTTGCTTCCCGTTCTCGTTTCTGTTCTGGTTACCGTTACCGGGTGGTTGTGAACCAGCGTTAAATGGAGGAAGATCCAAAGACATATTTAACTTACCATGCTAGCCTCTAGTTCCCGAGGTCACGTGTTCAAACCGGTGGAGGGTGATGGATTTTTTCGGGCGTAAAAATCCTTAGCATTGCTTCCTTCGGAAGAGAAGTAAAGTCGGTGGACCCGTGTCGTAGATTTACGGCACATAAAAGAACCTCAAGCCTGATAAAGAGGCCTCTAAGCAAAATTACTGGTCTTTCACGCCCAATATTGAATGGGACGCTAAGAACCATAATAGTTAAAGAGCATCCATAAATAAAACTCCTTTTCATTTCACATATTTAACATTGTAACAAATGATGGAAGCTGGTTTTACCAGTATGATCTAGAAATTAAACAACAGTCATCATTCTGGGTCTTCCGAGGAGAAGATCCAACAAAAATGAAGTAAATGAGAACTGTTGGCAAGAAGATGATCTGTTCCTTCTTCTCAGCAAGTGACCACATTGTGATTCTGCTTGAGGGACAAAAGACTGTTACTGCCAGATGGTACACCACAAAATGTGTTCATTGAACTGAGAAAAAACGTCCTAAGACTGGTCTGCGTGAAATTTTGTTGCACCATGACAGTGCCTCTGCCCATACTGCACAAGAAACAACCTAATTTCTGCAGGAGTCAGATATTTGACTCATCCTTCCTACAGTCCAGATCTGCCATATGTGACTTTTTTCTATTCCCCAAAATGAAAGAAAAAATTCGAGGTCAATGATTTGAGTCAACTGAAGCTGCAATAGCTGCTTACAAAGAATGTATTTGCACACTCTTTAAAGAAGAATGGCATTCAGCATTTGAAACATGGTCTGAAAGGATGAAACAGTAGGTTTGTTCCCACACGATTCAGAATCGATTCCGAATTATCTGAGTGTGCGCAGTAGCTAAGTGGCGTTCCAACACGACAGAGAATCAGTTCAGAACCAATTCTGAATTTCCAATTTGCTGTTCCAACGTATTTTGGAACTAGTTCGGAACGAGTGAAATCGGTTCGTGATTAAGAATAGGAACTGAAAATTCCAGACATGCGCAGATTGTATGGTCTACAGCGCATACTCAGTTAATTCAGAATCGATTCTAATCGCTTGGAACAAGCGACAGAGAGTATTTAACAAGCGACATACTCTCTGTATTCAGTAGAAAATAAATTTGAATATGTAATTTATTCCTCCATTCGTGTTTATTTCTCAATACGGAATAGCAAAGGTGTTTGGTAAGCAGTTGCTCGCTGTTGAGTAGTATGGCGACATACTTGAGGAAAAGAACAAACGTCTAACAAAGCCAGGGAGCAAAACAGCGTTCAAAGATAACAATAATGAGTGATTTAGAAGGTGACAGTGATCTTTTTAATGATGCATCGACTTCCGAAGAAGAGGATTATTTCCATTTAAACATTATTCCGTTATTTGGGACCTTTACCCCTTTTTGGCACCTTTATACCATTTTCTCCCAACCATGCCCATAATCCCCTTTTTTCTTTTAAGTTTCATTCCAATTTATTCTTTAACTTTCAATTAACGTCTCCTCAGCTTGCTGTGTACGTGCGAATAGTAAGTCTACCTCTTTCAGTAAACGCCGCGCGGGAATTGAAAGCACACCCGCAACAATGGAAAATAATTGTGTGTTCGACGAAAACCTCTTTCTCTCACTTTACGGCTATAAAGTAGCCCGCACTAATGCAATTGACAATGAGTGATTCTATCCCACCAGAATCAGTAGCCTGCTGTTCGTGAATGTGAGTTTGTTGCTGTGAGAGACGTCATCTGTTTGGGTGGAGACAAAGCCTGGGCAGGTAGAGACGACAATAACCTCAACCGCGCAGTTCTGAGAATTATTAAGATTGGGTTATAATTCACAAAACAATTATATATAAAGAAATAAAAATTTCAGCCCAATTGAATGGATAGTTTAGAAAATAGCAATTTCAGTTGTGCATCCCCTTAAATAAACCAGCACCTTATTGTGCCTTTTTTCACCTTATTTGAGCACCTTTTCCCTTCCTTTTTTCATCTGAAATTTGCAACTAAATATTCTAACCCTGATCATAAGCATACATTGGTACCATGTAGTTTTGTATTATTTGCATTACGTTCGGAATGGAATTTATGTGGCGTGTCATTGTCTCAGAGTAATGGAGTTTTAAATTAAACATTGTGTTTAGAAGTTTCTGTACCAGGAAACCTAATGTTAAATTGGAATTGTGTTAAATTACTTTTTCCGGGTTCTGGTTTAAATATAATATCTATATATTACAATTGTTATTCGCAATAACTCAGTATCAATGGCTTTAAGCCGATAAACGAACACGATTTATTTTTGCTCGAATATTAGGACTGGAATCAGTATGAAAGAAACGCTTACGATGAACGTGTATGTGTGTATATACACACATACGTACATCGGCGGAGTTTGATTTCATTCATCAACGCTGTAAACGTAGATATTTGATCGTCTTCTGATTGACCGTGCAACGAAGAAGGCCGTGACAGAACACGAACGGTTCAAGTAGTGTTCCAACCACACAGAATTCAGAATTAGTTCTGTGAGCGTACCGGACTGGCGCATGTGCTTTAGCATGTGTTGGAATTAGTTCAGAACCGTATGTTGGAACAAACCTAGTGTGTAGAATGCAATGGAGAATATTTTGAAAAGATGCAATGATCAGATCTAATTTTTAATATTTTATCGTGTCCATTCTCAAAACTTTTGAAGTGACCCTATGTAGAATGGGAATTACTTTAGTTTGTTTCCACACATTGGGAAACATTTTTAGATGTAGGATTTGGTTATAAATTAATGTTAGAGAGTATAGTAATAAAGCAGCACATCGTTTAAAAATGTAAGTCAGTATTCCAAGAAGCCCAGCAGATCTTTTATTTTTAAGTTTTTTTAATGCAAATTTTACTTCATTTTCACTTGTTTGACTTATATTAAAAGAGTCCAAAATGTTGATGGTGTTGTCAGTTATATAAGTGTATTTTGAAATACTGCTTGAATAGATTTAAAATAGTCAGCACTGTTAACAATTTCATTATTGGTTTTTAATGTTTTGGCTTTATGTTCCATTTCTGTGTGTGTCTGAAGATGCTTCCATTTATTTTTTATAAACTGCCAGAAATCATTAGTATTAGTGACAATTTGCTTTCAGTTTGCTCAGCATAATTTCTAAAGGCTATTTTAATTTGGCTTTTTAACATTTTACGAATATTTTTATAACACCACATATGACATTCTGATACAGAATCTTATGTTTTTTTTATTATTTCTTTGATGAACCAAACAGGATATTTATGTTTATACTGTTTTCTTTTGGGTATACATCTGTCTAGTATTGAGTAAATTTTGTCTTGGAAAATTGCCACTGATAAATTAACATCTTGAGATAATGCTATATGATCCCATTTACAATCTTTTATAAGCTTGTACACGTTATAATTTGCTTTGTAAAAATTGTAGCTGTTGTCTCTATGTTACTTTTTGCTACTCTCTCAATTTTAAACATTAAATTTAGAGCAGGGTGGTTTAAGTCTATGGGTACCAAGGAGTTATCTTCTTTTACTTTAAGTGTTGTTATATTAGAATTAAGTCCAGGGTCCTTCTACATATAACTTGTTCACAGACTGCATGCTGGTAAAGGATAACATGTTATTATGCAGTTTTACTTTATTACTACCTTTACTGAGATCATAAGTAGTATCAGATATTTCAGATGAACTAAAGTCACCGGTAATAATTACATGTGAGTTAAAAATTTCAAGATTTTATTCTATCTGATCAAAATATTTCTTGAATGAATTTGCATTAGTATTTGGAGGAAAATAAGCCGTGTTTGTAATGAATTTAATATTATAGTAATAACATTTTATCCAAAATGATTCGTTGCTGGTATTAAGAGAAGGGATTTTTTCTGGATTAAGTGCTGATTTAACTGCTATTAATACTCCGCCACCAGGATTTTGCAAATTTCTACATTTTTTCTAAACACTGTATATCTATGATCAAATAATTCAGAATTAAGGATACCATCCAGTAACTATGATTCAATTATACTAATAACATCATAATTTTAGGAAATTATGCTAGTGTAAAATTCATGAGTTTTTGCTCTTAGTCCTGTAACATTTCAATAGTAAATATCTAATAATTTTATTTTGCTTATTAAATATGAACCTCAAAGTCACACTTTAATTAGGTTCACCAAATTTCCTCAGATCCTCTTCTGTGGTTATATTGATGACTAGTGAAGAATCTTCTTTCTTCAGGAATATTTTTCCATTTCTGGTCCACAGTTGCTCTATGTGGACAGATCTGTGAAGTTGCCTGCACTTAGCAAATAGACATCTTTGTGCTGGGCAGAGACTCTTGTTGATGTAGATAGAATGTAAACCCTAAGTCCAATGCAGATAGATTCCTTTTGACGCGTATCTTCCTAGTATTTCCTTTTTTAGTTGACCCCCTGCAGAATTTTACAAGGATTGGATTGGGTAGCTGGGACGAAGGATTTAGGTTCAAGCGATGACAAGCATCAATATCATGATCTTCTGTGTTGACATCTATGGCTTTGCCGATGGTTTTTATCACTTTGGTAATGTTCTCTTGGGGCTGAGAAGGTACTCTATGAATTTCCAGCATATTAATTCTTGAATTCTGTTCAAGATCTTCCAGGCATTCCTTTAGCTCCATATTTTCTTTTTGTAAAACTACATATTCACTTCTGACATCCTCTAAGATCCTTAAGGTTTCTTCTAGTTTTTTGGAATACATTTCTTGATTTTTTCATGGCAGGAATCAATTGATTTTCCCAGATCAACTTGTAATGTTCTTTAAGAAGCTTTTATTGCAGTAATATATTTTTCTATCCATTGTAGCACTTCCATTATTCCAGAATTTGAACTCTCAGGAGTTTTCCCCGAAACAGCTTGTTCTGTATCACCCTTTATTTATGTACAGTTCAAACACTTCATTACTGCAGGACCTTGTTTAACAAATTCTAGATCTTCTTGCAGAATTTTTAAACACTTTAAGTGTGCTGTTCGGTTGCAATCAATACATTGTAGCATATCTGTTTTTTCACCTCGTCCCGAGAATTTTGTATTATATGCATAAGATGAATCCATGTTTACAGCAGACAAAAGCTGTGGTGGTAGAACATGATTGTGCAAAGTTGAAGATATCCTGTTCAAGGTTACTATGCTGTACTGTACTGTGATTTTTTGGAGTTGACAGTATACCGACAGTGTTTTGTAACTTGGTGAATCAGGTGGGTGAGATTATTCAATTAGGATTATGATGCACTCCCTTGCTGCTGCTTGGAAATTATTATGTTGCAGTATTCAATATAAAGTTCTGCCTAAGTGGTAATGTTAGTTATGTTGTTAGTACATATGTGACAGAAATTATTGATGAATATTTGGGAGCTCCTCAATTACACATCTTCACTGCACCATTGTCAATCTACATTATCACTCTTTTGTATCCTTAAACAAAGCTTGTGGTGTACAGTTCCCTTCAAAATAGTTTCCTCTCTTAAAATTTAACAGCACTGATCAGCATATGAAATTGAATGTGTGTGTATCATGATACATGAACCAAAATGTGGCTTAAAAAGAAATATCTGATGTGTTGCACTCACATGACTTTCTCTACTCTTCTACAAACTATTTTTACAAATGCTTATTCTCCATCTACTTCATGTTAATGAAGATAAACATTTGCAGACTCTATCTTATTGCTAATTTTCTTGTAGATGTAAGGGGAATATATATTTACAAGGGCAATTTGGAAATACAGTAGCCTTTAAGCACATACATATCTCTTAATAGCTGGTTGCTAGGTGCAGCACCATTCCCTTTCCCACAGATTAATACTCTTTGCATATCCAAGACAAAAAAATGAATAACGAATTCCCATTTGAGAAAACAAGTATTGAAAAATTTAAGGGAATAAGAAGCAATATCTCGAAAATGGTTCACTCAACAACAAAAATGTATATGACATAAATTGTGTATTTTAACGCGATCTACATTTTTGTGTAGTAACATTTTGTCTATCTCTTATGGTTTACCGGTTATGCAAAAGTCGTTCACAATGAAGAATACTTTTGGAGACATTCCCAGAAAATTCAAGATATACATTTTATTTGTCATGAAAATATCTTAAACATGCGATATTTTAATCAAAATCATTAGAGCTATTTTTTGAGAAAATTAAAATTTTCGAAAAATGTTCCATGTAAAGGGTAATCTGGGGTGGGAGGATTTTCTTGAAAACCTTCGTGTCGCATCTCTGGAAGATTCTGAACCTAAATACCAAGTTTGGTGTTTATCCTACTGTCCGTTTCTGAGTTATGCTGTTCACAGACAGACACACACACAGACATGTTTCCAAAAATGCTTTTTTTGGATTCAGGAGGTCTCAAAACATATATTTCCGGTGAAATCTCGGTATCAAATTTTTGGGTGGAATACAATACTTCCCCTACTTACTATACGTAGTAGAGAAAGTAAAAATACTTATTCTTTTGTGACTTGAAGCTTGGACCTGATCAACTATGCAAAGGACACTATGAACTCATTAAACTTACCACTCAGCTACTTGTCCTTCACTTTTTATGGCTACGATTGGCAAGTAGCAGCAATTCAGGGAAGTTTTATCATTGGCATACTGGCTCATTATTGATTGTAACCTATTGCAAACAATCATGAACTCAAAGACCATAAAGTGTCCTATATCAGAGTGCTAACCTAGCACTCCTCTGTAACCCCTAAAAGTTTGACGGTTGAATTCTATAACAATCTGTATATACAGTAGAACCCTCTAAACCAAACTAAGGGAGGCAGAGCCGTTTTGGATAACACATTCTTTTTGGATAATCGATTGCAACTATTTTAAACAGCAAAGGGAAGAAAGTAATTGTATTCCAAATGTAGTAATAATGTTTAACAAAAAACTGATATTGTATATAGTATTAAAATATGCAATACAGTATTTACAAAACATATTTCATAAAATCAGTGATTTTTCTCCAAAGTTTCTTCTCGCAACACTTGTAAGCAGCTATATCATGCAACCATTTTATAAGCATTATATCTGTTGATGTTGATTCACAAAATGCAAGGCAACCTAAAAATAAAAGTTTTGTGTTGTTGATAGTGCCATAATTCAATATTTCCAATTAAGATTTCAATACAAATTTGTAGTCTTTCTTACCTCTAATGCTTTGAATCCCTTGTCTGCCATCACATTGTTGCTTATGATTTCGAATTTCAGTTCAACGCTTAACACAGTACACTTTCTTTTCATTGATTCTTAAACACAAACAAACCATACTGACCGTTAGGAAATAGCAGTGAGCCTTCACAAGTGTGTGCAATCAGGTAAGACTTGTTATAATGGTACACTGTTTATTGTAATGTGGGGTGGGGGTGAGCATTAACTGCATACAATACCAAGTACCTAATTTACGGTTGAGGCAAAAGAACATTGTCAATTGTTGCAGCAACTCTGCCAGCTGGAAATTGAGCATTTTGTAATTTTTTCTTCATACTTATTTTTGTTCTTCCTCCACCATTTTGGTTAAGCGCAGTTCAGTTAAGCAGGGTTTTACTGTGTGTATGTGTGTGTGTTTTTTTATAGGTATAATGGTTTTTAATAAAAGTCAGTCAAGTGACATGGAGTTGAATGCAGTTTTAAATACTTTATTTACAGAATATATAAGAGTGAACATAGTTCTAATCTTTTTTTATTTATAAGCTTTTGAATCTCAGATTATTTGTTCATCCCCCCACAAAAAAAAGTATGGGCCCCTCTAGATCTAATGATTTGACAAAGATAACATAACAAATTTTCTAGTAAATTGATATTGAAACAAATCACAATTTCAGAGTCCATATTTTGCAAGTATGTTTTCTGGATCATGGAGAGAAGCTAAGGAAGCAACAGTGCGAATTGAGATAGTGGATCCAAAAATTAATCTGGACTGTAAGTATCCTTTTCAGGACATGATACATAATACTTATGTATTGAAAACTAGCATTTACAGCAAAGTCTGTTGATCTAGACCAATGGAGGATTGTCTGTACTAAGGAAAATAAAAACAAAATTTCACATGTGTAACATTCACATGACACACTATCCATTAAGAATAGATGAGTGGCTTGGATATTTTCTAAGTCAAAGAATTTCATACTGCTCATGCCCCAAGCCTACTGCCTTGGTTCACACAATAAAAGATGTATGCTTAACTTTTCCATGTAGATATTACACTAATATCTATGCTGATGAGTTGAAACATGGTAGGTCATTTTTCAAATAAATGTGTAAACATTTTTCTGGTTTCAGTCTCTTGCACAGTAGAGGGAGCTGTGAAGGGGTTACCATATAAAATTCTGTTTATGATAATGAATACTGATAGCATTACAGAAAAGTGAAGAAGCCATGGAAATAAAACCACACCAAGGTTTTAATTAATCTAATCTTTAACTTCCATATCTGTGTTAAAAAAACTAAAAATTACATTTTAAATTTAATAGGCTTTGCCAGATGGTATCTCCTGAAAAGACTACAAATTTTATTATTGATTCTGGAGTGCTCCAGAGCCCTCTGGAGCATAAAGTAAACTAAGCTTCAGCATAGAACTGTCATGCTTATGCAACAACATTTTTAATGGATTTTTAAGTCCACTAATTTACAATATTTTGCCTGTTTTGAAAGGTAAAATTGCAACCTTTATGAAAGATAAACTTGTCATGACATATGTACATAGTTATAAGTAAAGCCCAGATTTTTATGTAATATCAAACTGAGAAATATGTACATAAATATGTGATATCAAATAAATATGTAACTGTAAATGTACAGGCTCAGTTTGAGGTCCACTGACAAACTTCAGGGGGTGATTCCTGACTGGAAATGGAGCACAAAAGTCCATATCACTTTGTGTCTGAAAATGCATAGTTTCCACAGTAGATGGCACTGAAGAGCAACATCAAACAAAAAGTCCTGGCATACAGTGGCCTGAATCCCATCCATGTCACGACATGTTCAAAGTGGCCTCCATGGGATGTTGTGCATGCATTAACACATCGCATCGAATGTTCCGACCTGTGTCCAAATATTGTCACAGGCTACATGGAAGGGTCTGAATATCAGGAACAGGCTCACCATGCACAATGCTTTTCAGATGCTCCCACAAGTAAAACTCCAGAGGTTTAAATCCGGTGATCGAGCAGGCCATGCAACAGGACCTCCACGTCCTATCCAATGTCTGGGAAAGATGATGTTGAAGTGTCAGCGAACATTAATTTGGAAATGGGCTGGCTCTCCATTGTGCTGCAACCAAATTGCCTGCCGTATTGCCAAAGGCACATTCTCCAGCAATGGAGGTAGAGTGTTTTGCAGGAAATCCAGATACATTTCTCCGTTCAAGTGTTGTGGAAGAACTGGTTGAAGTAGTCAGTCACCAATAATCCCTGCCCAAACATTGCTGCTGATGATTTAAAATTTAAATTGAGTTTTATTTATGGACGCTCTTTAACTACTATGGTTCTTAGCGTCCCATTCTATATTGGACGTGAAACACCGGTAATTTTGCTCAGAGGCCTCTTATCAGGCTTGAGGTTCTTTTACGTGCCGTAAATCTACGACACGGGACCACCAGCTTTACTTCCCTTCCGAAGGAAGCCGTGCTAATGATTTTTACACCCGAAAAAATCCATCGCCCTCCGCCGGGTTTGAACCCGCGACCTTAGGAACTAGAGGCTAGCACGGTACCACTAGTCCACGGAGGACGACACGCTGCTGATGAGATGCTTCAACCATTCCGTGAGGATTTTCTGTAGCCCACAGATGACGATTATGCAAGTTAATGATGCCATCCCTACCAAAGGTCACTTCATCAGTGAAGAGGACTGAAGACAGAAATTCCATAATGGTAATGGCCTGTTGCACAAACGAGCAACAGAATCTTTCCCAAATAGGAAAATTCGCTGGTGATAATCCCTGCATACGTTGGAGGTGATAGGGATAATAGCAGTTGTCATGTAGGTTACAGATAATTGTCCTTAGGCTTACACCATGTTGGCGGGCCAATTGCCTGGAGCTTGTGCCAGGGATGTTCTCAATATCTTGGAAAGCATGTTCCTCCACATCTGGTATATGCGCAGTCTGCAACTGTCCTGAACATTCGTCTGTCTCAAAGGACGAATGCCCTCACAAATGCCAAAAAATGGCTCCAAATGTTGCGTGATGTGGGTGGTGCTTTTTGTCAGGGTGTATGACTCAGTACATCTGTGCTACCTCTCAACCATTTCCACCTGTTTGGCCATACATGAACACCATCTCGGCTTGTTCCTGGAATGAATACCAGATCATTGTGCTTCTTCTACATTGCTTAAATCACACTATCTGCAACACAAAATGCACACTACAAGTTATGGGAAAATGTCTCAGAATGTGCCATCTACCATGGAAACCATGCATTTCCAGACACTATGTGATATGAACTTTTGTGCTTCATTTCCACCCTCTGAAGTTTGTCGGTGGACTTAAAACTCACCCTCATAATAAATAATTTCAAATTATATTAAAAATCTCTACTTTAAATGAAAAGCAATTTATTTCACTCGCTGGTCATTCCTTGTACCACCATATTTATTGCTTTTATTACTCCACAGTGCTTCATAATCATTATTTTAAATGATTGTTTATTTGTTAATTTGATAATCATGATCACAAATTTTACTTTCACAGTTTTCATAGTATTTTGTGAACATTTCAAATTTGTTCATAAAATACGCAGACTAATTTATATGAATAAAACAACACAAAAAAGCCAGGCTCTTCATAAACAATAATTGAACAAATTAAAAATGAGTACATAATACAGACATATTGTTTATTTCCTGGTACAGTACACAATAAGATACTTCACATTTTGTCGTGAAAATAATTCTCTGAATAATATCTTCTTGTTTGAAGAAAATGATCTTTCGACATCGCAAGATGTCACAGGACTGTACTTCAATGAGATCATTTTCCCTGGAGATTTGCCCTCTGGAAGTTGCAACTCTTTGACTAGATTTTCTTCATTGGTTGATATATTGAGTAAAATGTAAACCATTGCAACTGTACTGTATCATTAATCTTAACTGTAATTGTTAATTATTTTTAGCATTTTGAAAGGAAGGAAAAAAATAGCCAGGCATGGAAAGAAAGAAAGAAAAAATAAATAATATAAATAATTAAAAAAAGACATGGCAGTATATTTCTTTTATGTAAGATTGTGAAAAATATATAATATATACTGAAATATGTAAAATGTAACTTGAGCATAGTAATGTCCAGCTTCAGTTCATAAGCATTTTCTGTTTCCATGTGTTCATGTATAAAGGAATAGAATATGTAATTTAATAAGAATCTGGGCTCTAGTAGTAAATTGTGCCTTTCAAGTTCTATTAAACAGGTATCTATTAAACACAGTGGTTTATCTAGGTTTAACACTTTTTGATTGTAGCCATGCAAACTTTTAAATTCAAAATAGGAAGTCATTAATTACTGGTCAATAATTATTACATTACTCTCACATCTGCTGGCTCAGGTGTATAGGAAATAATATATTATCATGTTTTGCAGCACTTTACACAGTCTTTGGCTCACTCTACCTAGATGAAATTACATTAGAGCCAGTTGAAGTGGTACCTACATTAGCAACTGCAACACTTTTCCAGCTTGAAGGAATAATTGACCAATGTGCAGAAATAATGGTGGAAACCATAAATGTTGAGGTATGCTGTAGTATTATTTATAAGCTTTACTTTTAAAGTAATTAGTGACTTTAATCACTACCTGGAGAATTGAGAATTTCAGAACAGGTTGGAATAAAGTGCAATTCCATTTGTGCATTTGTAACCGTAAGGGAGCAGAAGAGCAAAGAAATAAATGTGTCTATCCTGTTTTAAAAATATTTTACTTGTGACTATAGACTATTCAATAGAATTCCATATAGAATCTGACTTTTTTGTATCAAATTTGCTGTTTTAGCATTGTCATCCTACTGGGCCCTCTTTTCCCATTGTCATGCAAATTAAAGGTGTAAATAGCAATATAATAAATCAGAGGAGCAGCAAACTATATGCACATAACTTTACAAAGGCTTTACGTAATGAACATTTCTTTAAGCAATCTGTATAGAACTGATTTGTTGAATCAAGTAACTCTATATCTTGATTTATCATTGTTAAACTTTATTTTTGGTTGGCAATTCATTTTTAAAGAGAATCTTAAACACTTTTCTTACACACAGTAGTTTTAACAAGATGATTACAAATATGAAGTAATGCGTTTTTACAGCAAAATGTGCCCCCCTGCCCATTTATATTTTAATGCTATAACCGCGATGGTTAATCTCAGTCACATCTAATATGTCTTGGTCATGGTTCAGAGATAGTTTTTGCCATTAAGTAGCAATTACACATGATGTATGAAAAAGTGATGAGCACACTTTTAACCATTTATGAATAACATCAAGCTTAATGTACTGCAGCTAAATGCATAGCTGAGCTGCAACAGATAAACTATGGAGTGGTGTTTACATGTGCTCTTGGTGTGATGAAGTTAAAACATGAGGGGTAGCCTCCCACCTATTTTAGCACTATTGTGTTAGGTAGAGATAGTCAAAGCATCCATGTATTGCTTAAATTTATGGGACTGTAACATGAGGTTAAATCTAGATTGAAGCCTAACATGGAAATATCATGCAGAATGAATTATAAAGAGAATTACCACCGTTGCATGTACTCTATACAGACTAAAGGATCTCGACCTAAGTATGGGCAATCTAAAAGCTTTATATTTTGCTCTTATACTTCAAACATCTTATATGTGAATGCAGTCTGGTGCAGTAGCAATAAAGATAAAAAAATCAATAGAAATCCTGCAAAAGAGAGCAATAAAAATTATATATGGTTTTAATCATTATAAACCTTCAGTAGAAGTATATCAGGAAACTGCCAATCTCTATGCTTCATCTGCATAGTGAATCTCTTCTCATGTATAAGATGGAAAACAATCTCCATTCCTATAACACCAGATCAGCCGATCAAATTTCAATTGAATTGGTAAACTCCCAAAATATGACTTAAAAATATCTTGTTTAGTGCTGCCGAAACATACAATCACCTCCCCATAAACATAAAGAACTCTCCAAATCTCTTATCACTTCAAAAAGAAATTATTTCAGCGTTTAATGAACAGATACAGCGACCCAAAATGAATACTAGCATTAGGAAGAAAATACTCAATTTTATGAATTGTAAACTTGTAGCAAACCCTAAAATATATTTAACACATAATTTAGTATGTATACAATGCTAACTTCTTACTTAGTTTTTATACAGTCAAATTAAGTCTTTTGAACTTGTTTTGAACTCTCTGAACATAAAAAAAGAGGGAAAGACCAATACCTTCAATCCATAAATTATACATTAAGATGTAAGTAATTAATAGTAATAATACTATTGCATAGTATATTATTTGACTTTACTTCAAGTAGTTAATAACAAAAAACCATTAGCCTGTGTATTACATCCAATGTTTGTCTAGTATAGCATACTACAGTAGTTTAATCTAGTCTTTGTTTGTCTTACATTTATAATAGTAGCTTAGCTAGCATATTACATTGTAAAGGACAGTCCCTCCTTGGAGCTATCAATTCATTGGGACATTTTACTGAGTATGCTATCATAACATTGCCCTGATTAAATTGTCTTCCAGGGAATAGTAATATTTTTAGATCAGTAAAAATAAGTGAGTGTTACATTCTTTACATTATTGGACCCCTATTAATAATGAACTATTGTCGCAGACTGCAACAAAATACTATGAGGCAGCATGTGAATATGGAGTTCCGAGAGTTAAAGAGGCAACTTTCAAATGGCTGTTAATCAATTTACTGGGAGATTTTCAAGAACAACCAAGGCGATTGTTGGAAATAAGGTATTATTGCTATTTCCTTAACTACAGTAAGCACTACAGTTATTCTTTCACAAAAGAATGTATAAACATATTAACATTTATGCTCTTGGTAATTACAGATTTGCTGAATGATTTTTGAAGTTAATATTATTATATTATTTTTATTTTTTTTAAGCATGTACAGAGTGTTAATAAATTGTGGAGTGAAACTTTCTGGGATGATTTAGTTCAGTTCAAGTTTATTCAAACTTAATTACTGGAGATGTAATTACAGTATTTTCATTATACTAAAGAAAGGATTACAAGAATCCAATCTTTGTTTTGAACACATTAATATTAAGTAATTTAACATCATGCACAGTAATGGGATGTATAACATAGTTGTGTTTAGTTAAACTCAACCTGGTTAAAGAGACCCGACCCGACCCGACCCTTATAATGTATCAGTTCAGTGCAATAAAAGGCAATATGAACCAATTAGAAACCTTGAACATACAAAAAAAAACTCAGTTGTATTTCATGATGACATACTCCCATTATAAAATTATGCATGTGCAATATACGGACATACATAAAACATTGTTGTTCTTCTAACGTGGGTATGGGAGTATTTTAAAGTCCCCTGAATCCAAAAGAAAGCATTTTTAGAAAAATGTCTTGAGTGTTTGTGGGAGAGAGAACAGCTTGGGGAAGGGGGGGGGGGTTGTACGTGTGAAAGAGCAGCTTAACTCAAAAACTTGTTTAAATACCAAACTTGGTATTTAAGTTCACTGTATTCCAAGGACAAACATTTTTAAGAAAATACCCCCCTCCCCAACTACCCTTATTTTCTTTAATTTTGATTTTCTCAAAACTAGCTCTAATGATTTTGATCAAATTACGATATGTTTAAGACATTTGCATGAAAAAAAAGGTATATTTTGAATTTTCTGGGAACACTTCTAATGTCTTCATTCTGAATGACTTTTGTATAATTGGTATACCATAAGGGATAGACAAAGTCTTACTACACGAAAACATATACATCTCATTGAAGTGCACAATTTATGTCAAAATGTTTTGTGGTGTTAATCATTTCCGAGGCATTCTTTGTTATTGGTTAGAATTTTCAAATGGTAACTTGCTATTTGCATTTTCTTGTGGTCTTGCAAAGAGCATGGAATTTCAGTCATTACATAGAACGTGCTTGTTAAAAACCTATCATGTTAGCCTATTGTATCCTCCTTATATCTATGGCGAATGCTTAATTGTGTAGTTAAAGTTTGTCTTGATTTGCAAAAGGTAGACAGAGGAATAAGCTTTTTGAAAGAATAGCTTGCAAAAGAATAAGTAAAGAAAATAATGTGAATGCAACATGTATGTTTAATAATACACATGCACATAATGTAGTTCTTTTAACTTGAGCATGTGAATATTTTCTATAAAAAATTTGTACTTTCTGTATTTTAGTAGAAGTTTCTTCATTTTTGCCTTTAGCAAGTAAAATAGTTGAGAAGCATACATTGAATCTGAGAAAATGGTATTTTTTTCAGGAGTGAGTTGTTAGAGAAGCTAGTGTCAAGTCCTGATCTCTTTGTATTACAAACAGAATTCTCACTTTATGCTCTTCTTCGCTTCTGGCTGTTCCTGCAGTTTCATCCAGACTGGGTGACACTTGCAAAAGATTCACATTTGACAGTGCAGCAGTTTTTCCAAAACAGAGAAGGTTAGTGGAATTACTGTTATGCTATTACTAGGAGTTCAATTCAGTGTTAACTCCAACTGAGTACAGTAGTAAAAGTGATAGGTGTGCATATTCAGTTAAAAGATAATGAAATTGCTTATCAGGCACTTAGAAATAACAGAACCAGAATTAGTTCCTGTTTACTTGGTTGAATCTGTGACATAAATTTGACCATAAAAAATAAGAATCTCTCCTCAGAATATCACACTGATTAACAAAAAATTAAGCAGTGTTATATTTTCAAATGTTCATATAATTAATTTCATTAAGTGTTAAACCTGTTCCATTTACTTAGAGTTTTGTAAAATAAACTAACCCACTATCATGTCAGAATGACAGTGCATAATTATTTAATTTTTTTTATGTCTTATGCCGAGCAGCTAATAAAGATTTTATTTAGGATGCCTTTAGTAAACTATTCAATTAATATTTTTCTCTTAAATATTCATCTGAGCTAATGATTTATAATAGAAACCATTTGTTTTTATTGCAGTGATTATGTTGCTTGGCATTTTATTCCAAGATTTTGCTTAGCTTCCTTTGAACAATAAGATAAATACAGCTGAGTGCAAAAGACAATAAAGAGAATTCAGAGATAAAAATGCAATGAATAATGTGCATCTGAGTTTATGCTTTTATGGTAGCTTTACTAATTAAACTTAAGAAAATTATTTTTTTAACAATTCCTGGTACAAAGGTTTTTTTTTATTATTTTTTTATTCTTTTTTATTTTTACTTTCTCTACTACGTATAGTAAGTAGGGGAAGTATTGCATTCCACCCAAAAATTCGATACCGAGATTTCACCGGAAATACATGTTTTGAGACCTCCTGAATCCAAAAAAAGCATTTTTGGAAACATGTCCGTGTGTGTGTCTGTGTGTCTGTGTGTGTGTGTGTCTGTGTGTGTGTGTGTCTGTGTGTGTGTGAACAGCATAACTCAAAAACGAACAGTCGGATAAACACCAAACTTGATATTTAGGTTCAGTATCTTCCAGAGATGCGACACGAAGGTTTTCAAGAAAATCCCCCCACCCCAGACTACCCTTTACATGGAACATTTTTCGAAAATTTTAATTTTCTCAAAAATGGCTCTAACGATTTTGTTTAAAATATCATATGTTTAAGATAATGCCATGAGAAATGAAATGTATATCTCGAATTTTCTGGGAATGTCTCCAAAAGTATTCTTCATTGTGAACGACTTTTGCATAACTGGTAAACCATAAGAGATAGACAAAATTTTACTACACAAAAAATGTTGATCTCGTTAAAATACACAACTTATGTTATATACATTTCTTTTGTTGAGTGAACCGTTTTCGAGATATTGCTTGTTATTCCCTTAAATTTTCCAATACTTATACTTTTTCTCAAATTCGTTATTCATTTTTTTATGTCCTGGACTTGCAAAGAGAATGGAATTCGACACATAGCAACCAGCGTTAAAATATTTGACCATCGCTTAAAAGCTACCATATTCCCCTTGCATCTACAAGAAAATTAGCAATAAGATTGACATCTCGATATCTCGATTAACATAAAGCATATGGAGAATAGGCGTTTGTAAAAATAGATTGTACAAGAGTAGAGAAAGTCATGTGAGTGTAACACATCAGATTTTTAATATAATAAAGGCACATGATGTGATTTACCATATGCAACAAAAATTATCATAATTCAGCTAAAACAAAACACGCCCTACTTCTTTCCAAGGAATATCAAAGCTGGATAACAGATGAGAACACAATTGATTTTGGGTGTTATTTTAAATTATCTTTAGCCATCTGTTAGTTGTTCTTTCACACTGGCTGTGTTTAGGCTAAGTTTGGAAAGTTGAATCAAATTTGAAAAATGCATTACCAAACTGGGACTAACTATGAATCTTCAGCTTTCCATGCTAATGTTCTACCTTTGTGCTATAGACGTTGAGCAGAATTTTTTAAGTCTGACTAAATTTTTCAAGCCTACACTTGACTAGCTTGAAAAAACAATATGTCTAGGGTGTGATTAATTAGAAACCTGGAATAATAATAATAATAATAATAATAATAATAATAATAATAATTTATTAGTCAGAGACTAGAATATACATCTGGAAATTACACTGTCAAAGAGATTAACATTAAAAGACAATACACATTAGGTTACAGAATGTTCTTTACATCGCTATCTATGAATTCCTCAACTAAATAAAATGGTCTATTTACTAGTCACTTTTTATCTGTTAAGTGACATAGTTGCATGTAGCAGTTTGTTGAAGTATGGATAGTAAAAAGTGTTTGAACTAACAGTTAATCTACATCTTGGATATTCTAATTTACGAATCTTGCAGCATTGCAAGTTGCCGTTAAACATCTTGCACTATTCTTGCTGCCAAAGAAGAAAGGGATTGGCATTTCACAGAGAGGGAGAGGCGACATTGCACTTATCGTGACCACGTGGAGAGCGCATTAGAATTGTGTGTATGAAGGCAATTGGGTTGCACCTGCATTGTAGGGCGGGTATTATTTATATTTGTATATGAAGATAATTATAAAATAAGGAATCTGCATGCAGAGGATAGAACATGCAGGAATATGAGTGTAAAGATCTTGATTAACAAAAAGACATGTCTGTGAAATATTGATACTTATTCTAATGAGAAAATGCTGCTGATTCTTTCATAGAGCATATTATTTCCTGCACTTGTCCTTTAATTGGGATACCTTTACCAAATACAGTTTTATTTGGCTACCGAGTGCACTTACTTTTTCGTTTGTCTCGCTGCCTTTGTCACTATTTTTGGATGTTGTTAAATATCCATTAAAATGTTAACACAATTGCAAATGCTCGCAACACACACACAGATGCACAGACTCAAACATGCATAAACACAAAGTGTACGAATAGGATGATACAAAATAACTTGTCAGTACACAGGCAATCTCTAAACTAACGCAAATACATTGTAAACTGTGGCTAAAGGAAGGTACGGTTTGTAACTGCAGTGACAGCAGAAGATAAGACATGCAGTGCATATTACTGCAACAGTCACTCACCAGACTCGTCATGTTAATCATGTGTTACAATATCAGTAACAAGGTTTTTGTGTTTATCGTTGCTATGAAAAGTCTTAGTTCTAATTGGTCCTTGTAATCATTGCTATGATGTATCCATCCCCTCCCATTCATTTAAATCTTTCTGCTACATTGTTAGTAACTGTCTGTCCCTTTCTTGACTGGCACCGACTATAATTGGTTGTCTAGGAACATCATTGGTGTGGTTGAATCAGATGAGAGGAGTTCAATTCATGTTCAAATGTCTCATCATGGTAACTCATAATAAGAGCATCAGCATGGGAAACTGAAGATCTGTAGGTCAATTCCCAGCAGCATTGAATATCTGATTCAGCTTTTCCTAACTTCAGAAATCATTTGACTTTTAGAAAGCTATTACTTAGAACAGCTCCTGTGCATTGGTGTGCAACACATAGTAAGCACTTAATGCTTTATCAGCAGTCTAAGGACTTCAAATTATATGTTACAGATTTGTAGTCACTAACTTTCATGTGTGTAGAAGAGGAAGAAAGAGAATCAATTTTAACTTGTTTTGCCTTTCTTCCAGATGAAGAGGAATTTCTTTTAGCTGAAGAAGGCAAACCTTTTGCTGGACCATTTCAGGCTTTGAGATTCCAGCATTTGGTGAACCACCTTCAGGATATTGAAATGCTGAGGTCTGATAGGATAGTGCCTCTTGAATGGATAACACCAGCAGTAACTCGGCAGTGGTGCAGTCTCCTTAGAGTTGATCATGGACTTGACAAGGGGTAAGTCATGATCAGATGAGAGAATCTTTCCCCTAAATTTTATGAAGACTAAAAGTGTTGAATAGTTTATATTTACAGTGGAATCTCATTAGCATGTTCCTCATTAACACACTTTTGCATGTATTCCATTGAATTATAGAAGTTCCTGCACCAAAAGTAATAAGTAGCGCTTGTTTATACATTTTCTCTGTCTTGCTTACTACATTCAAAGTTTTATGTCATCATTCACTACTTTGGTCAATCCTTGGTGGAAACAGGCAGCCAATGACATGTATGTATGCACATATTTGAGCGGGCAGGATAGAGAATACTTAGCTTGGCGTAGTAAATGCCAACAATAGTTTCTACTGTTGAGTGTTGACCGTAGATTGTATTTAAACTTTTTGTTTGCAATGGAGAAAAAGAAAGTGCGGCAAATAACCAACAATGAAAAACTGAAAATCCTTGAAGAAATAGATCGCAATCCAAATATGAAACGTGTGGAAGTTAAACATTCCTCCGTTAAGCTTTAAACACAATTGTTAGCAAATGTAAACTGAAGAAGGGAAAAATACTAAAACAAAAATTTCTTCTTGGAAAGTAGCATCAGAAGAGGATCGGATTGAAATTTGTTGCATGCAACACCTACCGTATTCAAATCATATTGAATACACCAAAGATACGGTCTTCTACTGTACTCGTAAAACGTGATGCACACTTATCATTTGATTTTTTTTTTTTTTTTAAGCGAAATTGTCACATGTATAATAAGCCACTTTTATTGATTCCATAATTCGCAATTTATTATTCTCAAAAACATTCACTAACATCAGAACTTGCTTAAATTATACAGAGAAACAGAATAACACATGTTTAACAGGCTTGCCAACATAAATCCAAGTTGACCTACATAAAATCTTGTATTATTTATTCTCGGACTTTGTGTATCCAAATTGATTTCAATACATGTTGAATTTAACATGAAAACATGTAATTATTAGATTTTATTGCATAATTATGTTCTTAAATTGCAGATTTTGTATTTTCGTTAACAAGTTTTCCCGTCTGTGACATCCAAATTCTTGGGTCCCTGCAAAAGCGTACTAATGAGATTCTACTGTATTTTTAATTATTTATTATGCTAAGCTAATACATGTGAATGTGACAAGGCATTCAGCCAAGGCTCATTATACTTCCTTTAACCTATGAACACAATTTTTGTCTGGATTTATAAATACTGTCATATTGTTAGTAGTCCTTTAATCAGAAGCTTTTCTAAACAGCAATTCTTGTTCCCTTTTAGATTATTCTAAGTGTTATTTTGAACAGCACAGTAATAAAATACAGTAGAATCTCGTTAGTATGTTTTTGCAGGGACCCAAGGATTTGGACGTCATATACAGGGAAACATGTTAACGAAAATATCAAATCTGTATTTTAAGAACATAATTATGTAATAAAATCTAATAATAAGTCTTGCCTCCCAAATGGATGTGAAATATGGATACTATTTACACTGATTTGGAATACATATCTATGGTGGATCTTTGTTGGTTGTAATGCCAAAAGTTTACTGTCCATCTTGTTTAGTAAAGTCATTGCATCGTCATCAACTTCGAAACTACACACATATTGCTTCACTATGCCTATTGCCTCCATCGCTTCTGACACTGTAGGAATTGGCTCATGATCTGGCTCATCACTTTTGTCTCCCACTGAGACTTCTTCTTTAATTTGTTCTTCAAGTATTTCATCTATTGTTGCTGTTTCACACACTGAAATTTCATTGCCAATGTTTACATATGTTTCAAAAGACATGCCAGCGCCATCTGCTATTTGGTGCCATTCTTCATTCTCGGAAAATTCATCTTCCAGCGTGTTGTCATCACCAACAGCCTGGCAAAAACCAGCTTTATTAAAGCAGTTCCTAATGGTATCGTGTCACAGAATCCCAGGCAGTCCTAATGAAATGCATGTCATTTAAGACAGTGATTTTTCTTGTCAATTTCAGTGAAGCCAACCTTCTCTGTACCAGTGTCTTGTGATACCTTTGCTTCATGCACCAAATTATGCCTTGTTCTAAAGGTTATAGCTTACTCGTGCAATTTGCTAGGAGGAAAATTATCTTTATGTTTCTTAAATTTGGAACACTTGGTGGATGAGTGGCACACTGATCAATGAAGAGTACAATTTTCCTGCTTCTTATGCCCAGTCTTGCGCCCATGCTCATAAGAAAATTTCAAATGCCGCAGAAGTTATCCAGGCTTTTGTGTTGGAAGTGCACTTACATGGAAAAGATCGCACATTTGTGAAGCATTCATGGACTGCATACTTTTCCAATAACCAGCTGTATCAATTTCTCTGTTCCATTTTCGTTACAGCACAACAAAACTGCAATCCTCTCCTTGTTAAATTTCCCACCATGATACTTAGTGTCCTTAAAATCTGGGGCTTTGTCTGTCAAAAGATGGAAAAATAGTCCCACTTCATCTGCATTATAAACACTATCAGGGCTATAGTCTTTCAAAATTGATGGGAGCATTGTGGTTTTCCACATTTCTGTATTTTCACACAGTATAGCATCATTATGTAGGGCAGCAGCCTCACCTTGCATTCATATGTAAACTAAACCATGTTGATTCTTGAATCTTTCAATTCAGCCATTGGAAGCTTTGAAATCATCCAGTCTCATCTTTTATGCTAAATGTGCCACCTGAGCTCGAACTACAATACTGTCTATTGGCACATTTGAAGCTCTTGCTTGTGTAAACCACTTTAGTACAACATCTTCTAATTCTGGAAACTGACCAGGGCAATTACATTTTCTTTTAGTATTTTTCCCTTCTTCAAAAGTGGTTTCAATTAGTTTACGTTTGCTAACAATTGTGTTTAAGATTGACAGAGGAATGTTTAACTTCTGCGCTATATCACACGTTTCATATTTGGATTGCAATCTACTTCTTCAAGGATTTTCAGTTTTTCACTGTTGGTTATTTGCAGCACTTTTTTTTCCTCCATTGTAAACAAAAAGTTAAAATACATTCTATGTATGTTTGGTCAACACTCAATAGTAGAAACTATCATTGGTGTTTACCACACCAAGCTAAAGCATTATCTATCCCACCCACACAAATCACATTACACAAATATGTAGATACATGCATGTCCTTGGTTGACGGTCTCCACCCCGACTGGACGGACAAAGGATTGACCAAAGTAGCAAATGAGGACATCAAACTTCAAACATAGTAAGCACCTGCCCACACTAGACTGACCAAGAATTGTCCAAAATAGCAAATGAGGACGTTAAACTTCAAAGGTAGTAAATGTGTGCGAGAAAACGTACTAAACAAACATTTATTACATTCGGTGCTGGAACTTTTATAATTCAACATCATACACAGGAAAATGTGTTACTGAGGAACATGCTAACGAGATTCCACTGTACAGTCAAGTGTTCGTTATAATGAATTTCTGGGACTTTGAAATTCATAATCAGTTATTTAATATTTTCATCTTAAATGAGCCAAAATTGCAACTTTTAAATCTAATATGATACTGTAGTTATTTTTTAAACTGTAATATGTATGTATTAGAAATGGATGTGGAAAAGCAATACAATTCGAAATTCGCTGCTAAAGTAATTTAATGTTTCAAACATTAAACTTGGCAACATTACATAATTAATTGATATGTAGTAAGCTTGACAGTCTGGTGTCAGCAGCAAGAAGAGAAGGTTGTGTGACGGAGCAACTCCGAAAGTGCATGATAAAATGGGAATGGACGTACATACGTACTGATAGAGAATTGGAAGTTTTGCCAGAAAAAAATAAAAGATGGGAAAGTAAGAATAGAAACAGAGATATAGAGGGTCGTCAAGATTGTAATTATGATTGTGCTGATAATAGGAGGAGTGTAGCAGAACCTGGGACCAGCAGAAAATAAACAAATTACTGGAAGAAATAAGGAACTAGGAAAAAGAATGGACAGCAAAACAAGACAGCTGAAAGAACCAATGAAACAACAAATAGAAGAAATGGAAAGACAGATTTCAGATTGCAGAGAAAGAGTAGTAGAGATGACAGGTTTTAACTTTTTAGAGAAAAAGCCAATGTGATAGGGGAAGAGCATCAGAAGGAGTAGGCCTGTTTATAAAGAATGATATGGAAATAACTATTGATATAACAAAAATGAAGAATAGAGGTAGCAAAGTGTTATGGTTAGTAATTAAACAGATAAACGGAGTTAGGGTAGGAATAGGGATAGGGGTTGCATATAACCCACCAGAAGTGACCCGGCTATGGCATTGAATTTTTCAGTCGTATGATTCTACCTTTCCAACCTTGTCCAATACACGGCTTATGTGGAAGAAAAATTAATTCCATTAATTGACCTAATAGTGGTTGAAACTATGAAGCCCGGGACTTAAGTACTTACAACATTGTAAGTCACCATTGGGGTATGTCATCTCAATACAATTTGAGATCTCCTTGTGGTTTACCAGAAAAAATGCAAATCAGTTGGGGGATTTAATGTCATGCCGGTATGTTGCCATGGTAGCTCAGTGGTTAGAGCAACTGGATGGAGACCGGAAGATCTGTGGTTCAAATCCCAGCTATGGCATTGAAATTTTCAGTCATCTGAGTCTACCTTTCCAATAGATAATGTGTTTATAATAAAGACTATAATACAGAGCGAACCAAAAGACTCCGAACCGCCTGCACAATGTTTTTCCTGTCTGCATCCTAGGCACTCATTGCCATCTGCCGCTATCACAGAAAGGCGCAGATGAAACCATACAAACTTTTTAAAACTACTTTAAAGGCTTTACTTACCAACTTTATGAAAGGAAATGCTGAAACTGGCCACTGTCGTTGTCCATACATTTCTGGCACCTCTTTAGGAAACTATCCATTATGAATTTTTGGGGGGGAATTTTCCAAACGATGACCGATGTCATCTAATGTTTCTTCAGTAAGAACCGAATGCCGTCTTTTAGATTTCTTATCCTGAACACTTCCTGTGGCTTGAAATTTACTGTAAAGTTCATGGATTGTTGAACGGCCTGGAACTTTTACACCTGGAAATCTTTCTGCAAATCGTACTTTCACTTGGCGAGCTTACCAAGTTAACACACATGAATTAAAAATAAATACACACGGTGCAGTAGAAAATATATGCTGAGCCATAATATACAAAGGTATTATGGACAAAATAATAAATAACTCATAATAACTGAACTACATCACATCACCGTCAATTCAATACTGCACTTCACACTGCAAAGCTAAACCACAGCATGACTTTGTTTATAGCAGCAGTATGTTATCATGTTTTTATCATATTTCCACACGCCCAGTGGAAAAACACCGCACAGCCGGCAATATTGTTCTTAAAATACCCCTCCGGGATAACATAAAACATAAAGTGTACAAGACAAACCCACCACCCTGGAAGAAATAAAACAAAATATCTGCCAGGAAATTTCTCAGCGTGAACTACAGCGAGTGATGGATAGTCTCCTAAAGGGGTGGCAAAAATGTATGGACGACAACGGTGGCCAGTTTCAGCATCTCCTTTTGTAAAGTTGATAAGTAGTTTTAAAAATGTTGTATGGTTTCAAGCCTTTCTATGATAGCGGCAGACGGCAACGAGCGCCGAGAACATGGACAGGAAAAACACCATACAGGCGGTTCGGAGTCTTTTGGCTCACTCTGTAGATAAGTATCTCAGCAGGAAAAGAGTAAGGATATACATGTTTTTTTGCAGATTTTGAAAAAGCATTTGATACAACAAATAGAGAAGCCCTAGCTTATAAATTAAGTAGGAAAAGGGTAAACGAAAATTTTACAAAGGAAATTAGGAAGATGTATAAAGATATAAAATGTTGTATATGATGCAGAAGCCATGGAATTACAGAAATGACTAAGCAAAAAATAGGATTAAGACAAGGGTGCAAACTGACCCCCATATTATTTAATTTTTTTACAGAAGATATACGAAAGAGTGAACGTAAGAAACCAGCACTCCAAGTAAGAGCAACTAGAGAGATACCAGGTTTATTATATGTGGATGATCTTATGGTTGGGGCTATAACGGTAATTGGGCTACAGAAAGCAATCAGTGGAATACAGGAATTTTGTGAAGAATGGGGAATTCATGTAAATATGAACAAATCAAAAGTTATGGTATTTAAAAGAGAAAATAAATTAAGAAAAGAAGAGAAGTGGCAGATGGGTTTAAAGTTAGAGGTTGTCAAAGAGTTTGGTTATTTAGGGATGAGGGTGAGCAGTAATGGAGAATGGGAGGTGCATAGCAGGAAGGTGATGGCTAAAGGAAAGGCAGCAGGGACAGGAGTAAGGATTTGCAAATATAAAGTAGAAATGCTGACTAAATGGATAAAAAGTATGTATGAGGCGTTGGTAGAATCAAGAATGTTCTATCAGTGGAAGGGGAGATCTGAATTAAGTAAAAAAAATAGATCAGAGCTACATAATGTTTTGTAAAGAATTATTGGGATTACCAAGATCAGGACCAGGGGAAGTAGTGTTAGTGGAACTATGAAGAACAAGAAGAAAGGGAGTAATATTGGAAAGGGTATTGAAATTTTGTTAATTTGAAGATTGAGAAGCTAGTAACAGTGATGTGTTATAATTTAAAATAGAGAGAGTAGGAGGTGGTGATGATTTTAGTGATGTAATGTAACAACCTCTGACACTCTTTATTTTAAAAAATTGAAATTTTGGTTTAGATGCTTGATAAAAGAAGAAGATGAAATTTTAAAGATATGTATAGACCAACAACAACAACAACAAAAGAGTATGAAAAATAAAAATAGCTGATGGACAGGGATAGAAAAAATTATGGAGAAGATAGGAATGGGAGATATTTGGAGAGTAAGGGAAAGAAACAGTAACGGCTTCTGGATAACAGTAAGAAATAGATGGGACATAGAAAGAGAAGAGAAATGGGGAAGCCTAGGGAATAAAATGTCACTTAGGTTTTATACCTTAATAAAAAGGAAATGGGGAAGAGAAGGGTACGTGGATTATTGTAATGGGGGGGGGGGATGGAAAAAAATAGATGGAAAAATAGCAATTAAAATGTTGACAGGAAAAGAAAAAAAGAGAAATAATAATATGGGGGAATTTTTAAGGAAAGCAAAGTAGAAATGGATCAGAAATGTAAGGGGGATGAGAAAGGAAGAAGGACAAATGGAGGAGTGGGAAGATGGAATATAGGTGATTAAGGGTAGCAAAGGCCTGCTCAGTTGAGCCATAAGGCCAGGGTGCCAGGCAAATTGAGCAGTGTATGCAGAACTTAGCTAGCCAGACAATTTGTAAATAGGTTAACTTAGGCTATAAGGAAAACATTATAATAAAAAAGGTTGTGTATAAAAAAAATGTACAAATAAAATTCAAATTCATGTAGTAAGCTAATATACTATGTAACATACCTTACATATGTTTTCATTTTGAGAAAAAGTCTTAATTTTTTTCTGGACAGAGCACTTCACAGATGATTCTTCCAAGTAGTTCACAATACAACTTTTACTTTTTGTCTCATTGTTAAAAATCTTCTTCTAAGATATTTAACTTCTCTTTTAAAGAAAAGTGCTTGCTTTTACTTTTTGCTACTCCGTTGGTTGACTTTGTTTAAACCAGATTTGCTTTGAGCACACTGCATTTCCCATCTTGCATAGGTTGCACCACATGAGATATCAAACAGACGAAACAAAAGTTTACCATGTAACGCTGACTTTTAAACAGACTGCTGGACTACAGAATTTGATTAGACAAAAAAGATATTTTATGACAAAAGCTGAGGCAAAACATTGCATGATCAAGGATGAATACCCACTCCATGAGCAATGTTACCACTTTCTGAATCAGGAAATGACACTGAAATTTTATTGTTTGGTAAGTCAAGAAAACGTCTAAAAATTTGTTCAGTCGGTCATACATTCCGCTATACTGAGAGTTTTTGTTGTACTGATGTTTGTACAATTGAAATAATTTAACATAGACACTTCTGGAAATATAGAAGGTGATTTCAGTGCTGGTGGTGGTTGTTTTTGGTTTTTTTGTAGCTGAAATAAGTATTCATTAAAGTGGCATTCGTTAAAACGTTATTTGACTTAATATCTAGATAGTAATGGTTTTATTTTACTCTTATGCTAAATTTTTGGCATGTTTTAAATTTGCCTGGTTTAGCTCAGAAACAGATATAGTCAACTAGTCTTTTTTGGGTAGATGAACATTTTTTTTTTATTCTGAATGTTTGGCAGGCCCAGAGTGATGGCAGATGAAGAGTTCTTGAGAGATGCCATCCGGTGTGGCCGAATGCTAGTGAGTCCTGGGGAGCATGTGTGGAGATGGACTGGTTTCAACATGGGTTTGGATCTCATATGGTCATGCAATGCCCGATCACTAAAAGTTAAGAGAAACCATCGCACAGAACAGCATGAAATTCTTCTTGGCACCCAGCCAAGAAGACACTTCATGTGCAGGTATGATAGCATAAGAATTTTCAGTAGCTACAGGTTTTTAGGATGCAAATTTGCATTTTATATGTATTTCATGTATTTATTGTCACGCATAGGCCAGTGACGTTTTTTCATAGAGTAGTATTTGACCTTAATATTGTGCTATTGAATACTCTCTGTACTAAACCTTTATCCATTACATTCTTATGTCATAGAGCTGTAGGTTTTCGAACAGCAACAAAATGAATCCTGCATGTTCTTTATTCATCTCTATATAAACATTTTAGTTTCTTTTGGCATATTTCTTTAATTTCTTATATATCGATATTTATGAGACTGCTAATGTAAACAAAAAAAAATCTGATGTGTTACACTCACATGACTTTCTCTACTCTTGTACAAACTATTTTAACAAACGCTTATTCTCCATATGCTTTATGTTAATCGAGATATCGAGATGTCAATCTTATTGGTAATTTTCTTGTAGATGCAAGGGAAATATGGTAGCTTTTAAGCGATAGTCAAATATTTTAACGCTGGTTGCTATGTGGCGCATTCCATTCTCTTTGCATGTCCAGGACATAAAAAATATGAATAACGAATTTGAGAAAAAGTATAAGTATTGTAAAATTTAAGGAAATAACAAGCAATATCTCGAAAACGGTTCACTCAACAAAAGAAATGTATATGACATAAGTTGTGTATTTTAACGCGATCTACATTTTTTGTGTAGTAAAATTTTGTCTATCTCTCATGGTTTACCTGTTATGCAAAAGTCGTTCACAATGAAGAATACTTTTGGAGACATTCCCAGAAAATTCAAGATATACATTTCATTTCTCATGACA
Organism: Deroplatys truncata; assembly: GCA_030765065.1. Taxonomy (NCBI): domain Eukaryota; kingdom Metazoa; phylum Arthropoda; class Insecta; order Mantodea; family Mantidae; genus Deroplatys; species Deroplatys truncata. The sequence goes on along the minus strand of CM060984.1, from coordinate 94,803,819 downwards.
TTATCTTAAACATATGATATTTTCATCAAAATCGTTATAGCCATTTTTGAGAAAATTAAAATTTTCGAAAAATCTTCCATGTAAAGGGTAGTCTGGGGTGGGGAGATTTTCTTGAAAACCTTCGTGTCGCATCTCTGGAAGATACTGTGCCTAAATACCAAGTTTGGTGCTTATCCGACTGTTCGTTTTTGAGTTATGCTGTTCACACACAGACACACACACACACACACACACACACACACACACAGACACACACACGGACATGTTTCCAAAAATGCTTTTTTTGGATTCAGGAGGTCTCAAAACATGTATTTCCGGTGAAATCTCGGTATCGAATTTTTGGGTGGAATACAATACTTCCCCTACTTACTATACGTAGTAGAGAAAGTAAAAATGCTATACTCTCATGTAATGAAGTCATGAAATGTGCATTTACTAGTGCTGATAATTCCTATATTTTTTCTGTATCATAATGATAAATCAAGACAGTGGTTTTCAACCTTCAAAAGAATTAAGTAATAATCTCTCATATGAACCCTAAAATTTCATGAATAAATTGTTGCACAATTGTAAAAAAAGATGAAAAAAAAGTAATTTTCACTTTCTCTAGCATATACTTAGAGTAGTATTGCATAAGGGAAGTATTGTATTCCATCTAAACTTTCAACATCAAGATTTTACCTGAAATACATGTTTTGAGGTCTCCTAAATAAAAGCCTTTTTAGAAACATGTGTGTGTGAGAGAGAGGGAGGGGGAGAGGGGAGGGAGAGAGAGAGAAGCATATTTCAAAAACAAAAACTCTGATAAATACCAAACTTGGTATTTTAAGTTCAAAATCTCCCAAGGCTGCGACACAAAGATTTTTTAAGAAAATATTGTCACTCCAAACTACCCTTTACATGGAAAAATATTAAAATACAACATGTTTAAGGTATTTGTAAGACAAAATTCTGGAAATAGCCTCTGAAATGCTCCTCTTCGAAATGAATTTTGTATAATGGGTAAACCACAAGAAATTGACAAAAGTTACCACACAAATAATATAGATCTCTTTAAAACACACAATTTATTTCAAATAACATTTTTATGCCATTAGCCATTTCCAAAATATGCATGCTTATTAGTTTGAATTTTTCAACACTATCATTTTTCACAGACTATTCAGCTGTTTCTTGCGATATGAGAAGAGTATGGAATTTCAAAGTCAGCATATAGCAACCTGTTTTTTTTAACATTTGATGACTGTTTTAGCCTTATAAATTACTTCCTTTGTACCTATAATGAAATGCAGAAAGCTGTTTTTGCAAACATTTATCTCAATTAACATGAAGCAGATAGTAAAGTAAGCTTTTCCGAGAATAAAAATAGAGAGTAGTGACCAGAGAAATGTGACACACCAGATCTGTTCATTATTTATAGCATTTGCAGATATAGCAATTGTTCAAACTTAAGGTTCAGCTTTGAATGTAACTTTTTTTCAGTGAGAGTTTCTCTACTCCTATAGCTACAAATTAAGTACCACAGAAAACTGGTGCATTTTTCACAGATTTGTACATTTTATTAAGTGTTTGTTACTCTTGTATTTCAGAGTGACGTTTGCTTCTCTAAATGAGCAGAAGCAAGTAAAGTTAACACAGACATCAGGCTTGAAAACTGTTACATTAAGTAAGAATGAAGAGGTGAGTTCTACTTTGTGATTTGCATGACTCTGTAATAGCTTTTAGAATGCACAAACAACTGTTGGGAACGCTGAATTCCACATTTATAGATGTATTATTACTGAGATAAGGAGTAATAACTTTCTGCCAGCAAATGTGACAATTCATGGGCTATTATTTATAGATGATTTAATGTAGGATCCATCTCAATATTGGATTAAACCAATCTTTGCAGCAAGCAGACTAGTACTGTTGAGGGGAGTTTGAAGTATATCAGGAAAAGATTCAAATTATAGTATTTAAAAAAGGGACAAAATTGATAAAATATGAAAAGTGGATGGAGACAAAATATATAAGGTGGTTAGAGATTATATTTATCTAGGGCCAATATTGATGGGAGTGGAAAATGTGAGAAGCAAAAGAAATGGGCATTGGCTAAAGGGAAAGGAGCATTGGAAGTTGTTAGAGGCTGTAATACAGAGTACTAGACATAAATGTTAAATGGCTAGAAAAATATATATTGTTGTAGTTGAGGCAAAAATGTTGTATAGCATTGAAATATGGGGACCAGATGGAAGATGGGAAATTGTGGATGTTGTGCACGGGATGTTTTGTAAGGAAGCTTTAGGCCTGCCAAGCGCAACAGCAAAGGAATTTGCCCAAATTTAATTGGGAAGAGTGGCAAGGAAGTGTGTGATTATGGAGAGAGCTCTTAAATATTGTTTTAGAATTTTAAATCTAGATGAAAGGAACTTGTTAAGATAATGCTTAGAATTTCAAGAAAAGAATTTTAAGAGTAATGGCTGGAATTATGGTCTGTGAACTAACTTGGAGAATAATGGATTGGGAGAAATCTGGAGGAGGGAAAATAATATAAAAAGTGTTTGGAGAGGAGGAAGGAGAAGATTTGAAGATATAGAAATACAAAAACTGTGTAGTGATATAGCCACAAAAAGATCTTGTATACCAATAAAAAATACATGTGAAAAAGAAACATATATGATAAAATAAATAATAAAGAGAGAGCATCATGTGGGTATCAGCAGGTATGTGGAGTTTAAAAGGAATGAGTAAAAGGTTTCCCACAGAATCAATGTCCATTATGTGGAGGAAACGAAGATATGGAGCAAAAATAATATTTGAGTGTAAAGGGACAGAGCTCTGGAGAAAACTGTATAAATTAGATATAAAGGTAACTTTAGTTAAACACTTTAGTAAAGATAACAAGAAGGTAGGGAGGAGAGTACTTAAGTAAAGTAAAATGTAAATGGAATTGGGTAATAAAAAGAGAAGTAAATCAAACGTAAACTTAAGGATTGTCAAAATAGAAGTTAAGATATTAAGGAAATTTTGTGTATGAACGTGGCAAGCTAAGAGCCTAGGCTGAATACTTAGCCATATTCTTTTGTATTTTGCTTAGTACAAATAAATAAATCACTGCAAAAATCACCAAATTTATTATGCATAGTATTTTTGTAATAAACATGGTCATCCATATAAATTTTAGGGCCCCTGATAAACAATAATGGGGAAATCCTACTGCAGAGTTGTAGCAAAGTAATGAAAATGTAGTGACATACGTTGAGGAGAATACAGTGGAATCTCGTTAGCACGTTCCTCATTAACACGTTTTCCCGTGTATTGCGTTGAATTATAAAAGTCCCGGTACCAAGTCACCAAATATAATAAATAATGTTTGCTTAGTGCGTTTTCCCGGTCCCGCTTACTACATTTGAAGTTTGACGTCCTCATTCGCTGTTTTGGCCAATCCTTGATCGGTACAGTGGGAATAGGCGTTAAACACGTTCATAGTTTGACGTCCTCATTTGCTACTTTGGTCAATCCTTGGTCACGGGGTGGATATCGGCAGCCAATCACATACATGCATTTAAATATTTGTGTGACACGATTTCTGTGAGCGGGATAGAGAATGCTTTACCTTGGCGTGGTAAACGCGGTAAACGCTAACGATAGTTTCTAATGTTGAGTGATGACCAAACAACCGTAGATTGTATTTTAACTTTTCATTTACAATGGAAAAAAAGAAAGTGTAGTAGGTAAATAGCCAACAATGAAAAACTGAAAATCCTTGATGTAATCACAATCCAAATATAAAACATGTCGATATAGTGCGTAAGTTAAACATTCCTCCGTCAACCTTAAACACGATTGTTAGCAAACCTAAATTGATTGAAACTGCTTCTAAAGAAGGAAAAAATACTAAAACAAAACTTTTCTCTTGGAAAATAGGATCAGAAGAGGACCGGAACGAAATTTGTTGCATGGAAACACCTCCGTATTCAAATCGTCTTGTATACACCAAAGATAATATCGTCTATTGTACTCGTAACACGATGCACGCTCATAATTTTTTCTTTTTTAGCAGAAATTGTTATCACGTGTGTAATAAAACACACAGCAAAACCACTATTGCCGCTTCCACAATTCGCAATTTATTTTCTCAAAAACATTCATAACCTAAAAAATCCAAGTTGACCAAAATAAAAGCTTGAATTATTTATTCTCAGGCTTTGTGTATCCAAATCCATTTAAACATATTGAATTTAACATGGAAATGTGGATCGTATTCAGTATGAAATTGTACTCAAAATCGAATTAAATTGTCCATGGAGACGTAGTAATTATTAGATTTTTATTACCTATGTTCTTAAATTGCAGATTTTGCATTTTCGTTAACACGTTTTCCCGCCTATGACGTCCAAATCCTTAGGTCCCTGCAAAAACGTACTAACGAGATTCTACTGTAGTATAAAGTGATGCATTATGCTAAAGTGGCGCATCCAACTTTTGATATTTTATTGCCTGTGCCTATTACATTACTTATTATTTATCTGTCCTTACTTCACCAGTGATGTCAACAGCCAGAATGTATTCTTACACAAGCGCACTGCATGGACCACCATATGGTGTTAACCTGGTACTCATCTGCTGTACAGTTGCAAACTCGGCATTCCTACATTTCACTAATTTAACAGGAAAAGAAATACCTATCTACTTTCACTGTTCACAGATAATGATTAAGCTATGAAATGTATAATAAATAAAACACAATGAAGCAAGTAGGGAAATTATTATTCAGTATGAAAAGTGAAACTTCTCCTGTAAAATTCAAAATGGATACATGCTGGTTTAGAAGCATGCTGATGTATTGTATATGTTCTCACTCAACTACCAATATTATAGTGTGCATTTGTTTTTTGGTGCAAATTTCTAGCATTAACATATGGACAATCATACACTGCAAATTTTGTTAATATACTAGCATTATACAATGATTTATCTGGAAGAGCTAATCTGAAGATGGAAATGGTTCTACTCCTTCAAGATCGAAGTCATCTTTTGCAGTTGCACTCGAACTGTATGAGTCATCACCGGGATTGATAATTAGCTGGTCAATGACAATGTCCACCATTCCCTCTATTTACCACATTGTTTGTTCTTCCTGAACAATGCATGATACACATTCACTCCATTTTTCGGTGTCACTTGTCGAAAAGCTGCTTGTGCAAGATGTCGCACCTCAGCTAATTTGTTTGTTATTTTTAAATTTGTTATTTCTGGCTACTTTATTTGCCTCCAAGCTAATTCAATTGGATTGAAATAACAATGATAGGGAGGCAATCTCGATACTGTATAACCCTCATTCTTGGCCAAATTGTCTACAACAAATGTTTCATATTCTATTTCACCTGATCAAACTAATTCCAACAGCTCAGATTTAACTCTAGTCTCCTAAATTTATGTGTTTGTCTTGAAGAAACAGTATTATATGTATTTTCTCCAACAACTGTTGGGGATGCATTCTAATTTCATGCTAATGATAAGGAGCATTATCCATAATAATTATGCTATTAGGTTCAAATTTAGGGAACACTTTCTCAAACCAAACCTTAAACACTCCGCCTGTCATTTTATTGTGACAGTCTTCCATTTTTTTTAAATTCAGAAACAAAATCCCTGCCCTCCACAAAACCATTCGTGTTTCCTAAATGCAGAACTATTAAATGTTTCCCTTTACTTGAGGGATTTTTAAATCCTCTATTGGAAGCAGATAAAAAGACCTGTTTCTTGGTAAGTAATAAATAGCTCACCTCTGCCGTTGGAAATATTTCCTTTGTCACAAGAAATATTGTCCCTTTTCACAACAATACTTTTGCAGTATCTGCTTACAAATTGAAACGCTATTTCTTTGAGCAAATTATGGAGTGAGGATCTTTACAAATTAGGCAATTCTAGATCACTGTTCACTGCGTGCAACATTTTATTTATTGTAGGCAGCTCATAAGTGAAAAAGAACTGATGCACTTTGCGCGCAATAGCTGTTTGAACAAACTTGTCACACTTCACATCCAAAATACTTCTGCAGCATTTCCTCTTTTTCCTGTGTGTCAAGAGCTTTCTGTAGTTTATACTGCTTTCAGAAACACAAGTAAATTCTGCTGTTAAACTGAGAATATTGTCTAAAGCAAGAGTAGGGTACTTCCCACAAAACTGATTGTATACATTAAGAACAATTCTTTTATCACCTCTTTTTAAGGGTTTTCCTTGCCTATGTTTCATTACACTAGTATCACATGCCTGCAACATTACTTAAACTTCACGCTCTCCATGTGTTGACTGTAGCAGCAATTACTATGAATTGTACAGTGCATGCACATTGTTGCTTAATATGGATTAAAATTCAGTAAATTTCCATTCCTTAATCATTCATACTGTGTTGTTTAGTCATTGCATAGCTTAATATGATATTTGTGTACTTTTATCAGCAATTTAAGAGGAACTATTTTTTATGGAGAAAAGTGGTAAAGCATTCAGACTTGTTGCAACCTGTAGCTTTTGTTTATATTACTGGTAAATTAAGGATGGATGGAGTTTGGTCTACTATATTCCAGGTCTTTCATGTGCCTTGCTTGCCCCTTATGAGCAACCTTCTGGATATTAACGCTCTCGCACAAAGCCGTGGATATATTTTATCTGGTTTGCGGAATGGCAGCATAATGTCTTTTACTTACTGTACACCACCAACCGATAACAGGTAGACAAAGAATTTCAACCACTGGAGATACATGTCCAGTGAGGTCCACTGAACCTAATTAAAGGACTTCTGGGAAATGCTCTCTTTTTGTGTATATGTGTGTGCGTGGGTGCGTGTGTGTGAGAGAGAGAGAGAGAGAGATGCTTCCAAGGGTGAAAAACAAACATTTTCAAAAAAAAAATAACTAGGAAACCTTAAAAGATAAAAAATTTGCTGTATTAAAAAGTAGAGGTAAAATGTACAATTTGTGGTAAATTGTTTTGTAGCATTAGCTATTTTCAAAATATTTTGCGTTGCAAGTTAGATCTTTCCCAAGTGTAATCTTATGGCCATGCATGAATGTTTGCATTTGTTTTCTTTCTTCTTTCTTTTTGTTTCCATCACAAAATCTTATTACCATGAATAATATTTGAATGCTGTTTCTGCATGTTGTAATCTTGTAACTAAGTACTTCTTGCTTAATTTAAAGCGATTCCTAGGTAAAATATTTCGTAACATAAACATGGATGGATGAATCACTGTTTATGAGAATAGTATAGTATATAACAGATGTATGTAAGTTTGTCTTAGAGAAAGTCATGTGAGTGTATCACATTAGATCTTTTTATGTTTCAGACTGTCCTCCTCGTTATGGATAAGGATCTGACATATCCACTGCTACTGTCAGTAAACCTCATTGTCAACACTCCTGTCAACCAAGAACAGCAATCAGGATCATCAGTGAATGAAGATGGTGGCTAGTGGCTGGCTAGTGAAAACTCTGCCCATTAATTATATCACATCTAATTTCTTGTGAGTAGCTAAAATGTCGGTCTTGATACACTGATATATCATGGAGAGTGTTTGTACACATGTTGCGGACTAAGTAAACAGAAAGAAATGTTGAGGGTTTATTATTGAAACAGAGATCGCAATATCTAGCCTGTAAAGAAACATGGTTTAACAGCATTTATTATGTAACATTAATCATAGTTAGGCATAACTATTTGCGGTATATATGGAATGCTTTGTAATGGGATGAAAAAATTCATGTGGGAAGGGTAGAGCATGCTACAGTTGCAATAATAAAGTTACAGAGAGAGCACAGCCAAGTTTAAGAGCAAGTAACGTCTTGACCAGATTGAATTGCACTTCGGTTGTTGGGAGGCAGTTGAAGGGATGATAGCCAGTAGGTTCCCTTAGAGGTATGGTGCATATAAAATCTCAAGTGTTTTGAGCAGCATCTAAGGTGTTGCTAGACCAAGTTCCATGACACTGACACATTTAAGTACAAAGGTACAAAAATCCATTTGTTGCTGTCGTATGTATATATGTTTATCCAAGTGCTAAGTCATTACAAAATTATAATCTTCATGGCTTGGTTTCAGCCCTGGCTCTTTTCCAGGCCATGAAAATCTACCCTAATAACAAAGTAGTCCATTAATACAGTATTCCCGGTTGTTACACAACTCAAAGAACTGCACGTGCAGAATCTGAGCCAGTTACACCAACGTTCAATCACTTGTTAATCATCCATACCTATTTAGTTTCGACTCAATACAGATATTCTGTAATTCCTCATTTGTGACTCACCTCTGAAAATTTTCTTTACTGCTGCCTCAGATCTTAACTGAAGCCATTTTTCTTTTAATCAGCTGACGGTCTCTTGTATCTGGACATTAACTCTGCTCCAGATTTCTTCTTATTCCCTTTAATTTCTATATACCTAATCTAAACCATGCTAACCCCTCTCTTTCTCTCTATCACACGTATCACTGCAACCCCATTCATACCATCCTCTTTTAATTCTCAATATAGCAACAAGGAACTTTTCTCACTTATGGCAACAAAAAAGTTTTGTCCTCAAATCTTGTTCTAATCATCTTCCAAAATCCTCCTTGCAAATTGTCTTACTTAACCTAACCTCCACCATTCCTTCGGAAACAATTTGTAACCAATTTTCCTTACCCAATTTGCTTCTCTTAATTGGTCTCCTGAAATTTTAAACTGTCTTTCAAAATATGCCATGTAGTATCTGTTACACTCTTAAGATTTTAATACTTTCTCCATGACCCTTCCTTTACCTTCCCCATTTCTACCAGAGCACCAGCATAAGCTGCATTTTGTGGAATGCCTAACATAATAAATTTTACGAAACATTAGCATCTTATTTCTCTCTTTCCAACTCTTTCTAACCCCCAAATAATGGATTATAATCTGCATGCACTAAATTAACTTTTCTACATCAACAACAAAACACTAACAAGCATAATACTTCTTTATGCTTATTGTAACTCTTGTTTGTCTATAAGCATCTGTAATAATCACTGTTACTTTTTCAGCTTATTACAGAAACTTAACACAGCTTTTTAAATTAGTTTAACCACTCATAACTAGAAAGTTGTAAACAAAAACCAAGGATAAGATTATTGGTATGTAAGTGGAAATTGAAATTGCCATTGTGCTTAATGATATGTTTATAAATCTCAGATATACATTGCAATGCAGAATACCTTTAACATCTTACACTTCCTTTATTGTAAGAAGTAAACCATATTCTGTCATTGTCAAACCATATCTGGCTTGATCCATGTTACTTCACAAGACGAAAAAATTAAAGGTGGACTAAACTGTTTTTTTTTTTACTATTTTGACCTGTTAGACGCATGTTCTACTGCATGAAGCACTAAAAGGCCAATGTTGGTACAGGATAATAGTTGATTATAAGTCCATTTTATTATTAAAATTGCTTTTGCGGGTTTGTGCTGAGGATAATGAGATGCATGCAGGAAATGTTGAAGGCAGGGTCACAGCATACCTTCTGGTTTCTGCATGTTACATTTGCATTGGTGAGTTTAGCAATTTACCAACAAATTCAATGGATTTTAAATATTAGAGGGATGGTAAATATTCCCATTGATAAAAAGTTTTCTTTATAGAGTAATATAAAATATTATATAATTTTATTTTCTAATTAGTAGTTTTGCAGCTGATGGCGTGCAGAAGTAGCTAGATATTGTGTGTGCTCCATTCCTCCCTATTCTGTCGACTGCCTTGATTCATTTCTGTGCAGTTCATCACAACCATCAAAATCCATTGTAACTGCTTAATCATTATATTTATTGGTCTCTATGATGGATGTTTTATTGTAGTTATGTGATAGAGTGATGACTTGTAGTTTCTCAGCTGTCGGGCAGAGAAAAGTAGGATGCTTTCTTTATAATAGGTGCGCATTTTCCGAACTTCCTTTTCTTTATCTTCTCTGTTTACTTATTATCATTTACGTAGAAAAGATCTTGCTCGTATTATTAACATTAAAAGAACTCATTAATTATGTATTATTTTCACACAAAGACAAAATAATCCATTTTCCATAGTACTAACAATGTCTATTGATTTTCCTGTACATTGGTAGTTAATGTCTATCATGTTGTTCTACCAACTAAAATCATGTTGATGTGCAATGTAACATAAAGGATAATAAATACACAGTTATAACATATATGCAACATAAAATAAATTCCTCAAAACAAACCATACAAATATCAATCATTAACATGTAATTAACCCTAGAAATTATGACCAAATTTATATACCGCTTCATTTCTTAAGTCATCTTAAAGAAAATCTCAATTGTCACACAAGCTAAACATCTTATTTCCAACTGGGGTGAAGAATTATAGTGGATGTTATTGTATCACGTCACTGCACAATGCGCACACAAGATCATTTACAAATTGAAAATCCATTTGACTGTTGTGTTCATCTTTGCATCATCATCATCATCATCATCATCATCATCATCATTTGTTTCAATTTATAATACAAAAACTGCTTTGTTGCATTCTTTTGAAGCACAATTACCCTGTATGGGAAAATGGTGATAATTCATAATCTTCAGCACATCACAGCATTTCTTTTAACTATGCAAATCAAATACGAAGCATTAGATAATTGCCAACCCTTTCAAAGACAAAACACTTAATATATGTAACAAATGAGCTGAAAATTTGAAACACTAACCATCACTTAATAAAATACCTTGAACATTTTCAGATACTAACTGCACCCACCCTTAGCAAGTGTCAGTTGGACATTTATCACCAACACAACACTGTTAAAAAGCTTCTACTTAATAAATATAATAAAACCTCTAATGTTTTAGTGCTCTGTATATACTTGTTGACCCCAGTAAAGGTCAGAAGATCATTATGCTGATCTGACAGTAGAGATATATCTTAATGTAAAGAGAATATATCAAAGGGACTATTGTAGAGTAACTCTGAAGTATTTACAGACATGTAGAATTTTGCAGGAGTACCTTACATCATAAAACCATACTCTTTGCACTAAAGCATTTATTAAACTTTGTTTGTTTTTGCTCGAATGGCATTATTGCATGTTTTCTTTCCTGTGGGTTGAACTGATCTTTTAATAGGTAACCTTGCTGCATGTAGGTGTATATACAATAATATATCAGTAAAACCATTGGCGTTTTAAAATACAATCACATAAATATAAATTAAACACTCCAAAATAATTTGGGAAGAACTTGATTAAAAGTAGTAGTTTCAAAAAAAAAAGCTCCAAAATAAACTAAATCATCTTAGCAAAACTTCTTGTAGCAAGATTCCGATTTAATTTCTACAGTATGACTGTTGTAAAAAATACATGAAAAAAGTCCTAGGCAATATTTTTTCTGTTTGTTTTTGGGAGACATTTTCCTATTATTATGTCCATGTATATATATTATTTTTTAATGCATTCGTAAGTACCAACATGCTGCATTGGACTCCTTTTATTGCACAATATGCAGTTGCAGCAAATAAATTCTCTTTTGGGCCTATCTCCAGTATACTTTCCCAAGGTATGCTCTTGACTGCAGCTATACTGTTTTTTTCTTTGCATCTTTTCAGATATAGCATCAAATTATATTCTTTTTAAAGAAAACAACTTTTAAAAAGTACAAAATTTGATGTGCATTTCAATACATTATTTTATATTCTGTTGTACAGGAACACTTGACAATGGAATTGATTCATGATAGCTACATAAACACAATAATTAAGCTAATTTCAGGTATTTCTTAACCCCCTGATGCATTATCCCAAGCTAACTTTGACTTAATGAATTTGAAAAAAATTATGTAGGTTAACTTGGTCAGTTTTGGTTTTGTGTTTACAGAATCATCACCCTGCATATACTATGTTATCAGTGTGTACACAAGCTGTTTTGTTTTGTGCTAAACACTGGTTGCACAGAAATGACAGACTAGGTTAATTCAGCCTTTTTTATTTCTTCCTTCCTTCCTGAAATATAAAGTAAACAAACATTCCTAGCTGGATATAACATATAATCTCTTTGTATATGTATAAAATCTATTTTTTAAGAAAAGAAGTTTTTTACGGTTTACACAGAAAAATGGGCACATTAGGTGTTTAAAGAATTAAATAGAAGATGTAGGATTTCTGTAATTAAGTGTGTGCACACTTCAAAATATTCCTTTGTGCAATATCACAGGATACAGGATAGATTGGGGGGGGGGTTAAGAAATACCCCATGTATTGTTGATGCCAGGTTTTACATCTTTTATGAGCTTAATTTGAAGAATAATCCTTTGAATCCATTGGACAACATGCATAAAATCAGTTCTTAATTTTTAATAATTTATTTCAAATAGTTTATAAAGATAATTCATTGTATCAAAAATTTTTCTTCCAAAAGGCAACAGAACACTAGCAGTCTGAGTTAGGTGCCATCCGAGTATTTATTTATGTTGAATAATAAACCTTTCATAGCTATTATATTGATTTTTTTTTATTAATAATCAATGGAAAATTTGGACATGTGTGAGTGCAATAATTGCAAACAATATCAAAACTGAAAATCTATCTGTAGGTTTCAAACAGAGTTTAAAAAAACATTAAAGCATCCTATTTCATGTAACTTGTAAAATTGGGATGTTTTATTACTGAGAGATAAAAGTCAAAGTTTGCTGATCTTAAAAAGAAGGGGGTCAAAGAAGGGGATGGTTCTCCTTTCATACTTCATGCTCACACTGTATCTTATATAAACATTTAATTGGCACATTTCAAACTATGTGAATGACACATTTTTCACTATGGCATTTTTGGAGGGTATGCTTGACTTGGTCATGATGCTGTGGGCTGGAGTGTGGACCTGTGGTTCCTGGCCACAGAATGTGCCTGGGTTCAATTCCACTCATGGGGTTGCGGATTTTAAGTCCTGGGTATAGGTCCAGGACCTACTAGCATCGTGAGGAAAGTGGGCAGCAATTCTGGCTTTGTGAGCCAACTTCCCAGCTGGGGAATGCATGGTGCTGGACAACATCAACTCTCCATGCTCGATTGGATGATCGCCCACTTCTGCCATGCATAAGGCCAGCAGTTGGGTTGGCAGGCTGTAGCACCACAGGATTTATTTTTTATGACTGGCTTCTGGTGTAGCTTACAATTGTGTTCCAGTTCTGTATGTAAACGTTATGTTTTCTGAGAAGCTCATACTTTGTAATTATAAGTATGAGGTTTGAAAAATGATTAGCAGGATGAATAGTAAAACTTTCACCAATCATTGCTGCTAAGTGACATGCCTCATAGAAATCCATGCATTTTATAAAAAGTTATCTGTATAAACTTCTTGATTATACATCATGAGTAAAAGTGTGTAGCAAACATGCTAATTACTTTGCACAACCAACAATGCAGGGTGCTGACTGGGCAGCGCCAACCTTGTTCACCCTGTGCTGAATGCTTTCTCTGCAATTTGAGTCTCTATACTTGTATTATTTGCTTGGCAACATTCATCATATTGTGATTTACAAGCAGCCTTCTGTACATTACTTATGCAGCATGTAAGCAAACATTCTGGTCATTTTTTCTTTCCTTCTTTGGGCTTTCTTGTAGTTTGGGGTGTTCATATAAAGTAAAATCTTTGTTTTTGCAAAGTTCTATGTACAAATTTTTCAATAAAATTTTATTTATAATAAGTTAACAATTGTAAGTACAGCATATTTATATGTGTTGATATGCAAGTAATACATATTATAAAAATTGTTTATAAGATAAATATTTTAGTTGCTTTTTCTACTTTGCTTGAAGTATAGTTAAATTTTATTTTTTTAATCCTTGTTATTATTTAAATATATATTCCTCTACATCGTGTAAAGAGCTATTCGTCATGTTGCTTACTTTTTGTATCTGAGAAAAGCAAAAGTAGCTCTATAATGTGTATCACTTTCTCTTCTTAGACCTGCTTCCATCTACTTTCTTGATGCAACTTATAAGTAGTTGTCATGAATACATATTTCATACCTAAGGAGCGATTCCACATCAAGTCGCACAAATTTTCACAAAATTTTAACATCATGTCTCCAATTTTGTCCTTGGATTACAAAAACAAATTGAATTATGTTTTAAATTCATTTTTTTTTTAATCACAATATCTTAAAAAATATTGCACAATCCAGCTTGCGAAAAGCAGTACACCTCTCTACCTTTAAATTAAAATAGCTCACAGGCAATAAATGATAAAATTGTTACAAAGTGCAATGCAAAGCTTAATACATAATCTTTTACTTAATGTTTATTATAATTATTTACATTAATTTTAAAAACTCAAACATTTAAGAAGGTTCCAGCGTGGCGTGGCTTGAGAGCAGTAGCACAAGCAGCAGTTTGTCATTGGATGCCTTGTCAACTGTTCACAGCACTTTAGTTGCACTAGTTTGTTCACATGTAACTGTTAAATTTGGCATACAGTTGAGAAACATTTGAATTTTCAATCTTATCCTATGGGAGGCAACTTTGCTACAATTTAAATGCACACTGTTTTCCCTTCAGGCTCACATAAATACCATCTGGTTATTTTGCATTAGTGGTTGATGGAATAAATGAATTTAGCCTCTAAGGTACCAGGGATCACTTTTCATTGCTGTATCTTGCCTTAAAATGATCACTATGTTCAAAACCACTTCTGGACTATTCACGGTATTGGTATTTTGTAGCACACTATTATTGTTAGCAGTGGGTGGTACTTTGGGAGTTGTTTTTTCAACACGCATCATATAGTTTTAGGTTTGGCGACAAAGTTGAGTTCTCCATTTTTAATTTTGTAAGCATATTGCAGGTAACTAAACTTAATGATTTCTGACTTGTGTTATGCTTGGGAAACATTAAATGAATTGAAGCAATAGTCATAGCACTGTTTCTTTCACTCATTATGCACTTTCAGAAATCACAGAGTTAAAAATGAATTTCAAATGTAAAAAGCTGAACATAAAATGGCATTTAAAGTGAAACAGCGGAGAGAGGCTTAATAGAATATCAGATTCCAGTTGCTAAGTTCACCAAACTCCGGAAGTGATAGCCTATCATGTTTGTACTGCGTAATGCATTGGATGACATGCTGCTGCAGTGTGAAGCTCTGTCAGCAGTCTTGTGTTTTAAAACTCTATGCGCTAATACAAATAAACTGTTTAAAAGTGTGCTTAAAAGGAAGATCCCATCCTGATATTAACAGATTTAAAACAACATATATTACAGATTTCTTCTGTATTTTTTACAAATTTTAATATTATGGTGTTAAATATGATATTGCAGTTTAAAATATTCATATTTAAAAAAGTGATTGTTTCTTATTTCAAATAAATAGTATTTTGAGTAAGGAAAACCGCAATATTTTTATCTACAAAATGATGTATTATGCTTATCCATGACCATTCTGTATTCCAAGAATAAATTGCTTTTATGTAATGTTGTGTGCCTATAAGAAAAATGTTAAATATGCTGTAAATCCTAAAATAATTTGCCTTTTCACAACATATAAAATGTGTGTCCATTTATTTTTTGTGTGGCGCACGTAAACTAAAATTCAGAAAATTTAGAGAAAGTGATGTTTTATGTTTCTTTGGTTTGATGTGGAATGACTCATAGATGGGCTAGAGTTGATGGTTATAAGGGTAAATTAATTGAGAGTATATTATCTTACATTTTAGTTTACATCCCAGTACACATTAGCACTTAAGATTAAAAAAGGGTGCTAAAGGGAGCTAATATGTGCTATACTATTATTATTGGTGAATTTGCTGTTCTGTTACTTGCTCCATGTTTACTCATTACTAATATATGACATGTTTAAGAGACTGACATTTGTAATGTACATCATTAAGGCACATAAAACAAACATAAGGCAGTGGATGTTATAATAAAGCAACAAACATTTGTGATATATACATAAATGGGATCTTGTGTATATACAGATGAAAATTGAGTTGATTGGTACTCTGGACAAAAAAAATAAGATAAAGTATGTTGTTTGATGTTAGAATATAATTAAAAATAAGCGAGAAAATGACTAGCATGAATTTAAAGGGGGAAAAGAGTGTACCTTGAGAAAATTAAACTAAAATATTGCTTATACTAAGTTAACATCAGAATTACTTGCCCACTGTTAGAGATACTGCAAGTATTTTGTTGGACTTTTTTTGATGAATTTTAGCGGAATTTGCTTGACATGCAACTGTTAAACGATGAAAGTACAACTCTTAAAATGCTATTGTGAAAATAACACTAAATATAATAGTATTCAATAATGATGTTTAAGAATACAATTGCTATAATTTCTATTCAAAAAACTGAATTAAGATGCACCACAACAGGTGATATGGGACATAGTGTTGATGTTTTTGTAGCTTTTATTGTGATGTCCTCTGCCTGTAAAGTCTTGAAGTTTTAATTTCCTGCAAGTTTATCCTCTGAAAGTTAAGCATTCTTTTAATTTTACGAAGATCTTTTGATCCATTTATTTATTTATACATATACCTATCCTAAGATATTTCAAGGAAACTCTGCTACTTCTGACAGAATAATGCTGTGTTGTAAACTTGATAGGAAATGAAATGAAATCATGTACCGCTGTTATTGGTGTACTGGGACACTGTTAACTAGTGAAGACTGGAAATATGAAACATAAGCGCTAAGACTTCAAAAATATGTTTTTCTCTGCTAATATATTGCATGTGCCCAGCTACAGATTGTTCCCAGTGCAAATCAAGCAGAAAGAGGTTCAGACAATTACATACAAGGTCCAAGTGCATATCTTGCTACCATTTGGCATTACAAGTGCCAAGCAGTAGCATTCCTATCACATTACAATGTGAATACCTATGGTGTATTTTTGTGAGTAGTATTAGCCTCAGTTAATCAACCAAAACAATACTTGTAATGAAATGAGGTAGTTGGAGTGAGAAAAGAAAATGGAGAGCTGCAATACGAGGTGCAATCATTAAATTCCGGGACTAGTACCGTAGATGGAAATAAAATTACCTGATTTAAATTTGGCTGCCATCCCCTTCAAAGTAGTTCCCTTGGGCAGCTATATATCAATTCCAGCACCTCTGCCATTTTTGGAATGCACCCTGGAAGTCTTGTTCTTGAAGCATGTTAAGCACCTCCTGCGATTTGCATTGAATCTCCTCTACTGTGCCAAAACAGCTACCCTCTTCAATTTCATCTTGGGAAACAAAAAGAAGTCATAGGGGGCCAAATCTGGTGAATACGGGGGTGAGGAAGGACGACCATGTTGTTACGAACACAAACTGGCATGTTGCGAGAGCTCTGTGAGCTGGTGTGTTGTTGTCTTGGAACATCCAATTTTTCTTTGCCTACATTTATGGTCGTTTCCGATGAATGTCCTTCCTTAGATGTCTCAAAACATCACAGTAAAAAACAGCAGTCACTGATTGACCTGCAGCAACAAATTCACGGTGCACAATCCCTTGAATGTCGAAGAAAAGAAAAGATTATGCTCTTGGTTGTCCTTCAACAATATTCTGTCATTTGTGAAACATCGTGTCTGACTCATTGCTTCATTCACATAAGCTTGTTTCAACATTCCATGGGTTTCAGTTGCCAATTTTCCAAGTTTCACACAGAATTTGGTGTTTGCTGTCTGTTCCAGTTTTGGGTCCAGGGTGAACGTGCACGTGCTAGTACAAACTTATGTAACGCAGGTATCAATGACTCTATCGTTTGAAACTTTGTGTTGCTTATCTTCAAGGTGATTACTCGTCTGTGCTGTGCATGCATGTCAGTCACATGATCCGTTTGGTCACAGCAGACACAGTCCCAGAATTTAATGATCGAACCTTGTAGTGAGCAAACAAAAGATGAATATCTGGAAAAAATTGGAGAAAGAGAGACAAACACCGAGTTTTTAGAGGAATGGGAGCAAACATTGATGGTCACTTAGACAAAATGTTTAAACAATGTTTAGTGCTAGATATTGTATAACTCATTGCAAAATGATGCTAATTGGTAAACAGTGTGTAAATCCCATTCATTTTTAGATACTGAATAACAGGTGTTTTAGACACTGTTTAACTTTAAATGCCCTATTATTTTACATGAGCTGCAGAATCACATAATTTCCATTTTGCTTTTCTGCTATGTGATTCTTTGATATCGTTGCATGATATGAAGGAATTTTATACCCAGAAAGGTGATAAAACTGCAAAGAGTGCTCAGAGACCAATATGATCCCTAGAGCAGTATACCGGAAGTGAATTCAAAGCAAGATTTAGGTAATAAATCCAGATTTATGTTTCATTAATGAAGCGGTCCTACAACTAGTACCTCTGTAGCCCTATTTAACATAAATTAAATTAATGCTTGTACCTCTCATACACTGTTTCACTCTTCCTATGTTTCTTAACAGTTGTATGAGAAAAATACGCTTTAACACGTGTTCAAATAGCATCTAACCTGCTCTGCTAACCTGACCAATGTTCGGTACATGTGGCATATAATATATTTCAGCATAATTTAGTACCCCTCCTCTCGGGTTAATACATATGAGTTGATTTTTTTTTATAGATGCAAAATGTTAATAGGAAAAAAAGTGTGCTCAGGCTTTTCTCTAGATAATAAGCCAGAGATTACCTAACCTCATTTTCAATGAGATTTCATGTCATATCTAATGTGGAGGTATTACGAAATGTAATTTATTAATTTACTCTACTATTTGTGCTGTTTGGAGTGCTGAGTTGATGTATGCAGGCATAATAATGCATTTCTGCACCTGTATGAAGCAAGTTTGTATTACTATACATATGGTTTGTTCATTTATTTCTGGTGTTAGGTTCGAAAAGAAACTACTGTTAGATTATGTGTACTTTGTGTGATGAGCTTCAAGAATATTTCTTATGCTCATCCATAATATATATTTATAAATTGAACATTATTACCAAAAAATATTGGGAATATATTGATATAATAACATGTTTAATAACATATTTTGACAACCCAGCCATTTAAGTGAATAGAGCTGAATGTGTGACAAAGGACAATGAATAAGATACTTAATGAAATGTCTTACAGCATGTGTGAGCATCAGCAGACAGAATGCTGAAGATGCATTGTAGCAGTTCATCAGATTGGATGTGCTTAATACAAAGCCATGATTTTTGCACATTTACATTTTGGCACCACATAACATTCATATGGTATTTTTCAGGTTCAATAAAGCAACTGCTGCAGCAATTTGGAATTATGTTTACATATTGCAAATTATTAAGGCAACCAAATGTGTGCTTTGTTAGCTTTAAATTATACTTTAAAATTTTCTAAAGTGTGTGTTATAACGTTTTAAATTTTTTACCTGATTATTTTCAAAGCAAGCAATGTTTTGATAATCTTCTGTCTCAAATTGTTTTAATATTTCTGAAAGAGTTTCTCTTTGTTTTTGTTGCATTGTTTTTGCAAGCAGCCCTGCAGGTTCTATGCTTTATTGGAGGTATAAAACTGCTAAATTTATGCATTTCCATCAAAGAGTTCATACTGCTAATTTTTAATTACCTCTGGGTACCAAGAGGAAAACTGCTACAGCTAAGTGTTTGCCAAGAAAGGAATTAGAAAAAAATAGAAGTGAATGGCATAGCTTGTTCATGAATGCAAATGTATGTGACTCTTTAGATTTAGGTAAAAGTGAAGTAGACAGCATAATTCTTTATCATCACATTGTCTTTCTAAACATTTTGTCGCAAATTAGTGAAATAGACAAATAAAAATGTAGTTTTTTCCTGCTGTAAAATTTGAAAATAGGTACTTTGAATTTTATGTTTTGCCTCTTGTAGATGTATTTAGCTCTGATGCTGTTGTAAATAGGAGTAAATATGGAGTTGGTGATATTAGTCAATGACCTGAAAATCAAAAGGAAGCTTGGGATGCAGCCTAAGTGTTTAAATTCTAAGAGACTGTAGGAGACTATCAGAAAAACTGAATTACAGTCATTTTATGAGCTACATAATTCTGGAAGTAAATTTTTTAAGAAAGAAAATTGGATATCAGGAGTTTGAGGATTTAAATGTGGTCAACTATCTTCAGATGTGCTTATTACTGTAACAAAAATCATTCTTAAGTAACTTAAAGCAACTTAAAAGCTGAAAACAACACAGTCGTAAGAAGTAATAGTTATCTAAAACAAAATTGCATTTCCTTTTTTCAAACATTGGCTAAGAGTTGGATTATAATGTTTGCGTATTTTAAATTTTCACATGTTACATTAACATACAGTTCAGATAAGCAGGTGGAATATTTTGTGTATGAATATCTAATGAAACACACTAATCCAATTTAACTCCATGTTATGGTAGTTACTTAAAGGATAGCAATTTTGATTTTGTAATGTAAAAGTTTTAGCAAATTAAGAGCCTGTAAATCTGCAATTTAATGAGACCTAAACATTTATTTTTTAGAGTTGAACATTAGCTGAGTTGTTTTAAGATTTGTTGTCGCACATTGGTCTTTGCTTCTTCAGCTACATCTGGAGAACTAGGATCAAGACATTGAAAATCTCTATATTTCTTTTCACATGGATAAAGTTTATAGTACATAGTTCAAAAAGGATCATAATTTCATCAATTTACATTGTTAAACATTGGACCATTTTTAAAAATGATGTAATGCTACCTGGAAACTGTATGGAAGTAAGATTCCTTTTCTTGTAACATGTAAAGAAACAAAAGAAATGAAATGGTGTTAAATGTATGATTAAAGTAAAAGATCAGAATTCAATTAAATTGACTTGTGAGTAAAAGTACAAACTTGCTCAGAAACAGAATCAGAATTTAGAGCCAAAGTGTTAAGAAATGTCAGGATTTTTGTTTTTAAAAGACCACATGGGAAATTGTCCCAGAGCAACCACATAAGGGATTAACTTCACATGCATCTTGATTACAGAAAATTAATTTCATAATTAAGTTTTCTAATATTCCTAGAAACATAATTTCACAATATAAACATTGAGAGCACAACTGCATCCATTCTAGTAAATGAAAAAAAGAAACACAAGAGAAAATAAAAAGCACAAAACATATAGCTGGTGTTATCTATTAAGAGGATGCCATAGGGAAGTTTTGCAATTTGTGTTTGAGCTAGGTTGCAATGAATCTCATTATGGTTTAGATTACAAACACAATTTTTATGGGTTAGGCCACTAGTGCTCTCATAAAGTAATCATAATATCCTAATCAGTTCCAGTATTTCCAGAAAGGGAATATGTATAGTAAATTATTTCATGTTTATAACTGCTGTAGGTGAAAATGTTTTATGAATTAATTTGTTTCTTATATTGCAGATCAGTGTTAGTCAAATCCATTGTGTTAGTTTTGCATTTGTAATCTCTCTTTGATGCAGAATTTTAGACAAAGGAGGCAGTACTATATGCTTTAAGAAGAATCAGCAAACTATTGCAATACATAAAAATATTAATCCAGAGAATGTGATATAATTAATGAGGGCTCTTACTCATACTTTTCATAATTCGTGCTACAAAGAAATACAAATGCAACAAAGTTTTTGGTTTGTATGTTTAAGTGGGTGCATTAGAATGTGTGCAGTTTTTAATTACAAAACCATAATTAACAAATTGAACGTTATGAGAATGTTTGATGCATAACCAAAAAAGTAGTGTTTTGTGCTACAGTTAGAGCAGTGTCTTCCACACTGGTTTAGGTTAGAAACAGTGCTTGTGAAATAAGGTGCTTAATTCTACATAATGTTTAATATTAGGACTGGAGAAAGAAAGAGAAAAAATAATTCAGATAGTAGTAAGAAGTACAGATAGCTTATTAGTAAGATCTTATTTTGTATTTATTGCATTATTACTTAATATAATTTGTATACTTCCATTCCATATAGCATGCATTTTCCATCAATAACTTTTTCAGTTGTAATTAACATTCCTACATTATTTGAAATAGAGAATGAGATATGTTATTTAAAAGAGAGATGGAATGTCAATAGTAGTTGTCATCATAGTTATTATTATTATTATTATTATTATTATTATTATTATTATTATTATTATTATTATTATTATTATTATTATTATTATTTAATTTATATGGTAAACACAAACCAATTCAATATTTGTCTATGTATGTTCTTTTTTCTTCTATTTCACATTGTAAATCTTTATTTGTTAATCTTACGTCATTTTAGTACACATATTCATACATTATTGTAAGTTTAGAATACATCTTACATCTTTCGTATTCTGTTTGTGAATGCCACTTTCAATTTTCAGCCTTTAATTATTTCTGGCAAATCTCTTCCAGCTGTTGAAGAGTTTGTGATATAATCATATGAAAAGGATTCATACACTAAGGTTTCCAACCGGAACACATATCTGTGAAACTTCATTTCTTCATGCAATGTCTACTTTCAGTTGGGGATAAACATAACAAATGCTGATTATTTTATCAAATAAAAGAAACAAAGAATGAACTAAGAAAAGTCTTTCTCTAAATTTTTTAACCACATATCTTCAGTTAAAGAAGTGAAAATAAATGTTAAAAAAAAAAAAGGGTACTTGGTTTCATTTTGCAATGAATGAAATTCAAAACAAAGAAATAATCTTTTGTCAAAGTTACTCCTTACATCTGCATTGCCTTACATGAAGCTCAGGCTCCTGGAAATAGCATCAATACATGTGAACATGTCCATTTTTATGTTACTATGTACTGTAAACCTTTCTCTTTCATCACAATGAGTATCAGTGATTATTACATCTTTTAAACTGTTAAAATTTCGATCAGAATACATTTAGAGTTGTACCTTATGTACTGCTCCTTGAGTCTTAGAAAAGTGATAATTCACTGCTGCTTATATCTGACCACTTTTTAACATGGGATTGCTGAATCACAGAAAAGAGAATGAATGTTTTCATTGTGCAAAAGAGATATTTATCACACTTTATTTGGTATATTGGTGTTTATTTATACAATGGTTAGTCAAAAGGAGAATGCTGTTCCATCTTTCACACTAATTGAAAAAGGTCCCTCTAAAGTTACAGGATTATAAAGTGATTGGGAAATCTAATTTATTAAATTACTGATAAAAATGTCAAACATAATTCATTTCCACATTTAGTTCAGTAGTTTCATTGGTGGCTCTCATACTGAAGTTCTATGGTTAGATTCCCAGCTATAGTGCAGCAAGTTTTAAGTTGCTTCTATCTCAGCCTTCACCTCTGATTAGTCTCCAACATCCAAGAATGCCTTTCTTTATAGAAAAATTACATGGAAAACTCGGCTTTAGAAAGAAGGTTCATGTGTTTCCCAACCAAATCCTGAATGGACTGCAGTACAATGTTTGAAGCTTGGATGTTAGGATGAGACTAAGTAAGCTTGTGCCATTGACTGCTGCCCAATGGGCCAAATAGCACACTTCATATTCAACTAGAAGAACCAAAGGTTTCATCCCATTTTGGATGAAAATTTTTGGTTATGTGTGATGTCTCAAAAATGTGGACCATTGATAGGCTAAAACTAGTGAGAGAAATTTCAGTAATGTACACTACCACATAGACACAATTTTTGCACCATTCTTTTTTGTATTATTATCATTATCATCAATCCTTGCATTTGATTACACCAGCAGCTACTCCATAGTACATAATAGTAACACTGTCAGTCAAGAATGTCTGAGCTTTAGTAGGACAACCTTCCATATTGATGCCCTGCTAACATTCCTCCATAACTGGAGCTAAATTTTCTACATAACTACAAAAAGTAAAATTTATAGTTATAAGTTAATGCAGTCTACAGAAAATGTAGTCGAAATAGCAATTAAAATGTGTATTGCTGATCCGTAGTTAAAGGCATATCTATAATCCACTTGCTAATTCCACTGAGTAATTGGCAGGCTATGAATGGCAAAAATGCAGTGGGTTGGGATTGAAGACATTGTACCAATATGGTTCTGTTGTTAAACATGCTGCTTACTAAATAAACTAGCCAAAAACTACAGAAATGCAAATATTTTATTGACTCAAAACTGTAGTAAAATCACTTGATTTGTAATTGACAAAGACACAAAGGGAAAGAACTGTTCAGGTAATGAAAATGTTACAAAATCCTACAATGTAATATGAAAAAAGAGAAAGTATACTCCTTAGATTCTGCTTATCCTCTGGCATTAATGATCTAAAATAAAGAATTGCACTTTTTCTCATCTCTGTATGTGGTAAATTGGTAATGCTGATAGCATTTATCTTTTTTTGCAGAACTGTTTGGAAAATAAGTTATTCAAGATTAATTGCTCAGTCTGATTAGTGCTCTAGAATGTTATGTATTATGCATAAATGTGCATTTGGTTGCTTTATTAATTTAGAAATTTCACCACAAAGTATAATTCTGCTGTTTCTGAAATACAGAAACATTATAAAACATTCTTTTGCAATACAACAACAGATTGACCTGGTTTTCTTATCTTGTGTTGAATGCCATACAGTTGATGGTACTTCGACACTCAGTTATCTTTGTGACCATTGTGTGCAAGTCAAGTGAAATCAAGACAGAAGCATTAACAACTCAGGGTACGTTTGTCTCTGAAACAGAATGTAAATGGTAGTTAAAATCACCTGTCCTTGTTTCCTCCCATATTTATAGGGATTGTAATGGTACAGCTGATCTTAAATGCCCTCCACTCTCTTCCTAATAATCACTTGCAGTGAACAGACCTCTAAATCCATGTGCAATTAACATGACAATAGGTTCACGAAGATATGGACTGCAATTATCATACATAAAAGATTTTGTAGGCTGAAGTATTGTAAACATAAATTGAAAGTGAGCAGATGCATTCAGTTCTTTCTCTTTCATTCTTCCTTTAGTTAATATTTTTTTTGAAGAGCAGCTAATTATATTTTGGTTGTCATCAGCAGAATTGATAAAATATGTCAAAAAAATACACATTGTGTAAAATGTATTGTTTAACAAAACTCTAGTCTGATAAAGGTCCAGTAATAACATTGTTTTGGTCCAAAATGCAATTGATCCTTCTTAAATTTTAGTCATTTGACATTGATGTCATAATGCAATATTAATTTGTCAACTGTATGTCACTGAAATGTTTGTACATGCAGATCATCTGATATAGTTGCTTAGCTGCATATGTTAATAACTTTGGAGCATTTAAACAAAGATGTAAGAGATATTTTTTTAGATATTATTAAGCTGCCATTACATGTATAACTTATCAAATTAAAGCACTAGTCAAATATTGTGTGCTCTGCATATCAGAGGAATAAAATGTGTGTTCTATCTATTGCATTTACAACAATAAAAGTATATAATAATTCTTTCTCTTGACTTTACTTTAGGTTTGTAGCAAACAAAACTTTTACCTTTTAGAGGAACTTCTATCCTATATGCTGTTTTTTTGCTAAAATTGTACCAGTGATGCAGCTCATTAAACTTACTTTATTAAAGAGGTTTGAAGATAAGTGTATTGGCAATATTGTTACAGAAATTTTATTATGACACAAATGTATGAATATCATACAAAATAATATTAACTCTTTTTTTTTTTCCTTTCCCAACTGAATACGCAGTATCACAATTAATATCCATAAACTGAAATAAATGCTTTAAAAAAAATCTGATGCGTTACACTCACATGACTTTCTCTACTCTTGTACAAACTATTTTTACAAACGCTTATTCTCTATCTACTTCATGTTAATCGAGATTAAACATTTGCAGACTCTATCTTATTGCTAATTTTCTTGTAGATGTAAGGGGAATATATATTTACAAGGGCAATATAGAAATACAGTAGCCTTTAAGCACATACATATCTCTTAATAGCTGGTTGCTAGGTGCAGCACCATTCTCTTTGCCACAGATTAATACTATTTGCATATCCAAGACAAAAAAAGAATAACGAATTCCCATTTGAGAAAATAAGTATTGAAAAACTTAAGAGAATAACAAGCAATATCTCGAAAATGGTTCACTCAACAAAAAAAATGTATATGACATACATTGTGTATTTTAATGCGATCTGCATTTTTTGTGTAGTAAAATTTTGTCTATCTCTTATGGTTTACCAGTTATGCAAAAGTCGTTCACAATGAAGAATACTTTTGGAGACATTCTCAGAAAATTCAAGATATACATTTTATTTGTCATGAAAATATCTGAAACATATGATATTTTAATCAAAATTGTTAGAGCCATTTTTGAGAAAATTAAAATTTTCGAAAAATGTTCCATGTAAATGATAATCTGGGGTGGGGGGATTTTCTTGAAAACCTTCATGTCGCATCTCTGGAAGATACTGAACCTAAATACCAAGTTTGGTGTTTATCCGACTGTTCGTTTCTCAGTTATGCTGTTCACAGACAGACACACACACGGACATGTTTCCAAAAATACTTTTTACTTTCTCTACTACGTATAGTAAGTAGGGGAAGTATTGTATTCCACCCAAAAATTCGATACCGAGATTTCACTGGAAATACATGTTTTGAGACCCCCTGAATCCAAAAAAAGCATTTTTGGAAGCATGTCCATGTGTGTGTGTGTGTGTCTGTCTGTGAACAGCATAACTCAGAAACGAACAGTCGGATAAATACCAAACTTGGTATTTGGGTTCAGTATCTTCCAAGGATGCGACACGAAGGTTTTCAAGAAAATCCCCCCACCCCAGATTACCCTTTACATGGAAGATTTTTCGAAAATTTTAATTTTCTCAAAAACGGCTCTAACGATTTTGATTAAAATATCATATGTTTAAGATATTTTCATGACAAATAAAACGTATATCTTGAATTTTCTGGGAATGTCTCCAAAAGTGTTCATGGTGAACGACTTTTGCATAACCGGTAAACCATAAGAGATAGAGAAAATTTTACTACACAAAAAATGTACATCGCGTTAAAATACACAATTCCTGTCATATACATTTTTTTTGTTGAGTGAACCATTTTCGAGATATTGCTTGTTATTCTCTTAAATTTTTCAATACTATTTTCTTAAATGGGAATTCGTTATTCATTTTTTTGTCTTTGATATGCAAAGAGTATTAATCTGTGGCAAAGGGAATGGTGCTGCACCTAGCAACCAGCTATTAAGAGATATGTATATGCTTAAAGGTTACTGTATTTCTATATTGCCCTTGTAAATATATATTCCCCTTACCTCTACAAGAAAATTAGCAATAAGATAGACTCTGCAAATGTTTATCTCGATTAACATGAAGTAGATGGAGAATAAGCGTTTGTAAAAATAGTTTGTACAAGAGTAGAGAAAGTCATGTGAATGTAATACATCAGATTTTTTTGGATTCAGGGGGTCTCAAAACATGTATTTCCGGTGAAATCTTGGTATCGAATTTTCGGTGGAATGCAATACTTCCCCTACTTACTATACGTAGTAGAGAAAGTAAAAAAAGGAGAGAGCACTATTTTTATGTGATAGAGGGGAACAAATTGTGTGTTTACACACTCAGAGTGAACCTTGTTATAGGTCAATGCTCAGCTACATTTTAAATGTTTCTATTCAAAAAGATGTGTTTATAACATCACTTGTCCAGTCACAATATGATATGCACATTCAAGCTTGATTATATAATGTTTTAACATTTAAAATCACTTTTTTCTCGCTGTAATTCAAATGACAGGATAAAGCAATGCTTCAGCAGCTGAGGACTTTAAACAGCCTCCTTGCTGGACATTGCCCTCTCAAAGATCAATAAGATGGACAAAGTTGAGGTGAATATACATAGATTCTCTCTCTCTCTCTCTCTCTCTTTTTATATTTTGGGAATCACAGTGAAGTTTTATAATGCACAAATTAAGTTTTTTATTATTCTAGCTTCAGTTTTTTTACCAGAACTTACTGAGACATGTTTTGGAAACTCTCGTCTCCATCATCAGCCTGGATTCACTGCTGTGCTTCCTCTTGTGACTAATAGATGGCATTATCTGGTTGGATGTACTGTGTAATGAGATCCTTTTCACATGGAACATCAAAGTTTAATATGTTGTGCTTCTTATGAATAAATAACTTCACAAATGGAGATTTCTGCTGCTTTTCTAAGGGCCTTTAAAGCTTCAGTTTTTCTAATGATTTGTGTACCAAAACTGCTCTGCAACCGCTGATTTTTCTGTTTGTTTATATTTCACATTTCTCATGTCTTCTTTAAACCTTGTGTCTATATTCCTCTTTGTCTTTCCTATGTACACTTTCTTGCAATCCAATTTCATAAATACCAGAAGTTTTTCCCACCGGAATTTTGTCCTTTGTATTGCTCCTGAGTACATTTTTTAAGGAATGTTTATTAACTGGTCTAAGGTTATATCATATTCTTGAATACTTTTGTGAATTTTGGAAAAGTCCATGGGTGAAAAGTGAATTTTTTGAACCTCTTTGTTTCTTTAATGTTGCTTAGTATAGCAATTTCCTTTATTTGTTTCTTTTGGAATTTTGTTATCTTCCTGTTTACTATCTCTTTGGTGAAGCCATTTTTATGTACAGTTTCCAGGATCTTGTATTCCGTTTTGTACTCTTGTGTGTTCATTGGTATGTTTGCCAGTCTGAAGGTAAGGCTGTTTATTTATTGCGTATTTGTGTTCCCTGGGGTTGTAGCTGCCATTTTTAATATAGTTATCTGTCTGTGTGTGTGTGTCTTTTCTATGTATACCAAAGCATATTTTATTCTGATACCTCAGATTTTTTATGTCCAGAAAGAGGAGCATGTTATTGGCTTCTGTTTCTATTGTAAATTGTACTGATGTATCTTGTAAGTTCAGTAGAGATGTTGCATCCTTCACAAACTTGATGTCTCTTGTGAAAAGGACCTCATTGCACAGTACATCCAACCAGATAATGCCATCTATTATACTCGGCGCCAATCAAGAAGGTGATTGACAGTTACTAACCACGTGGCGGAAAGCTTTAAATGAATGGGAGGGGATGAATACGTCATGGCGGTCGTCATAGCAACCATTAGAAGGACCAATTAGAATTAAGACGTTTCCATAGCAACGATAGAAGCAAATGCCTTGTTGCGATATCGTAACACGTGATTGGCATGACGTGCCGGGCGAGCGACCATTGCAGTAAACATGAACTGCAGTCTTATCTTCTGCTGTTGCTGCAGTTATAAACAATGTCCTCCTTTTAGCCCCAGCTTGCTTATGTTTTTGTATCAGTTTAGAGATTGCCTGCGTACTGAAAGGTTCTTTTGCATCGTCCTATTTGTATGGTATTTGTGCGTGCGTGTGTGTGTTGTGTCAGCATTTATAATTGTGTTAACACGTGTAATGGATATTTAATAATGTCCAAAAATAGTGACAAAGATAGCGCAGCCAAACGAAAAACTGAGCGCACTCGGGAACCGAATAAAACTGTATTTGGTAAAGGTATCCCAATTAAAGGACAGGCGCGGGAAATAATATGCTCCATGAGAGAATATTTCGAAGAGGAGAAAATAATTCAGTGGCTTGTTCGCCGCAATATACCGATGAAGGAGGGACAAAAAAAAGTGAACTCGTGAAAGCAAACAAACCGCGATTTCCAAGTTATGTAGTCGATGGCATTGCTGCAGAACATGTTCACAAAATAGTTAGGCTGCCCCCATATCATTGTCATTTTAACTCGATTGAATTAATTTGGGCCGACATAAAGGGTTATGTTGGGCGAAACTATAAAGGTTTCACTGTGTCGTCAGTAATAAAGCTTACAGAAGAAGCACTAACAGCAGTAAAAGCTGAAAACGGGGGGGGGGGGGAACGGTGACTCATAAAAGGGGCGTAATAAGTGCAGCTTGGGAAAATGAAGGAGTTTTGGAAGAAACTATAGAACTGCTTGTCATTTCCGTGGGGAATTCTAGCAGCTCTTCAGATGATCATGATGACGGCGGTGGCAACATTGTCTATCAAACGGGCAGAAGCAGCGATGCAAGCGATTCGGAAATCTACATTTTTTTCCATTAGAATAAGCATCAATGTTCCACAGGTATCTCTCTTCTGTTAACGCAGATTTTTACACTGATATATTATTCTTGCATTTTCTATCTGCACGTAAATTCATTATTTTACAATTGTCTTCGTATACGAATATAAGTAATACCCGCTCTACAATGCAGGCGAAACCCAGTCGCCTTCGACACGGTTCTCGCACGCTCTCCACGTGGTCGCGATGAGCAGCAACGTCGCTTCTCTCCGCGAAATGTCAATCACCTTCTTGATTGTCACAAGTTGAGTATAGTATAGTTGCGCTGAGTATAGTCACAAGAGGAAGCATGGCAGTGAATCCAAGCTGATGGAGACAATGGTCTCTGAAACATGTTCCAGTTTCTGGTCTGGTGAAAAAGTGAAGCTAGAATAATAAACATCTTAATTTGTGCATTTATACATAGATTCTGTTTTGAAAAACAAGAAATGGCAAGGCTTATAGTTCGCAAATTCGAAGCAACTGTCCAACTAGGATTAAGGCACTGAGTTTGTTTTTCCAGCTCCAAGACAAATTGCTTTAACATAACCCAGGAAAACTATAGGCTTAATTAAAAACATTACCGGGACTTACAGTGGAGGGTATTCGCAATAGATCTATAAAGATCGCAGTGAAGAGAAGTCATAAGGCTTAATCGACACCATATTAATCTAAGCAATGCTTATCTCATTTGATAAGCCCATCTATCCATTTATTACGAACATTTTAATTCTTGGACACTACCCCCGCCGCTGTAACGTTGCACTTGACAGCTAGCGTTTAAGTTGGGACACTCGCAAAAACAAAACAAAAAAACAGATGAACTGTTTGGCTTCCTAAGCCAATCACAAGGCAGCATTCCGGTTGATCGATGACAAAGCGGAACCGGAGCTAGAAGCGGCTCTGTTGCCGGATGTAGCTATTCCCAACCACGTGCTTCAGTTTGTGAATCTCTAGCACGAGCGTCGAGTTGTTCTTTGCCAGCTACACATTGTTCTTTATATTTGTGGTTATTGTTTGATAGTTTTATTATTGTTCGTTTATATATTTATATATATTTCATTCATGTTATTTATTTATACAAGATTTAAGTGCGACAATATCTGACAAACGATGACGATCGCCGAGTGATGTATCACGAAGTGAAAATCCTTTGCGCCGAGGTGTGTCACTTAATAGTCAAGCATTGTAACTATTAAGGACACCCGGGAATTCTTTGAACAAGAAAAGGAGTACGTGAAGCTTCACAGCCATCCCTCTATTCCTGCTGATAAAGCCGTACACTGTCACTTCAACCCTATCGAATTAGCGTGGGGCGACATTAAGGCTTATGTGAGGGAGAACAATAACTTATTTACCATTACCGAGGTGGAATGGCTTTTGCGGGAAGGTGTGGCGACGGTGGACGCGGCTTCGTGGAAGAATAAAGTAGGTCATGTGAATAAGCTAATACGAAAAGCACAAGAAATAGACGGAATTATTAGTGAGTGTGAACCATTAATGATATGCCTTGGTGAAGCTGATGATGATGGCGACGACGACGCGGATTTGGATGGAATTGAGCCATTGCAATTTTAAATCGGTGAGTGAAAATAACTGTTATCGCATGCTTATAATTTGTTTTATTTCTCCTCATTGTAGCAGGCAAGTTTGCATTATTCTGTTTCTATATTGTTAAAAGTGCGTAATTTATTCTACATATGCTGCAATGTTTATGCATTTCAATTAATAATAATAATAATACAAAATAGTTTTTATTCATTGACGTTCACTACTTGCGTACACTTTTTGTATGCGGCTTACACACGGTAGAAAGAACTATCAGCTGTTGTTTATTAGTCACTCTGGCAACGTCGCAACCACAATATAGCCAACCTTACGCGAAGCCACACGAACTGTCAAGTGGAAGGATTCAGCGGCGGGGGTATAACTAAATTCACCAATTTTATGCAGTTTAAGTTATCTCCAATCTATCATCGGATTTTGTAGTTATGTGGTCTGCATTATGACCAATATATAGTCAAGTGCACAGAAATATGCCAATGCTTCTGGTTTCCTATAGTGTTTTTCTTTATTTGATATTGGCAGAAAATTATCACTAGCCCTTAGTAAGCTAATCTCTTATTGGTTTGAATTAAAGTTTGACAAGTGCATTAGCCTATTAACAAAGGCGAGGCCTAGGTGAGCGGCAAAAGAGGAGTATGGAAACATTTCACCTAATGGCTGGAAGGTATGCTTTTGGAAACATTTCACCTAATGGCTGGAAGGTATGCTTTGCAACGATGATCCACACCAGACCCGAGAGTCCATCTCATATTGGTTTGATGTCAAAAGTCTGGCACTCAAACATTAACCTATGAACAAAGTCAGTTTCAGGCCCATGAACGAAGGAAAAGGGGGAAGTAAGACAAACATTAAGTAGAGTGCTAGAACCAGGTAAGGGGTGGGGACTGGGCGTGGCAGCAGTAAACTGCTGTGCCTTATATCTGCAGGATTCTATGCACTCTAATGTACGTATAAGATATACCTATTCATCTGAGTGATGCATTTAAACTAAGCCTGTCAGAAACTGTCATACTTGAGCATTGAGTACCAATGTACAAACCTACATTGGATTGCTGCCATTGTATTAAGTGATTCTGCAGTGGTGAAATGGTTTCCTTTGTGGGCTAGCAAATAAGGAAAGCATAAAAAGGTGTTTCAACAATAACTATGTTCTTTTACACAAGCCGTGTTAAAAGGTAAATCCCATAACAGGGATTTGAATTTTTCAGTCTGATTCTACCTTTCCATAAAGGTGTTTATTTTCATGAACCCTGCATATGATTTAGATGGGATGTAGAAGAAGCTGAAAGCTATTTCTTTATAGAGAGTTTTAAACATGTATGGGAATCTGGCTTGAAATGCATTTAGACATGGCTGCTGTTGAAGTTCTAAACATTAAGGTGTGTGGGGACATAACAGTTTGTGGGTATACAAAATAAAATCATTTAATTCATATAACATTTTGGTTATTTGTGCGAATCCCGTGCCATGGAGGTGGGCCAGAAGTTCATCTTTGGATACTGGATGTCTCATGCAGCATTGAATGAGGGTATTTTTACTCCAATCGTGTTTGTATTATTTTCATTAATCCCTTTCTGGTTGCAATGATAAAGATCACTTTCTTTTTAATGTTGAACCCTCATTTTCAAACTCCCATGGTATTCATAAACAGTTACAAAAATATATATTAGTACCAGTATTACAGGAGCATTTAAATAAGCAACTTGTGATAGTTCACTAATGGCGGGGAAGTGGGAGACTAGCGTTGCCGGCATTAGAAAACTAGTAAGCTGTAAGAAAGCATGTCCTATGATGTATAATATGGCAATATGTTACTCCTCAAAGTTCAACTTGTGAACGGAAAGGAGTGTGGTAGAACCTTACTGGCTAGAACAGTATGAGAGAGGAGGTTGTCATGGAAATATGTCCCTCCAGTAACTGTCACAAGTAGATTCTTGTTTAAAATAAACAGTAATGAAATGAAAGAGAAATTGACATATGCTGTAATGATGCCATTCCACTGCTTACTTTCCAAATTGTGCAGTAGTTTCTTACTGAAGTATAGATAAATGCATTTTAAAGGCATTTAGTCTTCTATTTGGTCCTCTATTTATTGCTTATAAAACCTCAAAATATTCAGGCTAATATAGCAAATGAACCTCCTGACATCAGTATTCAAACAAGGAACTAGCAAATAAGAGAAAACATGAATCCCTAAACACAACTAAACCTTTAGAATGTGCATATCTGAGAAAAGTAAGATTGTCAAAAGGATAAAAGATTAAATTTGTTTGAATTGTTACCAAGATTACACTTTTATATGCATACATAGAGGTATTTTATATATATTAGATCGATATGTTGATAGGTAAACGATTTTGATTCCTATGCAGGAGATTGAAAATCACAGTTGATGTTGGAGACAGTTTTACAAAACTGAAGCAGTTATAATTTTCGTTGAGTCCAATATTAAACGTGCACAAAATTGTCAAAACAAGTCAAACGACGTGGATTTGTACGCAAGAAGTTGCAAATAAGGACTGGACACATGGTTAGCCTATTATTTTTGCCAGATTCTAAACTATACGATTCCCAAATCACACCAAAAGAATTCCTTGATATCAGTGTTTACTTGAATTAATTTACAGAATTTAAATAAATTAAGTGATATGAATATTATAGAATTTCAAATATACACTACGTGATCAAAAGTATCCGGACACCTGGCTGAAAATGATGTACAAATTCGTGGCGCCCTCCATCGGTAATGCTGGAAGTCAATATGGCGTTGGCCCACCCTTAGCTTTGATGACAGCGTTCACTCTTGCAGGCATACTTTCCATCAGGTGCTGGAAGGTTTCTTGAGGAATGGCAGCCCATTCTTCAGGGAGTACGGAACTGAGGAGCGGTATCGATGTAGGTCGGTGAGGCCTGGCACGAAGTCGGCGTTCTAAAGGATTCGAGTCAGGACTCTGTGCAGGCCAGTCCATTACAGGGAAGTTATTGTCTTGTAACCACTCCGCCACAGCCCGTGCAGTATGAACAGGTGCTCGATCGTGTTGAAAGATACAATCGCCATCCCCGAATTGCTCTTCAACAGTGGGAAGCAAGAAGGTGCTTAAAATATCAATGTAGGTCTGTGCTGTGATCGTGCCACGCAAAACAACAAGGGGTGCAAGCCCCCTCCAGGAAAAACACGACCACACCATAACACCACTACCTCCGAATTTCACTGTTGGCACTACACACGCTGGCAGATGACGTTCACCAGGCATTCGCCATAGCCACACCCTGCCATCGGATCGTCACATTGTGTACCGTGATTCGTCACTCCACACAACGTTTTGCCACTGTTCAATCGTGTAATGTTGACGCTCCTTACACCAAGCGAGGCGTCGTTTGGCATTTTCCTGCGTGATGTGTGACTTATGAGCAGCCGCTCGACGATGGAATCCAAGGTTCCTCACCTCACGCCTAACTGTCATAGTACTTGGAGTGGATTCTGATGCAGTTTGGAATTCCTGTGTGATGGTCTGGATCGATGTCTGCCTATTACTCTTTACAACTCTCTCCAAATGTCGGCGGTATGTGTCAGTCAACAGACGAGGTCGTCCTGTGCGCTTTTGTGCTGTACATGTCCCTTCACGTTTCCACTTCACTATCGCATCAGAAACAGTGGACCTAGGGATGTTTAGGAGTGTGGAAATCTCGCGTACAGACTTCTGACACAAGTGACACCCAATCACCTGACCACGTTCGAAGTCCGTGAGTTCCACGGAGCGTCCCATTCTGTTGTTTCACGATGTCTAATGACTACTGAGGTCGCGATAATGAGTATCAGGTAGTAGGTGACAGCACAATGCACCTAAAATGAAAAACGTATGTTTGTGGGGTGTTCGGATACTTTTGATCACATAGTGTAAGTGCTCTTTTCCCCCTTTTGTGCTGAAATGTCATAAAACAGATGTCATATTTGCAACACTCAATCTCAGATATAACATTTAACAAAGCAGAAGTGTCGTGAAGATACAAGACCCCCTCCCCAATAAGTTGTTATTTAAAATGTTTTTTGGAAGTCTCAGTAGTCTCTTGTAGCCTACTTTCACAGACAACTGATTTTCAGCAGTGAAGGAATTGTCAAAATCGGAGTGGTTTCCGAGATTGCTCCCCCCTCCCCATGCACACACACCCACACATTTTAGTTAGGTAGTATAAATTTCAGAATAATAATGAGAAAGCCTCGTTGCGCTCTACGAGTTACTCGTGCTTCAAGATGTGAAATCGCGAAGGGGGGGTTTCTCTCACCGACGATTCTATCTCAAAAAATTCCTCTCACCAAAATTTCCCGGGAGGAGAAGCCTTAAAGTATAAAATGGCAAAGAAAATATGCAATACATACGTTATTGAAAATAATGTATTATTCTGTTTGTATTTCTATGAAAATAACAGCAATAATACATACAAAAGTAAAATTATCATTGGATCTTCAGCAAATTCTGCACGTATTCATGCTGCAACTGCCTGTCTTCAATGAAGCCTCAGATTATTAACTGCGAGGCGCGAGCCTGTCGCAAGCTTTTACCATACACACTTGGGAGGTTGAGAAAATAGCATTAAACACGCTGTGAAAACCAAAGGTGGTTTAATTACTTTTAAAAAAATCTGATGTGTTACACTCACATGACTTTCTCTACTCTTGTACAAACTATTTTTACAAACGCTTATTCTCCATCTACTTCATGTTAGCCTTTAAGCACATACATATCTCTTAATAGCTGGTTGCTAGGTGCAACACCATTCTCTTTGCCACAGATTAATACTCTTTGCATATCCAAGACAAAAAAATGAATAACGAATTCCCATTTGAGAAAATAAGTATTGAAACATTTAAGGGAATAACAAGTAATATCTCGAAAATGGTTCACTCAACAAAAAAATGTATATGACATAAATTGTGTATTTTAACGCGATCTACATTTTTTGTGTAGTAAAATTTTGTCTATCTCTTATGGTTTACCAGTTATGCAAAAGTCGTTCACAATAAAGAATACTTTTGGAGACATTCCCAGGAAATTCAAGATATACATTTTATTTGTCATAAAAATATCTTAAACATACGATATTTTAATCAAAATCGTTAGAGCCATTTTTGAGAAAATTAAAATTTCCGAAAAATCTTCCATGTAAAGGGTAATCTGGGGTGGGGGGATTTTCTTGAAAACCTTCGTGTCGCATCCTTGGAAGATACTGAACCTAACTACCAAGTTTGGTGTTTATCCGACATTTCGTTTCTGAGTTATGCTTTTCACAGACACACACACGGACATGTTTCCAAAAATGCTTACTGATCTATATAACACAAATGGACATGGGAGCTCTTCTTCATAAAGCGAAGATCGCCGCAACAATGCTAATTTTGAAAAGGTACAATCAGATTGAAAAATTCAGTGCCATATCCGGGATTGGAACCACGGATTTTTCGCTTTCCTTGCGGTTGTTCTAAGTTTAACCAACTGAGCTAGGATGGCAACATGCCGGCATAACATTAAATTTCCCAAAGCATCTTTCCGGGTAAACCATACGGAGTTCTCAAATTCATTTTGAGGTGTCATACCCCAATAGCGACTTACAATGTTGTAAGTACTTAAAGTCCGGGGTTTAATAATTTAAGCAACTATTTGGTCAATATATAACCAGTGCTAAATTTATTGCAAAATAGTTACGTTTGAAATTAGTGAACTTTCTTAAAGTGACTGAAAATTTTTCTGTTTCTGCACGAGTCTACGACTAAGGATAGGTTTTCTGAAAAAAAGGAGAAGAAAGAAAGAAAGAAAGAAAGAAAGAAACATCTTGTATGTTATGTTAACGAACAGAGATGGATCTGGGATTCCCTAAATGGAGGGGGAAGTACCACAAACCAGTGGTGTGGCCAGAAAAATATTAAGGGGTTATGTTATAGGGATCCCTTTTTTAAACAATTTGTATCAATTCAAATGATAAATATGAATTAATCCTGAGTTTAAATATTTAAACAAATCGATTTTATATTCACGGATTAAGGTGCAGTAATTCCAATTAAAATGAGGATAGGATGCTTTGCGTATTCTAAGCAGCAAATCTGCTGTGATATGAAAATTAATAAACATTGTAAAGTATTTTATATTACCACTGCAGGCCATTTTATTTCACTGCAAAATACGGCTTCTGGTTATGTTCTAACCTGGGAGATATTGCACTCATTTGGAAACCACCCAAATTTAGCACTGGAACGAAAACATGCCCCCGATATCTTAAAATGTTTTAAAGTGCAGTTTCTCTAGCTGTTACCTTTGGTGATATTGTCTAAGACTTGCGCCATAAACGTTGCGCTACCAATGATGCGATTAGAAAGTATCTCGTCCCCGCCCACCCAAAAAGATGCCATTATTTTAACGAGGCTATTTTTACATTCTCTACTACATATACACGTATAGTAAGTAGGGGAAGTATTGTATTCCACCCAAAAATTCGATACCGAGATTTCACCGGAAATACATGTTTTGAGATCCCCTGAATCCAAAAAAAGCATTTTTGGAAACATGTCCGTGTGTGTGTCTGTGTGTCTGTCTGTGAACAGCATAACTCAGAAACGAACAGTCGGATAAACACCAAACTTGATATTTAGGTTCAGTATCTTCCAGAGATGCGACACGAAGGTTTTCAAGAAAATCCCCCACCCCAGAGTACCCATGACGTGGAACATTTTTCGAAAATTTTAATTTTCTCAAAAATGGTTCCAACGATTTTGATTAAAATATCATATGTTTAAGATATTTTCATAACAAATAAAATGTATATCTTGAATTTTCTGGGAATGTCTCCAAAAGTATTCTTCATTGTGAACGACTTTTGGTAAACTGGTAAACCATAAGAGATAGACAAAATTTTACTACACAAAAGATGTAGATCGCGTTAAAATACACAATTTATGTCATACATTTTTGTTGTTGAGTGAACCATTTTCGAGATATTGCTTATTATTCCCTTAAATTTTTAAATATACTTATTTCCTCAAATAGGAATTCGTTATTCATTTTTTTTGTCTTGTATATGCAAAGAGTATTAATCTGTGC
Source organism: Deroplatys truncata (assembly GCA_030765065.1). Classification (NCBI taxonomy): domain Eukaryota; kingdom Metazoa; phylum Arthropoda; class Insecta; order Mantodea; family Mantidae; genus Deroplatys; species Deroplatys truncata. The sequence continues at coordinate 94,765,169 of CM060984.1, read as the reverse complement.
CAAAGGGAATAGTGCTGCACCTAGCAACCAGCTATTAAGAGATATGTATGTGCTTAAAGGCTACTGTATTTCTATATTGCCCTTGTAAATATATATTCCCCTTACATCTACAAGGAAATTAGCAATAAGATAGAGTCTGCAAATGTTTATCTCGATTAACATGAAGTAGATGGAGTATAAGCGTTTGTAAAAATAGTTTGTACAAGAGTGGAGAAAGTCATGTGAGTGTAACACATCAGATTTTTTATTAATTTTTACAATATTTTAGCAAGGGAGAGTGTTCCAAACCCCAAAAGCCCTCCCTAGCTACTCCTCTGCCACAAAGCAAAAACCATAATTGGAACATTTTACCTCCGCAGTGATGAATTCCCCAAGTTTATTTTAAGGAAATTGTTATAGTATAGTAAACGCTAGTTAAGGTGTCATGTATTTTTATTTATTTCACTACTATGACATAGCTCCTATTTGATTGGGGCTCTTTCCTGCGACAATCTCAACATCATTTCAGATCGTGGAAGTGAAGTACTAGGAGCACTAATTCTTATTTAATCATCTGCAGATCCTTTTGATTACTTTCTCTACTACGTCTAAGTAGGGAAAGTACTGCATTCCACCCACAAATTCGATACCGAAATTTCACCAGAAATACATGTTTTGAGGTCCCCCTAATAAAAAAATATTTTACTTTCTCTACTACGTATCGTAAATAGGGGAAGCATTGCATTCCACCAAAAAATTCGATACCAAGATTTCATCGGAAATACATGTTTTGAGACACTCTGAATCCAAAAAAAAGCATTTTTAGAAAAAGGCCTGTGTGCGTGTGTGTGTGTGTGTCTGTGGACAGCATAACTCAAAAACGAAAAGTCGGATAAATACCAAACTTGGCATTTAGGTTCGGTATCTTTCAAAGATGCGACACGAAGATTTTCAAGAAAATCCCCCATCCCAGACTACCCTTTACATGGAAAATTGTTTGAAATTGTTTATTTTCTCAAAAATGGCATTAACGATTTTGATTACAATATCACAAGTTTCAGATATGTTCATGACAAATGAAATGTATATCTTGAATTTTCTGGGAATGTTCCCAAAAGTTCTCTTCATTGTGAATGGCTTTTGCATAACTGGTAAACCGTAAGATATATATATATATATATATATATATATATATATATATAAATGTTGTTTGTGCACAAAAAATGTAGATCTCATTAAACACATAGTTTATGTCATATACTTTTGTTTTTGTCGAGTGAACCATTTTCGAGATATTCCTTGTTATTTGCTTGAATTTTCCAATACTTATATTTTTTCTAAAATGGATATTCGCTATTCGCTTTTTTATGTCTTGGACATGCAAAGAGAATGAAATGCTCCACATAGCAACCAGATCTTAAAAGATTTGACTATCGCTTAAAACCTACCATATTCCTCATGCACCTACAAGAAAATTAGCAATAAAATAGCTTCTGCAAATGTTTGTATCAATTAACACGAAGTAGACGAAGAATAAGCGTTTGTAAAAATAGTTTGTACAAGAGTAGAGAAAGTCATGTGAGTGCAACACGTCAGACTTTTTTCAGTAGTACCTAATCGTGTAAAAGCCACCAGAAAAGCCTTATCTGCAGAATTTTGACGTTTTATCTTCTGCTTCATTTTTGGGGGACTTTTTAATAAGTGATAACATTGAAACATTGAAAAGTTATGTTTGTTACTCATCGCATTGAAAACACTGAACTTTCAACTAATATTTCAAATATTACGAGGCGTGTTTTTAAAGTATCTGTCGTTTTAATATTTTGTCCCTCAATCGCGATTTTGAGCATGAGCAATCACCTCCTCCATTCATTAGGATGCCAGACGCAGCAGTGAGCGATTGTCACTTTGTGCTTTCATGTTGTTAGAGCGTTTCGAAATGTTCAAAACAATCAAGCGACCCGCCGACTGTGAAGTCAGATCAGTGATTCGTTTTTTGAATGCGAGAAATGTTACACCATCCACATCTTCAATGGTGTGAGGTTTATGGGGAAACAACAGTGAGTGTTGGAATGACGAGGAAGTGGGTTAGATAGTTTAATGAACGTCGTGAACCTGTGCATGATGAACCGCGGAGCGGCCGAGCGTATGTGGTCACGGATGATTTTGTGCAAACTGTGAAAGAGAACATTCGCGAGGACAGACGTTTCACAATATGTGTTGTCTTCGCATTTTCCACAAATTTCAAGGTCGGTCCTCTACAACATTGTGACGGAACACTTAAGATTTCGGAAATTGTGCTCAAGATGGGTGCCCAAATGTCTTACGCAAGAGCACAAGAACAAGAGATCTACCCCTGCACTGACTTTTCTCACGCGATATGCTGAGGAAGGTGGTGATTTGCTAACGCACAACGTTACAGGTGATGAGACATGGATGCCTCACATCATTCCTGAATCAAAGCAACAATCCATGGAGTAGAGGCACACAATATCCCCCGTGAAGAAGAAATTCAAACATACGATATCAACTCGCATAATCATGTGCACGGTTTTATGGGACAGACAAGGTGTTTTGCTGTTTGAATTCTTGCCCTGCAATGCGACATCAACAAAGACGTCTATTGTGAGACACTACGAAAGCTCCGTCGTGCAATACAGAACAAAAGACGTGGAATGCTTTCGCGTGGAATCTTTTTGCTTCACATTACCCAATCACAGCCAAGCAAACTCAATATCTGATAGGATAATTTGGTTGGGAATAATTTGAACACCCTCCCTGCAGTCTAGATTTGGCACCAAGCGATTTTCATCTGTTTCTTCATCTGAAAAAATTTCTTGGTGAAAAATATTACAGCGACGATGATGATATGACGACGGAGGGCGATGGATTTTTTTCGGACGTAAAAATCCTTAGCATGGCTTCCTTCGGAAGGGAAGTAAAGTCGGTGGTCCCGTGTCGTAGATTTACGGCACGTAAAAGAACCTGAAGCCTGATAAAGTGGCCTCTGAGCAAAATTACCAGTCTTTCACGCCCAATATAGAATGAGACGCTAAGAACCACAGCAGTTAAAGAGCGTCCATAAAAAAAACTCAGTTCAGCTTGGCTTTCATCACATGCATCATTCTTTGTCAAAGATATACAAAAACTAGTTTCTCGTTACAAGTGCCTGAATAACAGTGGCAACTCTGGGGAAGTAGTGTAAGGTAATGAATAATAATAAACTATTTGGAAAATAATACTCCTGTTATTTTTTCTTTAAATTATCGGTACTTACTTTATAAACACGCCTCATACTTGCGAAGTAAAATCACTTTTGGAAATTGAAACACATTCACTGTGCTTAGCCCCCCCCCAAAAAAAGGGACAGCCTGCTTAAAAGTGTTTGCCGCTTGTCGCACTTCGCTGCACTTGTTGAAGCAGCAGCCGCTACTGGCGCTTAAAGAACTTCTCACTTCAGGAACAGTAGCTCTATTAACCAATAGAGCCACTGTATCCTCAGACTGTGAGCTGCATGGTTTGTTTGGAGCATCATACGCACATGGTTAAGGACTACTTAGAATAGAATAGATATTGCATAGCCGCAAGAATTAACAGACTGCCTCTGTGATCTGGATTCGATTCTCGTCTAGATGGTGGTAATTTTTCCTGCCATAAATATTCCCCATACTCCCTAGAGTATGAATGATAGTGTAACTGTGTATGTGAATTTAATGTAATTATTAACACATCGTTGAATATAGAGTGTATTTTTCCATTTTATGCACTGTTAAATGGTGTATTGCTTTGTGCCATTTTATATACTGGGCTCAAGAAATAAGGACCCTGAAGTTAATTTTCACGTATTTCCAAACAAGATTTTCACCGCACAATTGTGAATTAAACTAATGAGCAGGGCGGATTGATAAGTCAGTGACTTTTTAAAGAAAATAACTTTTTCTTCCAAAAAAGCAATTTTGTTTCTTAACTTAGTCTCCTTTCAACACAATACACGTTAACTAAAGTTTCTCCAAGTTTTTTAACCCTTCCAAAAAATGGTTTGTTGAAGTCTGCAAAATATGAGGTTGTTTCTGCCATGATGTGTTCATTAACAATTCCTTATGAAACTGATCCAGCATTGCGGCCTATTATGAAACCTGTGATCGTTTTTACCCTTTTCCAGGTAGTGGATGTCTATCACCCCTTGTGAATCCCAAAAAACAGCTGCCATGGTTTATCCTGCCGTCGGAATGGTTTTCGCTTTCTTTGATGCAGGTTCGCCGAAGGAAATCCACTGCTTTGATTGTTGTTTTGTTTCAGGTTGATAATAATGAATCCAAGTTTCATCAACGGTGATATAACGCCTCAAAAACGCATTTGGGTTGCGCTGGAACATGTTCAAACATCCGTGTGAAATGGTCACACGATTCCGTTTGTCCTCAACTGTGGGCAGTCGCGGCACTCATCTTGCTGACAGCTTTCTCATACCCAAAAATTCGTGCAGAATGTTATATACCCTTTCACTCGAGATATTTACGGTCTTGGCTATCTCACAGATTTTCACTCGGCGGTCTTCCAACGCAATATCGTGAATTTTGTTCACCATTTCTTCTATTGTGACCTCAACCGGCCGTCCTGTGCGCACGACATCTCTTGTGCTCGAACGGCCACATCGAATTTCTGTGAACCATGCCATGTGATGGAGCAGAGTCCCAATAATACTTGTTCAGATTTTCCTCCGTTTCCTTCACCGTATTACCACGCAAAAAGTAGTGCTTTGTCAGAACACGAAATTCAATTTTCTCCATTTTCTACGAAGCAACACACATCTGCCTATTTTAGACGCTCTCAACAATGTTCTAAGAGACAAATGAGTACGAATTTCTGCGATATTATCCAGAATAGATGTAAGACTTGGGTGCAAGCAAGAAACCTGTGATTAGAACACTATCTTGTAAAAGTCATGGATTGATCAATCCGGCCTCGTATTAGGTTTCTGATTCAGGAGGTTAGGTTAAGGTTAGTTTTTTTATGTAAGCCTTAGGTTTCTCATTCAAGGGAGGTTAAGGTTCGTTTCTTTTATATAGGCTTACGTAAATTAATAACCTGTAGTTACTGCAAAGGATGCGAACGACCAATATAGGTTGCAATAAGCGAGGTGTCCTCCTCCGTCTATACCCTATAATAAAGATGATTATTAAGCAGATTAGTCGACGTGCAAGTGTATTTTCATTTTCTGCATATTTTTAATGTTTTTAATCTCCTGATTAGATTAATTGAGTTTTTTTCTGGACACTCTTTAACTACTATGGTTTTCAGCATCCCATTCTATATTGGGCGTGTAAGACCGGAAATTTCTACCCAGGGACCTGTTTATTAGGCTTGAGGTACTTTTACGTGCCGTAAACCTACGACAAAGGACCACCGGAGTAGTATAAATTTAGGGGAACCAGCACACTTAATGTGCAAGAATTTGCAATTAATATGCTAATTAAGTTGCCCCTTCCACTTGCCAAGCCCACTCTGGTGCCTTTTTGTGGCAGCGGAGGTCATAATTTTGTAATGTATAATGGAAAGGTTGACACGTAACTACAATTGTGTTATTAAGGTCCTCCATCCCTTGTCAAAATGAACAATGGTTGTAATAAATTATGCTTTGTAATCACGTAGACAAAAGAGCAGACGCTGTTCTGCCCATCCCCTTGAATTCCGAAGTACCTGTGCACGTGTGTATTATGAAAGAACACCAGCCTCAATCCCCTCTACATTCCATCCTCTGCTTTATACCTTGCAGGCTCCTTCAAACACACACCTGCGCTATAATAAAAACAAGACTGTCGCCATAACCCACCCACCGGGCAACCTTCATTAACATATATCATTACCTATATTCAACCATGGTGTATACTTAGATATCCATAAGTCTGTGTTCGAATCTTACTGCAAGCAAATTTTAATGTTTAATTGCTAATGGAAAAATGATACTTGGACGGATAGAGTGAAACACTATTATAGCATTACCCAGATTAATGAAAGGTGCTCTCAGGTATTCAGAGGTCCGAGTTCGAGTCTTAGTGTAGCGAAACATTAATTCTTAACAACTATTAAAATTTAGGAATATAGACGAGTAGGGTAAATCATGTTAATTTTTATATATCATTACGATGCTTAATGCAGGATATTCTTAGATGTCCTGAGGTCCTAGCTCGATTCTTACTCCTGCGAAACTCTAATGCTTAATAAATATTAAACAATGGAGTATGGACGGTCAGATTAAAAATTTTTTAACAAATATAATTATTTATATTGAACTCTGGTGTATACTTAGGTATCCCAATGCCTAGGCTCGATTCTTTATTTTCTTTTTTCTTTCCGTCTATCTCTTTCTTCTTGACTTGCATACATCCGAGCATTCATATATACACGTGCACATACACGGAGCCATACACAAATATGTACACACACAGTCACATGCGCTAGCATTGGAAATTATTATGTCTACACAATTCAAAAAATGTTTGTTTCATTTCCCTGTAACCTGGCAAAATGTAATTCTTTTCAGGCTACCACATTCACATGACTTTCATCCCAGCAGATTTTTTATAGTTTGTGTAAAGGCATTATGGAGATAATCTCTGAGAGAGAGAGAGGGAGAGAGAGGGGGAATTGAAACAAGTAGGGATAGAAATGCTGAGGGCCTCTGCGCATGTGCAGCAGGTGATAATGCCATTGGTGCAATAATCATGTGACATGTAAATACACCTACACAAAGACGCGCATGCGCCGTAGGGGGTTTTAGGATTCAATATAAACAGCTAACGATACTAGCTAGGACCATTGTGAGCTTATTAACTCTACATTAATAATTTATAACACTCATATGCTACAGTTTAATTGAAGCCAGTGCCATTGTCTTCTACACAGCATTTATCTTCGCTAATACAATGCACGGTGGGTGAGTTTTTGCATAGCTATACACATCAGTGGTGGCTTTTTACATCGCATTTAATTTTTGTTTAAACGATACAGTGCCTGAAAGACGAAGCGGTGCAAGAATAACATATTTTAATTTTTTAAAAAAAATGTAGAGCTTTCATCGCTGGCGCAAATAGTTCTTTTGCCCCTAAAGCATTAACATTCATACGATTTTCTCTACACATTCTTCCATTAACATTCATCTAATTTTCTCTACTCATTCTTTGTTTCTCTACACATTCTTCCTCCATTAATATTCACATGATTTTCTCTACGCCCTGATTGTTTTAGAGTTTCAGCCCAGTCATCTGCGGGCATTTGTGCTTGCAATTTCTATCGCAATGAGTTACACCATCGCTGTTAGCAGCAACGAATCTGATGTTACTACATACCTGAATTCCTCTCTGCTGATAGTCCATAAGGGGGCATTATGAGATTGCTCTATTGATTATTTTAAACCTTCTGTTCCATTCCCAATGTTGATTAGAGTAATAATCAATGTTCAATACATTTACAATGATGAAATTAAGGACCTCGATACTTCCTATGGAACTTACGAGTTTTCAGCGATAAGCTAGGGGTGGATGAGAATGTCTTCTTTATTAGATCCATTAATAATAATACCATGAAGCCTGAAATTAAATGTCCTTTCACCGTTGATTTTTCCAATGATTGTTCTATAAGAACGCTCTTGTGCTTCAATGCCAATAAAGTTATTCCGGCTAATGAGCTGGCTGAATCTGATTTCCTGGTGAATATATTTAAGGTGAGCATCATACGAATCGAGTTCAGTAATGCATCAGTCTCTTTCATTGGCGGTAAAAGCGGAAGGAGTCGCTCGATGAGTTTTTTTCTCATTTGTTCCGCCTGGATACCATATTTCACAAGAACCATCAAATCCAATTTACCTGCCGTTCATAAAAACCCACTTCATAGAGCAAATCCGCCTTCGTATAGGAGACCATAGCGCTAATATCATTGACTTTAGAAATAAAGATATAAACATAAGACTTCATATCCGTCGTAATGCCCATAGATTTTAGAAGAAGAAATCAACGTCGTCGAGAATATAATAATGGAGTGATTCGACAGATTTAAGAAGAAATCAGCGGCTTAAGGATATAATAACGGTTTGATACGACGCCCACTTCTTGCTCTGCCAATGACAACCAGTGTGTTAACGTCATTCAATCGAGAGTCCCTCCAGGCATTGAGCTTTAGAATCCTATAATCATGGAGATCTTCAATGTTACCAAGACACCGAGATTCGACGACAAGATCACCAAAGAAGAGGAACATGTATTTTTGTCTTATAATACATCAGCTCTGGACGCTAATGACTAGATTAAAATCGCTTGTCAAGCAGAGGTTTTATATACTTTACCTAACTGAAGTTATCTATACATCAATGGAAGTATTACTAAACCTAATGGAGCAGCTACTACTGCAAATCTTGCCAATAAGGTTATTGCATGCATGTTTGAGGAGATTCGATTTGATGTGAACGGGTCAACTATTGATCGAAACAGAAACCCCTGGATCGCATCACCTTTACGCAGCTATGCTGCTCTCGACCCAATGGAATCTGATCGTGTGCTGAATGCTGGATGGTGTTATCCAGAAGACATGGACATTGTACATGCAACAAATGGAGCATTCAATGCTATAGTACCGCTTTCGATGTTTCTGGGATTTTGCTGGCGATCAGAAGGAGCTCATACCCAATAGCAAGTAAGATTGGTGGTGATTCGATATAAGGACACTAAAAAAACTGCATTATAGCGCCTAGGGTTGAAGAGAATGCTAGTGTTAAACTTGTACGAATCGAGAGGAGAATGCCTGTAATTCGACTTTCTGATGCTGAAATGGTTGAAATCCTCAAGACCGCCAAGTCGGATAAGACTCTGTTTATCCCATTTAGGACCATGGATCTGCATACTCAGCCTGCTGTGCCACAAGCTAAATCATTCACCTGGAATGTTGCCACCACATCAAAAATGAAGAAGCCGAGATTTGTCATTTTAGACGACCAGACTTCAAGATCGAATAATTTGTAAATGGAGCTGTCAACATCAGAATAGAAATTCAAGCTAGTGCAAATATCCCTGCACAGGCCCCATTGTATTGTTTGATAATTCATTATAAAGTATTTACATAGAAGTCTCTGTTGCATGTGATACAGCTTTTATTTTAAACTAAACATTGTGATGTAGGGGTTTCCTTTTCATTAGGAATGTAAGGATTTTTAATGAATAAAACAAGTTGTAAAACCACACCTTCATTCTTTTTATTATTTTTATCATACAATTTCAGCACTTTCCTCCTCCAACTCCTCGTTCCTGCATATGACGTTATACTTGCAACGGTTAGGTTATGCAAATTTTCTTTATTATTTAAATGAAAGTCTCTTTATTTTCATCATTTTCCCCCACACAGCAAATAATCTTGATACTGTTAATGTATACAGGATTCAACTCTTTTTAAATTACAAGTCTCATCATCACTTTAAAAAAAGCATTTATCACAATCATTTAAATTACTGCATCCAATTATTATTTTCACTGAATATAGGGAAACTCGCTCGAACTAGCTCTCAGCCATGCATTGGAATGTATACAAAATTGTCCGTGTTTTTCACTATATGCACTGGAATATTATATAAAAATCCTATCTTAACATTGCGGCTTCTCTGAATGTAGACGTCTCTACTCACGATTATTCCATGTTTCGGCGATGTAGTGAGGCTGCTTATTCTATCCTTCAAAGAGCGTCAGCATCCTTTCCTGAGCTGCAAATCTATTCTTCTTCTTCCCCTTTATTCTATCTGAAACATTGCACAATGAAAGTCTTAGAAAATATGTTTTTGGAAGTGTAGGTAGCCTGAAAAGAAATACATTTTTGTTAGGCTACATGGAAAAAAAACCAAAAGATTTGTATAAACAATCGGATATCAGACGTTATTTCAATGCGATAGATATAACTGAATTCAAAACATGACATTGCGATGTCATGAACTTTTTTTATGAATTATATAACATGTATCTTTTGTATCTTTTATATGCAATATCAATGAGACAGCTGTTTTGTTTATGACTATTTTCATTATAAAATAAGAAAATATTGAATACTTAAGTTTAGCATTTCTACAAACCTTCGCTGTGGGTACAAAAGATAATTTACATGCCTTAAATTTCCCCATCTCTGTCATTCCATTGTATACCAAATATACTTTTCCTGGCATTTCTGCAAGCTCTTCGTCGGTTATCGAATTCACAAACTGTTCAGATGGAAAGAACATTTCAGGAGTTTACTCAAATTCAATTTGTTGAATTGTTGAATGACAAGTCTTTCCCGGACTACCAAAGGGGATTATTCCCAAAGCTGAAACTGCTTCGATTATTAGAACAGTATCCCTTTTTTAAACCAAGAACAACTAGAAAATTAACTGTGTAACATTTACGCTGATGAGAAAACACACCGTATCTCTATGGAGGCTCATAAAATATATTGTGAACAATAATTTAGATTCATTTTATGAGGAAGCAACAACATTACAGCGTTTGGTTTTGACCGAACCCGTAACTACAGCAGGCAGTGAGCGAAGCATGAGTACTCTTAAAAGAGTGAAGAATTATTTAAGAAATTCAGTGTCTAACACTCGACTGTTGTGTCTGAGCACGTTAGCAATTGAAGAAACACTGCTTGGAGAACTATCCAGTGATCAGATGTTTGTGGAACGAGTTATAGACTTATTCGTGGAAAGAAAAGACAGGCGCATTGCATTTGTGTACAAGAAAATATAACTGCTTTGTTTCTTGTGGTTGGAGTTCTCAAAATTTGTCATCGTTTCTTATGCAGGTTAATGCGTGCGCAGTAGACTGATATAGCAGCTCAGTTTTAAAATTTATTATTGTAGTAGCAGAAGTAGTATTTATTTTTAAATGTATATATTTTGTTTTGTTTGTTCCTTGGAATATTTTATTGTCTCCCTATGTTAACTGCAGAGTCTTCCCAACCTCGAAAAGCATGCTACGCCACTGGTGGTTATGATATAATATATAGGTATGCTTATTCATCTGTATTATGAAAACTATTTGAGCAAAAAAAATGGTTTTTACAGTTGTGTTACAAACATTAGTCCCTACCTTTCTCTGGATGATGATTATTATTATTCTTTTGCAAAATTTGAACATTTTGTACTAGGGCAAATATTATTTGAGACGGATTCACTTGGTACCCTTCACGCTCCACTTAAGGGGATTACAATACGACAATACAACACGACTCCGATTTGTTGTCGGCCTGGTAGCGCTTAAGGGCAAAGATCATCCCATTTAAAAGTCACTTGTATAAGCATAACCATTACATTTTCGATACCTCTAGTCGTACCAAGCTTTCATTCCTTAATTTAAGGGCATGCATTAAAGTATTTTGTTGCTCTTCGTTAATTTTCAACTGTTTTACTCCCTTTGTAGCTTTTACCATTGTTTCTGAGGCAGTAGCCAGTTTTGAGTTGCGTATAAACAAACTACTGATGGCCCTTTTACTAGAAAAACTAATGCTTAATGGGACCTGCGGGTGTCAGCTGAGGCGGCCCTTATGCGGCAGGGTTCACTGATGAGGCCAACTTACCGTCTCTCGTCGATCCGGGGATCGGATGCGGCTGCCAGGCACTCTCCTTTGTTTCCGTTGTGAAGTCCCCTCCGGCAGCTTCTTCTACGCGCGTCTCCGATGCGTCAAAGATGACCCACGCCCCGTCGTAGTTTTTACGCCATTTAGAAATTTCTTTGCCGGGCTATTTTGGTTTTGCTCAGGGTGCATGATGTGAATCTGATTGGCGTTTTTGTTAACACCAACAGGTCGAAGACCTCAGGCGTACAAGTTCTGGATGGGGACGGGTAGTAAATTAATTTCGCGAGACTCACCAGTACTAGGTATATTTACCCGAAGAGCAAAACAACATTTCACTTTGTATACTTTACGTTCCTGGCACGAGATTGCCTAACCCCTTTAATGCAGAGTATTCAACGTACCGATATAATGCCAGACGTATTAGTACCCTGATCACTACCGGTATCTAACGCGGCTGCTATAATCACACGATTATTATCATGGCAACAAAACCTTGCTCTTCGCGACACGGGTGACTTCTCGTTCTTGCCGGAATGAAACGCTACCTTTGTTTCAAAATAGCCAGATGCGCTGCTTGATCATTCTCACTACTTTAATTCACATCCGCTACGGCGGAATTGTCTTTAATACTGCGACATACTTATCGCGGGAATTCTTGAGGTGACAGGCGCGGATTCCGCGTCGTGCACATTATGAAGATTGGTCAATCTCAGGTTATTTATTAAGAAATCTGGCCTGGTGCCGGTACAGTAGGCCCGGCTAACAGGCATAAATTTACATTTTATTTACATTTTACTAGCATAATTAGATAAGGTTTTCGGGTTTGTTCTAAAACCCATACGGTGACCTTCTTTAGGCCACCGAGAACAGTTTTGGCATGTATTTTTACTTTGTTTGTTTCTGTTTTTTTAGAAAAGTTTTTTGTTTTATATACATATATACACCTTACAATACACACACACACACGCACACGCTCATACACACATACATACATCTGGCCATGCGAAGCACGTTCCAGGAACTTACGCTAAAAACACTGACAGACGAGATAAATACACTAATTACACTGACACTTATACTATTTGCACTATATACAGTCCACAGTTTGGTTGTGCGGCAGCTTGTAGCAGGTGTGTGATGCGTAGTGACGTCCTCTGCAGTTGTTGGGTGTGGCCTGGGGCCTGATGTGATGGGCGCGCTTGAATGGCGAGCCGTTGTGCCATTAAAGCATTTTGATCCTGGCATCTTTGCGGTGTTTTGGCTCGCCATTGTCGATGCTGGTGATGAGGGGGTTCTTGTGTCCTCGAATGCGCGCCCATACCGACGAGGCACGTTTGGTAATGGCATCAGGGATGGAGGGCATGTTGGTTTCGCGTAGGATGGTTTGATTAGATGTCAGGATAGGAACACGGAGGATTTTTCGGAGAGAGAGGTTTTGAAGGATTTGAACGTGCCTTTGTGCAGATGCAGATGCACTTGCCCAGGCCACACATGCGTAGAGAACCACCGACAGAATAAATGATTTGTACAGTACGAGCTTGAATTTTATGTTGCTATTTGCTGCGAAAGACTTTAATCGCTGCCGTCCTTTGTTGGCGCTATCTTTTAGGTGGGCGGTCCACAGCAATGTGCGGTCCAAAGTGACGCCAAGGTACTTAACTTGCTGACGGCAGTGCAACCTTTGACCACCGACCGTTAGGTCCATAGCCGGAAGGCGCAGCTTACGTGAAAAATAAATCAGCTGGCACTTATTAGCATCTTCCAATCGTGGAACCACGAGGGGAAGCGGTCAACATAGCGTATTTCTGCAAGGCCGAAGCGAGGATTTTTGTGGTGGTTGTAGATGGTAGTGTCGTCAGCATACATGGCCACTTTATATCTGGCGTCCACAGGGAAGTCGTTGGTAAATAATATGTACAAAAAGGGGGGCATAACCCCTTGAGGGACGCCAGCCCGCATAACTCGCTCCCGAGAAGAGGGGCGGCCCGCTTGGACGTAGAATCGCCGGTTTTCTAGAAAGCTCTGAAGTAGGTACATGAAATTTTGAAGACCGGGAAAATTGTAGTGCAATTTATAAAGAAGGTCATTGTGCCAGCACCGGTCGAATGCGGCTTCTACCTCCAAAAATAGCGCCAACGTTGAAGCCTCATTGTTATACTGCTGAGTGACGTCATCTGCAAGGCGTAATAGTTGCAATTCTGTGGAGTGACCTTTTCTAAAGCCAAACTGAGATTTTGAAAATTCATGAATTTCCAAAACTTGTTTTTGGAGTCGATAAAGTATTAGGGCCGTATTCATAGATTTCACATAGGTCTGGACTATCTCCAGACTCATTTGGTCCGGACCAAAGGCCGACTAAGTTTTTGGTATTCATAGACGATAAAAAGTCTCGGACCAAGAAAGGCCGTGGATCAGCAAGGAGAAAATGTTACACGACGAAGAAACGTAGTTCTGCGCATGCGCGAATGCCATAGAGTAGTAAACTAACCACTGTTACTCCTTAATTTTTACTTTCTATGGTCGTTTCACAGCTGTTTTTTCATCGGTTCAGTGCTCACTCCTCTCCCAAAGCGAAAAAAATGGACATAACCTAGAAGCGTGCATTAAAATGGTCGGAGGAGGAAAATGCCAGTTTCCCTTAATACAAAAAATGATGGATATTATTGAAAACAAATCGATTTCGACAAATGCAAACGCAAAAAAAGAGGAGGTATGGAGGGAGATAATACATATATAGACAGTTTTGTGCATGATTCTAACCTATTGCCACCCCTCCCTTTTTGGAAACGTTCTTATCCACACAGTTTCATGGCATTGTTAATCATTTCAATAACAATTTAACTTGCTGGAATATTAACCTTTAAGCTTAAAATTTCAGAATCAAATCGTGTTTAAATAGGAAGGAACATTTGCTGTTATTAATATCTCACTCTGGATCTTAACCAAATAAATATTGTGTGACCGTAATTATACAGAAATAATTACCCGAGAAAATTCTAATATATCATAAACCTTCCGGGAGTTGTAATCCTCCTCTCCTCGAGGGAAAACGTAAGCAAAGCCTAAATTATTTTCTTTAACCCAAAATCGACTATGAATACCGCCCTTAAGAATTTGGCAGTGTCAAACTTTTCCTTCCCGTTACTTCACGTTTAATGTGGCATGGCAATTAGAACCAATCAGCGTGAAACAGTAGCATGAAGTAATAGAAGAACAATCAATCAAGACTCATACCCGTTACATTAAGTGCATCCTAATTTAACCCTTACTGTATCAGAATTTCTTAACTTCGCGTTATATCCCGTCATGTTACGTAAAGTGTAGTAATCCCGGTTTAACGAAGGTAAATCTAGCAACGGATATGAGTCATTAGTTATAATGCGGCTTACTGACGCCTTACTAAGGTCAGTAGTGTTTTCTTGATATCCTTCTCTTGCATAACGTGGAAGTGCTATTAGCATCGTATCAATTCAGATACTCAAGCCTCGGTTATCCTCGCTTTCATATAGGTTAGGATGAATCCATTTTATTAGTCTTTTAACCTTTGCTTTACTAAACCTGTATTTATTTTGAAGTTTAGGTCGCCATACTTTCCAATTATGTCTAATTTTGGTAGATCATTTTATTCCATCGTCTCATTTCGCGAATTCTATGCAAGCAGCCACGCCCATTAATCCAAAGTCATCCATTTTGTAAAGATGGTCTTGTCTTTAATCTACCTCTCTGAGGTAGACCAAAATTTGGTCCCGACTAAGGCGTTTGACCCCCGGACCAACGCAAGTTCCGGTCTATGAATAAGAAAATCGATGATGCGCTGTAAATCCACCGGAAGTAGTAAGTTGGTCCGAACCAAAATCGACTATGAATACCGCCCTTAGTATCGTGAACACTGATGATAATTTTGAATGTTTGCTACAAGAACTTAATAAACTTTCAGTAAACCTTCCATACCTGCAAAGCAGACATACTGCTTCGGTTATAGGCTGTTTGAATGTCAAAACACGTTTCCATAGATAGTCGTTTGATTTCTGGTGAGTACTGTACCAAACATAAACAGCTTTCAAAGACTTCTATTGCATTATGCAACAAGTAATCTCTGAGTCTGATAGCAGTGAATTAGTAAGTAGATATCGTTTTAAATTAGCAGAGCTCTATACAAAGTTGTAGAAAAAATACTCTATTGTTGGGTTTCCTGTTTATCGTGTGCACTGACTCTCATTAGTACAAAAATGCAAAAGGAATCCCTTTCTTATGGTGAAATCGAAAATTTTATAATTCAGGTTAAAAAAAAAACAAATGTGCGTGAGAGGTATTTATTGGTCTTTCCAAAGAAACATATTTAACTGTTGCAAACGCGAATCTCAAGAAAGCGAAGACAGAGAGACTGACAAAGTACGAGAACAAATCATTCAAAGATTGATAGGCAAAGTGAAAGAAGGTTTCCTTCAAGTGAAGTAATGAAGTCTTTTTCAGTGTTTAAAGAAGAAAAAAGTACTGATATGAGTCTTGGTTGTACGGCAATTCTCAGGTATACAAAGCAGTTGAGTTGTTAGGTTGGGTGGTGACATCGTAGTATCGTAATAGATGGAATTTAGCTTAGTCTCCAAAACTGTGAGTGCTTTCATTCTCTTGAAATAATTAATATGAACAGTTCGTTCAGTGTCTATGTCCAATAAACTATCGTACTTACGGTCCCGTTAATACTTGCGGAGTTTCCCGACAGATGCCACTTCCTCCGTCTCGCTGAGCTTACTTCATCTTGTCTTCACAACTGCAGAGCTGCCAACATAATAACGCCGTGACTAAAAAACGCCATCCTTTCGCAAATAACGAATACTTCTTGCACCTCTTTATTCTCAGAAGCGGCCTTAATGTTACTAGTCCTTGCACCTCTTAGGGAGAGCCTGATCCAATACCCTTCGCATCTTTGACGTGGTTAACATTTATTTCTGTTAACATCTGCGGCAGAACAACAATGCGTTAAAACATCGCCAATCTAGGAGATTTGCCTAACTACGATAAATTGGCAATTACCTAAGCGCATGCGCACTATCGACAATATGGCGAAGTTTGTTGTCGTTAAGCCAGAATTTTACTATAAAATAAAGGAATCTTAAAAGCGTGAATGCGCGGGTGGATCGCAGTCTCTAGAAGTGTCACATTACTATAAAACACAATTCTGCGGTAACCTTACTAATCCTTTTACGATTTTAACACTATTTAACGAATCCCTAAGTACGATAGTTTTACCCCCAAGGTCGCGAGTTCAAACGCGGCCCAGACTGATGGTTTTTAAGTGTGCTTAAAAGCGTCGCGGGAAAAGCCTGTAGCGGGAAACGGTTGCTGAGCGCTATTTGTAGCGGGAAATCGTTGGTCCTTCTGCAGTGTTGTTCCTCGGCTATGGATGCCCGCCGGCTGTTGCGTTTTCCATTCCTAACTTTTCCCTATATGTATCTAACTCTTGGTTCTCAGGGTTATCGTGGGTGAGGCAAATTAAAAATATTCTTCATTTCCCTTAATCAGTATAGTTTATTAACAATTTTAAATATTTATGGGCAGCCATCTTTTCCCATTATTCCAATCCCACCACTTTAAATAAGTCAGGAGCTTAACTATCTGCACACGCACTCCCACCCATATACACTCGCGTGCATCTGTCGCTAAGAGCGCAACACTTCGTGTCGACGAAATTCTAGAAGAGAAGAGAGAGTGAGTAATCTAGGGCCTTGTTTGTCCTTATATACCTGAGCCTAGTGACGCTCACCTCTGGGTTTCAAAATGTAACGACGTTTCTAATTGGTCCTCAGACCGCGTTACCTTAACATGTATAAGAATATGTTACTCCAAATTCGTGCGCTTTCGCGTCACCCTGGCGCGTTGTGAAGCGGGTTCAATATCTCCGCCTCTTTCTCTTCTCTATCTGTCTCTTTCTATTTCTCCTGACCGTTACCGGTTCCCTGCTCGTTGGCTTGGTGAAAGATGTGCTCTACTTAGAAGTATGTCTTACCTGGAATTTTGCTAGCTCGCCCGTTTCTTACAATTTGCTCTATACAAATGTTGGATGTTGAATATTTTAACATGTTTCTTGGTGAATTATATTATTACTCTACAAGTCTTATATATGTATAGTATATCCCCTTTCAAATGTGCAATTCTTATATGTATAGTATATCCCCTTTCAAGCCCCATGTTAGTAAATTTACTAGCGTGTAAAAGAACTCCTTTGTGACGAAATTCCGGCACACTGGCGGCGCTCGTATGATCCTGGCAATTGAAAACGTCGTTAAAAAGCAAAATTTGTATTTGTTTATTTATGTCAACCGCCACTTGTGAGCATGGTTCAGTGTTGCTCAGAATCAAAACAACCGATACATGCATCAACCCATTTCATTTAATATGGCTCTGCATCTTTGTTTAAAGGATTTAAAATTACTTGCAATTTTCCAAAACTGTGAAACTATCCTACTTGTAGTAGGGACTTTCTTTCCCCACCATTTTTAATGATTTGCCACCCAGGTATTATGTGATTCCTTCTCTGAGAGTTAATCGTTATCCCATATTAAAATAAAGGGGAAAAAGCAAATGAAGAATAAAACACTTAGTACATGAACTTAAAATTTCCGCACCAGCAAACAGCTAAACCACTCTACCACCAAAATAACATGCCCCCGAGTGTAAAGGCAGTGTTTAACATCCGTAGGCAATGCCGAAACGGCAAACGAAAATAAAATCTTGATGACGTTTTCCCAACGACGATCACCCTGGGTCGCAATCTGGATGCCAATTATGTCTGTGTATCCGGGAAGTATTGATTTACCCGCTCTATTGGACGACTAATTTACTTTTCCTTTCCTTTTGATAAATTCTTGTCATTGCCATCATTCTTCTTTAGGTTTTTTGAAAGGCGTCCGTTAACGTTTTATCTTAATATGTTTAGTTCTTAATTTTGGAACTGAATTTCCATCTTATGATTTAATTATATTTACCAAGTTGTCTGCATCTCGATCCACCGATGTTCTTCTATATTCTAGATTTACTATTGTCAATTTCATTTTTCATTAACATCCAATTAGTTTGTGCATATATATGTTTTAAATTCTGGTTCACTTCTTCCTCCTTGCACTCGCCCAATATAGTAATTAAAATATATTAGTACGGTGCCTGGAGGTACTTTCCAATTAAGAATTTTGTTGTCGATCTTACAGTCACAAAGGATTAAATTTGTATTGATCCTTGACTATTTTCATAAATTGGTGGGTTGTGTGGTTTATTATTTATTATTATATTTAGTTCCGAAATTAATTAAAGTTTTTCTCTTCTTTCGTCTTTTATCGTGTTATACTACGCTGCATTAGACTCGACCTCGATAGTACGTATTAATTCCGCATGTGTACAAATTCTGATTTTGGGAGATATGGCTCTATGTGATGACTATATCGAAAGTAATGGTTTAACAGTATAAAATTTCCATTGTCATGAATGATTTCAATGAAATTTGTGAGTCATTTATCTGTAGTAGGTACCTAACTCGCTATTTGTAGGTTCGGAATGTTTATAATTATGACCATCTTTGGATTACCTCCAGCATCCACTTATCACTCTTTCTTTAATTGAGACTTACATTGATTTACCATTTATTGTGTACGGTTCTTGAATAAAAAGTATATAAATTTAATTATTCTAATAGATGTTTCAATTCTGACACACTAATCTACTACGTTGTGCATTTACTTGCCCTATTTTAATTTCTTTATATTTATATTCGAAATAGCTTTCTATTAAATCTTCTATGAACATATCCGGCATTGGCAAATAAGTAATTTTTAGTTCCACTCTTAAATTCTTGTTTGATTAGTTCTCTATAAAGTTTGTGCACTCGAATAATTCTTACATTTGGAGTATTTTATGGTCTAGTTTGTTTTTGGTATGGGTTTAATGCTTTCCTTTTTCACATGTTTAGAACAGTTGCCTATTTGTTTTATAAATGATCGAAAACTTATCTTTATTGTTGTAACTGTTTACGGTTTTATGAAACTTTTGTTTGATGGTTGTGTGTTTGTTTTTGAAGGGAATGTTTGCTGGTTGATAGGTTATTGTTGGGAAAGGTGGTTTTGTGGATACTGGAAAAGAAATGTTTGGATAATTTATGCCGTCATGCCTAATCCGCATATAACAATGCGGCCAACCTTGATTAATATCGAAAGCAATGTGCCCATAGTATAATACAAAGTGTCTGCTTCTTCCAGGTCTAAGATTTCGTCTCTTCTTTTATACGCATTTCTAATAATTTCAATAATTCTTCCGGATTTGTTGCAATGTTTTGAGCTTTAAGATCCACTCTATAACTAGCGCCTGGAACTGGAAAAAGTTCACCATATGTATGCATTTTGCGAATAACGTGCCTCAAGGCGGAGACCATAATCGATATCTCTTCGAACCCAGTTGAAACGTGACGTCATCAGTATAAATTCGGCTGATGGATGTGATTGCAGAGAGAGGCATTTTTGCACCGCAACTTCGCCGCTTGGGACTGCTTACCGGAAGCGGGCTATGCCTGCGCAACACCGCCAGCTTTTCGCCTCCGACTGCCTGCGGTTAAGCGGCC
Source organism: Deroplatys truncata (assembly GCA_030765065.1). Classification (NCBI taxonomy): domain Eukaryota; kingdom Metazoa; phylum Arthropoda; class Insecta; order Mantodea; family Mantidae; genus Deroplatys; species Deroplatys truncata. The sequence continues at coordinate 94,744,999 of CM060984.1, read as the reverse complement.
GCTGCTGCAGCCAATGAGTCTTCTTGGCCAGGCAGAGCAGCAAGGCCATATCTACCTTCTTCCGGGAACGATTAAGGGGCAGTTAGCGTCTGGCCCTCTGCTGCTAGCGTATTCTGGCCCCTGCTAGCGACTCCTTTTACTATCCATTCCTCTTTCAATTAGTGGTTAAGCTCGCTTCAGGCTTGTTCTGAAGCCCTTCCTCTTCTTTCTCTAGACCAGGCATGGCGAGACTGTAAGCCTGCCCCGAAGCACCTTGATGCAACCTGAATAACAAAGCTATGGAAGGGGGAGAATTTGGAAGGCGGGCGGGTTAGTGGTAAAGAACGAACTCATTCAGTGGTGGCCTGTACTCTGTATTTAAAGTAAATTAAGTTTCTCCGATGTCGTTTACAATGAGAGATTCGAAATCGGGAATTATGTTGTTTACAGCCAGACGTAACTGGTCATGAAGATGTTCGTTCGTCTGTCGGGATCTGCATTTGCTTTTTACTAATTTAATCATGGAAAATAACTATTCACAGACGTACGTTGTACAAAACATTGCTTCCATGGAAATTGCATATGATCGAAGCTTCGGATATTTATTGTCGCATAAGATTTTAAAGCATTGCACTCCTATTAAATGCTTGCATCTGACTTTCATGATTTCGTCAGATTGTAAATTAATCAGCTCCTCTTGCAGATTGATTCTCGCCTTTCTTACGTCTATGTTTAATGGATAGACATACACTGATATATCATCTTTAAAAACCCTGAAATCACGAAATCTGTAATCACAAAATTCACTTTTAAGTGTTAAGAGAATACTAATGTAAGTAGTGAATTTATCTGAGGAGAAATTTGAAAGGAGATTTAAACATGAAAAATAGTGCACCTGCCCCTCTTTCAAGTGATCTACCCAGAGTGAAAGTGTGTTTACGAACGCCTGCACTGAACTATGCTTATCAGCAATATTTTGATTGCGTCGTTGAAATGCAGTATTCAGTTTAATTGCGTACATATATCGCATAAGAAAGCTAAGTCGCAGACCCAGACCTCGTTATTTAGTTCCTAAATTTCCATTCCCTAAAATAAGGAAACAATAAAATTACAATAAAATGACCTTAAAGCATATGAGAATAATGTAAATGTAAAGCTAAAATAAATTGCCTTTTCTTTCATGAATCCGGGGAATGCATCTCTAAGGTCGAAGAACCGACGTAACATTGTACCTCTGCTAAGCCATCTAACATCACACAAATACTTAATATCTTAAATGATTCTCCCATATTTTTAAGTATACATAGTTCGAAACTGTCGGTGTTTCAAAGCACTTCCTTTTATTTTGTTCACAACACAATCCATCACTATTGTAGTGTAACTGACTTGACACAGTGCTTCTTGATGCAGCAAACAATGCCAAGCATAAAAATTGCTCGAAATACCTTTATCACAGAAAAAAAATGTTTTAACCTCTCAATCAACCCACTTTTTCCCTAACCATGGCCTTTGCTCCGTCTGATACTAATTTTGACCACTGTAAACAATATCTTTTAATACTAATTTTTAGAGCTTTAAATATCTCCTCGCCAGTAGTACTGCCTTTTAGTGGCACTAAATCGAGCAAATACTCTTCAACATTAGGTTCCTTATCAACACCTCGAATGAAAATGGCTAATTGAGGTGTGAGTTACACCTGTACTCTCATCCAGTGCAGGAGAAAACTTCACAAAGTCAGCCATTTTCAAATCCATCTATCTTATTACGTCGGCAGAAAGCACTTCAACTTTTTTGCAGTGGTTTGTCGGAAAATATGCAAGCATTCGAAATTATGGGCCTGTTGAGGACATAAAATCCCAGTAATTAAACATGTTAATAAATTCTCCTTTCTTAAATGCCTTAAGGTCTTTGCAATTTCCCAGGTTACAATATAACTAGCCATAGTTTGAGTCTTTGTAGTTGGTTTAGGTCCATTGTTTTCTATCAATTTCAAAATTTTTTGCGTTCTTTCGCGTCCTGTGAACATATTGAAAATTAGCAGTCTGACTTGTAGTTTAAATAAGAATTAAAGTCTTATTAAATAAAATGTTTAATAATAACAATAATTACAGACCCAACTTACCTTGTAACTTGGCATATTCGGAATGATAAGCATTGTAAAGGTGTTTCATGTTGAATTGCATTACGCCCCTTTGGGACATATTAAAGATTTTGCATTGCCACCATCCTCAACGAAGAACTTCTCCCATTCCATGAAATGTTCTGCTCTTCGAACGTTGGTTTGCAAGCGGCATTACTAGCCACCACTGTTTGACGTAGTACTGACCACGCTGACATGGGAAGGAGGTGGAGGGGCGGGTGAAGCTACGGAGGGGTAGTGCGCGAGTCAACTGAAGCGCAAATTGACTCGCGAAGCACTGTTTCGCCATGGCTGCTCTAGACACTTACATAGATTTTATTTACTCAGAACTGACCCGACATAGCTATGGCCAAGGAAAGACCAAAAGGGCTGAAGGTTTGCCGACGGAGCTACGAGTAACACGATGTTGAAGACTATCCGTACCAAGTCACCAAAGGTCAGTTGCTATGCAACGAAGCTCCCAACTGTGCCTGTCCTCCTCCCACATCAACCTCCCCTCATCCTTTCACCACCCAGAACGCCATTCTATCTGCAACTTTATCCTCTTCTAGCGTATCCCGCTCATCCCTCAACTTTTTGAGACCTATTCTCCACCATCCATTGTGTCTTCTATACCGGTGCACCTGTATATCACTCCCGTTCTCACCGTCGCTTATCCATCCACCCTTTTCTTTATCCCCCCTGATCCAGGACTTCCCCTGTCTCGGATGGACAACCCAGGATGTACGCCGACATAACGAGATATGAAGTAACACATCAGATTTTTAGAAAAGTGTATATGTGTGTGGGGGAGGGAGAGAAAATTACAGAGAGAGAGAATGAGAGCTTACCTCAGAAATGAAATGTAGGCTAAGTACCAAACTTGGTATTTAAGTTCATCTTCCATAGATGCAACACAAATTATTTTCAGGAGAATCCCCCAAATCCAAACTACCCTTTACATGGAGAAACACACGGTGTTTTAATCAAAATCGTTTGAATCATTTTTGAGAAAACAGTAAAACTTTTTCCACGAAAGGGTAGTGTGGGTGGTGGGGTTGATTCTCTTGAAAATGTTTACATTACACCATTGAAAGATGCTGAACTTAAATACCAAGTTTAATATTTATCCAACTTTTTGCGTGCAAATACACGCACAAACATACACATGCACATAAGGGAGGAGGTGACAGGGAGATAGAAAAGAGACTAAAGTGTTAAGAAAATAAAGCAAATTAAATATATAAATTATACAACATCTCAGATAATGACTACATTTTGCCGTAGGTGACAGAGTTTTTATTTTTGTAAGTTTTTACACCCCTTCCTACCATATACGGCACCACAGGCAGTAGGCACTGGTGGTACAGAAGGCTCCAAATGTTTTCCGATGGACTAGGGGGTGTAGAGGAAGAGAGGGAAGGAATATCTTCTCGACTAGTCATGCCCGGGTATAGTCGACACAGAAGTGGCGAAAACGTGACTCGCGAGTTATTTTGACTCGTAGGCGCCGTTCCCTCTCTGCAACCCTCCCTTTGTTTGTCACATGCTGCTGAGTGATGCAGTACATGTTGCATATTTAGTGACTCGCGGAAGGAAGTCGTTTTCACCACCCTTGGTCGACAGTAAGTGCCAGCTCAAAGGTCACATTTACTTTTGTGTTTGCTCGTATAATTCAGCAACCTGGCTCTAAGAGGAAAGAAGACGAAACTAAATACTTTTCTCTTTACTAGATTTATCCAAGTGAAATAAACATTTTCTTTACATAATATGTTGTTTTCAATCTGATTCTATCTTTCCAACCTTTTCCTGCACACGGCTTGAGTGAAAGTCTTCTTGTTAATTGAGATGAACTGCCATTACAAGCTTCGTTGCAAGTATAAGAAGAATGCAGTAGCTCAAACGATAGTCAGATTTCTATGTGGTGTCTTTGAAATTCACGCTCTTTACATTACCACGAGAAAAATCTAACGTGTTGCATTCACATAACTTTCTCTTCTCCCATTCTACAAATTATTTTTATTAAATCTTATTTTCTTTCCACTTCTTATAATCCAGATAAACTTCCAATTCACATTTAGCCTATCTCTGTGGTGTGGGGGTCTGCCTCATATTCTAAAGGTCCCGAGTTCGAATCTCGATTAGAGTGAGTTACCTGGATAAGGTTTTTTTTTTCCCAGGGTTTTCTCTTATCCTGAGAAGATGAATGTCAAATAACTAAGCTCTAGGGACCTCAGACTCATTTGAGCATCATTTTAACCATTTCGTTCATTCACCGTCCGTAATGGCCTACCCGGTTAAAAGACTTTAATTAAACACCAAAAGAAAAAGTTCACATTTAAACAATTCGTTGTAGTGTACGTAGATAAAGCGATATTCACATTTTCAAAAAGCATATCACTACGTGAAACTTTGAAATTCCATGCTGTTTGTATGACCGCGACAAAAACAAAACGAATAGCGACTTCTCAGTTAGAGAAAGTATTCAAACCAATACAAAAAATATCTGGGAAATAGTTAATTTCATAAAATATATGTATTACAAACTGCGTGCTTTAACAGAATCTGCATTTCTTGTGTAGAAAAACTTTGTCCTTCTTTTACAGTTTACCAGTTATACAAAAGTCATTCAGAACGAAGAAGACTTGAGAGGGTATTCTCAGAAAATTCAAAATATATATTTCGTTTATCATGGAAATATCTTAAACAGAGAGTATTTTAATCAAACTCGTTAGAGCCATTTTTGAGGAAATAATAAATTTCGAACATTTTTACATGTAAAGGGTAGTTCGGGGTGGGAGAGATTTTCTTCAAAATCTTTGTGTCACATTTTTGAAAGATGGTGAACTTAAATATCAAGTTTGGTATTTAACCGACTTTTTGTTCTAGAGTTATGTTTTTTAAGAACATACAAGCATATGGAGTTTTTGCTATAAAATATGTGTTGCATTCACATAAGCTCTTCTACTCAGTCTTCCACAAACTATTCTTACAAAGCTTATTCTTCCATCTATTCATGTTAATACAGATAAACCTTCATCACTTATTTACACAATTCGTTGTAGGTATAAGTAGAACGTATTAAGCTAAAGCGAGAGCCAAACCCCTTAAAGGTGATCGCTATGTGATAGCTTTGGATTGGTTGGCTACGGAGGAGACTCGGCACGATTCTCTCTACACCTCACAAGGGGGCGTATCCGGGAAGCATCCGCGAGGAGACACCGGGCGGCCGGAACTATAAGTGACGGCACAGGAATGCCAGGGTCCTTATGTTTTCAGATAGAGACTTCCCGTCAGACGGACAGGCAGAACGAGGAACCCACACCGCACACAGGGGGTCCAACGCCCCTTAAGAGGGTTAGGATACCCCGATAGCCAGTCGAAAGCCGAGGGACGTAGAGAATTACAAAGAGCATCCTCTTCCCCTGCCAAACTCCACCGAAACACCATCGCTGACGCTTTCAACCCTGAAAGAAACCAACGAATGACAGTTGAAGGGAAATGAGAATGGAGATGAAATGGAGCGACAGGAAATTAGATGTGAGAATCCTTCCGAGCATTCGCCAGGCGACCCGGGAAAAACCCCCGAAAAAATCAAGGATCAGGAGGGTCGGCCGCAGGAATCGAAACCATGACCTCCCGAATGCGAGCCACAGAGGAGATAGCTTTGAGATACTATTCTCTTTGTATGAACACAAGAAAGAAAGAAGGAAAGAAGAAATGAGGCAAAGGAAAGAAGTAAGGAAGTAAGGGAAGTAAGGGGAGAAGTAGGGAAGTAAGGGAAGTTATGGAAGTATGGGAAGTAAAGAAAGTAAGGGAAGTTAGGAAAGTAAAGGAAATAAGGGAAGTAAAGGAAGTAAGGAAACCTAGGGAAGTAAAGGAGGTTATGCAAGTAAAGAAAGTAAGGGAACTATAGGAAGTTATGGAGGTAAAGGAAGTAGGGAAGTTAGGGAAGTAAAGAAGGTAAGGGAAGTTAGGGAAGTAAAGGAAGCTATAGAAGTAAAGGAAGTAAGAGTTGTAAAGGAAGTTATGGGAGTAAAGGAAGTAAGGGAAATAAGGGAAGTAAAGGGAGTAAGGGAGGTAAAGAAAGTAAGGGAAGTTAGGGAAGTAAGGGAAGTTACGCAAGTTAGGGAAGTAATGGAAGTTAGGGAAGAAAGGAAGTAAGAGAAGTAAATGGAGTTACGCAAGTTAGGGAAGTAAGCAAAGTTAGGAAGGTAAGGGAAGTTAAGGAAGTAAGAGAAGTAACAAAATAAGGGAAGTTAAGGAAGTAAGGGAAGTAACAAAATAAGGGAAGTTATGGAAGTAAGGAAAATAAAGGAAGTAAGAGAAGTAAGAAAGTAAGAGAAGTTATGGAAGTAATGGAAGTTAGGGAAGTAAGGGAAGTACAGGAAGTAAAGTAAGCAAGGAAAGTTACGCAAGTTAGGGAAGTAATGGAAGTTAGAGAAGAAAGGAAGTAAGAGAAGTAAGGGGAGTTACGCAAGTTAGGGAAGTAAGGGAAGTTAGGCAAGTTAGGGAAGTAAGCAAAGTTAGGAAAGTAAGGGAAGTTAAGGAAGTAAGGAAAGTAAAGGAAGTAAGAGGAGTAAGAAAGTAAGGGAAGTTATGGAAGTACAGGAAGTTATAGAAGTAAAGTAAGTAAGGGAAGTTAGGGAAGTAAGGTAAATTAGGGAAGTAAGGAAGTTATGGCGGTAAAGAAAGTAAGGGAAGTTATGGAAGTAAGGGAAGTTATGAAAGTAAAGGAAGTAAAGAAAGTAAGAGAAGTAAAGGAAGATACAAAAGTAAAGGAAGTTAGGGAAGTAAGTTAGGGAAGTAAAGTAAGTAAGGGAAGTTAGGGAAGTAAAGGAAGTTATGGAGGTAAAGAAAGTAAGGGAAGTTATGGAAGTAAGGGAAGTTATGAAAGTAAAGGAAGTAAAGAAAGTAAGAGAAGTAAAGGAATTTATGAAAGTAAAGGAAGTAAGGTAAATTAGGGAAGTAAAGGAAGTTATGGAGGTAAAGAAAGTAAGGGAAGTTATGGAAGTAAGGGAAGTTATGAAAGTAAAGGAAGTTATCGAAGTAAAGCTAGTAAAGAAAGTAAGGGAAGTTAGGGAAGTAAAGGACGTAAGGTTAATAAAGGAAGTTATGGAAGTAAAGGAAGTAAAGAAAGTTAAGGAAGTAAGGGAAGTTATGAAAGTAAGGGAAGTAAAAAAAGTAAGAGAAGTAAAGGAACTTAGGGAAGTAAAGAAAGTAAGGGAAGTTGGGGAAGTAAAGAAGGTAAGAGAAATAAAGGAAGTTATGAAAATAAGGAAATTAGGGAAGTAAGAAAGTAAGGGAAGTTAGCGAAGTAAAGGAAGTTATGGAAGTAAAGGAAGTAAGGAAAGTAAGGGAAGTTAGCGAAGTAAAGGAAGTTATGGAAGTAAAGGAAGTAAGGAAAGTAAAGGAAATTATGGAAGTAAGGGAAGTAAAGGAAATTATAGAAGAAAGGGAAGTTGTGGAAATAAAGAAAGTAAGGGAAGTAAAGGAAGTTATAGAAGTAAGGGAAGTAAAGAAAGTAACGGAAGTTATGGAAGTAAAGACAGTAAGGGTAGTTATGGAAGCAAAGGAAGTAAGGGAAGTTAAGGAAGTAAGGGAAGTAAAGAAAGTAACGGAAGTAAAGGAAGTAAGGGAAGATAATTTAATCTAATTTGAGTTTTATTTATGGACGCTCTTTAACTACTATGGTTCTTAGCGTCCCATTCTATATTGGGCGTGAAACACCGGTAATTTTGCTCAGAGGCCTCTTTATCAGGCTTGAGGTTCTTTTACGTGCAGTAAATCTACGACACGGACCACCGGCTTTACTAAGGATTTTTACGCCCGAAAACATCCATCGCCCTCCGCCGGGTTTGAACCCGCGAGCTTGGGAACCAGAGGCTAGCACGGTACCACTAGTCCACGGAGGACGACTAAGTAAGGGAAGGAAGGGTAGTTAGGGAAGGAAGGGAAGTTATGGAAGTAAAGGAAGTAGGGGAAGTAAAGGAAGTAAACAAAGTTAGGGAAGTAAAGCAAGTTAGGGGAGTAAGGGAATTTAGGTAAATAAAAGAAGTAAATGAAATAAGGGAAATTATGGAAGTAAAAGAAGCAAAGGAGGTTAGGGAAGTAAAGGCAGTAAAGGAAGTAAGGGAAGTAAAAGATGTAAGGGAAGTAAAGAAAGTTGTGGAAGTAAGGGAAGTTATGGAATTAAGGAAATAAGGGAAGTTAGGAAAGGAAGGGAAGTTATAGAAGTAAGGGAAATAAAGGAAGCAAGGGAATTTAGGGAAGTAAAGGATGTAAGGCAAGTTAGGGAAGTAAAGGAAGTAAGGGAAATAAAGGAAGCAAGGGAATTTAGGGAAGTAAAGGATGTAAGGCAAGTTAGGGAATTAAAGGAAGTTAGGAGAGTTAGGGAAATAAAGGAAATAAATGTAGTAAGGGATATTATGGAAGTAAGAGAAGTAAAGGAAGTTAGGGAAGTAAGGGGAAGTTAGGGAAGTAAGGGGAAGTTAGGGAAGTAAAGGGAGTAAAGGAAGTAAGGGAATTTAGGGAAGTAAAGGATGTTATGGAAGAAAGGAAATAACGGAAGTAAGAGAAGTAAAGAATGTTAGACAAGTTAGGCAAGTTACGCAAGTTAGGGAAATAAGAAAAGTTGGGAAAGTAGGGTAAGTTAAGGAAGCAAGAAAAGTAAAGGAAGTAAGGGAAGTTATGAAAGTAAAGGAAGTTATGGAAGTTAGGTAAGTAAAGGAAGTAAGGAAAATTAGGAAGTAAAGAAAGTAAGCGAAGTACAGGAAGTTAAGGAAGTAAGGTAAATTAGGGAAATAAAGGAAGTAAGGGAAGTAAAGGAAATTATGGAAATAAGGGAAGTTATGAAAGTAAAGGAAATTATGGAAGTAAGGGAAGTAAAGAAAGTATGGAAAGTAAGGGAAGTAAAGGAAGTTATGGAAGTTAGGGAACTAAAGGAAATTATGGAAGTAAGGGAAGTTATGAAAGTAAAGGAAGTAAGAGAAGTAAAGAAAGTAAGAGAACTAAAGAAAGTTATGAGAGTAAAGGAAGTTATGGAAGTAAAGGAAGTAAGAGAAGTAAAGGAAGTTATGAAAGTAAAGGAAGTTAGGGAAGTAAAGAAAGTAAAGTAAGTTATGGAAGTTAGGGAACTAAAGGAAGTTATGGAAGTAAAGGAAGTAAAGGAAGTAAGGGAAGTAAAGGAAGTTATGGAAGTTAGGGAACTAAAGGAAGTTATGGAAGTTAGGAAAGTAAAGGAAGTTATGGAAGTTAGGGAACTAAAGGAAGTTATGGAAGTTATGGAAGTTAGGAAAGTAAAGGATGTTATGGAAGTAAAGGAAGTTATGGAAGTAAAGGAAGTAAGGGAAGTAAAGGAAGTTATGGAAGTAAGGGAAGTTAGGGAAGTAAAGAAAGCAAGGGAAGCAAAGAACGTTGTGAAAGTAAAGAAAGCAAGGGAAGTAAGGGAAGTAAAGGAAGTAAGGGAAGCAAAGGAAGTTGTGGAAGAAAAGAAAGTAAGGGAAGTAAAGGAAGTAAGGGAAGGAAAGTTAGAGAAGTAAGGGAAGGGAAGTTAGAGAAGTAAAGGAAGGGAAGTTAGGGAAGTAAGGGTTCATCCTCTCATTTAGACCTTGCCGTTTGCTGCATCCAGCTTGCTAGTCGAATTCAGTGGAACATCGTCGCTGACACCTACTCCAGCGACTATTACCCCTGCAGCGTTTCTCTTTTGTCTCACTACCTCCAGCATTCCAGAGAATGTGAAAGTGAATACAAATAAAAAATATTGAAGCACCGTTAGCATGAAGAGTTCGCAAAAGTTGTGAAAGTAAAGAAAGTAAGGGAAGTTAAGGAAGTAAGGGAAGTTAGGGAAGTAAAGGAAGTTGTGGAAGTTAAGAAAGTAATGGAAGTTAGGGAAGTAAGGGAAGCAAAGAAAGTTGTGGAAGTAAAGGAAGTAAGGGACGTTAGGGAAGTAAAGAAAGTAAGGGAAACAAAGGAAGTTGTGGAAGTAAAGAAAGTAAGGGCAGCAAAGGAAGTTGTGGAAGTAAAGAAAGTAAGGGAAGTTGTGGAAGTAAAGAAAGTAAGGAAGTAAAAGATGTTAGGGAAGGAAAGGAAGTAACGAAAGTAAGGGAAGTAAAGGAAGTTAGGGAAGTAAAAAGGTAAGGGAAGTAAAGGAATTAATGGAAGTTGTGGAAGTAAAGAAAGTAAGGGAAGTTGTGGAAGTAAAGAAAGTAAGGGAAACAAAGGAAGTTGTGAAAGTAAAGAAAGTAAGGGAAGTTGTCAAAGTAAAGAAAGTAAGGGAAGTTGTGGAAGTAAAGAAAGTAAGGGAAGTTGTAGAAGTAAGGGAAGTTGTGGAAGTTAAGAAAGTAAGGGAAGTTGTAGAAGTAAGGGAAGTTGTGGAAGTAAAGAAAGTAAGGGAAACAAAGGAAGTTGTGGAAGTAAAGAAAGTAAGGGAAACAAAGGAAGTTGTGAAAGTAAAGAAAGTAAGGGAAGTTGTGAAAGTAAAGAAAGTAAGGGAAGTTAAGGAAGTAAAGAAAGTAAGGGATATTGTAGAAGTAAGGGAAGTTGTGGAAGTAAAGAAAGTAAGGGAGGTTGTAGAAGTAAGGGAAGTTGTGGAAGTAAAGAAAGTAAGGGATGTTGTAGAAGTAAGGGAAGTTGTGGAAGTAAAGAAAGTAAGGGAAGTTGTAGAAGTAAGGGAAGTTGTGGAAGTAAAGAAAGTAAGGGAAGTTGTGAAAGTAAAGAAAGTAAGGGAAGTTAAGGAAGTAAAGAAAGTAAGGGAAACAAAGGAAGTTGTGGAAGTAAAGAAAGTAGGGGAAGTTGTGAAAGTAAAGAAAGTAAGGGAATTTAAGGAAGTAAAGAAAGTAAGGGAAACAAAGGAAGTTGTGGAAGTAAAGAAAGTAAGGGAAACAAAGGAAGTTGTGAAAGTAAAGAAAGTAAGGGAAACAAAGGAAGTTGTGAAAGTAAAGAAAGTAAGGGAAGTTGTGGAAGTAAAGAAAGTAAGGGAAGTTGTAGAAGTAAGGGAAGTTGTGGAAGTAAAGAAAGTAAGGGAAACAAAGGAAGTTGTGGAAGTAAAGAAAGTAAGGGAAACAAAGGAAGTTGTGAAAGTAAAGAAAGTAAGGGAAGTTGTGAAAGTAAAGAAAGTAAAGGAAGTTAAGGAAGTAAAGAAAGTAAGGGAAATTGTAGAAGTAAGGGAAAGGTTGGAAGTAAAGAAAGTAAGGGAAGTTGTAGAAGTAAGGGAAGTTGTGGAAGTAAAGAAAGTAAGGGAAGTTGTAGAAGTAAGGGAAGTTGTGGAAGTAAAGAAAGTAAGGGAAACAAAGGAAGTTGTGGAAGTAAAGAAAGTAAGGGAAACAAAGGAAGTTGTGAAAGTAAAGAAAGTAAGGGAAGTTGTGAAAGTAAAGAAAGTAAGGGAAGTTAAGGAAGTAAAGAAAGTAAGGGAAGTTGTAGAAGTAAGGGAAGTTGTAGAAGTAAGGGAAGTTGTGGAAGTAAAGAAAGTAAGGGAAGTTGTAGAAGTAAGGGAAGTTGTGGAAGTAAAGAAAGTAAGGGAAGTTGTAGAAGTAAGGTAAGTTGTGGAAGTAAAGAAAGTAAGGGAAACAAAGGAAGTTGTGGAAGTAAAGAAAGTAAGGAAAACAAAGGAAGTTGTGAAAGTAAAGAAAGTAGGGGAAGTTGTGGAAGTAAAGAAAGTAAGGGAAACAAAGGAAGTTGTGAAAGTAAAGAAAGTAAGGTAAGTTGTGAAAGTAAAGAAAGTAAGGGAAGTTGTGGAAGTAAAGAAAGTAAGGGAAGTTGTGGAAGTAAAGAAAGTAAGGGAAACAAAGGAAGTTGTGGAAGTAAAGAAAGTAAGGGAAGTTGTGAAAGTAAAGAAAGTAAGGGAAGTTGTGAAAGTAAAGAAAGTAAGGGAAGTTGTGGAAGTAAAGAAAGTAAGGGAAGTTGTAGAAGTAAGGGAAGTTGTGGAAGTAAAGAAAGTAAGGGAAGTTGTAGAAGTAAGGGAAGTTGTGGAAGTAAAGAAAGTAAGGGAAACAAAGGAAGTTGTGGAAGTAAAGAAAGTAAGGGAAACAAAGGAAGTTGTGAAAGTAAAGAAAGTAAGGGAAAGTGGAAGTAAAGAAAGTAAGGGAAACTAAGGAAGTTGTGAAAGTAAAGAAAGTAAGGGAAGTTGTGAAAGTAAAGAAAGTAAGGGAAGTTGTGAAAGTAAAGAAAGTAAGGGAAGTTAAGGAAGTAAAGAAAGTAAGGGAAGCAAAGGAAGTCGTGGAAGCAAAGGAAGTAAGGGAATTTAGGAATGTAAAAGAAGTAAGGGAATCTAGGGAGGTAAGTTAAATAAGAGAAGTCAGGAAGTAACGGAAGTAAGGAATGAAGGAAACAAATAAGTAAGGAAGCAAGGAAAGAAAAACAACAACTATTTGCAGTTGAGAGAAGTATTTGAAAACTCAAATTAATAACAAAGAATATTTCAGATTATGTAAAACATAAACATGTTCTTTAATATAAATATTGTGCTTTATCAAAATCTACATTTGTTGTGCAGGAAGATTTTGTCTCTCTCTTACGATTTACTAGTTATTAAAAGTCATTCACAATAACGAGCAATTCACAGACTATTCTTAGAAAATTAAATATATACATTTTATTTATCATTAAAATTAGCTTAAACATGTGTATTTTAATCTAAATCCTTAGAGCCATTTTGGAAGAATAAAACATTTAAAAAAATGCCCAATATATAGGGTAATTTGGAATGGGGGATTTTCTTTAAAATCTCCGTGTCGCATTCTTGGAAGAAGTTGAATTTAAACATTAAGCTTGGTTTTTAACCAACTTTTTGTTTTTGAGTTATGCTGTTCGCGGATACACAAACACAAACACACACACACACACACACACACACACACACACACACACACACACTTGGACCTTTTTCTAAAAATAAATTCATTGGATTCAGGGTGTTGCAAACGTGATTTCTGGTGAAATTACGACATTGAATATTTAGGTGGAACACAATACTTTCTCTACCTACTGTAGCTACGTGGTAATGTTAAAGGAATGCTTCTTTGGTTTCAGGGAGTCTCAAAATATGTATTTCCGGTGAATCTCTTTATTGAATTTTTGGGTGAAACACAATACTTTCTCTACTTACTTCAGCTACATATTAGGGAAAATAAAAACACTTTCTATGGTTTCCGGGGATCTCAAAATATGTATTTCCGGTGAATCTCTTTATTGAATTTTTCGGTGGAACACAATACTTTCCCTACTTACTGCAGCTACATAGTAGAGAAAGTAAAAAGGCTTATTTGGGATTCAGGGCATCTCAAAACGTGTATTTCCGCTTAATCTCGGTATTAAATTGTTGGGTGGAATACAATACTTACTGTACTGCGTAACAGAGAAAGTGAAAATGCTCTATTTGGTCTCAGGGAGTCTCAAAACGTGTATTTCCGGTGAATCTCTGTATTGAATTTTTGGGTGGAATACAATACTTTCTCTACCTCCTGTAGCTATGTAGTAGAGAAAGTAAAATTGCCTTCTTTGGATTCAGGGGGTCTCAAAAGGTATTATTCCGATGAATCTCTTTATTGAATTTTGGGTGGAATACGATACTTTCTCTACCTCCTGTAACTATATAGTAGAGAAGGTAAAAACGCTTTCTTTGGATTCAGGGAATCTCAAAGCGTGTATTTCCGGCGAATCTCTTTATTGAATTTTTGAGTGAAATACAATACTTGTTTTACTTACTATAACTACGTAGTAGAGAAAGTGAAAATGCTTTCTTTGGATTCAGGGAGTCTGAAAACGTGTATTTCCGATTAATCACGTTATTGAATTTTTGGGTGGAATACAATAATTCCTCTACTTACTGTAAGTGCATAGTAGGGAAAGTAAAAATGATTTCTTTGGGTTCAGTGGATCTCAAAGCGTGTATTTCCGGTGAATCTCGTTTTTGAATTTGTGGATGGAATATAATACTTTCCTTACTTATTATAGGTAAATAGTAGAGACAGTAAAAAGATGAGTTGTGGTATAGATAAGCGGCTGTTTGTCGTTACGGCATCTTGCATGCAACCAAATAGGGAAAAGTGTAACTTAGACTGTAAGTTGAAATAATTTCTGGCCTAAATTGTTGTCACGATGCACTGAAAAATCATACTTCATAAGGACATTATGAAAACAAAGAACATATGTTATTGATAATGGGTAGAGAAAGCAGTGTATATTGAAAACCAAACCATTTTGTTTTAACACTTGCTTGTTATACAATGATATGATGCCTATAATTCCTAAAAATTAGTTTGGATACTGCTTATGTCGCTATGCTGTAATGTTATTGCTCTTTTCACAGTTATTACATTCTTATAGCCAAGTCTAAGGGAAATGTGTTGGAATGATATTTCCTTAGCACTATTACATTCCCTAACCTTGTAGAGTAGGTATGAGCTAACGCACCTGGCATAACCTCTCGATAAGACACCCCGCTTACCCCTACAGGTGAAGTGGAAAACATTTGGAGCCGTCTGTACTGAAATGGTAATTGAGGAAGGAAATTTGGAAATGAAACCTTACAAATGACGTGTTCTAATAGAAAGGTCAGTTTTTTTATATGGAATATCCGATAGAATCATGATAAGAACCTTCTATTTTTAAGGTTACTATTTAGATGTTAGAAACGTAGTTAAAATGTCTGATGCCTTCTCATAATCACATTTCCGTAAATGTTTTATTCCATCATGTTTGTATGAGATTATTTTTGCAAGCTATGAAACATGGAGCTATGGTTTGTTGCCTGTAGTTGAATCTTGTTTCTAGAAATCCAGTGAAATGACACTGTAGAGAGGAAACATATGTTTAATAAATTTCGCCACCAAATTACCTTAAAAAGGCATATTACTGGTGGACATTCATGTGCATATGGCGGCATTTATTATTTTCTCTATTACTTACCTGTTTAGTAAATAGAGGAAGTATTACATTTCGCCCAAAAATGTTATACCAAGATATGACCGGAGATACACGTTTTGAGGTCCCCGAATACAAAAAAAAAACATTTTAGAAAAAGGTCGGTGTGTGGATGTATATGCCTATCTAGTGCTCCTTGGCAACAAACTAACTTGGAAAGCTCATATTGAATATATCATAACATTGCATGCAGTTTCCAGAATCACTAAATTATGTCCCCTAACAAACATACGTTCCAAACCAGCTTTGGAATGCTCTGTTTTTCTTTATAAATCTTTAATCAGACTAGTGACACAGGAACCGCCACCGAAACCCCCTTAATGCGGGGACCCCAAGCGAGGGGGGCCCAAAGGCTCGAGACACCATATTTTCGCATGTTTAGACCACACATGCAGCACCCTGTTTTAAGACTCTAAATTCAAGGAATAACAGTTTTCTTGGAATTTCGGGAGTATTGAGAAATGTGGCAATATTGTGAATTCTCTAATCCTGTACTGGACAAAACAACGATATCGCGCAGGACAATATGATAGAAGGAGTGGTTAGAATTGTTTTCTTCGATGTTTCTTGAACTTACTGGTAAACGGGCAGTACCAAATTCAAACCGTTTTCCTCTGTTCTTTTTTTTTATTGTGAGAGTGCAACAAATTGTATATATGTTTTAAAGCACCACGTTGTGGATAATGTTTCTCACGTAATGTTGCTTACCTCACGCGTGCAGCCATCTTGTGTGACGTCATTCGTTGGTCTGGCTCGTAGTTCCCTCTGACGTAGCAATTTTTTTTTATGAATTAGTTTTAAGGTTATGTATATTGTCTTCCGGCTAGCTATTTAGGTAGACATTTAACTCTTGCAGGTTGTGAAGCGGAAAGGAATCTTTTGTCTATAAATGATACTGATGAAGAAATTGGTTTTATAATCTTTATTGCAGAACACGTTCACGAACACTTTCACAAATTAATTTGGATACTCGCCATACTGAAACTGTTTGTAATAACTTCTCACTTTTAACTCACGTACTTCAACTTTATATATTTAACTGTATAATCCTTTATAAGATTTCTCGTACTTCTGCTGCGCGTAACTTTATGAATTTAGAGACCGACATGAGAATCTTGTTGAACTGGGAGCTGACGTGTTACTTGTTGAGAATCTTGTTGAACACTGGAGCTGACGTGTTACGTGTTGAGAATCTTGTTGAACACTGGAGGACGCTTACCTCAGACATGGCTTATTTATAGACTTGCCTTAAGATACGCCTAAAGATTATAAATGAAATGCTATTGGCTTATAAAACGCGCCAACATTAGTGTCTATTTTACTATCCAATGAAAACCACTAATACATATTACTTTTATAGAATATTCTGGAAGCTTTTTTTACTGAAAAGGCGCGAAACATTACGTAACTTCCTGGTTCCCGGTAACGATAAACAACTCACCCCCTTGCTAAAGTATTATGTTATTGTTAACAGTTTCAGTAGAGCCATATATTATTATTTACCAATAATAATTACAATTATTAAACCCCTGAAATCAATGTTACATAAAAATACATATTCATAATAAAATAATTATTTATATTAACGTAATTTGTGATACAAATTACCGTCTCATATGCCCCACTAGAAACATAATTATAAATATTTATAACCTGTTTAGAAATTTTATAATTTTGTTTTTAGTCTCCTAAATCTTGTAACACACGCTATCACTTTCACTTAACACTTCACACGCGTTTAACACACGACATATGTTTTATCTCGCCACTACTTACTGGCTCTGGTTTAATTAATTTAGATATTAATCTGATATCACAAAATTTTTTTTATAGCGAATATTTTACCCTAAATTATTTAATCACTGCTACCAAATTGTTTACTTTCTTAAGTTGTTGACAAAATTTATACATTTAAGATTTTTTGTCATTGTTTAACATTTTTACCAAAGTATTCACCCTCTACTCAAATATTTACATCTCTTAAATCTAGACAATATTTCACCTTTTCTGTTTGCTACCTAAGTATTTGTTTTATTTATTTTTACCAATTTTTGTTATTCTGAATTTTATAACAATACTCTTGGAATGGTATTTATGTACTTTACTTTAATATAACATCTTAAGTTTCAATCTTTGCATTCTTAATTTTTAAATGTTGTTACAGTTACAAAAAAATATTTAATTTATTTATTTTCTTCTCAAACAGTTAGTCATGACCACAATTTATTTCTCCATTCATATGATTTACATTTTTATTTAACCCTCTTACGTTCCAATACATTTCTCTGCAAGTCGTCTTTAACTATCCAGCATTTAGTTTACATCTCATTGCTATTTACCCTCCTGGATCAAATTGTATGTGGCTAAATATTACTCGTAGCCGTAACCTAACCTTCAAATTTTTGTTAATGAATAACCTCTTGTATTCATATGACATTTCGTTCCCTGATAACATTTGAAAACAATCTACAGCTTCTTGAACAATACATCTTTTAACAACTTTCATTTTCAATTCTTCTGCTATCTCTTTACTTTGAGAATACTCTGACAAATCTGTACTAAACTGTACTGGACTGGAGTTTTCATTTTGAACATCATGGTACAATTTACTTCTTTGCATTACTGACTCATTTTGTATTACTGATATTTCCCCTCTGAAATTAAGTTGCACCTCATTTACATCTACATTCCTAACCTCTTTTATCACTCTTATCTCACTTGAAATACTACTCATTTGACTTCCTAACTCTGCGCCTTCTACATTAACCTCACTTTTAGTATTAACCTCACTTTCTTTGTTACCTATTTCCTTGCTCATGTCTAGCATTTTCTTTGAAATTTCTCCTATCTCTCTTGCTATTACTTCCTCATTTTCATCTCTCATTTTTGGCATACAACTATCTAGCTTCGTAACTTTCTTTTCACTTTCTTCACTGCTTTGATCTACTTTTTGCTCTAATACCTCATTACTCCTACCAATATCTTTTCTGTTTTGTTCAAAGCTCCTACGAATATCTTCTCTTAACTCCCTATGACTCTGTTGCATATCTTCCCTGTTTTGATCTATTTTCTTTTCTAATTTCTCATTATTCTTACAAATTTCTTCCCTTATACTCTGAGTTAATTTTTGTCCTAATTTCTCATAACTCTTTTGCATATCTTCCCTTAATTCCCTACTCATATTTTTCAGCATTTCCATCATCACAATAGTATCAAGATTAACATTTCTTGCTGTTCTATTCTCACTTTCTGCACTAACATTTCCTGCTGTTCTATTCTGACTTTGTTTACTAATATTTCCTCCCTCAACTACTACATTGTTTAAGCTATTTTCTGTCACCTGTATTGAATTACAGCTAACTGTTACACTATCCCCCTTCATAATTATTTCTTCTGTATGACTAGCAGCCATTGTTTTTGTTTTCTAAAAAAAAAATTACGATACCTTTGTGATGCTTTTTGTTGCTGTAGCTTTGATGTCCAGCGTTCTGCCCCATTCTCCTAGATTTGTATGTCGCTTCTGCGTTGTTTTATGATGAATCTACGTTGTCTCGTTGTTTTTGCGTCCACTTATCCGCGTCATTTGTTGCTCCTCTTGTTTCTGGAATCTGCGTCTTGTAGATCATTTTACTGCTGCATTCGCCTTTTCCTGGTTAATTCTGCTACTATCCTGGTTATTCTTGTTCCTTTCCTGGTCACTTTGCCTTCCTTTCCTAGTCACTTCGCCCCACGTCCGGGCGCCAATTTGAGAGTGCAACAAATTGTATATATGTTTTAAAGCACCACGTTGTGGATAATGTTTCTCACGTAATGTTGCTTACCTCACGCGTGCAGCCATCTTGTGTGACGTCATTCGTTGGTCTGGCTCGTAGTTCCCTCTGACGTAGCAATTTTTTTTTATGAATTAGTTTTAAGGTTATGTATATTGTCTTCCGGCTAGCTATTTAGGTAGACATTTAACTCTTGCAGGTTGTGAAGCGGAAAGGAATCTTTTGTCTATAAATGATACTGATGAAGAAATTGGTTTTATAATCTTTATTGCAGAACACGTTCACGAACACTTTCACAAATTAATTTGGATACTCGCCATACTGAAACTGTTTGTAATAACTTCTCACTTTTAACTCACGTACTTCAACTTTATATATTTAACTGTATAATCCTTTATAAGATTTCTCGTACTTCTGCTGCGCGTAACTTTATGAATTTAGAGACCGACATGAGAATCTTGTTGAACTGGGAGCTGACGTGTTACTTGTTGAGAATCTTGTTGAACACTGGAGCTGACGTGTTACGTGTTGAGAATCTTGTTGAACACTGGAGGACGCTTACCTCAGACATGGCTTATTTATAGACTTGCCTTAAGATACGCCTAAAGATTATAAATGAAATGCTATTGGCTTATAAAACGCGCCAACATTAGTGTCTATTTTACTATCCAATGAAAACCACTAATACATATTACTTTTATAGAATATTCTGGAAGCTTTTTTTACTGAAAAGGCGCGAAACATTACGTAACTTCCTGGTTCCCGGTAACGATAAACAACTCACCCCCTTGCTAAAGTATTATGTTATTGTTAACAGTTTCAGTAGAGCCATATATTATTATTTACCAATAATAATTACAATTATTAAACCCCTGAAATCAATGTTACATAAAAATACATATTCATAATAAAATAATTATTTATATTAACGTAATTTGTGATACAAATTACCGTCTCAATTGGTATTGTCATTTGAGCGTGTGTACTGGTCGGCCACAATATGACTGCGTGCGGCGGGAAGAGAAACCAAACAGTTACGGAACAAGTGGGCAGGGCATCGAAAGGTCAGTCAGGTGGCAGGTGCAAATATCCGTAGTTCCGAGTTGCACTTACTAACGAGGCTGAGGCCTCAAATTTAGTACTGCTTTCATTGAACTGTACATTCCTGTATCGTCTTGGCCCTCATTCCCTCTGATGCCTAGGCTTGTTGGCGCATTGTCATATAAAAACAGTTGTGCCCTCCTCCAAGCGCATTCATGTGGCCGATTAGTACCTTATTGGAGCGACAGGGGGGGAGCTAAAGAAAAGGATACCTTAGTAACGAAACTCCGAACAAAATTTTCACATTTTTCGCTCATAAAAAGGAGATGGGCAAAGTATTGCAATAGAAGCTGTAAAAAATGAAAAATGTGCAAATGGTGGCGTTTCTGAAGTAAACGATTCCGCTAATTTCGTGGACGAATCCATAAAATGTGAACATAATATTTGTTTTCCCCATGCTTCTAATAACAATGAAGATGAGTTAATATTCTACTGCCAACCTTCAACTGTTTCTCATAATGTCATGGAAAGAGCATGGAATTTCAAGGTCAGTAATTAGCAACCCAGTTTGCTATCCCCTTTGTACCTACGACGAAATGTTAATGAAAATATTTATGCACATGTTTATCCAATTAATTTGAAGTAATAGAGATTAGCTTTTGGAAAAACTGTTTGTAGAAGCTATATTAAAATAAACGATACTGGACAGAGAAAGTCATGTGAATGTAACACGTTATATTTTTGTTTCGGTTATAAGCACATGTTTCGTTTCTACAACTAAAAAACATAAAACAGTGTTACATGAATGGCTCATACAGCAGTAGCATTACTTTGAAATTATTTTATCAGTTTCTTATTTTATGATTGATCTTTTTTGAAATTCTTATAGCTATTACTTTATTCATTTATGTGTTACTTTGCGGCACTTATCTCAGTGCCATATATTTGTGCTCATTATGATGATAAATATGTCATTGATGACTGTGAAATGTCACACTCACATTCGTACATCAGACTCTCGACATTGAGTAATTTTGTTTATCAAGAAAAAATATGTCGAACCCAGTAGGGAAACGAACCCCAAACCTCTCGCACAGCAGGCAGGTGTTCTATTGGGGGCAGTCACTTGAAAACGGCATTGATAATTCTTTCACCATTGAAAAGCATTTAGGAAATGCATTCCAGAAAAGAGAGGACTTAAAATCTTAATATGTATGTGACAGGGAGGATGCGTCACGCTCATTTGTTGAGTTTTCCTTCGATTTCTTTTACCACAGATTTGGTGATCCAGATTTTTTTAAAGAACTGGCAAAAAATAATAGGATACATTGCAACTTTAAAGAAATGTCTTATATCCATATTTGCAATGCCTTATTTACAAATCTGCATAGTTTTATCTATATGGATAAAACTTTTATAAATTTGTGTACTGTGCAAAACTACAGCTTACTCACTGCGTTTCAAAATCTACCCCATAACTATTTTCAGCCCCTTGTATACGGACGAAACCTTTTACGCTTATGCTGTAAGTCCCGCAAAATTGTAAACTTATTTTGCAACCTTCATAAGCTATCTCCTTCTCTATTTTCTCCCGTACACGCAGCTGAGATTGACCTACATAATTTTCAGACGTAAATACGAATCAATGCAGCGGCTGGTAAGAGAGTGATTCAGTATTTCTGTACTGTTCGATGAACGCTTTCATGACATGGTATACAGATCTTTAAATGCAAGTGGTTTACAAGGAAGGATTTTAGAAAACCTGTATTGCCTACTCTAGGTGCACGAGGGATGGCCGAAGCTGGGATGGAAAGATCGATATTGACGCGACTCGCGAAACTCTCAGCAACTTGCCTTTCATGCTCATGCACCGCCGTGGCACGTGTGGTAGTGGGGGTAATTGCTACGTTGCCATATCTGTAAGTTGACACGATACCAGCAGTGAGTGCATTTCGTGTCAAACATCATGAGGACTTATGTTGCTTGGAGACAATTATTGCAGATTTCTCCGCGCGTTTAATCATAAAAGTTAGGTTCGCATGGTACATTAAAATATTATATTGGTTTTCAGTGTTTTAAAGCGCACAATTGCTAACGTATGATGAATCCTACAAACGATTTAGTGTGCACTTTACTGCAAACTCCATTTTCAGGTTGGAGAGAGGAAGACAAGAAGGATTTGTTTAACTTTGACAGACCTCGACCAGTGCTTGGTTTGGCGAAATCCTGTGGCGATAAAAGTAAACCAAACTCAAAAACTTTCGTCAGAAAGTTTAAATCTCGGTGGTACGATGAACATAAATGGATGTGTGGCAGTAGTTACTTACAAAGGCTGTACTGTTGGCCGTGTTTATTAATCGGCGTAAAAGTGGGAGCGTGGAACAACAGCGGAGTTAATGATCTGAACAATATAACACGCGCCTTTAGGAAACACGAGTCTTCGCTTGAACACATAAGAAACTGCATTGAATTCAAGACGTTAGAAAACAACATGAATAAAATGTCTGATGCTCTAAAAGAAAGTTCAAGGCTTTACACCATTAAATACAATGAAAATGTCAGGCTGAATAGATTACTAATGCATTATCCAATCAGAGCAGCCTTATTTTTAAGCAAACGGAAAATTACTTCTTGTGGTTATGATGAAAGTGAAGAAGACGGGAATTTTAAGGAATTACTAGATTTATACATTGAAGGAAGTCCCATAGAAATTCAGAATCATTATGTAAATGCCAAAGCTGTTTTTGCTAAGAATTCAGAGGTAATTGAAAATGATATCACAGAATGTATAGCAGATTATATAACATCTTTTGTTTATGAAGAAATAAAGGAGACTGATTTTTTTTCGGTGCAGATGGATGATATAAGCGATATTGCACAAAAGTCACAATGTTCTTTGATTTTGAGATACATAGATTCCAGTGGTAGAGTAGTTGAGAGATTTAATGGGTTCTATGACATGAGCAAAGATTGTACAGCAGATGTAGTATTTCTTCAGTTACATAACATATTATCTCAATTTGATTACAAATCTAAGCTTGTTGGACAAAGCTATGATGGTGCAATAGTTACAGCGAAACATTTAAATGATCTTCAAAAAAAAGTTAAAGAGGTAGCTCCCCAAGCTATGTTTGTTCATAGTTTAACACAGGAACTTAATGTAATTCTAAGACAAACCTTTGACAGGGTA
Source organism: Deroplatys truncata (assembly GCA_030765065.1). Classification (NCBI taxonomy): domain Eukaryota; kingdom Metazoa; phylum Arthropoda; class Insecta; order Mantodea; family Mantidae; genus Deroplatys; species Deroplatys truncata. Next base: position 94,721,979 of record CM060984.1, on the reverse strand, counting down.
CAAAGCTGTTATGTGTTTTTTGCAAAGCTAGATGGCATATCAGATTTTCTCTGCCAGTCTGGCTCTCAGATTAATGTTGTTCAATCTGAGGTTGGAAGATATGTGCCAGCAGCAACAGACACTGTGTGGTTATCAGTCTCTCAGACCCTAAAACTAATTATCAATGAGTGGGATGGAATCGTCAATGTTTTTGAACATACAATAGGAACTGGTAACCCAGCAGCTCTTAATCAGGCTGAAGGATTCCTAAAAACATTTAATGATTTTGAATTTGCTTTCTTGGCTCTTGTATTCAAAGAAATATTTGAACTGACAGACACATTATTTAATGTGTTGCAGAAAAACTCATTGGACCTTAGCTTTTATGTAAGCATAATTGAGAATACAAGAAAGGCACTAACTGGCAAAAGGAATGATGAGGCCTTCAAAGGATTTATTAAAATCAGTTTGCTTAAAGTAGGAACTCCAACAGCAAACCAATCTGTATCAGAAGAGCAATATTTTGAAAACCTAAAACTTCTTTATTATGAAATACTGGATAATGTGATGCTGGAGATTAATAGGCGCTTTAATGACGTTAAAAAATTTACATTTTTAAGGCTAGCCAACACGTCACAATTTTCCAAGTACACAAAGGTATTCCCTAATGATGCACTAAATAGTTTAAACATTTACTATCGAAAGTACTTCCCTGAAACAGAAAGATTAAAGAATGAACTTGATTTGTTGTTTCAAGATGAATCGTACAGCCATATGGACATTGAAGGTTTAGTGATGTCTCTCAAAGAAAGTGGTATGCACGAGGTGTTTGCAGAAGCATACAAAGTATTTAGCTTAATTCTTACTCTTCCATCCACTAGTTGTTCTACAGAGAGAGGCTTTTCTTGTTCAAAAAGAATTAAAATGTACCTACAGAACAGTTCGTACAATAGCAAGCTGACAACTTTAGCACCAATTTCCATCCATAAGGACCTGCTCGATGAATTAAAGAGAACTCATCCCTTCTATGAAGACATCATAGATGCCTTTGCTAAAATGAAGAACAGAAAAATTGATCTTATTTACAGAAATCAGGTGAGTTTGGATTTTAGTTTCAGTTATCAAAATGGAGAACATAAATTCTAAATGGGCTTTGATTCCGAGTGCATGGTAGCTTCTAGTGATATATATGTATATTAGATGCTTGTAATGTTACATACTTTGATCAGTAGCATCACTGAGATAGCTCATATAGATAAAAGGGCAAATCCAGTTATGATGGAATTATCAAAAGTTGTAGATGCTTAAAATCAAATTAACTTACAGTGGCAGTGAAATTTCAAACTAGAGAAGGGGTGGGCAGAGGAAAAATAAAGGTAGAGAACGACTTAAAGTACTTTATTTATAATATTTATTTTTTGCACAAATGCAATAACTTCAATCATTTTGTACCACATTACAAAGTGTATATTAACTATAGGTTTTGTAGCAAAGGGTTCCTTGGATCAAATTGATTGAACTGCTGTACTTATAGCTTTCTCTGTGTATCACAATGCAGATTTTAGGAACACTTTCCTGTTGTAAGCAATTGAGGATCACTTTTTCAAAAGTTTAGAAATGCAAAAAAATAAAACATTCAGGAAATGCATTTTTTAAATATCATACCAAAATACTAAAAGTGCATCTTTGATTATGTGCTTGTCACTTCTAAACTTTTTATTTATGTCATAACAGACAGATAAAATTTCCAAGTTTTTTCAGAAGTCGATAAATGCAAAGCTGTAAAGTAAAAGTTTTGTTAATATGCACATTCAACATTTCTTCTTTTTATTTTTATTTTCCTCTATTCTTTTTACAGATATTATAAAGAAGCATCATTATTTTTCATTTTGCACTACAATTATTTAGTATCACATTGTTCCATAAGAGTTTAATGAACATAAGTGCAAAATAGTAACATAACATTATCAAAATACAAAATAAAATACAGATCCCAATAATACAAATCTGGAAATATAATTGTGACTTTCAACAATGTCCTTATAAAACTCTTCTGCACCTTTTGATATTTCAAAATGCTTCATGAATGTTAAGACATCCTTTTTCTTATCCTTATTGACCATGTTCCTTTTTTGCAAAGCAGTTGCTTCCTTTGCTTGCTGACTGGAGCTCCTGAACTTCAATATGTCAATTTCAACAGAGTTTTCAGATAAGTGTTCGAAACTGACAACAGTACCCTGTTTAGACATTTCATAAGCCATCACTCATTTTGTTTTGGGATGTGATTTGCAGGTACTTTAGTACTAATTTATATTGGTCAATTTTGTTTAAATTATGTATTTATACGCTGGTGAAAAGCTGTGATATCAGTATACGAGGGTGATACTGGAAATTTTTAGAATGCCATGTTTATAAAAACAAATGAAATGTGTTTATATTTGACAGCTACTATCTAATGTTTTGGAAGATGATTGCCATGTAGTTTATTTGATTTACTTTAACAATTTGTTAATTATCATCATTTAAAGATTTTGTGTTCACCCAAAAATGAATTTGATTAGAGAACATTTCTGAGCTATGATATTTTATGATTTTAAATCGTCATTAATGCCTAAACAATGTGAAAATTGGCTTAGAAATGCATTTGGCGAAGAAGCCCATCTAAGGTAACAATTTATAATTGGTACAGTGAATTCAAAAGAGATCAGCTTTTTCTTAATAATGAATTTCATGAAGGATGCCCAAGAACTGCTGTTACTGATGAGAATATTGCTGCTGTTCGAGCAATACTTGAAGAAGATTAATGCTTATTGAATTTATTTGAGCGGCGTTGGTATGAGCAAATCCAAAACATTTTACATCAACAGTTAGATGTGAAAAAAACTTTGTTGTTGATGGATTTCACATACACTGACTTTCAATAAAAAAGAACAATGTATTGATTGGTGCAGAAAAACTCTAGAAAAATTCCAAATCCTAATTCAAATTTGGTTTGAAATATCATTACTGATGATGAAGCTTGGATTTACTTTTATGATCCTGAAAAGAAAAGTCAATCGGCTCAATGGATTTTTCGAACAAAACCTAAGCCTACAAAAGTCTGAGAATTCGCAGTATTGGTAAGAAGACAGTTGCTAGGTTTTTTCTAAAATGGGCCATATTCCTACTATAACATTAGAAGATAGATGTACTGTTACTGCCGATTGGTACACAAATGTGTGTTTATCACAAATCTTTTAAAACATTTGTAAAAAATTCCCAAAAGGAAAAATGTTACATCATGACAAGCATCATCGCATACAGCAAAACAAACAATTGGTATCTGAATGCCCTAAAGGTCAGCACAATGGACCCTCCACCATACAGCCCTAACTTAGCACCTTTTGATTTCTTTTTGTTTCCAAAAATTAAAGATAAAATGAGTGGAATCACTTTTTCTTCATTAGATGAAGCAGTGGAACATTATAAAACTCTGGTTTCTTAAGTTCCTCGGAAGGGTGGCATCATTACTTTAAGGACTAGTTTCATTGAATGCAAAAATGTATTGATTTTAAAGGGAATATTTTGAAGAACAATAAAATCATTTAAATTTTTTAAAACTAATCCTTGTTTGATTTTCTAAAAATGTTCAGTGTCGCCCTCGTAAGTGAGATCAGCTGCTCTGCATTCTTTTCTTCCTAAGGCTTTTGGATTCACTGGTACATCTGGTAGTCCATGTGAACATGGAATTTTCTGCATTTTGTTGTTCTTGCTGGACTTCTTAGGGCTTTTTATTCTTGATTTAGAACTTCCTACCACTTGGGCGCTTAGTTATATGTATGTTATTTTCTGAATTGCTTGTTTGAACCTATATATTATAGTACAACAGACCACTCTTTTACTGCAATCTTGTCGCACATAAGCTGGCACAAACTGAGCAATAATCAGGAGTTATTGTTTTGTGAGCCATTAATTTGTAATATTGTTACTTCTGGTGGGAAGTGCTTGCTAGTAATTAAATTCCCTAATTGTTATTCTCCCTCAGAAGTAAAACACATTTTGCATTTATCAACTTTTGTTCTAACTGGCTGAGAGCAAACACTGAGTTTTACAAAACTCACTGTTTTCAACACCCCATAACCATGGCAAATATCTTATTTTGACTAAACCATTTCAGCAGGCTATACATGCAACAGTGGCCTGGGCCAAACTCTAGTGTGCAGTATAATACATGTATTCCTTAGTGCCTCAATAAACTTAAAGCTTTAAATATGGCAACAAGGTCGATTTGATCTTATTCTTTGTCATAGAATAAAAATAAATATAATAACAGCAATAAATGAGATTATAGATCCTAATTATCCTTTTACCAATTATTTTCAGATTTATTGTATAAACTTCACCTATTCCAAATTGGAGATGTTACATTAAATCAATTTTTTTTAATATTTCTGTTTATCAATATAACTAAAAATTTGAATTTTCAAAATTTTAGCATTTATTGACTTTTGAAAAAAATCTTTCTCAATTACTCTCAGTTAGTACTACCTGCATAGTATATGCCTGAACTGCACTGTAATGATGTAATAAAAGAAAATTGCAAACATTACAATGGTAAAACAATATTCACCTGTGAAATTTTATCTTTACATAAAAACATTTTCTCAATGAAATTCAATCCATCACTTGTAATATAGAACGAATCGATGTTGTCTGTTATAATCTCAGCATCTATGATTTTAGCTGCTGACCTCTACAATGCAATAACATCGCTCTAATGATCGTCACCCATTTTATTTCTCAAAATATTTTTATCCACCTTATAAGTAAAATTGTTTTTGCAACTGGCATTTGGTGAAGGAATAGTTGTAGCTATAGCTGCCATTTTGAAAATTTCATGAAATGGTAAAGGAAACTCCTGAATAAGCTTAGTAAAGCAAAATATAATTTTCAGTGAACATCTGCTCTTCTTCATATATTTTCATGCATGTCTAAACAGCATAACTAAAAAACAAAAAGTCCAAAAAAATTTGGTATTTAAATTCAGCATCTTTCAATGAGTGTGTGTGGGTTCCCCCCCCTTTCCTTTGCAAGAGGTCATTGCAATGATTTTTTAATTAATTCTTCTATGCTTCCAATAAATCTTTTAATATTGTTTCTGCATGTTGTATGTCAATAAGTACTTATTGCTTAATTTGAAATCATTTCTAGACAAATGTGTATCATAAGTCACATGATGTGGATAGAAGAATCGCCTTTTAATGTGTTATAATGTATAACATATGTCTGCAAATTTGTAATGTTATGTGAGTGTAACACATCAGGATTTTCTAGCGCTTTCACACCATTTTTCATGAGGCATAGTTTTATTGCAATGGAGGAACTAATACATTTTCAGGTTGTACAATTATTGCAAAACAACTCCTTCCAGAACATTAGCTTTATATAAAAAAGATCTGAATGCTGGACTCTGGCAAAGAGACGTGACAATGAACAGAAGTAGTAGAAATGCAATTTGGATACAGAATTGAAGGATAAAGGCCTGATACATAAAAAATGATGCCATTAGAGATGAACTGAAGATTTTTAATATCCTTGACAAAATTAAAAAAATACCAATCAAAATGGCATGACCATGTAGAAAGAATGGAAACAAATAGGTACCCTAAGATACCTACAAATATAAACCCAAGGACCAAGTATAAGAGGATGACCAATTATGTGGGGGGAGCAATTTGAAGAATTTCTTGAAGTTGGAATGGCCCAAGAAGACCCAACCCTAAAGTTGAAGCAGAAGATATAAAAAAATACAATATATATTCAAATGACATGAATCGACCCAAATCTATAATGATGACATATATGAACTTTACAAAGAGTATATGTAAGTCATCTAGCTTGCAAGCTTCGAGATCCTCTCTGGAACACTACTTTCATGTATTTTCCTTTTTGGCATGCACTTTTCTACTCTGATTACAGCTTCTCTTTAAAATTACACCTTTGTAGTACTGCTAGAGAAGAGAAATGAGCATGTCACTGTCTAGAATATTCACTTCACAAGCCATTTGTTTATAGAACTGTCATCTGGAGAGTGCTTCCGCAAGAGTTTTCACTGAAATCCCAATTGACTTCTTCAGTATTAAGCATATTTGGCAAATAAGCACCCAATAGCTGGAATATTTTTTTAGTTTTTGTACAGGGTCCATCACAGAAAATTAATATTTTTCAGTTCAAGAAAATATAATTTGATGCCTTCAATAATGGGCAATTAATGAGCAACTATTGTAGCAGGATTGCATCTGTTACTTGAACTGGCATTTTCAAACATGATAGGATTTTCTGCTATATTTTTATGATGGTACAAAACACAATATGACTTGTCACCGAGTATTTTGACCCTCCAGGATGCACCAAGTGAATTTGTTTTGAATATGTGCAGCGATAATGCTCCAAAAAGTCAGTATGAAACAATACATTTGTACATTGACAGGTTTTTCTTAATTTTTGAGAATTTTTCATACTGAAGGCCAATTTTTTATATGTAAAGCATGAACTGAAACATTTCCCTCAAAAAACTCTGTACCAGCTTCTTTTTGGAATTATCTACACCAAGTGGGATGGTTTCAATGCACAACTTGATATTTCCCTTAAATTGAATAGGAATTTCTTTGTAGTCCACCTTTGACAAAGTACAGGTGCACCTTTAAATTCTTGTACCTAAACTTCTTAATATTTGCATTTAGCACACTGTCTTTCTAAAGATGCCGTCCTCTGTGGTGTGGTGGTTACCATGCTAGCCTCTAGTTCCCGAGGTCGCAGGTTCAAACCCAGCGGAGGGCGATGGATTTTTCTGGCATAAAAATTCTTAGCATGGCTTCCTTTGACAGGGAAGTAAAGCTGGTGGTCCCGTGACATAAATTTATGGCATGTAAAAGAACCTCAAGTCTGATAAAGAGGCCTCTGAGCAAAATTCCTGGTTTTTCATGCCTAATATAGAATGGAACGCTAAGGATCACAGCAGTTATAGAGTGTCCATAAATAAAACTCAATTTAATTTTTTCCAAGCACATTTCATATGATTATGAACAAATTGATAGAACTGCTGCCATTACCAATAATAATAATAATAATAATAATAATAATAATAATAATAATAATAATAATAATACCACCTAACTTGTCTGACGAAAGAAAGGATTGTTTTGTGGATTTTTATTGTTTTGCAACAAGTACAGTCTAGGACAACAACAAAGTAAAGTGTAAACTTTCACTACTCTCCATTTGCATTCTTTCGTCAGCCAAATATTAATATTACCAATTTATTAGCACTCACCACATCTCATTTTCTGAAGCAGGAAAACAGCATAATTTCTTCGTATAAAGTATCTTGTCTCTCCATGTATTCCACACAAAACTTAATCAATATAAACACACACTGCACTGCACCGTAGGTACACGTTTAATAGGGAAAACTATACTGCATCATGGCTGACACTATTTATAAAGAAAATCTATGCATCTGTTTTTCAACTGAGCAAATGTCTCTATTACTTTATGACTAAAGTGTTTAGTATCATAACATAATATACCATAACTCATTTAGAAATCCATAATATATATAGAAAATAGGTTTTTCTATCTGTATAACTATAACATATAAGTACTCACATCAGATCTAAATTTCACCGTACAGTGAGTGAATTGGTTTAATTGTTCTGTATGCTATCATTTAGCGAGATTTATGCAAAACTGAAAAACGAACAGGAGTTCCCAACTCTCAGACGAATGAAACTTCTACAGTAGTGCGCTACCATCTAGTGGCATTGACGTAAAGTTGTTGCTGAGAGGCAGATGGTAAGTGCCAGCACATATCTTTAAATGTACACGACCCATATGCATTTAAACCATAAGGTAATTATGTCATACCAGTTGCGCATGCGCAAAAGCTCCTAAAAGCGTGCATAAGTCAAGATGTGCTTGTGACTGTATTGCCATGTCTTATTGAGTTTAGAGGAGACGCATGATAGATTTAAATGTCGTATATTTTAAATGACCACATCTATGTTACTTGTAATAGCATTCAAAGAAAAAATAATCAATAAATCTGCAAGGTGCCAAAAATTAGGATGTTCACGTGCACTAGTGCTCTTACACAGTAGCCACTACTGGTCACAACACAATGTTTCCATGACATGAGATGTGATTTTCTCTAGACTATATTGAAACTATTCATCTTTCAAACTAGAAATACTGTGGATAAGCATGTCTCTCTGTCAGTTGCTCTAGGAAATAATATCCAAAAAACTTATTTTTTCTTGTTTGAATCTGCTGTATAGGTTCTGAAGTGAATCATTAAGAAAACACTTTTGTTTCTTTTCTTTATTCTTATCATTTCTTTCTTTCCTATGCACATGCAGCTTGCGCTATCAGTATCTAAAAAAACTGACAATATCAGATTTTGCCTTTTCCTGAATAATTCTCTTTTCTAAAGCTGGCCCATGAATTCTGTCAGTATGGAGCATTTTATGTGATGTTTAGTGTACCTATGCAAGTACTTTTTAATTAACAATATTTTTTAACTATTTTTCCACTTAAATCTTGAACCATGGCACTTAACTTTTGATGATTTATGTTTACTAAAAATTATCCTGTTAGCTTGCCTAAATAAGTTCTGCAAACACCAATTTTATGTACTGTGCAGGATGTTCAGTTTTTAACTTCAATTTCCAGCACTCTGTGAACTTTCTCTCTTGGGCTCTTCTCTAGAACTTGCTTAACTTTCTTTATCCATTTCAATCTCTTTTTATACTTTTCCAGCCATGGTTAGTTTTATTTAACTCCTCCAATTCCTTTATCTTCCACTGTAGCTTGTATCTACTTCTTCTGAACATTCTCTTCCCCTTCACTCCTAGAAATTTATGGTATTTGTTGACTCCACTCCTTCCCAAAGGAAATGTACTTGGTGATGTATTTTCTTTTAGACAATGCTCCACATTCTTCGATTCTTCTTTTATTCTTCCATATCTTTTTACTTCCATTTTTCAAGCTTTCCTTGTGCTCTCTTTTCACCGTCACTCATTTTGTTAAGAGCTTCCTCTCCAAGAGCCTTTCTTTGGTTATAGTGTTCTCTTTCTTTTCTTTTAGCCTCTTCATAAGGAATATGATTTTCCAGTAGCTTCTGCCCAGCCCATCTCCTACTAAGTTCTTCTCTTCAGAATTTGAGAATCCATCTGTTTAGGCTTTTTCATTTTTGTTGTGTCATTTTTCTTCAAAAAGCTAACAAAACAAAACTACTAGGTTAAAAAAAAATCTGATGTGTTACACTCACATGACTTTCTCTACTCTTGTACAAACTATTTATACAAACGCTTATTCTCCATATGCTTCATGTTAATCGAGATATCCAGATGTCAATCTTATTGCCAATTTTCTTGTAGATGCAAGGGGAATATGATAGGTTTTAAGCGATAGTCAAATCTTTTAAGCGCTGGTTGCTATGTGGCGCATTCTATTCTGTTTGCATGTCCAGGACAAAAAAAATGAATAACGAATTTGAGAAAAAGTATAAGTATTGGAAAATTTAAGGGAATAACGAGCAATATCTCGAAATGGTGCACTCAACAAAAAAAATGTATATGACATAAATTGTGTATTTTAACGTGATCTACATTTCTTGTTTAGTAAAATTTCATCTATCTCTTATAGTTTCCAGTTATGCAAAAGTCGTTCACAATAAAGAATACTTATGGAGACATTCCAAGAAAATTCAAGATATACATTTCATTTGTCATAAAAATATCTTAAACATATGATATTTTAATCAAAATTGTTAGAGCCATTTTTGAGAAAATTAAAATTTTCGAAAAATGTTCCATGTAAAGGGTAGTCTGGGGTGGGGAAATTTTCTTGAAAACCTTTGTGTTGCACCTCTGGAAGATACTGAACCTAAATACCAAGTTTGGTGTTTATCCGACTTCATTTCTGAGTTATGCTGTTCACAGACACACACACACACGGACATGTTTCCAAAAATGCTTTTTTTGAATTCAGGGAGTCTCAAAATATATATTTCCGGTGAAATCTCGGTATCGAATTTTTGGGTGGAATAATACTATTTCCCCTACTTACTATACATAGTAGAAAAAGTAAAAACTGTATTTCTGTGCAAAATTTTAACTAATTTAAAACTTTTTATAGCCAGCATTATCCTCCGTGTACAGCTTAATCCATGGAGGAGACAAAATTAGGCTTATGAGATTTTTATATGGCTTCATTTTTAAAGTTATAACACTGAAATCTCTTACATATGCAGAATATTAAAATCATTAATGAGTGGTTCATATCTTAGTTATGATGTCCATGAACCATACAGACAACTTTGCAAAATTCAAAATTATATTTAGAGTTTTAACAACACAACACAATATGCACTACTGAAAACAAGCTTCAACTGTTATTACAGAGAATGGCATTTTAACTGACTCATGTACGGGGCTCATGAAAGTTGGTAATGGGAGTTCAGAATTTTTAATTTTCAATATCTGCATGTACAAATAGCCATTTTTCCCACATTCATGGATATGAATGCATTTTGGGGGTGAATAACAATAAATCAAACTATAATTTATAAAGTGAACATCTCCAAAAATCATAATTACGGAAGTGGATAATGTTGCTGCTCAGTGTGGCAGGAATTCATTATGAAGCATACATTTTTCAATGAAAAGCATTACCAAGCAGTGAAACATTCTTATTACATCGTACTTCTATCAATCATTTTCGATAACACATACTTCTGACATCATTATGTCTTGCAATATTCTTATTAAACACGGTGTCTAGTTGCTAGTTGTTCTCTGAAATCTGTTTTACCAACTACTGAACAAGTCCAGTATGGAGTTCTTTTGAACCAGCAATTCTTTTTACTTTCTCTACTACGTATAGTAAGTAGGGGAAGTATTGTATTACACCCAAAAATTTGATACCGAGATTTCACCGGAAATACATGTTTTGAGACCCCCTAAATAAAAAAAAGCATTTTTGGAAACATGTCCGTGTGTCCGTGTGTGTGTGTTTGTGTGTGTGTGTCTGTGAACAGCTTAACTCAGAAACGAACAGTCGGATAAACACCAAACTTGGTATTTAGCTTCAGTATCTTCCAGAGATGTGACACAAAGGTTTTCAAGAAAATGCCCCACCCCAGATTACCCTTTACATGAAAGATTTTTCGAAAATTTTAATTTTCTCAAAAATGGCTCTAACGATTTTGATTAAAATATCATATATTTAAGATATTTTCATGACAAATAAAATGTATATCTTGAATTTTCTGGGAATGTCTCCAAAAGTATTCTTCATTGTGAACGACTTTTGCATAACTGGTAAACCATAAGAGATAGACAAAATGTTACTACACAAAAAATGTAAATCCCATTAAAATACACAATTCATGTCATACACATTTTTGTTGTTGAGTGAACCATTTTCGAGATATTGCTTGTTATTCCTTTAAATTTTTCAATACTTATTTTCTCAAATGGGAATTTGTTATTCATTTTTTTGTCTTGTATATGGAAAGAGTATTAATCTGTGGCAAACGGAATGGTGCTGCACCTAGCAACCAGCTATTAAGACATATGTATATGCTTAAAGGCTACTGTATTTCTATAGTGTTCTTGTAAATATATATTCCCCTTACATCTACAAGAAAATTAGCAATAAGATAGAGACTGCAAATGTTTGTCTCGATTAACATGAAGTAGATGGAGAATAAGCATTTGTAAAAAATAGTTTGTAGAAGAGTAGAGAAAGTCATGTGAGTGTAACACATCAGATTTTTTTTTCTTTCTTTCTTTTTTCTTTTGTTTTAAATTTTTTGAGAGTAGATTACTTAAGTCAAACACATCCATTTTCACCCTGCCACCATACTCTCTTTAATGAAGAGTGAATACAGAAAAATCTGCTTTTTACAGCACAATCGTAGATCTAATTTTTTTGTTCATAAATTTGGTACTTTTAATACTCTAAAAACGGATATGTCCTTGCAAGATCAGCTCTGGGAAATGTCCAAAAGTGGAAGTAGCCTTCCCAAGGTCTTTATCTTAATTGTTTGTTCTAATGGAAGACTTAAAAAGTTAATTTCCTAGAGAACAGAGAAAGAATTTATTGAAAAATCCTCCTTCAACTGAAGGCTGCTGTATACAGAGCTTACCAGGATGCAAAACATTAAAATATCAATATATATATATATATATATATATATAGCGAATATGCAGTATACAATTTTTGGATAATTTCTGACACATTAATTCATAAATAACAAATCTAAAATTAGAAAATTAATTCCTAGAAATGGACATAAAGTTTTTAAAATGTTTAGATCCTAAATATCGTACAAATGATTTTTAATATGAGAAGTGATCCTTTAATCATTGTAAGAGTCCTTTTTTTATAAATGCATTTTTAACTGTAATTTTTTGCAAAATTTTACAAACAAACTTGGAATGGTTCCTCTAGTTCCTATCATGAGCCCAACAACTTGAACTGAAGTCAAATGATATTTTTCGCAGTAGTATTGCCTGGTTGGTTTGTAGATGTTGCATTTTTCCTTGTGCACTGCTGTCGGTTGATCTTTAACTATTTCTATCTATAGTAGGGTCAATTATAGTGCCAGAGGATGAACTAGGTTTTATGGCTATTATATCTATTCTTCTATGAGACCCATTTTCTGCCATGCCATGAACCTCTTCATAGACTCAGCAATTAAAGAGTGCACGTTATGATGCCTGCTGTTTCCGAGTATTTTGCCATGTGGACAAACTTCTAGGACATGATGGCAACAACACTTATTGTCCTGGGACCTGTCTAGCACAGCTCTAACTGTCATTTTAAGTGCTGTCATTCATTGCTGGTAAGTCCTTCTGGGCGATGAACCCAGCAGGAGTAAATTGTTTGTATAAAATCACTGCTTTTCTCTTTTGAGTAGAGAGCACCATGAAGGGAATTCTTTTTCCTGAAGATGTTTTCTCAAGGTGACAACATTGGTATCGACAGTTGTTAAGTTTCAGAGTGAAGATTAAGCTTGCGCAGAATGTATTTATTTCGCTGACTAGACTGTAGGTGTTAATGACATGTATGTTTTCAGATCTTAATAGATTTTTGCCAGCATTTATGCATTGTAAATATGCTTCCCATTGAGTGCAAAACATTCCAAGGGCTTTACATTTTTTATGTGAGTATATCATGTTAGTGGAAAGATCAGTAGGAAGTTGTGATACATCTTTAAATGTATTTCTGATCATAATATTGCCATATGCAAGAAATTTCCCAGGTATTCTACTAGATGGTGTTGTCTGAAATTGAGTATATAAGTGTTGGACATATAAAACTGGATAAAACTGTAAATTTTTGGTGAGGCTGTAACAGGAATGTTGTTACCAAAGACTCTATTTGTTTTGTAATTTGTGTATATGTTCCTTTGAGTCAAATATAAATTGGTTATGAAAGTTGACACCAAGGTGCTTTCAGTTTCAGCTATTGCGGGAATTGTTTGAAATTCATCTAATTCCAAAGAGTGATGCTGAATGTTCCCTTTTTTAAATTAAATGCATTTCGATACTTTTAAGTTAATATTTAATTCTATTTTTTTAAAATTTTGAAGTGCTATCTTGGTAAGCTTTTTGGCAGAATCTTCATTATTGGCTATTATAACCATATCATCTGCAAATTCCATGACGGTAAGTTTGGGAACGTCAGGGTTGATGGAATATCCATGTTCTTCGATATTTTCATCTGATGAGAGTTCATTGGTGATATGGTTGGTGGTAAGATTGTACAGAGAAACACTGTTTTTATTAAAACACACTTTAGAGTACCACTTTTAGTAACACATGTAAAACATATTTGCATAGCAACAGCTTTTATGAGCAAACAGAAATCTGTACTGCAAAAAAGCAAACTTATAGAAGAGGGCAGTTTTCTTACAAATTCATTAGCTATTGACCACACTGCCCCATCCCCTTTAAAGTGTTATCATAAACTCAACTGAGATGAACCCTGCTTTTGTTTGCTGGTTCTGGGTACTGTAGGGTAAGAACAAGAAAAAGAATGACCTGAAAGAGAGATAGTGATGTGACAGAGATGAAGTATTTGAGTCATACTTTCTGTGATGACTTCTGAATTTCTTTAAACACATTTTCCTATATCTTTTAACAATTGTCTGCCACCTAGTCAATTTTAAATGCTTTTGCTGGTTCACTCTGTAGAATGAACCCACATTGCAACTTTACAGCTAGATATTCCACTTTGCTTGAGAAGATATAGCTCCCTTATACTTGTTATCCTCTGTGTCTAGTGGTACCATGCTGGCCTCTATTTCCCAAGGTTGCGGGTTCAAACCCACCAGAGGGCGATGGATTTTTTTGGGCATAAAAATTCTTAACATGGCTTCCTTTGGAAGGGAAGTAAAGCCAGTGGTCCAGTGTCATAGATTTACGGCACATAAAAGAACCAAGCCTGATAAAGAGACCTCTGAGCAAAATTTCCGGTCTTTCACGCCCAATATAGAATGGGATGCTAAGGACCATAGTAGTTAAAGAGCACCCATAAATAAAACTCAATTATCCCCCCCCCCTTATACTCTAATCCATAGAAGCCAAAACACCAGCAGAATCTTTCCTGATTTTACTCTTAGCAATATATTAATTGGGAAAATCTGTGACATCTGAGCAAGAAGGAGTTCAGTGAACCAATGAACCTAATGAGAAGCTGCACCTGTCCCTGTATCTGCACAGGGTATACAGCTGTATGGCATGACTTCAAACATTCTCACTTTGCCAACTGTACCTCTAAGAAGTTTACTAACTTTATCATTCTCTCTCTCTCTAATAAATTGAAGAAAAAGAAATCTAAATGTATGTATAATGCAATTATTATAACTTTTTTCACTGAAATTAACAGAGTTAAAATGGATAGGTACCTCAGTTTTAAGTGCATAAATATGTTGTTGCATTTTAATGCATTTATATTTTAAGATAACTTTTTGTCACTCTGGAGATTTATGAAAACTTAGTGTAATTAAAAGCTATTATGAATAAAAAGTGGTGTAATCGTTGGTTACACAGTGTGGAACTTTTCAGACATTTTGATCCTAGCTTTATGCAACTCAAAGTATCAACTAATAGTTAAGAAATAAAATAAAAATAAAAAACTACTACTTCCTTGGGTTAATAATAATGATAATATAGGCTATTCAAGTAATTTATGATGAATCTCAGCTTCCACTAAACACTAAATTAAAACAGTTAGGTAAAACAAAAGATTCCAATAAAATACTGAAAAAATCACTCAGGCACCCTTTCAGGTTTTAAGGGCAAAAGAGACTCACACTGACAATGAGCAACACATAAATGGCAACAGTTAAAGAAACAAATTTGCCGTAACAAGCCATTTTGGCCTAGTATAGCACAACTAGTGATTTCAGTACACATTCTTTCCAAGGCATTCTTTGCAGGTAATGTTTCATGGAATATGCTGCAAAAGTCAACCTTCTTAAATTTCTGCCAATAACTCATATATGCTTGCTGCTGTTATGGAGACAATAGGAGGTTCTGCATTTGGGTAGGTACTAACAAATGGTTATAGCATATGTACTGCAGACATAATAGTAAATTTATGGGAATATCTTTATGATCTACATCTTGCAACTACTAGAGAGCTCCATAAAATCAGTATCTATTGCCTTTACTGTTGAGAAAAGTTTACAGTTGCTATAGCCAGTGGTGGTGTCAGGGGAGACAGGGTAGACAGTGCTTAACCTAAATTTTAAGACAGTGTTTTAGCCGATTATGGTTTTTAGAGTTCTGTCACATTTAAATATAATTAATGTCTTTTACTGGATATAAATAACTTATAATTGATTATTATATACTGAAGAATATATTTTTTGCTGTCTTGCACAAAGCTGTCCCTCACGAACAGAAATTTCCTTATGTGTCTATGCTTCTGCTAAGCCAAAGCAACATTCAGCTTCTAGCACCCCTTGGTTAAACACCCTGCCATATGTCTACCTTCAGCAGTTAAATTAAATTGTGTTTTATTTATGGACACTCTTTAACTGCTGTGGCGCTTAGCGTCCCATTCTATATTGGGTGTGAAAGACCAGTAATTTTGCTAAGAGGCCTCTTTATCAGGCTTGAGGTTCTTTTATGTGTCATAAATCTAATGACATGGGACCACTGGTTTTACTTCCTCTCTGAAGGAAGCCATGCTAAGGATTTTTATGCCCAGAAAAATCCATCACCCTCCTCCGGGTTTGAATGCGCGACCTTGGAAACTAGAGGCTAGCATGATAACCACTACACCTAATGAGACCTACATTTTCGGTGTTAGATAGTAAGGTTTATCTATCTCTTACAGTTTACCAATTATACTAGAGTCATTCAAATGAAGAGGGCTTCACAGGTTATTCTCAGAAACTTCTAGATATAGATTTTATTTGTAATGCAAATATCTCAAACATATGCTATGTTAATCAAAATTGTTAGAGCCATTTTTGAGAAAATAAAAAATAATGAAAACTTTTCCATGTAAAGGGTAATTTAGGGTGGGGGATTTTATTGAAAATATCCATGTTGCATCCTTGGAAGATACTGAAATTAACCCTGTAATGCATGAATTATTTTGTTACATATACCACTCTTCTTCTAATCCTAAACAGGTTTTTATATCCCTTTCACCGGTACCCAAAAAAAGATTTGAATAGTTGCAATTGCTAGAATGATATGAAATGGACTGGCCATCCATTCAAAGCCAAATGTCACGAGCTTGAGTCCCAGTCTAATGTGCCTGTGGTAAAGGACGGGGAGGACCCAAGTAAAATAACCAGTGTAATGGCATGCTTGGATGCTGATGGAGTTACATTTGACTTAACCGCATGAATTTTGCTTCTTTATATTAAAAAAAAGAAACAGTACAGTTTTATTGACAAAATTTAATACTTTCACAATATAAAAGAGCTATAAATAGCTTCATTTTATTACTGAAGGTTAGTATACGATGAAAATAACAAAAAAAGAACACTGTTAAGATATTCTAAAAAAACACACACGTGCAAGCACACACACACGGACAGAGTTTATCTAAAAATGATTTTTTTTGTTATTCAGGAAATCTCAAAGCATGTGTTTCTGATGAATTTTCTGTATCAAACTTTTGCATGGAATGCAATACTTCCTCTATTTGCTATAGGTAAGCAACAGAGAAAATAAAAATCAAATATTTAAGTAAAATCTAGAATACAAATTCTTGTTCTTGTTCACAGTAGTAGCTAAGCTTGAAAGCAGGGGGGGAAAAAAGTAAAAAAACTCTGTTAGAGCAGGTGTCAGCAGTGCAAGAGTCAAAGTGAAAAATGTACTCTTAACAGGGAAGCTAGGAACAAATTAAAGTATAAGTTGAAGACAAAAGAAACATGGGTACACTGTAATGCATCAAACTGTGGCAAATATTTCTTGAAGAAAACTAAACAAATTTCAGAAAGGGGCCTTAAAAATGCACTAAAGTTTAGATTAATAGATAAGTTCAAAACAGTTTTAATAGAGAAGAATTCCAGAGAAGTTGTAGATAAACTTAGTAATGTAGTGTGCTCCTAATTAGGAGTAACTTTTATGCTTATAAAGTCATGCTTATATTTGTGGCCTCAGAGCAAACAAAGGATTGTGCACATTAATTTGTGTAAATATGATTTTAAAATACTGTAAAGCAAAATGCAACTAATAAAAGGTTAGATGGTAGACCAGTCTGAATAAGCATGACATTATCACACTATTTGCATTGCAGTCTGAGAAAAGCAATAATTTTATTCAGCCAAACTTGAATATGCATTTTGTATATTTTTGTTATAATATGTGCCACTTGAGATTAGTTTGACATGTGGCAGAGAGACATGTTTGTGAGAATATATATTTGTGTGATTTATAATTTTTTTACGCGAATAAAGAACTTAAGAAATTCTCTGCAAACTGCAGTTTGTTAGTGCACATATAGAACTTAATATCTTACAGCTCCATACGCAAATACTTTAAGTAATTTGTTATTATTTGATATATTATTCAACTGCCTTCAAGAAGTAATAAAGAAGTGAGAAGTTAAAACTATAACTGTGTAAAGTGTGTGAAACTATTCTACAGCCATACCACCCTTGTTAAGAGATACTTACTCTACCAGATATAACTGACGCAGCCGAGGCATAAATTAAATAAAAATCATAAATCAGATAACCATATATCGGATGGAGATCTTATGTGCAAGGTGCAACTGTCAATACTGCCTTCCTGAATGCTGCATGCATGTTTTTGAGTGGCATTGCATGGCCAGAGGCAGAAAAATTGTTGGGCCCATGGGTGTAACATTACCTTAATACAGGGCTGAGTATGCCTGAAGTAAAACCACATACAAATGTCCACTATACTGAACTGCAGTAATGCGGTAGCTTATTGTTATGAGCATCCATTTTTAATGTATAAATGCAGTGGCACTGTAGGTAAGTTTACATATTGTGATATTGAAACTATTTTGAGTTCAATTTCTACAGGATAAAATCTTGCATGTAAAAACTTATACTTGTATTTAAACCAAAAAACTGCAAATAATATATTCTTCTTGGATAATGCTTAGTAGCTAGTCAAATTTATACTTGAGAGTGTTATAGTGTGAATTGTATATTTGCTTCACTTTAACTGCCCCACGTATGGGAGCCAATTTGAGAGTGTAACAAATTGTATTTGTAGCACCACGTGGTGGAAGCCAATATAATGGGAGAATGTTATGTTGATTTCTGCGTTGCCATCTTGTGTGACGTCATTCGTCGGTCGCCTGCTAACTCCATCTGGCGTAGCAATCTATATGAATTAGTTTTAAGGTTATGTATATTGTCTTCCGGCCAGCTATTTAGGTAGGCATTTAATTCTTGCAGGGTGTGAAGCGGAAAAGGAATCTTTTATCCAAAAATTACTAGTGAAGAAATGTGTTTTATACTGTTTTATTGTCGAACACGTGCACTAACACTTTCACAGATTTGTCTAGATAATCGCCATACTGAAACTGTTTATAATAACTTCTCACTTTTAACTCACGTACTTCAATTTTTGTATATAAGTGACTTTGTAATATTTTAGATCTTTAATGATTTTCACTGCGCGTAACTTGGTGAACTAAGCGGCCAACGTGTAATGTACGGAGAATTTTGTATAACTGCGGGAGACGATGTGTAGTGCTTCGTGAATCTTGCCGAACTGGAGGACGATGTGTACTGTGTCGAGAATCTTGCCGAACTGGAGGAACGCTCGCTTTGAATCTACACTATTTATAGGCTTACCTCAAGATACACCTAAAGATTATAAATGAATTACCATTGGCTAATAAAACGCGCCAACATTAGCGTCTATTTTACTATCCAATGAAAACCACTAATACATATTACTTTTATAGAATGTTCTGGAAGCTTTTTTACTGAAAAGGCGCGAAACATGACGTAACTTCCTGGTTCCCGGTAACGATAAACAACTCACTCCCTTGCTAAAGTATTGTGTTATTGTTAACAGTTTCAGTAGAGCCATATATTATTATTTACCAATAATAATTACAATTATTAAACCCCTGAAATCAATGTTACATAAAAATACATATTCATAATAAAATAATTATTTATATTAACGTAATTTGTGATACAAATTACCGTCTCATACTGTGAATGAATTGATAAATTTATACAATTTGTCTAATAGCTGGTTTGCGTCAATACAATCTCAATGTGTATCAAATTGTTTTATTGTGTAGATAAGACATTTGACAGCATAGATCAAAACCTCTTGCTGCAAAAGTTAAAAGTTTATAGCTTCAGTGATATCTCTATAAATTGGTTCAGATCTTACTTAACAAATAGAATCTAGGAAACTAGAATCAATGGTTGTGATTCAGAACCAGGTGTTATTATTAAAGGTGTCCCACAAGCTTCTATACTTGGCCCATTGTTATTTTTAACACTTATAAATGACCTGCCATATTATCTTAGCAAAGAATCAATAGCTGTGTTTTTTGCAGATGATACCAGTGTACTTATATCTAAAAAGTCACATCAGCAATTAAGAGATTCTGTCAATAAAGTGTTCGAACAACTCAACATTTGGATTGAAGCTAATAAGATTTCATTAAACTATTATAAAACTAACTTTATTCAATTTCAAATGAAGCATAAACAAGTGAATGAATTATCAGGTACAACAATTATAGGTACCATAAATAAAGTATCTGAGACAAAATTCCTTGGGCTTCAAATAGGTGGAGAAAACAGATGAAAATCATGTTACCAAAACTTAGCTCAGCTTGCTGTGCCTTAAGAAACTTAAAGCATCTACTCAAACAAAATACCTTAAGAGCAGCATATTTTGCCTACTTTCACTCAGTTACGGTATGGTAATCTTCTGGGTTAATTCGGCAAACAGCAAGCATTTATATTACAATAAAAGGCATACATATTATTTGTGGTGTAGAGTTCCTGTCATTCCTGTAGGCTCTTATTCAAAACCCAAAAAATTTCTTACTGGTGAATACATACACTCTCTCTTGAGCTACCTTACAGGTAATTATGATAGCTTCACAACAAACCTTGCTGTGTATGACCACAATACAAGGCATGCAGGCAATTTGCATAGACTAGTAAATAGCTTAAAACTGTTTGAAAAAAAAAATGTTACTATTCTGCAGTAACAATTTATAATAACCTTCCATGTTACCCAAACTATTAGGCAATCCTAATAATGTAAAATCTTTAAGATAGTTAAAGTCTTTCTTATATACTCACTCCCCGTATACTATGGAGGAATTTTTAATATGTTGTGCAACATGTGAATATTCAATACATAGGGCAGATGGCATGTGATTGTGATTTGCACTTATTTGTTATTGTCCTACTGTAATGCATATGGAGATACTCTTGGAATGATGATGGTTTACAAAAATGTTCTTGGTGTTGTGTATATTATTAGTTTAAAAAAGTTCTTGGTGTTGGGTGTGTTATTAGTTATGCTGCATATTTCATAATTGTCCGACATGTTCAATGTTCCTGAGCATTGTTCACAGTGGAAGCCAAATGAACGAACGAAGTACTTAAAAAAAGAAAACTCAAAGCGATTTCCATTGATGTGTCATATAATTATCATGCTTGAACCATCTTACCGCATTTTTTTAACCTTTTTACTTTACGCATTATGATGTAGGCACCTACACGGCCAGAAAATTAAGGTAAGGTTACAAAAACACGTTTTGGTAATTCTTAATGCATGCATGTAAATTATTAATGAAGAAGAATGCAGTTATTGATTCATTCTTGCATTATTAATTATGCACATTTCAGTTTTAACCGTGTAAGTGCATATAATATATGTTTAAGATAATTATGCATACTTTGTGCCAAGCATAAAATTGTTAGACCACACCACTGTTGATCTGTGGACCACACGTTATGCTAATGTTTTCTACATATAGGACGTTAAGCAGAATCGAACTTCCGTTTCCGGACCGCACGATAACTGGGTTTAATGACGTTAAAAACTGATAAAAGTTACATTTCGTTATTTGCCATGGTCGGAAAGGTCACCCAAATTGTACTGGATGACATTTGTTGTCAATTTTGCTTTACATTTGCTATTTTGTTTACGTGATAGTCGGGGGCGGCTCTAACCTCTTTTTCTTTCTTTTTTGGACGATTGAACTCATTGTCTGAAACATGGTTAAGAGAAGAGAAGCTGCTTCAAGTACTTTCGATCACATATAAGTTTACTTCTCACAGGACTGTTTGAGTTAAAAATCACCGAAACTACAGTTTAGATAATCATCATAACAATATACCCAGTATACATTGCCTAGAACCACTACTGTAATCAGATTATACACAATAAAATCGAATATGTTTCACATAGTAGGTACCTGTATGCTCGCATGTAAACATTTAGTTAAGTATTGAGGTCACGAAAGCTACATTGTGACCTATTACTAAATCGCCAAAGCAGTGGTATTTGCTTTCATAAAAACGATGTAAGTAATTACCAGGTTGATGCATAAGTTCATAGCGTTTTTAAAGCGTGGCAACACTGCTGATTTAGGAGTTTCGTTTGTCATTTCACAAGAAAATGTGATTGCTACTTGAATTTTGCACGTTTGAAGAAAGTTAGGTTCGAAAGTTAGTTCTGTTTGTGGCTTAAAGAAGATGCAATGCCAAGTAGACAAATTCGAACACTTCCGGCATATTCTTCTGTTTGAGTTTAACAGAGGAGTAAGGGCGGCGGAGGCAGCTCGAAACATTTGTGCCGTGTACGGAAAGAATGCAATTGGGGAAAGCACGGCAAGAAAATGGTTTTGTCGTTTCAGAGAAGGCCAGTTTGACTTGAACGATTCTCCACGTTCAGGAAGACCATCCGGCTTTGATGAAGATCGTTTGCACGCTTTAATCCACGATGATCCGCATCAAACAACCCGAGAATTGGCAAATGTGATGAACTGTGACCAGTCAACCATAGTGCGACATATGCATACAAAACACAAGGTATAGAACATTGGATGATGATGATGATGATGATGATGATAATAATAATAATAATAATAATAATAATAATAATAATAATAATAATGGTACCCATCTTTCTTAGCCCTTAATAGTTTCACATTTATTAAAGAATTTTACATATGCTACATGTTTATATAGGTGTGCTAAAAGTTATACCTATCCAGCTCCTACGAAAGTATTTTCTGTACTTATTTAGAAGTTTCTTTTGCTGCCAGCCGCTCCCTTTGTGAATGAAATATCGCTAAAATTACGCAAAATGTATAAAGGAATAGGAGTGTACGTAGGCAATGCCACCAAGAGGAAGAAGACAAATAAAGCGATGTTCATGTACCGAATAACCTTGCCCAATTCCGCAATAAGTAAATAAGCTTATAAATTTTGTAATGTGGATTACGTCATTTCTGGTGAAACCGCATAACTATTAAATCGTACCCTCGCGCACTTTCCAATTGCTAAATAACCTTAAAAATCTAAATATATTTCATAACACGTTTATTTAACCATCATGCCATTTCTTGTGCTAGTGCGATTTGATAAATGGTGTATTTTAAGTATCCCATATGAAATTAATTTCGGCAAATAATTGGGTAGTAAAAGGGTATTGCAAATGCATATTGTGTTCTAGCTTGCATAAAATTTAAATAACATTAAACAACATTTCAAAAGACAGCAAAGGACTTGATGAAGAAGCTAAATTAAAATATAAAAATTATAAGAATGTTAAAAGTAGAGTTGATATACAAAAAATTCCAAAGAAAACTGCAGTGGTCTTATTTAGGATGGCAACTGGCCACGATTACCCCGCAGAACGCCTCTACAAGATACGATGCCTACCCACATCCAAGTGCACTCACTGTGAAGATACCATTCTGAACAAACAGCATCTCGCCAAATGCAAAGGCCTTAAAAGTGATAGGTTACAGGCTTTATATTGGGAAGCCAGAGGGAAAACGATGCAGATCAATTAATCTCCAGTGCCAGTGATGAACAACAGTTTGCGTTTAAATTAGCTACTTAATCACGGACTTCACCTACCATACGGTCCGTTTCGTAAACCTTGCGCAATTTCCTTTCATAAGTCACTTCCGTTCCCTTATAGGAGTCGGACTTCTTGCCAACCCACCCACATGTCTTCCTTGCGAATTTCGTTCTGAAACGTGGTTCAGCTTAGTGGCGTGACGTTGCAAAGGGAGATGCTTGCAGAAAGATTACTATTTCAGCTTTGCCTAAACCTATATCTTGTATTTGTACACCAAGGTATCACTTTCCATACTGGAAACCAGTAGTGGCTATTCAGGTGATGTGAGTGAAGTGCCACTTCACCTGTTTTCTAACATCAAACACATTTAATCATAATGACTATCTTGCTGTTGCCGACAACGTGCTATTCACGCTGCCAATAGTTGACTTTGTGTTCGCTAGAGCGCGATGTGAACGAAATTAAAATTTTAAATAAGGGTTAATGTCTTTGTCATTGAACTGCTTTGGTAAATTATTTCCAACTCTTCATGGTTGTTATGACAACAGTGACGTAGTGTAGTGAGATTCTATTTTTAGCTGTGTTGTGTTTGTGTGCGAATGTTAAAAAGAAAGGATATGCAGAATGGTGTTCTGTGAATGCAATTGAGATGAAGTGTAGCCAAAAGTTTCTCTTTAACTCGTGAATTGCATTAGCGGACGGAGTTGGCAGAACATAATTAGGCGTACTTTGTATTTTTAGTTTCCTAACATTGTCGCCGATAATTTCAAATTTGGTGTAAGTTTGATTTTTTTAGACGTATAGCTTTTTTTTGTGCTGTGAAAGTGAAATATGTATCCATTTAGGGACATAGTGTTAATATTACAGGAGACACCATTTAGTAGGTGGAAGGACGAAGACAAGAAAGACCTTTTAAACTGCGGAAGGTCAGTGGATTTAATAGAACTAAATATTAGAAAAGAAGTGAAAAAAACCGGGAAATCTTACAACCTTCATTTTAAGGATTCGTGGTTTCAGCAATACCCATGGTTATGCAGTAGTGTGACATTACAGAAGCTGTTCTGTTGGCCATGCCTTTTGTTCAGTAATAAGTTTGGTATCTGGAATACACAAGGTTTTTGTGACTTCCAAAATGTGACGCGTGCTTTTAATAAGCATAAAGATTCTGAGGAGCATTTAAAGTGTCAATTGCAATTGAAAACTTTCGAGAAAAATCGTAGTACAATCGCAGATGCTCTAAGGGAAAATACAAGACTGTGCATCCTTCGATTTAACGAATGTGTTTCTTTAAATCGACAAATCTTCAGACTAGTCGTTAGCGCTGTGCTATACTTAAGCGTTCAAGAACTTCCCTTTAGAAGCCATGACGAGAGAGTTTCATCTGGAAACCGTGGAAATTTTAAGGAGCTGTTGAAACTATTAATTTCTGAAAAGCCCTTAGAAATTCAAACGCAATACCAAAGAATTAAAACTGTATTTAGTGGTGAATCAAAAACTGTTCAAAATGAAATGTTAGATTGCATTTCAAACTATATACAAGATCACATTAAAGGGGAACTTAATAATGCAACATTTTTTTCAATTCAGGTTGATGATTCGACGGACATTTGTGTGAAATCTCAGTGTTCGGTTATTGTTAGATATATAAGTAATGGTGAAGTCACTGAAAGATTTCTAGGGTTTTATGATGTAAGTGAGGACAGGTCAGCAGAAAACTTATTTAACTTGTTGGATGGCGTATTGAAAGGTTTTAAATATGAACACAAATTAGTTGCACAATGCTATGATGGTGCTGCTGTCATGTCAGGGCATTTAAATGACCTACAAAACAGAATTAAAGATAAGGCTCCTCAGGCTCATTTTGTACATTGTATGGCTCACTGCCTAAATTTAGTTCTACAGCAGAGTTGTAAGAAAATATCACAGTGCCGAATATTTTTCGCAAGTGTCAATAGTATCCCACCATTTTTTCACAATTCTGCAAAAAGAATGCATGCCCTTGAAACTGTTTCGTGCAGAATACCTACTGTTGCTGAAATTCGATGTTCCTCCAGCTCTAGGCTTCTTCGAGTTATAATTGATGAGTGGAGCAATTTAAAAACTGTATTTGAACTGTTAATGAATGATGAAATGTGTGAAGAAAATACCATTAGGTCATGTAAAGGATTTCTGAATGAGTTCAGTGACTTTGAATTTACATTCTTAGTGTTTGTATTCAATGACATTTTTTGTCTCACTGACCTTCTCTTTGAAATATTGCAGGAAAAATCTGTGGACATTGGCTACTGTGCCACAAAGATAGTAAGCACGTGTGCTCTATTACACAATAAAAGAAATGAACAACATTTTCTTGAGCTCTTTGAGGAAAGTAAACAACTGACACCAATAACTCGCAGAAGAAGAAACAGTTTCTTGACAGATGGTGATATTGCCCAGACCTATTGCCTGCTTTATTATGAAATAATAGACAATATTCTAATGGAAATGGACTTGAGATTCAAAGATTGTGAGAAATTACAGTTTCTAAGTCTTACAGACTCAACACAATTTGAAAGCTTCAACAAACAGTTCCCTGTAAATTTCCTAATAAATTTGGAACAATGCTATCCACAGATTTTCAACAATATACCTCGATTACGAACTGAACTATCACTTTTCTATGCTGATGACAGTTTTAGAAGCAAGAATTCAGAACAGATTTTACGAGACCTTTATGTAAACAGTGATATTTTTGAAGAAAGTTATAAATTATTTAGTTTGGTGTTGACTATACCTTCAAGTACATCTGTGGAACACAGTTTCTCTTGTCTGAAAAGACTGAAAACATTTTCGCGTGGTACAGTGTCACAATGTCAGCTTTCTTCTTTAGCTAGCATTTCAATTCACCAGGAATTGTTGTCCAAACTCATCAAGAGCCAACCTTTTTATGAGGACATTATTGATAAATATGCCAGTCTGAAGGACAGGGAGACAGATTTAATTTACAGAAATATGGTGAGTTTAGATAATTTTATTAAATTATTTTAAATTATAGTATTTAATATTCCTTTGTAGTGGTAGTAAATAGATGTTGCTATAAATTAATTTTTGGGTGTGATTTTGCGAAACAAGAAAGAAAAGGTCTGTTGCATATTTATCTATAAATGTCATCTTCTCATTTACCTTAGTTTCAAATTCATATTTTATTCCCCCACTATTATGGTTGCATGATACATATGTTATACACTTTTTATGTAAATACAAACAAGATATTATTTCATATAATGTAAATGCTCCAGCGTATACTTGTATGATATTAGCTAATTAGCTATTAAACATTGCTTTTAGTGTATATGCATCTACATACAATATGTTAGGAGCACAGCAAAGGTTCTTTGAGTAATAACAATAAATTGATTGCATAAGGCTTGTGTCATAAGCACTATGGCACTTTTTAAATCATTTTATTGTACTAACATTTGTATTAATAGGTAATTTATTATCAGTCTGAGTCTATTTACAAAAAAAAAAAAAAACTGCAGTTGATTTGCTTTTATTATGTGTAACATATATGTTAGTGCAGTTTACTGTGGCATACTACAAATTTAAACTAAAACAAGTTTTTTTTTCAGCTTTCTTTTTTATTGTTAAAAGACGATGTAAGATATGATCATAGCTTTAGCAGTTTATCCACGCTTCTCTTTGAACTTTCGTACCAAATCACAAGACATGTGCTGTCAAAAGTCATACTCTTATTTGCAGCTAGGTCACAGTGAAAAATCAGAAGCATATTAATATCAGAAGTAACAATAAAAGCATTTAGAGATACATTAATAATTTAAAACATTAAATTATAACATTTTGATCTTAAAATATGATTACAATGCTCGATTAACACCTGTGAAATATTATGATTTCAACCTTTTAGCTTATCTATGACAAATTTTCCCAAATGTTAAAACCAAATTGATGCAAAGGTACATTTGTATGTATTTTAACCCACCTATTTCTGTTCCAATGCAAACATGTTTTGTTTTATGGTAATTTTAGATACCCTAAATTTTAGCAGAGTGATCTTCTCATTAGCTTCACTTGTAAAACTAATTTATTATTTTAAGGGCCTAGCGGTCAACTTCAGCAAAGTGGTACCTACCTTCTCATTTAAAATCGAGTTAATGCTGTGATCATATATTATGCACAAATGGAAATATTTGCATAATTATGCCTAATAGTTAGGTATTTATGTACTATGGGAATTAAGGTTGATAATTTTAATTAACAACAGATTAGCCAAACTGCCTAAGGTGTAATAGTTATTAATAATTCTCAATTTGCAGCCAATAATTTATTTCTTCTTTATTAGAAAAGGAAATAAATATTTTAACACCGCATTTCAAGTTGCACCCAGTAATTTATTTCTTCTATATTAGAAAAATAAATAAATAAATATTTAAACATATTAATTTAGGGAGACCAGGTGGAAATTTTCTAATGGAGGGCATTCTTTAAGAAAGAAGAACTTTTCACATAAATGGAAGACAAAGCATTAAGTAAAAGTATCAATATTGCATACCTATACTTATGTAGATGAACATGCTGAGGTTGTAGCAGCAGTTTTATGCTGATACTTGTCGACAGCACTTACTTTTGACAGAAGAGACAAATTGTTGTCTTGTAACATGTATTTGTAAAATTCTACACAACGTGTTTAACCACAATGATGCCCTTAGCTGACTGTCATGAAGCAGTTTCTTTCTTTTGTCCACTGGGCATTAATTAGGAAAACGCTCTCAGTTCTTTGCATTGCTACTTGGAAAACTGGCAAATTTTCAATATCTCAATACATTGACTAATTTTGAAGATTTAGAAGCTAGTAACAGTGATGTGTCATAATTTAAAATAGAGAGTTGAAGGTTGTTACACTACATCACTATAATATTCTTACTTGAACGCGTTTCGGGAGACGGCTTGTTCCCATCGTCAGCATTTTCTCTCAACTCAGGTTAATCAAAAGTTGGAACCCATAATTATGGTTGTTAATATTCATCCAATATGATTAATAGAAGAAAATGATAAAATTTTTCGTAAAGAAGTTTGATTGAGACCCCCAATGGCTCCTATAATTGCAGAAAATGAAATGATGATTTGGATGGAGAAATTATTGATGATTAAATAGGAAATAAATATTAATGGGGCTATTTTTTGAATTGACAGAATTGACAGTTGAGAGAAAATGCTGACGATGGGAACAAGCCGTCTCCCGAAACGTGTTCAAGTAAGAATATTATAGTGATGTAGTGTAACAACCCTCAACTCTCTATTTTAAATCTCAATACATGTTTCTATATTATGGGCACTTTTTTTTTTTAAAAAAAAAAAAGTTTATCCAGTGTTGAATTTTTTCGTGTATCAGAAGTGACGGTATGCTTTGGCACCTTGCAAAACATATCAAAAAGTTTAAATCCTCTATGTGCACACCTTTGGTTTGCAAATATTGTAAACAAGGAAAGACTTCTGCAAACTTGATATCTTTTATATTTTGAAGTTTCATCCACTGAAAACACTTATATTTCCTTCATAGGGATATGTCCATTTGCTTCTCTTTTATGGCATAATAGCATGGGATATTCTAAAAGTATATAAACTACAAAAGGATTATAAAAATAATAAAACAAGCACAGATTTGTTCAGATGATAAGAATATATTTAAAGAGCTAGCACGCATGTGCACGCACGGTTACGCGCACACACACACACACACACACACACACACACACACACACACACACACACTCACTCACTCTCGAGTCAACCTATTTTATACACCAAAACAAGGAACTCAAGCCGTACATCATCGTAATACAAGAGCATGTAATAACATGCATCTTAACATTCACAGGCTTACCAGGTGTCTTACATCTAAGACTTAAGGCATCTCACTTAAGACATTACCTATACAATCATGTTCCAAATAATGTTAAAGGACTTAGACATAACAAATTCAAGACAGCTGTGAAAAACATTTTCTTAAGTAATTTACTACTCTTTGTCAATGGTTATATAAATATAAAATGTTAACTCAGAATGTATAATTAATTATGAACATTTTTATAATTTATGTACATATAAATAAATATTTAATTAATGAAATGTATACTCTGGATTTTCTTGGGCTTCCAGCCAGGTGTAGGGTTGGTTAGAAACCAACATTTCGGGAACGTACATCGTTTCCATCTTCAGGGTAGCTGAATGATGCAAAGTTAGGAGTCCTCCATATTTATATGAATGTTTGTAGAGCTAAGTCCGGACCTCTTAGAAAACAGTTCGGGTACACTGAGGTGGTAAAAAGCATGAACATTATAGAAAATCATTTAGTCAAGTAGCTCTCTGAGGTGAATGATTTTGTGCTTCTGTGCTGGTTTTGATAAATTTTTAAGGCCAGTTTCCAGGCCGTACTGAGCTGTAGTCCAGAATCTCGGTTCAGGTTACCTTTCTTGGATGAGATGGCTAAAGCTTCTTTCACCCTCCATTGCCAGTAACTCGCACACTTGGCTAATACAGTTGTTTTGCCAAAGTGGGCCCTATGGTCTTGTTGGAAACAATGTTCCGCTAGATCTGATTTTTCCGGCTGCATCAGACGTATACTTCTGTTGTGTTCAGCAATCCTGGTGGATATTGTTCTTCTAGTTTGGCCTATGTAGGCAGCACCACATTCACAGGGGATGCGGTAGACACCTGGTACTCTCAATTGAAGGTTGTCTTTGACTGATCTGATAACGTTTCTGATTTTGGGCGGATGTAAGTGGATTGTCTTGATGTTATGTTTACTTAATATATATGCTAATTTTACTTGATAAATTGCCAGTAAAAGGAATACAAGCTTATTACTAGTAGGTTTACACGACATAAGAAATATTTTTTGTTTAGGACAAAGATACTTGGAAATTATATTGCGTAAGATTCATGTTACAAATTTAGTCCAGATTGCATTGTTTCTGATTGAACCAATTTATAATGCTAACTTCCAGGAAACCTTTTGATACTATCTTACTTGTTGTTTTATAAGGAATGTAACTGATATGTAAGCACTAAGCAAATTTTGAATTGAGACATTTTACACAAATAACTGTACACAACTTTCGTCTCATTTACAGAAACAGTTTTCCATGAGCCAGAAAAGGCACATGCCTGTGAACTGTATGCTAAATGTATGAACATACCATGTAGAACTATGCCCTAGAACAAGGTGGCGAAAATGCCTTTCTCCCTTGAGTCATCAAATATGCAACATGCACTACAGTACTCAGCAGCATGTGGAAAACAAATGAATAGACAGCTAGAAAAGGAGTGGTGGATGCGAGTCACACTGCCTCGCGAGTCCCGTTTTCGCCACCACTGCCCTAGAAGAATCTGATACATAAATGATCATACAAGAACTAAGCAAAAATATCAAAACATATTCATATTTGTGCACTTCGGTGGTGGTGGTCTAGGGTACCATGTTAGCCTATGTTTCCTGAGGTTGCAGGTGCAAACCCTGTGGAGGGTGATGGATTTTTTGGGCATAAAAATCCTGAACATGGGCTTCCTTCAAAAGGGAAAAGTAAAGCCGGTGGTCCTGTGACACACAAAAGAACCTCAAGCTTGATGGAGTCCCCTGAGCAAAATTTCCGGTCTTTCATGCCCAATATTGAGTGGGATGCTAAGAACCAAAGCAGTTAAAGAGCATCTGTAAACAAAACTCTTAACTATGCAGCCCTTAATAGTGCCATTGGTGGTGGGTATAAAAGTGCTAGTCATGAACTAACAGTGTTTTCAACAGAAAAATTGTGTAATTCACAAATCAGGATAAGCATTTACTTTTCAGAATTTCAGTCATAACACATATTACATCTCTAAATGTACTATATATTGGTACTTATAACTAGGGAAAATTTGTGATATCCTGTGGTAATTGATGGCCATGTATCCTGACCTTCACTATAAAACTGTTACCAAAGATTCAGATTCTTTGTTTTGAATGGCTTTCACCTCCCCTAACACTGCATGCAAAAGTGTTACATGTCAGTTACAACAAATAGTTCTCGTTTCTAATTGCCTGTTTAATGTTATTGTTCATTATGTGAAAACATAGTGATCACCAACATGTTAATAAAACCCTCCAGTATTCATACGTTGCAACTTAGCACAACAACATGACTTCAGCTATGATGTATCGTCTCAGTTCTGGAATGTAATGTAAGATTTAAAGAAATTCAAATCTGCAGAGCTTCAAAATTGATTTTTCTCTTATAGTAAATTAAGAAACCTAATTGGAGCAATTCTTTTTAGGAATTTTACTTTCAAGGGTAATTTCTACAATTTCAAAATGTTCAGAGTCATAATAGGCAATGTAGTAATTCAATTATCATCTGTGTGATGTGTTTGTAAAGTAAATGCATTGAAGTAATTGCAAGAACAGCAGGAGTTAATAAATTAATGAAATACACTAGGTACTATTGTGACTGCCATTTACTCCAGCTTATTTGTTGCTTCGATTTGCACTAGATGGTAGTGTTATTATCTAGTGAAGTTTAAAGAAACAGTGGCAAAATCCTGAGTCAAATGACAGTAACAGGCATGCTGGTGATTTGCACAGGCCAAATAGTCTAAAACTTTCAAAAAGGAACAAAAATGAAAATCTTTTATTGGGTTTCTAAGCTGACTGAAGCTGTAGGAATCAAGAAAAGTAAAAGGATTCAAAAGTGTATTAAAGTAATTCTTAAGCACTTATACTCCATGCAGTATGGAAGAATATTAACGATTCAATTTAGTTTATCCTGCAAATGATGGTGGTGGTTTACAGCCTATTTTTACTTTTTGTAGAAACAGGCTGTCATGCATAATGTGTGTCTTAAATTATACATGGCATTTCTTTTTATTTCATCTGTATAGCCCCTTTTAACTTGTTTCTCAAGCCTTGGCGTTGGTGCGTTTGCTCGGATTGTAGGTTTTGGCTGGATTTTATTAATTTTTAATATTAAACACACATGAA
This sequence comes from Deroplatys truncata, assembly GCA_030765065.1. Classification (NCBI taxonomy): domain Eukaryota; kingdom Metazoa; phylum Arthropoda; class Insecta; order Mantodea; family Mantidae; genus Deroplatys; species Deroplatys truncata. The sequence goes on along the minus strand of CM060984.1, from coordinate 94,689,411 downwards.
TTCACTCCCAAATTCATACTTACAGACTCTGAGGAGGATAAGGAATGACTCCATTAAACAAAATTCCTTATCCTAGCTGGGAATCAAACCTAAGATCTCTGGGTTGAGAAGCCGAAACACTGACCATTTATCCACAGAGACAGCCTTATACATGACATTATTTGCATCCACATAACATTATGAAAGGTGATGGAGTGTGTGTGTGTTTGTGTGGGGGGTGTTTTTTTTTATAAAGAATTTGGCAAAGGTTGCATGCTGTATGATGTGACCTCGAGCATTGCTCACTGTGTGCAGAGGGGGAGAGAGAGAGAACAGCATAACTCAAAAATGAAAAGTTGGATAAATCCTGCATTTACATTTAAGTTTAGCTTCTACCAAGGGTGTGACACAAGTATTTTCAAGAAAACTCATCACAAACTACCCTTTAAAAATTGTTTTTGTTATTTTTTATGTTCTCAAAAATGGCTGGAATGATTGTGATTAAAAATAACTTAAGTTTAAGATATCTACATGACTAATAAAATGTAATTTTTAAGTTTTCTGGGAATAGCCTGTGAACTCTTCATTCAACATGAATTTTGTATAACAAAAACTTACTACACAAAAAAATGTAGATATCTGTAAAAATCACAATTTATTTCAAATAACTTTATTTGTGACATCAGCCATTTCCAAGATATGCATTAATATTGGTTTGAACTTTCCAATACTTTGTCATCTTTTAAACTGCTGTCACTGTTCATTCATTTCTTGCAATATCATGGAGAGGCTATGTAATTTTAAGGGCAGCAACTAGTGCCTTATTTTTAAACATCTGACTATAAAACCAGTTTCCTCTATTCCGTTTGTACCGACAAGTGTATGAGGAAGCTATTTCTGCAAAAATTTAACTTGATCAGCATAAGTAAACAGAAAAATAAGCTATAATGGGAATAGAAAGTCATGTGAATGTAACAGACTTTTTAAAAGATGATCCCAAATAAAGATTACTTATAAGGTTTTACAAGAGCCATCCACCAGAAAAGGATATTTCAAGAGCGCAAATCACACAATGATACTACCTTAATTCACTCATTCAGGAGGAGTGTCTGAATGAAGAGGACTTCACAGATACTTCCAGAAGATTCAAGATATACCTTTTATTGGTCACATAAATTGCATAACTGCATGGTATTTTAATACAAATTGTTAGAATAAGTTTTAAGAAAGTAAAAAAATATCAGACATTTTTATATGTAAAGCATAGCTTGGGTAGGGGGATTTTCTTGAAAAGTTTCAGGTTGCATCTATGGAAGATGCTGAACTTAAATACCAGTTTGGTATTTAGTATCTGACTTTTCATTTTTGAGTTATGCTATTCATAGTCACACAGGCATCCACAAGGACCTTTTTCTACCTTATGTGTATTGAAGTATTTACTTTTTTATAGCTTCTACAAACTATTCTTATGAAAGCACATCTTTCTATCTACTTCATTTTAATCAAGAAAAACCTTTGCAGAAATACTTGCATTACACATTTCATTGTAGGTACAAGAGGAAACTGAAGCTTAAGTCAGATGTTTAAAAGCAGGCTGCTATATGTTGGTGTTGAAATTCATTTCCATACCCTATTTGTGACATTGTGAAAAATAAGTGAATAGCGACAGCACTACAACAAAATTACAAGTATTGAACAATTCAAACCAATATTAACAGATATCTTGGAAATGCTGATGCCAGTCGCAAAAAACAGTATTTTAAATAGATTGTATGTTTTAGAGAGATCTACATATTTGTGTAGTAAGTTTTTCTTTATCTCCTAGTTTACCTGTTATATAAAATTGTATAAAATTCCTTCCGGATGCATTGGACTTAACAGGCTATTCCCAGAAAATTAAGCTTTACTTTTTGTCATATAAATACCTTAAATATACAGTATTTTAATAAAAATCATTTGAGCCGTTTTTGAGAAAATAAAATATGTTGAAAATTTCTCCACGAAAAGTATAAAGGGTGGGGAGAATTTTCTTGAAATCTTTGTGTCACATCTTTGGGAGGTACTGAAGTTAAACACCAAATTTTGGTATTTTCAGATGTTTCATTTTTTAAATGTGCCATTCTCTCTCTCTCTCTCTCTCTCTCTCTCTCTCTCTCTCTCTCACACACACACACACACACACACACACGTACACAGTGGCCTCTTTTCCTAAAAATGCTTTTTAGGGGGGGTTCATTGGGCTGAAAAATGTGCATTTCCAGTGAACTCTCGATATCAATTTTTGGACGGAATACAGTGCTTCCTCTTATATACTAGAGATAGTAGGTAAAGAAAGTAAATATACTTTTTTTTTTCGGATTCAGTGGGCCTCACAACATGTCTTTCTGGTGAAATCTAGGTAGTAAATTTTTGGTGGAATGCAAATATTCCTACTTACTAGATTCGTTGTAGAGAAAGTAATAATGTATAGCAATGGGTACTTAAGTTGTATAATTTTACATTTTACCTTTCCTGTAGATGGCCTTAATAGCATGTTCTTTCTCTTCCAGAATAACATAGGCCAGAAGTTGCCTGCCAAGCATGTAGTTGAATCGAAACATTTGGAAGATAGACATAAGGTTAGTGAATCAAGAATTTTTTGCAATAATGAACTTTAGCACTGATATAGCTGTACATTCTTATATGCTTGGTATGTATGTAATAGGTGAATCTGCTTCTTAAATCAGGTCTTTTGTACAGTGGTAAAAAGAGAGATATTTTGCACTGTAAAATCCAATAAGCTCCTATTCAAATTTTGTGTAATCTTGAAGTTTTAAGTGTGAACATTGGCTCATTTGTATTTTATAAAAACAAAAATTAAAAAATGATTGATTTCTTGTCCTTGAAAAGCTTTGAATAGTATGCCAGAGAGCTTAGATACAGAAGCAAGCAAACTTAGAGACTTGCACTGACTGTGTCCAGAATATCAGGAATATGCCTGTTCAGTTCAAACTCTCAAAGATGTTCAAGAGTAAATGTGAATTATGTCTACAGCACTGGAGCATGCATGGCTATCATTGCCTAGAAAATGAGGTGGAAGAGTGAAAAGATGTATAAGCTATATGTATTTACAAAATCTTATATTCATTGCCCATAAGGCCTCGTGCTTTGAGGGTAACAAATGAAGCAATGATCAACTACAGAGGATGATGGGTTATGTTTTTAGTGTATTGGAAAAAATTGTTTATGATTTACTTGCATATACTTTTCATTATTGTCTCAGCCTTTTATAAAAGAAGCCAATGTTCCACATTTCCGTACTAGTTGAAGTGAAAGCTATTTATCATTTACATGTCCACCATTCTCATAATGCTATCTTTGCCATAAGAAATACCATATTTTGTTGGTATGCTCCTTGTTGTTACACAAATAGCAAGCCATAAGATGAAAGAACTAAACACAGTGAAGCCTAATACATTAATAGAAGATAGATGAGATGACTTAACCCGGTCCTACTGCTTCACTTACTCGCCGTCCTCCATGGTGTAGTGGTTACCATGCTAGCCTCTAGTTTCTGAGGTCACAGGTTTATATCCGGCAAAGGGCAATAGACTTTTTTGGGCATAAAAATCGTTAGCATGGCTTCCTTCGGAAGGGAAGTAAAGCCGGTGGTCCCGTGTCGTAGATTTACGGCATGTAAAAGAACCTCAAGCCTGATAAAGGGGCTTCTGAGCAAAATTACCGGTCTTTCATGCCCAACAGAATGGGACACTAAGGACCATAGCAGTTAAAGTGCGTCCATAAGTAAAACTCAATTTAATTTAATTTTGCTTCACTTACTCAAAATGAGAAGACTGCATCATCAGCTTATGGTCGACTGCCTGTGTTGGATAATGTTTTGGTACAGGAACTCCTGAGCACTGTTGGTGCAGACATCATGAACTTGAAAATCATGTTGTCCTCAGGAACATTAAAGTCCATAAGGTTGTTGAACTTCTTTATAAAGATCTTTTCCCTTGTGCTGAGGTTAGTGACCTTATTCTCTGATTGTGTTTATTCAATTTCTCTGCTGATCTCATGGTTTCTGTCCAGAAATGTGCTGATATGGCTGATTTATCTGTAGGTTATTGAAAATGTGACAGAAATGCAATTTGAGATGAGTTTCCATATTTCTCTTAAGAGTGGTTCACAACCGCCCAAGAACGGAAACAAGAACGGGAAGCAATGCACCATGCAAGATATTGGTTCACAACAGCCCGGTAACGAGAACGGGAATGCATATTGATCACAAAGTGAAAGTCGATTTTGCGCATGTGATTTCATTTGTTTTTAATTGACCAATGACATTTTTTCACCTACTTCCAATTTAGCCAAGCCAACGTCAAAATTCGATAAAGTAAACATTATCTAAAAATATATCCATTACATTTCCGATCCCTCTACTTATGCCAAGCTTTCATTCCTTTATTTAATGGCATATATTAAAATTGTTTTTGTTTGTTTTTCATTTTCACCGGTTTTAGCTGTTCTTTGTAGCTTTTGCCATTGTTTTTTAGTAATAGCCAGTTTTGAGTTGCATATAAACAAACTACAAATGATCCCTTCACCAGAGGAACCAACGCTGATTAGATTTACGGGTGTCTGGATGAAGTTAGGAAGCACATTTACTACTAATTCCTTCCAGTTTCATGTTTCCAGCTGCGACTATAGAGAGCACTAGTGGCTGTTTCATGTCACGGCCACCTAGAATAACCTCTAGAGTGAAGAGTCTAATATGCACAATAGGGATCTAATATGCCATGCCTGGGAACGAGAACGAGAAAGTTAAAAGTTGGGCAACTCTTCTTTCCCGTTCCCGGGAAGGTTTCCCGTCGGTTGTGAACATTCCCATTTGAATACAGTATTTCAACTTTCTCGTTCTTGTTGCCATTCTCGTTGGTTGTGAACCACCTTTAGTCTTCCCAATATATACTTTGGCACAATCCAATCAATTAAACTTGTATATGCAGGTCTTTTGTCTTCAGAGGAGCATTGTCTACTTTTAAATGACTTGAAATGTAACTTTATACAGTGAAACTACCAACAATGTAATTTTATTGCAAACTCTCATAGTAAATAACTTGTTTAATAACATAAGTTGAGACATTGAACAGCTAGTTATATGAACATGGTACACAGGTTTTTTTTTCAGCTTTAGTTTTCATTTGTGTATTCTGTATTGAAATATTGCTTTTTTCCATAAGTATATGTAATTTATATGTTACTAAGTATCTATTTTTTGTAAAACTTGTCTGCTAATTGGTTTAAATGGCATATTTTTTTATTTTTTTTTAATTTATTTAAATTTTGGCATCAATATCCTATTTAAATTATTGTAGTCTTAATACAAAAACTGAATAAAAACTAGTATTTTTAAAATATTTTATAATAGGTACATAAACTATCACAGTAATATAGCTCTTGATCTTTCTGTTTTCTTCTAGGATAAGGAATCTTCCTCTGACACTATGCTTCCAATGGAGCTTCAAGCAGTAGAAACTCATTTAACAGAAGTTAAGCAAGAGGTAAGTAATAGCAAAATGATTATTTCATCACCTGGAGGGAGCGTTATGCAAGTGGAAGATAATGCGGGGCAGAAGGCAGAAATGGAAAGGATGACTAGGAGTAGGGCTAAATTAAGGAATTTAGATTTGGGAGAAAAGGTTCTGTATAGGAGAAGGAATTGGGGGTTATATTCTGGAATATTGAAGGGTGGTGGGATAAAGTGAAGAGTGGAGAAATATCTCAAATTTTAAATTTAGCGGATGTGATAGGTGTTGTGGAAACTTGGTTGTTAAGAAATAATGTGGATGTGAGTGATTTTGATTTTTATGGGAAATGTGGTATTAAAAGGAAAGATAAGGGGAGATGATCAGGAGGCTTAGCTTTATTAGTGAGAAAAAGCCTTAAAATTAAAGTGAAAGTATATGAAGATTTAGGTGAAGAATCGGTACTGTGGTTTGTTTTAAGTGGTTTTTGGGAAAAAGAAAGTGTATGTGTTGCAGTAATATATAACCCACCAAGTTCCTTGGAATTTTATTAACCACATTTATTTAACAAGTTAAGACAAAATTTGGAGGAAATATCAATTAGGAAGGTATACAAAGGTTTTATAATAATGGGGGATTTCAACGCAAGAGTGGGGGAAAGATAAATACAGTTAATAGATCTTGAAGGAGAGTTTACTGGGATAGCAAAAGAGAGGGATATAAGAAGGAGCAAAGATAAATGATTAATAATGAGGGAAAGAAATTAATTGAGTTTTGTGAAGAATGTAGTTTGGTATTGTGTAATGGAGTTTAAGGAAAAGATGACGCAGGCGAGTTTACATTTATGAACAGAAATGGGCAGCGTGTGATAGATTATATTTTATATTCGTTAGAATTAGATGAATATTGCATGGATTTTGAGATGTTGAATATAGTTACCTCTAGTAACCATTTTCCAATAAGAGCTGTATTTAGAGGTCTAAGGGTGGAAAAAGTAAATGTTAATTATTTAGAACAAGAAGGAATTAAAATTATAAATGGAGAGATATGGAAGCAGAAAGCTTTTAGGGAGAGCTGAATAAGCAATCAAATATGTTAAAGCTAATAGATATAGAGGAAATACTTAAAGAAAATAAAACTGAAGATGCAGTTGTAAATCTAGAGGATTTAGTGAAACAAGCAGGATCAAAAATGAGAGGGAAAAAGAAAATATATATAAGGAGAGGGTGGTATGATGAGGAATGTAGGATGGCGAAACAGAGTATTAAGGGAAGTAAAGAAATGGAGGCAAACAGGGGATGATCAGGAAAAAGAGAACTTCATGATTGAAATATGGGGATATAAATTTCTTATGGGAGTTATGAAGAAGGAATGGGAGGAAAAATGAGCCAGGAAATTTATGAGGCAACAAGAGTAAATAATACAAAAACAATATGGACATTAATAAAATGAACTTATAAGGCCAGAGTTAGAGAAAATAATATTAGTTCTGAAATCTGATGCAGTTATTTTGAAAATCTTTTGGGAACAGAACAAGGGGAGTGCCCAAAAATTAGAGAAATGGAAAGTATAGAATACATTGAGCAATTAGATCGACAAATAGAAATGAATGAAGTAAGAGAACAAATAAATAGATTAAAAAGAAATAAAGCGAGTGGCATAGATGGAATTCCTGGGGGAATTTTGGAAGGCTTGGAGTGTGAACGAAACTAGATTAGGATTGTTAGTTAGACTTTTAAACAATATATTTGAAGGAGGAAAGGTACCGAATAGTTGGAGATTATCAATAGTAGTACCGATATTTAAAAATAAGGGGGAGATAAATAACCCAGCAAATTATAGGGGAATTAGTCTACTATCTGTTTTAGGCAAGATATATGGGGGGGGGGTGGCAGAAAGGGTTCAAAAGTGGACGGAAGATGAGAAAAAGTTATCAGTTCTTCAAGCAGGTTTTAGAAGTAATAAGAGTACATTAGATAACATTTTTGTTATAAACACAATGGTAAAGAAATATTTGGATAAGTTGCCTTTCTTGGGCCTACATTAGCGACAGAAGTGATGTCTTATATGTCCAACAGATGTCACTGTATGTCATACAGATTGCAACAGATGGCACTGTATGCCATTCTCTGGGTGTAACGCAATGCCGCCAAAGGCATATATCCCCAACTCTCTCGCTTTCCGTTTTTTTAAATATAAGTTTAGGGTCATAAGCCAGCAGCGAGAGGGGAAGGTTGTGTAACGGAGCAAGCACGAAAGAACAAGAAAAGAATGGGAGTGGACGTACAAACGTACCGATGCAGAATCGGAAGTTTTGGCAGGAAAAGAATAAGAAAAGACGGAAAAATAAAAATGGAAATTCAGATATGGAGAGTCATCATGATGATAATCTCATGATTTTGCTGATAATAGGAGGAGTGAAACAAAACCCAGGACCAACGGAAACGAACAAAATAATGGAGGAAATAAGGGAGATGGGACTGCAACTAGGAAAAAGGATGGATAACAATACAAGAGAATTCAAAGAAGCAATGAAAATACAAAGGGAAGAAATGGAGAAACAGATATCAGAATGCAAAGAAAGAATAGTTGGGATGGAAAAAAGATACAAAATGGATAAGAGAAGATATTTGGAGTAATATTTGGAGTGGCAGAGGACAGAAGATATTTGGAAGACATGGTATATGAAATTATAGAAGATGTGCTGGGAATACAGATGTTTGGCTGGGAAATTGAAGATACGTTTAAGATAGGCAAGAAAGGAAGAAAGCCAAGACCTATTATTTTGAATTTGACAACAATGAGAAAAAAGTGGGAGATTTTAAGACAAACAAGAAGACTAAGGGGGACAAAAATATTTATAGAACAGGACTATACAAAAGAGGAACAAGACCAAAGGAAGGAATTAATTAAAAGATAGCAAATACAGAGATACCAGGTTTACTATACATGGATGATCTTATGGTCGGGGCTGTAATGGTAATTGGGCTATGAAAGCAATCAATGGAATACATGAATTCTGCGAAGAATGGGAAATCAAAGTAAATATAAATAAGTCAAAAGTTATGATATTTAAAAGAGGAAATAAACTAAAAAGAGAAGAGAAATGGCAGATGGGATTTAAAATTAGAAGTTGTCAAGGAGATGGATTATTTGGGGATGAGGATGAGCACTAATGGCGAATGGGGGGGCGCATAGCAGGAAAGTTATGGCTAAAGGAAAGGCATCAATGACAGGAGTAAGGATTTGCAAATATAAATTAGAAATGACAACTAAATGGATAGAAAGAATGTATGAAGCATTGGTAGAAGCAAGAATGCTATATGCAGTAGAAATTTGGGGGGGGGATCTGAATTAAGCAGAAAAATAGACCAGAGCTACAGAACGTTCTGTAAAGAGCTACTAGAGTTAACAAGATCAGCACCAGGGGAAGTAGCATTAGCGGAATTAGGAAGAACAAGAAGAAAGCGAGTGATACTGGAAAGTATATTAAAATTCTGGTTTAGATGCCTGAGAAAAGATAAAGAGGAGATTTTAAAGATATGCATGGAACAACAAAAGAGTATGAAAAATATAAATAGCTGGTGGACAGAAAAAATTATGGAGAAGATAGGAATGGGAGATATTTGGAGAACAGGAGAAAGAAATAGCAATGGCTTCTGGATAACAGTAAGAAACAGAGTGGAGGACATAGAAAGACAAGAGATTTGGGGAAGCTTAGAGAATAAAAAGTCACTAGGGTTCTATAGATTAGTAAAAAAGAAATGGGGAAGAGAAGGGTATGTGGATTATTGTAATAGAGCAGAAAAAGAAGCGTTTGCATGGATGAGAACAGGATCAATGAGGGCTAAGAGGTAAAAAAAAACTGAATTTGTGAATTATGCGGAGGCAGTGAAAGCACAGAGCATTATATGACAGAATGCAAAGAATTAGCAGAATGGAGACAAGAAGTATGGAAATAAAAATGGGAAAAAAATGGATAGAAAAATAGTAGGAATTAAAATGCTAACGAGAAAAGAAGAAAAGCAAAATAAGAATATTGGGGAGTTCTTAAAGAAAGTAAAAGAGAAATGTATTAGAAAAGTAAGAGAGGTAAGAAAGGTAGAAAGGCAAATGGAGGAAGGAGAAGATGGGCAATAGGGATTAAAGGTTGCAAGGAATGCTTAGACAAGCCAGAAGGCCAGGGTGCCAGGCAAATGTACAAATAAAGTATATCTATCTATATAAGCTTAGGTTTCTGAATTCATACAAGGTTAGCCTTAGGTTAGGCCGTTTTCGCTTAAGTCTAAAATTCCGCGACATGGCTATATGGCGTTTTTGCACTATAACAAGTGTCTGTCTCTAGTGAAAATGGTTACTGACGAATGCAAGTGTAGGATTAACGCTAGTGTAAAACAGACCATGCTGCGGAAAGAGTATGTAATTCTATTTATAAAACCTAAGGTTTCTGTTTCACAGGAGTTTAGTTTAGGCTTAGTTTTTTTTTTTGTGACAACTTAGGTTATAGCAGTCAGTAGCTACCTCAAAGCATGCGAGCGAAGCAAGCGTGCATTCCTTAACGATGGTTAATAGTAGAGTTATGTGAAGCCAACACACACTACTAATTACATAAAAAATTCACAGACCACCCAGGAACATATCACAAATTTAAGAAGATTTTCATGAAACACAACATCAGCCTAGCCCCACAGAACAAATTTAACATAGAGAAGTTAATTAGTAACAAGTTAAAAGACCCCATTCCACAAGACAAAAAAGCTGGAATCTACAAAATCAATTGTTCAGATTGCAATAGAGTATATATAGGTAAGACAAAAAGAAACCTAGAAACTAGGCTAAACGAGCACATGAGAGTATCAAATACAAACAAATGGACAAATCTGCAGTTTCACACCATTTTTGGATCACTAATCACAACATCAAACCTAATATTACATTAGTCAAACCAGCCAAATTTGCAGCCGAATTAGATGCATGGGAGAAGATCACCATTCTAAAACACAACACACATCTAATGAATTTTGATTTGCCGCCACCAAATCCTCTCTGGAAGTACATTTCACCACCACAAGATGCCACCACAGTATCCAGTTCACAAAACGGAAACACAACAACACGGGCCAGTCAGATTAGCTTCTGAGGATGGGAACAACCGTTTCCCAAAACATGTTAAGTGAGTGAACTTAAGTGATGTTAGTGTAACAATTCCGACTCACCTTTAAATAAATTCAATACACATCACTGTTTCTAGCTTCTTTTCAAATATCAATGTAATAGCCTTTTGTTTAAGTTGTCTTAAATTTAAATTGCGTTTTATTTATGGACACTTTTTAACTACTATGGTCCTTAGCGTCCCATTCTATATTGGGCTGAAAGACTGGTAATTTTGCTCAGAGGCCTCTTTATCAGGCTTGGGGTACTTTTAGTGCTGTAAATCTATGACACGGTACCATCGGCTTTACTTCCCTTCCAAGAAATCTATGCTCAGGATTTTTACACCCAAAAAAATCCATTGCCCTCTGCCGAGTTTGAACCCATGGCCTTGGAAACTAGAGGCTAGCACGGTACCACTAGTCCACGGAGGATGACAATTGTCTTAAATGGGCTAATAACTTCATTAAATATATTTTTACTTTTCTTAAAAAGTTTCACTCCAACCATCAATAATCATACCACCTCCAAGTATTGTCACTATATATTTTGCTTCAGTGAATAGCACTCACTGAAATTAAAGCGTATTTTATAATCCAGAAATTTCTTATACTTCCTCCTTGATGCAAACAACCCCGTAGTTTTATGACGACAAATTCTATTTCCATAGCATTAGCACACGCTTTTAACATGAATATTTAACAGTTTTAGTTTTGATTTTTAAATTTTGAATCATTCTTTTTAATAATAAAAAGTGTGATTCAGAAATTAGAGGCAGTGAAGCGAAACAATAATTATTTTTAATATTTGAATATTCCATTTTACAAAATATTTAATTTCGACGGTCAAATAATCACTCCTAACTACACCATTTTTCTACCGAAACAACCATAAGAGACTAAAGAATATAGCAAGAAAAATTTAAAGCTCATTAACAGACACAATTTATCTCATATTTGTCCATGGCGATAGCTGTTTTCAAAACATTTCAGTTAACAGTTTTCCTAGGTGTGAGTGCGCCATATAATGAACATGCTTGAAAACTTGCAATACTTTCTTTTCTCTCCATTGCAAGAGGTTATTACCACAAACATTTGAATGTTTTTTTTTTTTGTGTTGTAATTAAACCTAGTTTGAAACATTCTTTAGCAAAATTATATCTTGAGTAACATAAGGTTGTTAAAAGAATATATGAGTACCTACTGTAATTATATGTGCGAGTTGATCATTGGTTGAGAAGGTCATGTGAATGTATCTCAGATTTCAACTTATATTAAGTAAAAATGTAAATCTAGTAAATATTTAAAAATTTGTACTTTTATAACTAAAAGATGTAATAAATACTATCAGAAATAACAAAAACTGAAATGTTTCAATAGCTCAAATCCCATACTAATGGCTCAATAATGGATCTGATGGCATTATTACCAACTGAAGGAACAAAACAAAAAGAATATTTTAACATAACAATTAATTGGAAGCACAGTGAAGTAGTTAAAATATTAATAAAATTGTAGTGGCAACACACTCTAACTTCACACTTTCAAGATGATTACCTTGAACGTGTTTTGAAGACATCTTCATCAGCTAAGAGCCACTAACGAGTCTGTCAGTTGCGGTGTAGAGGTCGCCATTGGTCTTCCTGACAATGTCATTTTCGGCTTGATGTATTTAAGGTTGAGATCCTTTTCCGGAGTGAAATTATTTTTAGAAAACCTACACACTCGGATAATTACATAAAGAACAAAGGATATAACCCAAGACCACATAAACAAGCAATTTTCAACAGTTTGGTCTTCAGATTGGTAAACATACCCTTGAAAGATGAATATAAGAAAGAGCTCCAAAACATCATAGAAGTAGCTTACAAAAATGGTTTTGCAAAAGAATTATTATATAAGAAAATCCAAAAATTTAAAAAGATAAAGAAAGAAAGGAAATTACCACACTGCAAAAAATAACAGAAAACAGTTTTAAAAAGTTCACATTTCATCCTTGGGGACATAACAAATTCCAAAAGATATTCAAGCAGTGGAACATCAAACTAGCACCCATCAATAAACATAGTTTAAATAACATGTTAAGAACAAACACAAAAGATAAAATTCTGGAACTAAAATGCCAGGCATTTACCAAATAAATTGTAGTAATTGCAAACTTAAATATATAGGAACATAAAGGAACATAGGGGTGAGACTGAAAGAACATTTTAGAAATATAGGACACAAAGAAACTGAAAAATCTGCCATCGCATATCATTTCTGGAATTCAAACCACAACATCCATAATGAAATAAATCTAATCAAGTCGATCTAAAATCCAATAGAATTGACGATATGGAAAAAACTCCTTATACAAAAAAACAAAAGTCGTAATGAATTTCAATTTCCCTCTGGAAAAGGAACTCATCTTTAAATACATCAAGGCGAAAATGATGTCAACATCAGGAAGACCAACTGCGACCTCTACACCGGAACTGACAGACTCGTTAGTGGCTCTTATCTGATGATGAAGACAAGGTGTCTTCGAAACATGTTCAAGGTAATTATCTTGAAAGAGTGAAGTTAGTGTATTGCCACTAGAATTTTATTAATGTAAAAAGAATATTGTTTGCGGTTGTTCTTATAACAAATTTAAACTTTTAGTGTGGTATTGTGAAGGTTATAATTTTATTTAAAAGAAAGTGATAAATATTTTTATAAAGTTTGAGATGTTCAGGACAAACCTTTATTTAAGTAAATCCATGAAATTAGCTTTTGATTTCTTGCTAGTCCTTTTCTGGATGCTGATGTAAGCAGGGGTTTGGTGGCACGATGTTTAGAGAGAGACCACCTTTATTCAACACATGAGTGAGTTATGTAATTTCTGCTGACATATGCTTAAGTCAGTTACTAGCTAGGCATTAATCAGCATTTTGTCCGATATTTGAACTTAGAATTTTGTGATGGTCTCTGGGCTGATCACTTGCCTAACAGACTCTGTGCTGGTCAGTTCCTTAAATTACTTAGTGCTAACTTGCAACATTGATGTAGGCCCCAGGTGTGACAAAGATGGAATACTGGACTTCTTCTGTCCACCAAGCTGTCTAACTCTCTCTCCCTCAAGAAATGTAGCTTAGTTTGTTATTAGAAAAATGAAATTTTCTCTTGGTTTTTTTCACATGTGTTTATTACTCCATTTCAATGTTTTCATGATATTTTTCAGAGTAATCTCCTCCTACTTCAATGCACTTTTTATAGCATCTCTAGAGTCCCCATACACATGGTGCAGGCCATTCTTTATGAGGTCCTTGAGAATTGCCTCACTTTTATTGAGCATTGCTTCAGAGTTCTCAAATTGAATGCCCTGGAGCTTTGCCTTTAATGATAGGAATAAAAAAAATCATAGGGTGCAAGATCAGGGCCATAAGGCAGATGCAGTACACAGGTGATGTTCCATTTAGCCAAAAACTGTATGACTTGATTTGTAACGTGAGGCCATGTGTTGTCATGATGAAATCGCCACCCAGTCTGATGAAGTGCTGGTCATTTCCTTTCAATGTGCTTCCTCATTTTAGGCAATACTGACATGTAGTATGCTACTGTAACAGTAATGTGAAGGTGAACTGCATGCTGGTAAATCATTCCATTACAGTCAAAAAAAACACGATCACCATTACTTTCCCTGCAGATAGAACAACTTCACCTTTTCTGGTGTTGGAAAACCTGGTGATTTTCACTGTGCTAGCTTGTTTTCCTTTGGGGTCATAATGATGCAGCCATGACATTCAGCATGCTTTGAGACATAATGAATCCACTGTGAGAGCTATTTGTGACAATGCAGAATCAATTCCTAAAACTGCTCAATCTTCAACTAACTTAAGTGTGACTGGAGTGACCAAATCTTGCTTGGAGGTGATGGAAAGAATGGAAAAAATGCTAAGCCATTGGATTGAGCACTACAACCAACAACACGTACCTCTCTCTGGAGCTGCTATTCAAGCTAAAGGCAAGAGCTTGTATGCAGATTTAATGAAAGAAAAGGACGATCCAGCATCTTTGTTGGCCAGCTCAGATTGGTTTGATTGCTTCAAGCATTATTTTGGCTTTCACAACATTAAAATGATAGGAGAGGCAGCTGCAGCAGATGAAGTTGGAGCCAAGGAATTAAAAGAGGTTTAAAGAAGTTGTGACAGAAAAAGGCTATACTGCAAAGCAGGTTTTCAACCTTAATGAAACGAGCTTATTTTGGAAATGAATGCCTAGCCACACGTTAATTTCTATTGAAGAAAAAACAGCATCTAGACTTACGGCTACCAAGGACTGCTGCAACCTTCTTTTCGGAGGAAATGCTGCAGGGGATTGCAAATTAAAACCCCTAATGATCTACCTCTATCAAAATCCTAGGGCACTAAAGGGTTGTGACGAGCAAGCTGGGAATTCATTGGAGATGGAATAAAAAAGGCTGGATGACTTCTGCTATTTTCAATGACCATTTTGTTAATGAACTGAATAGAAAATTGAAGGCCTACTTTGAGAAAGAAAAAAAACCTTTTCAAAATTCTTCTACTCCTTGATAATCTTCCCAGCCACCCACTTTCCATTATTGATTCAAATAAAAACATTGAAGTCCTGTTTCTGCCATCAAACACATCATATATCCTGCAACCCATGGACCAGGGAGTTATTTCTACATTCAAGGCATACTATCTGCATAAAACTTTCTAAAATCTCATAGAAGAATGTGATTCGAATGACAAACTTATCATCAAGATTCTCTGGTGACAGTTTAGTATTAAGATTGCGATTGATGTTATTAGAGACACATGGACTGACATCATTCCAAAATGTATGAATGATATATGGAGAAAACTGTGTCCCAAAGCTGTGTTAGTGCTAAAGATGAAGTGATCAGTGATATCACTGTTGCAACAAGAGAAATTGCAGACATGGCACAGCAGATTGGATTCACTGATGTGCGTGACCTAAATTCTCATTCTGAGGATCTGAGCAACGAAGATTTGATAGTTTTCATTGAGAACAGTAATAAAGAAGAAACAGAATTCGAGGAAGTTCAGCCTGTTAGAAAGCTGACAACAAAGAAAATGGCCAAGGTTTACAGAATGATTGATGTGCAATGACAATTTTTGAAGAACATGATCCTGAAGAAGTAAGGAGTGCAATAGTGAAGAGAGAAGTTGTACATTCTCTTAAATGTTATATGAATGAATAGCTATGTTACAAAGAGTTGTATAATCAACTGGCAAAAAAGACTACACAGCCAACAATTAAACCAGATTTAACAATGTTTAAAACTTGCTCTATAATTGAAAATATTTTGCTATTTATATTTATTCATGCTGATTTTGAAAAAAGTTCACTAAAATACTGGGAGCAAAATTGGTCTGTTGTGAAAGCTATATTCGTATTATACACTCTGACACAGCCACGCTACGTCCTCCGACAATGAAGCACTACCTTTGCCTCACGATTGCTGGCAATAAATCTTGAATCACCATTCAGAAGTTTGTTCAGTTGCAGTGCCTTTTCTAGAATCAATGTACCACTAATAGGGACACCTTTTTGTCTTTCCTAAGTAAACCACAAGAAAGTTGCTTCATGAGTTTTATTATACAATGACAACACAGTGGAGTTGTGGTATTGTTCCAATGCTTTTTCACTAGTTGTTCCGCAGAAGCTCTCAATTTTCCCTCGATTTTTTTTCCAGTCACTGATAGTGGCTTTCCCAACACCAAATTCAATAGCTAATTTTGTAGCACTTTCCTGATTGTCAAGTCACTTAAGCACTTGATAATGCCAGTTTTTGTTTTAATGTACAGGAATGGTGTTTTCATTTGCTTGATATTGTACTGCACAGTATAACACAAACAAGCACCTGTTCTGTATTAACTTAATTTATAAACAAAAAGCATATATTAATTTATATAAAATAACTGCTAACAATAGAAAAACAAACTAAACTATGTATCACCACTATCACATACATTCGGCTATGTCCACAGATCAGAAAAATACACTGTGGTTCTATTGTGCTTGGTAGTTGCACTTCTTCACATTGCTACGCTATGTTACCTTGTAGCTGCTAATCTTATAACTGTATTTATATACAGTTTTTTTTTTTTTTTTTTTCATTTTTCGGATAACCCGAATATTTCCAAATTCAAACAGACCCCACCCCCAATTAGTTCAGATTAGGGAGGTTTTACTGTAAGTTTAACCTATAAATAATGCTTTTTCTATTATTGTAATTTAAACATTTATAAATTTTTTCCCCATGGTATGTTTAAGGGAAAATTATTCAAATGACTCCTAGAGGTGTAGTATAAGTTGCCATGACCACAGACAAATGTTTTGTAGAAAGAGTAAAAAATGGTAGCAACCAAAAGTGAAATTTGTGTCCTTTTGAGACACTACTGGAAACAAAATAAAGCAGCTGCTGGGTGCAAAATATATGTGAAGTGGAAAGTGAAGGGGTTGTCAGTGAGCAGATAGCCCAGTGATGGTCCCAACAATTCAGTAATGGGGATATGAACATTAAAGATTTGCCATGTTCTGGAAGGCTTACTGTATGGGACCTTGATCACAGAGCTTTGCCTGAAAATCCATATACCAGCATAATAAGATTATCACTGTCACATGAAAAAACTAAAAAAGTTGCACAAAATTTGCTGAACTGTACCTTTATTAATGTCAAAATATGCTGAGAGCCAAGTGAATATTTGCTGCCAGCCTTTCAGTAATCCTCGGGATCTGAGGTTTATTAACACTTCCTGTGTGGAATTAAGCTTGGTCCAGATTTAACAAAGTTTAAAACTTGCTCTATAATTGAAAATATTTTGCTATTTATATTTATTCATGCTGATTTTGAAAAAAGTTCACTAAGATACTGGGAGCAAAATTGGTCTGTTGTGAAAGCTATATTTGTATTATACACTCAAAGATTCACTCTAAGAGGCTTTCTTTGTGTGATAAAGTTTGAAACACTTAATTGGATGGAAATGAGCTTGTCAGTTAAAGAACCAGTATTTGTAAGAGCATGTAACAATCTGGGCACTCATAACTGTCATCATTTTACTCACTTGATCCATTATTGCACTTGGTGTGCTGTGGAGCAGTTTCTATATCACTTTCCCCTTCTTCTGAGCCAAATACGAGGGCTGATCAATAAAGACAGACTAATTCTTTTTCACAGATATTTATTACTCCATTTCAATGTTGACATGGTCTTTTTTAAATTAGTCCTCTCCTACTTGAATGCACCTTTTATAGCGTCTCTGCCAGTCCTCGAACACATGGTACAGCCATTCTTTGTCAGGTCTTTGAGAATCGCCTCACTTTTCTTCAGCACTGCTTCAGTGCTCTCAAATCGAATGCCCCGGAGCTTTGCCTTTAGTGATGGGAGTAAAACGAAATCACAGGGGACAAGATTGGGGCTATAAGGCAGATGCGGCACACAGGTAATGTTGAATTTAGCCAAAAATTCCTGGACTTGATACTTGATATGCAGCGTGAGGCCGCACGTTGTTGTGATAAGTTCTAGATGTTTCCTTGCAATGTGCTTTCTCGGTGTAGCCAATACTGACGTGTAGTACGCTGCTGTAACAGTGGTGTGAGTGGGAACAACAATCACAGCAGCTGTGTTGATGTTGACTTCAGTCACAGCAGAAGCTGAAGCACCAGGCCCACCTTGCTTAGCACAGAGGACTCGCTCTACTTTGAAGTCTTTGAACCACCTAAACACTGTTGCACGAGGTAGTGCATCTTCACCGTATGCTTGCTTCAGCTTTTCCAAAGTTTCAGAGGCTGTATGATTTAAACGAAAACAAAATTTTATTGCTCCTCTTGTGTCACCTTCATTTTGTGGGATGCGAAATTCAACTAGGGTCAACAATATACAGCATTACTACCAACCTACCGATATGAGAGTGCTGCCGCCCATGGACATTATACATGAAACCCCACTCTTTTCAAATATTCATGGTAGAGACAGGAAACTCTCAAGAAAGCTACAGGAAAAAAATCAGTCTCAGTCTTTATTGATCAGCCCTCGTAGTTTGAAATAAGAACCATCTCTGAATTCATTGAGCATTGACATTATTTCACCATCTGTTATTATCAGAGCTACTCACACATGTACGTAAACAGCCTCATAAATTTGGAGCTGGGAATACCTCTTAAAGATGTTTAAACTGACTAAAAGTGGCATCTGTTGTCATCTAAATACATTTGTGCAGAGCATTAAATAGATCCAGCCACAAATGCTCAGTTGGTAACTAAGTTTATGTAAAAACTTAGGCTTTCGTGGCCAGCATTAATCCAATAAAATGAAGTTCCCGGGCTTGGAGGCCATGATCCGGTAGATGTTTTAGTACCTAACGTGCCCGTCTCTCCATTGGGCATCCTGAGGTAGTTGACTCACAGCTGGAATAGCAAGAGTGACAGCGATGTAATTGTAATCTTGCTATTCCAGCCATGAGTCGACTACTTCTGAGGATGCCTGATGTTGCATGTTTGATGGAATTGTGAAGGAATACTACTTTAAACTTGTTTAAACAGACAAGCTATCAATGCTCAGTTATACTCTGAACAACTTTGAATAAGTTTATTGTTTTGGCTGAATAACATTCAGCATTGATAAATTGCAAGAGAGCACTGTTCCAGCAGAACAATACAAGAATTTACACAGCTCAGACTACCACAGAAAAAATCCAGGAACTGGGTGCAATAGAACGACTACCATATCCATATTTAGTCTAGACCTTACACCTGCTGTTTACCAATTGTTCAGGCCCGTGGCTCATTATCTACAGAATGGAGATTGATGCCATCAAGGAATTATTTGGCTGAAAGGTGGTTCAAGACCATTGAATCAAACAGCCTTTACTTTGAGGACTAACTGTATTGTTTCATAGTTACTGTGAATAAATTATATTTAATAAAAGTAACATTTAGGGACTGCACATATATCTATAAATGCAATAAAACTGTAACTAGCATTTTTTCTGTAATTTTCAATTTTAGATGAGTAATGATATGTTTATTATGAGCTACCTGAAGCCAAAAATTGCATTTTAAAAATTTTATTTGTATGTGTGTGCTACTTTTCGTGCAAAAATGGCTGGATAAATTGTATTGTAACATACCTAATGTCCCATTTAGAAATTAATCTATATAACATTTTAATTTATCCAAAGGGGGGGGGGGAACTAATGGGGTGCAAAATAAAAATTTCCAAATATCGCACTTATTATCAAGATTTTATTTTTGTTTATGCTACATAACAAGACTGTAAGCATAATGTTTCTGACAAGTTTTGTTATTAACAAAATTCAGGTGAGATTAGGTGACTAGTAGCCGCTATTCTGTGTGTGAAGCGCCATTTCAAATGTTTTCTAATATCAAACACATTATCATAACATTTGTTTGTGTCAATTTAATGACTTTCTTGGTGTTGTTGACCTGTGTGCTGTTCACACATCTAAGGGCGGTGTGCACCAACCTGGAGTAAGCTTTACTTTCCTAGTAAACTACTATTCAAGTCAACACTCGGCGACTTCCATGCGAGAGTAAACTACTTCCAAAGAATTTTATTCCTTTCAGATACTCCCAGATTATATTACCGCAGAAGTAAATGTCAGAGAGCACAATCATGTAGTATGTTACTACGGAATTAAATAGAGCACAAATATAGGTTAGAATTTACTCTTGCGACCTGGATGGAGTAACTAACCTGTCGAATACTGTATCGTATTTGGAGGAAGATATTTTTGATGCGTTCATGGATTACTTAGATTAAATTGATGATCTCGATGAAAAAACAGCGATTACTTAGGTTACATTGATGTTCTCGATGGAAAAAAAAACAATGGGAATGTGATAGTACTATGCAAGAACCATATGATACTTTTACAGAGAGAGAGTTCAGTGAACATTTCGGTATTAGGAAAAAATCTTATACACGCTTTTTGAACCTGCTTGGAGAACATTTCAACAAAACTCAGACTCAAATTCAGCTCTATAATCCAAACTGCAATTATTGTTATGCGTCCTATGAGTGTTTTGTACCAGAATATTTCAGAAGCTTGAGCCGGCATTACGATGAATTTAATGTAATGTGACAGTCTTACACTGTATTAAATGGAGATATTTAAAATTGACTTAACGCGATGTAACTTAAAAGTTTGGCAAAGTCAAACTTTTCCTTACCGTTACGTCAAGTTTGATTTAACATGGTAATTAGAACCAATCGGTACTAGCTCGAAGTAATAAAAGAACTATGAATCAAGAGTCATTCCCATTACGTTAAGTGCATGCCAATTATACCTTTAGTTTACCAGCATGCTCATGTCACGTTAAGTAAAGTTCATTTGTAATCCCAGTATTACAGGCAATCTTATAAATAAACGTTCACCAGCGTCTGCTGGCCGTGTATTTCATTGCATTTTTACGAGTGCTTTTGAAGCTAAGAGCAAGGTACCTACACATATAAATATACACGAGTGTTCAGAAAATAAAAGGCAATTCTGCTTCACTTTCACAGATTTCCGACACATTGTGTGTGGAATTGACTGCACACATGTTACTATTTTGTACCCATCCGTGGATATGGTGATGTTTTCCGAAATCAGAAAGGGTATTTCTCTATCAACATGCAAGTGATCTGCGATGCAAAATGAAGATTAGAAACATTGTTTACAGAATGTTAACCTGCTCTTCAGTACGTTTCCCGTTGCTAGAATTATTAAACTCGTCAATCATGACTTTCCAGCATTTATGTTTTGACTTTTCCTGTATTACTTGGGTCTTCATTGAAAACGTTAATAAAAGTAACCTCTCATGAATCAGGAACCTAAGCTTATATATATTACAAAACCTAACCCTAACCTAACCTTCCGTAAATCAGAAAAGTAAAAAACTAATAAACCTAAAATGAAAAGTAATTAGGAACGCACGTTGCGAGTGTTGGCGGTATCTCACTGGCTTTGAAGACCAACGTAATGCAGGTTATCACATGGTTTTTTTTTTATACTCATATTGTTTAAATGGACTTTCTTGATTTCTACAAACAAACATTTATATCTTTCACTGACGTTTCTCCCCTTTTCCTATCGCACATAACCTTATTCATGATTGCATCAAGTAAATCGTGCAAACAAAACAATACCTTCGGGAGTAATGAGATCTTACTTCCGTAGTCGTAACTAAAAGAGTAAATTGTAATTGAGCTTTCCAACATGGTACACGCCACCCTAAGAGTTGACATTTTGCCCGCTAGAGTGCTGTCTGCAGTGAATGAAATCAAAATTTTAAATAAGTGTTAATATCTTTGATGTTAAACTGCTTTGGTAAATTATTTCCAACTCTTCATGGTTGCTATGACAACATTACATAGTCTAGTTATATCCTATTTTTAAAAACTCTGGCATATGCAAAGTGCAGCTGCAATGAAGACTTGTTGGAGGTTTCTCTATAAATGTCAACTCCTTTAGCAGAGAGTTGGCAGAATGTAGGTAATTTAGTGTATTTTGTATGTTTGATTTCTTAACATGTTATAATATAACAAGCACCATAATTTCAATTTTATGTTAGTTTGATTTGATGATGTAAAGTTACATATTTATAAGTATAGCTTTTTGCGCACTGTGAAAGTGAAATATGTATCAGATTAGCGACATAGTGTTAATGTTACAAGAGGCACTGTTTAATAGGTGGATGGATGAAGACAAAGACCTATTAAACTGTAGAAGGCCAGCACACTTAACAGAACTAAATGTTAGAAGGGCAGTGAAAAACAAAGGGGGAAATCATACAACCTTAATTTTAAGGGCTTGTGGCTTCAACAATACCCATGGTTATGTAGTGGTGTGATATTGCAAAAGCTCTCTGTTGGCCCTGCCTTTAGTTCAGTTATAAATTTGGTGTTGGAACACACAAGGATTTTGTGACTTCCGAAATGTGACATGTGCTTTTAGTAAGCGTAAAGATTCTGAGGAGCACTTATGTGTCATTTGCAATTGAAAGCTTTTCAAAAAATCGTAGTACAGTCGCAGATACTTTCAAGGAAATGCAAGAATGTGCATCCTTTGATTTAATGATCGTGTTTCTTTAAATCAACAAATCTTCAGACTGGTCATTAGAACTGTGCTATAATTAAGTGTACAAGAACTTCCATTTAGAGGCCATGATGAGAGTTTCATCTGTAAACTATGGAAATTTTATGTCAACAATTGGCCTTCTTTATTGGCTAGCATTTCAATACAACAGGAGTTGTACAAAGTTATCAAGAGACAACCTTTTTATGAGGACATTATTGATAAATGTGCCAGCCTGAAGGACATGAGGAATAGATTTAATTTGCAATAAAGAGTGAGTTTAGATAAGTTTATTAAAGTATTTAATTATTATATTATTTAATATTCATTTGTAGTGGTGGATATTAAAATAAAGTGTAATAATAAGTTTTGTTGTGCAATATGGCATCACTTCACCTCTTTTTACTGTTGGCTGCCACAGGTGGCTACATCCTTGCCAATCAATCTTTGAGTTAAGCAACTTTGAGATTGGTCAGTACTCGAATGAGTGACCCTCCACCCCTGGCATAACCTATGTGGGGCATAACTTAACCCAGCGTGGTTCAGAATCCACATTAAGCTGTAGGTCCTCATCTATTTATCTATTTGATTGTTTTTCCCGTTTAATTAATAATAGAATGAATATTTAGAAGCTATTTTCTGCTGAGCTTTGGTGCCATGGTCCATTGTGTTTATAAAAGAAGAAAAATATTTTAGAAATATGGACTTTGTCCAGGAAAGCCTATGCCATTATTTAATATTTTAGAATATTTTGTGTACATAAACCATTTATCATGAGAAGATGTATAGTTCCAATTGCATTGCAAGCATAAGGAAGAGGCAGAAGTTTTCCTTATTCTTAATTTTTGGGGGGGGGGGCCTTGAAATTTAAGTTCCTTTAACCTGGTAGGTCATATTGGACAATGAATGAAATAGGTAAAATGATACTCAAAAGATCCCAGAGTCCATAGAGCTTAAAGTTACCAGACATGTTATCTTCTCAGGATAAGGGAAAACTCTGAAAAAAGAAAACCTTATCTGGGCAACTCACCCTAATGGAGATTCGAACTCGGGACCTCATGAATCTGAGGCAGACATGCTACCCCACACCACACAGGTGGGCTATCTTAATTGTTAATACCCTAGAAAAATCAATTTTATTACTGGTTTTAAAAATATCATATGATGTGTAAATTGCACACATATGAGAGAGAAGGGTGAGGAAATGGAGAGAGGGAAGACAGTGTGTCTTCCAATTATATTTAGTTAAGTTAATAAGAGATATATATATATCATTAAATATGTATAAAAATTAAGATTTTAGTTTTACAATGAAAATATAATGTTTTGTTTTAAACTATACAAATTAACAGTGAGAAAGCAGGGAGGCGGAGAGAGAGAGAGAGAGAGAGAGAGAGAGAGAGAGAGAGAGAGAGAGAGAGAGAGAGAGAGAGAGAATCTCCACATTAATGCAATAATTTGAACGGAATTGTAGGAATAACAGAAACTACAGAAATATTGGGGATATAATTGAAATAATGTACCACCTTTAAACCATCCTGTTCTGTGCCATGGTGTAGTGGGTTGGAGTGTGTTATTCTGGTTCCCAGCACAGAATGTCATGGTTTCAAGTCCACCCATGTGGGTGCAGTTTTCTTTTCCTATATAGGAGCTGTGCTCATTCAGCATCATGATACATTTGAGGAGCTGTGATT
The DNA here is from genome assembly GCA_030765065.1 of Deroplatys truncata. NCBI lineage: Eukaryota > Metazoa > Arthropoda > Insecta > Mantodea > Mantidae > Deroplatys > Deroplatys truncata. Next base: position 94,664,989 of record CM060984.1, on the reverse strand, counting down.
TGTAGCAATATGTTGGTCATGAAAGCCAACATTCTGACTGGGGTAAGCATAGTGCTGTCCACATCTTCCCATGTCAGTTGGATGATCATTCACCTCTGCCTTATGTATGTGAGCATGAGGTTGGCAGCAAGGTTGGTAGGCCAAGGGCTGTAATGCCACAGATTTAACTTTAACTACCTTTAAACCAGTTAGACTAGATGATATGCTGAACCTGCTCTCTTAATAACAGTTTGTTTGCTATATCCTTAAATGTAATATTGTATGTATCAAAACAGAGTTCATGTTGGTCATAAGTTTTTCACTTGACTTGAGTTTCACTTCCACCACTTAAGGAAACGTGCTTTATTGCGTTATACGCCTCACAAACTGACACTAGTTTAGTGCACTTCAAATCATTCATGCTATGAGCTTAGCTGACAAGTACAATATTACAAAGCATTCAACAGCATTTTCATGTATTCACATGCACACATTCTCTTGAACATATTTTTTGTCTCTTTTAAAGACTATCATATTTTGCCATAATGCATACCTGGTCACAGTTTTAAAATGTTTGTTTCTTTTGCTATCAACAGCCCACAGAAATAGAAGTAGGAGTCTCAGAATTTCTGGGAGTTAAACAGGAGGTAAGTAAATAAAACACAGAAGTTCAGGACAGTGAAGTGTTACTAACTGGTAACTAGTAAAAGTAAGTTGGATAGAATTGCTAAACAGAAAGGAGGTGGGGTACACCAACCCAGACAAGTGCAACAAGATCGTAGTATTGCACAAAGATAACTACATCAACCGAGTTGAAAACGTAATAAACAGAAGAGACTACACAGAAATGCAGAAAAACCCACTTAAATAATGTATCCAGGCATTCAATAATGCTATAAAAAACTTCACAATAATCCTTGACAACTGAAAATCAGCTGTGAAAATAGATAATCCATTCTTCCCCAGTACTCAACTGCCTCCCAAAAATATATAAACCTGGTTCAGCAATACAAAGACCCATCATTAACATAGATGCACCAACTTAAAAACTGGCAAAATGACTCACAGAAATTCCATTGCCATTGGAGATTTAATAGTCTGAGTATAAAAAAACTCCTACAAACTAATCAGCAGGTTGGAAAACACTTGGTTGCGTGCAGATAATATACTCATTTCATTCTGTGTCACAGCATTATTCACGAACAGAAACATGAGAAAAACTCAAAACACTTCTAGAAAAATGTGTAAACACTACAGAATTGACAGTAAATTAGGTATGTCAGCTTCTTGCCCTAACTGATGTCTGTGTACATTGTTTCAGCTTCAATATAAAATTCTATCATCAAACTTCAGTCAGTGTGAAACCCTTTGTCACCGTCCCTAGCAGATCTACACATGAGCTCTATAAATTATTACCATTGCTTTCCCTAAGTTCAAAAACTGGTTTTGCTTTGTGGACAGCATATTTGTCACAATCTTGAGAACAATTGATGATGCACTAACACTCCTAAACCTACAAGACAACCACCTGAAGATTCATACTGGAAGTAGAAGAACATAACAAACTAATTTTCTTAAACTGAGGCTTATGAGGAATGGTGAGAAACTGACTTGGTATTCACACGAAACCTTCACACTCTATTGTATCAATTTCAACAGCTAAACCCAAAACTGCACCAGTTTTATCATACAGGTTAGTTAAGATCCTCCTGAGTAAGACCAAGTACACAAAATAATATCAGCATATAATGCACACTTCCATCCATAATGGACTCAACACGAATACAATAGAGAAAATAATAATGAAATACAAATAACAGAAAGAAATCAGAGAAACCACTATATTAAAGCAAGAAAAATGGTGTGGAGGGCGATGGATTTTTTGTAAAAATCATTAGCATGGCTTTGAAAGCTGGTAAGGAAGTAAAGCCGGTGGTCCCATGTCATAGATTTATAGCACATAAAAGAACCTCAAGCCTGATAAAGACGTCTCTGAACAAAATTACTGGTCTTTCATACCCAATATAAAATGGGATGCTAAGTACCACAACAGTTAAAGAGCGTCTATAAATAAAACAATTTAATTTAAGAAAAAATGAACAATGTATGCAAAAAATTTACATATCCCAGATTTGTTGAAAAGTTCAAGAGGATATTTAGCCAGCACAATATCAACTTGGCATCCCCATAACAAGCAAAGTATTAAGAATCTACTCAGGAAACCTCTTTCAGACACATTACACGTTAAGAAGAAATCAGAAATACACAAAATTCACTGTACAAACTGTGACAAAGATTTGTGTTGGGAAAATTGAAAGAAATTTAGCACCAGAACCAAAAATCATTTCATAAATATTAAATGCAAACAAATGAACAAATCAGCAGTTGCAAGTCACTTTTGGAACCATAATTGTTAAGTTGAATGGAAACTTGATTACAAAAACACAAAAAGACCACTGGAAATGGCAGTGAAAATCTACATTTTCAAGAACCAAAGTCATCTAAAGAACTTTGATGATCCCCTTCCCCCAACAGAACCCTTTTTATAGGTACACCCAGAAGTTGCCAAATACCACCAACAGAAACTATGGTGATGTGATAGTCCTGGCCAGCAGTTGGTCTCCACCTGAGGATGGTAGCAAATGCTCTCGAAATGGTTCTGGCAAATTCAAAAGTAAGTGAAGGTTAATACATATCCAACTCACTTCTAGTTACCAGATGTAAATGTTTAAAGGATGTGATGCCATGGAATTATTTCATCGTGCATATGGAGTTGAAATTTTATATACAAGTGTTTGAATAAATCTTCTAGACACACTTCAAATTTGGTTGAAATTGGTAGAAAATTATGGGTAATTAAAATAAAGAGCCTCTGAATTGGATAATGCAGTTTAATATTTCTCAACTGAGACTAAAGGCTTTGAAACTTTGCTAGTTAGAAGTAATACTGCAATGAAGTATGTATGTAAGTAGGAGCAAATTATTTTTTATTTTTGCTTAAATTTTATAGCAATTGAAGTAGAGTACAACCTTAATGGATTCCAGGGAAGTTTTGAAAACCTTGTCAATGTATTAATTAGACTCCCATCCTAAACAGTTGCTGTGTGGTGTAATGGTTTGTGCTCATTTTTGGCATGCAAGAGACTGGGTTTGGATTCTCAACCAGATATTAAAATTGAATGTACCTTAAATGCATTAAATGTATTTTTAATTATCTGCAATTCAACTGAAGGATGTAACTACACATTTTATTTTTAAAATGTGATTTCTTAAACTATTTTAATTCCATTGGAAATGCTATGAAATGAAGTAATTGGAAAGGAAACATTCCAGGCCTAAGTTTAGGATACCTTTCTGTCATTTGCCAGTTATGAGAACTGAGAAAAACCTGGAAGAAATTCAAGTCAGGAATGACGGTCCTAGTGGGATTGAACAACAGACCTTCTAATCGTGAGTGTGTGCCTTAATGACCTCATAGGTTTACAAAATGCCCTATCACACATTGTAAGAGTAAAACCGTACATATTTAGGTAAGCTTGCAACACACAAACTGTACTTAGTTTTCCTACAAATACTCTTACAAGGTGGTTTTTAAAATACAACAAAGTTTTAAAGGTATCCTGATTCTATTTTTATGAGGACTTTTTCACGTGTACTTCTAACACAAAGCAAAAATCACTTCTCAAAATGACCACCGTTTGCCTTCACACAGTCCTTAAGTCTCTGAGGCCATACATCAATTGCAGTATGCAGGGTCTCCATGGTAAAATCTGCCACTGCCTTCATGAGAGACTGCTTTAGACTCTGTGTTGGGGCGTCTCTTCCTGCAGGCTATGCCTTCAAGCACTGACCATAACTTGTAATCCAGTGGGTTCAAGTCTGGTACATTGCTTTGAAACACTCCTGCATTGTCCTTACCTTTTGAGTTGGCGCTGATCCTGCTGGAAGGCTCATTTTTTAACACTATGTAACTCAGAGGCTTCACAATAGGCTCCGGACTGTCTCCTGATACACCTTGGCTGATGTTTTCACTCACTTTTAACAGAACTGGAGCTCAGTTGCACCATTGTATGCCACTCCCCACCAAAACATTGCTGAAGCGGGGTGATAGCTTATGAGGATCCTTGGAGCATTATCATGAGCTTGCCTTGATGATGAGTAATAAATCCTATCATTTTGGTAGTTGAAAGAGACTTCAATTATGAAGATCTGTGTGTCTGAACAGAATCCTCATGTGCCTATTGCTGTGTAATGTTGAAGCATTTTTGTTCCCTCTGGAGCTATGGAGTGAAGAAGTAACCACTACTTTGCCTATAAGCCCTGACTCCTAGGTCACTTCTGAGAACACAAGACATCGGACATCTTTGAAATGTTCAGCTCATGAGCCATCACTGGTTGCTTCCTAACTGGATTTCTTCAAATGCAAGCTGCCATTGCTTTCACTAGCTGTTTGGTCCTTATGGTCGGCCCTGCCTGGTGCTACATCAAATGTTCTGTTTCAGTGAATCTATTGATGGTTCAATTGACAAACATCTTATTGATCTTAAGCTTTTTCAGGGTTTTGAAAATCTGAAGTTGATTTTTCCCATTCTTTGAAGGGCTATTACTGTCACATGGTTTTCATAATCATCCCACTCCATACTAAAAGTTATGCAATACACACTCCCTCCACTACAGCTCAACTCACAATGGTCCCTTGATGTTTTGCCTAGCTGATGGAGGTACACCCTTGAAAACTGGTGGTACAGCCCCTGTCAAAAGTTTGTATCAGTATTTATGGTATACCTAGGTACAATGATGCATGCAATAAAATCACATTAAATCAGTTATGTTAGTATTTTTAAAATGAGAAGAAAACAAGTGAAGTTGTAAAGAATGTTAACAAATGCTAAGTGAATATTCATATGTGTAATTTGTTTAAAATCAATAGAAATTTAGGAAAAGTTAAGAGTCCTGGTAAAAATGTGCAAGTTTTAGGATTTGTTCCTAAAAATACCAGTACACAAGACACAAATGTTGCAAATGCATCTGAAATGTAACACTGTGTGTACATGTATGATCTTGTTTTTATATTATTTTGAATTGGACATTTTATGAATTTAGGATTTTTTTTATTTTTATTAGTTCTTTTAGTGTAACAGTATCCATGTTATCAAACAGTTTTACAATGTATAATCTTGAGGAAATATTAAGGACACTAAAAGTAGAGGCATAATTTGATGTACATTCAGAAGAGATATTGTATTTTAAATATCATGAAAAATAGTTGCTCTTTTAGCAATACCTGAATTTGATTCTGCATGTTCTACTTGAGGTCAGTAAGGGACAAACAGTTTTGCAGTATGAAATAGAGAATTTGCCATATAATAGAATAATTTCTGATTTTATTTTGTTGTGAACAGCAAATGGAATTCATCCCTGTGGATACACTATCCGAAATTAAAGAAGAAAGTGCAGAATTACTGTCATATGATGAGGTAAGTTGTATTAGGACCCACAGAATTTTTCAAATTAATGTGAAGTATGGAGTAAAATACGAATTCACTCAGGATGTTATATGTCGGTCCACATGGTTGTTATCTATACGTTAGTGTGTCTGTCATCATTTATATGTTGATGCCATTTATGTATGGTGTAATCTGTGTACATATGCGATTATCAATCAGTTGCTCTCTCTCTCTCTCTCTCTCTCTCTCTCTCTCTCTCTCTCTCTCTCTAATCATCTTCCTGGTGGAAGAATCTCGTAGTAATTAATCACAATGCCTTAGTAGTCAGTTGAATAGAGCTATGAGTAGTAGAGGGGATCCAGGGTTGTTGTTAACACAAGAGTTAAATAATTATACCATCAATTTCAATTAAAGAGATGTGAATTTATTGGTTCTCACTTTCTATTCAGTTTGACACACTTGCACAATTATTAAATGAATCTTAACACTGGTAACAATGGTTTTCCTATCAGGGAAAAACTTCCACACATATGAATATTATAAAGTCCTGATATTCTGCCTGATAGCACTTTCTACTTATTGTGGAAGTAATAAATCTTGATCTGATCTCTAACCACATATTTACTTTTCACAATTAACTATTTATATTTACGTTACATTTTAGGCATAGATTTTGCTCTGAGGCAATTGGTGAACTGGCATAAATGTTTGTCTGTGGCTTATCTAGTATTGTACTTTGGTGCACTTATTAATCTGGATTTTTCTTATTGGTTACTCATCACCGTGTTTTCTAGCTTTCAAAGATTTCGAGCGCTACTTGCTTAAATCTTATTTGCTGAGTCAAAGCCACCTGACTTTACACAATACAAGCAATACACCATACAAGATATTGGTTCACAACAGCCCAGTAACGAGAACGGGAATGCATATCAATAATCATATCGATCACAAAGTTGAAGTCAATTTTGCGCATTGGGATTTCATTTATTTTTAGCTGACCAATGATATTTTTTCACCTACTTCCAATTTAGCCAGGCCAACATCAAAATTTGATAGAGTAAACGTTATCTAAATACATGTCCATTACATTTCCGATCCCTCTAGTTGTGCCAAGCTTTCATTCCTTTATTTAATGGCATACATTCAAGTTGTGTATTGTTCATTTTTAATTTCCACCAGTTTTAGCTGTTCTTTGTAGCTTTTGTCACTGGTTTTTAGGTAATAGCCAGTTTTGAGTTGCATATAAACAAACTACAAATGACCCTTTCACCAGAGGAACCATGCACCATGCGGGTATCGGAATGAGGTTAGGAAGCACATTTACTACTAATTTCTTCCAGTTTCATGTTTCCAGCTTGCGACTATAGAGAGCACTAGCAGCTGTTTCATGTCATGGCTGCCTAGAATAATCTCTAGAGTGAAGAATTTAATATGCACAATATGGATCTAATATGCTATGCCCGAGAACGAGAAAGTTAAAAGTTGGAAAACTGTTCTTTCCCGTTCCTGGGGTCCGGGAAGGCTTCCCGTCAATTGTGAACACCCCCACTTGAATACATGTATTTCAACTTTCTTGTTCTGGTTACCGTTCTCATTGGTAGTAAGCCAGCCTTAAGTCTTTCTTGTGCTTAGAGAATATAAAAGAAGTTCTTTGTATAAAACGTCTGTTGCAACTTTCCCTTAACTACTGCATAGCAAGCAACTTCCTTGTGAAAGTATCACAATTTCTTAGCTTGTACAAAAATGTATAAATAAACTTCTCTTATTACTAATAAATAAAAATTAATAAAAATGATAAATGATAGTGTAATAAAATGATAAGAGCTAGCAAAAGGATTGGCAAACAATATCATTTCAGTTAAACCATTAAAAAAAAAAGGAAATGGAGGAAGAAGGGTCCTGATTTACAGATGTTTACTCTGCTCAGCTGTCAGAATGGCAAGTCAACAAAGACTGGCAACAATGCAGCTGCCATATTGTTTTTGTTAATTGCTGCACACATAACCAGCTGTATATTTCTCTGTGATCGATGCCACAACAAACAAAAATTGGGAAATGCTTGTCATTGAATTCTCTGCAATTATTATTATGTGTATCTGGCATGGCAAAATGCCTTCCTTTCCTAAACTTCAATATGATACCACCTAGTAGCACATAGAATACAAATGAAAATCAAGGGAAGCAGATATGGGGTTCCAGATTGCAGAGTCCCTTTTCACCATTACTGATTTAACTGGCTCTCATTCAATAATGTTGATGGAGTCTCTATATTTTGTGACAAAGGGATTCCATTCACTATAGCACAGAAAAGTTTACATATTATGTCAATAACCTATTTCAGATTTAATCACCTTTACGAAAGCATACACAAATGGTTCATCCTATTCAGATTGTTTTTTCATCGACAGTATATTGAAGCTGTTTTTTCTGGTGGTAGTAGTAGTAGACATATTATTGTCATTTTATTGTTCTAGGTTACCAGAAATGAATGAAGATGCTCACCAGTTCATCAACTCTGGCCAGAATTGAAGTATAAGGATGACAACTTCAAACTCAAAAACTTGTGTGCAGCATCATAATGTAACTTAAGACAATAAGGAGGCCTAGGCCTGTGAAATATTTGGAAAGCTATTTAATGCAGCACATTGATCAGGTGAACATATGGCAACCCACCATATAGAGCGCTGTCAGATGTGAACTCTGTAAAACCAAACACAGTCTAGTACAACAGTCATGAAGCTTATATGACTCTTTCCTTCCAGTGCAACTGCAGTGCTTCATGTAGCAAGAGGAAGGAAGTGTCAAATTATTTTATCTGCTTTTCACCTAAGTAATTATCATGCTCTACCATGGATAAATATGTCATTAATGTAGAGAATTGCATTAGTATTATAACTGTAGCAAGAATCAGAACAATTTGCCTCATTTATCATTATATAGATTTTCTATATGTGGATTAATTATTATTGCAAAGCTGGCTGTGATGATTAAACTATTAAACACTACTAATGAAGAGTAATTATTCCTTTGTTTTTTAATTATGGCAGTACATGATTTTGTATGATTTCATCTTTAACGCAATTAGCACACTATAGTAGAAGCCCTTTAATGATTATAATGGAAAGGATGAAGTTGACAGTTAACCGAAAATGGCTGATAATACCTCTTACTTAATACATCGTAGATTTAATAAGCAATTACACAAAAAACTCGCACAGTGTTTACACTTGAATCCTATGTTACCTTTCTTGTGTATTAAATAGAATGGCAATAGGTTTGATTGTTATCCATGGAGCTAGGCTGTATGGCAAGAGCTCAAGAGGTAACAGACTTTTGTTCCGTAAAACCAATACAAGTGTTTACCCTACTCACTCGCATCTCTTTTTCATCAATTATGCATATACATTGCTAGACGACAGTACATTATGATCACTTTGTGATTTGAAACAAACTTAAGTAATACACAGCTGAAAGCATCAAACAACCTCTTGACTAGAGTGTGTAGATGTTCATTTTGTATTCAGTTTGTAACATTGTTGCTGTGCTCCCATGGGAAGCGATTTAACAGACTTTTGTTCCATTACTTTTAAAGAAAAAATTACACACACAAGATGATGGTTAATGAGTCGAATAGTCAACTGAATGATAAATAATCAAGGTTTTACTGTGTAGCTTAGAGAGCTGAAAAAGTATAAAGTTAAGTGTGTTTCAATGGCTAATTATGTTGTGGAAAAGTTGCAGCATATTATAAGTTTCTTAGAAGTTTCAATAATTTTAATAAATTCACTGTAGTGCTGAAAATATTGAAGCTAAGAAATAAGGCTTTGGGATACCACAGAACTGCAATTATTAATTATTCTCATCTTCCAATAAACAGCAGCATTTTATTTAACTGGGAAGCTGAATTAAGTACATTGGTGTGCAAAACCTAAGGACAAAAGTAGTCTTTACATACTTCGACACTGCCAAGTAACATAGCTCGATGAAACTTGAATCATACATAGAGGGAACTCCTACAGTATGTTACAGTAGGCAACTAAACGAAATATGCAATGAGATGAACAGAAATGCCACTTTTATTCATAGACCATAAGCTACACTAAAGTCAATACGACATATGATGGTCCTCTAGATTTACAGAAACAGATACATGGTGCTTAAAAGGGTGTATGATCACCACAGACAGCAATACATGCTCTGCATCGTTCTCACATGCTGGCCACAAGGTTGGTAAGCAGTTCTTGTGGTAGGACGTTCCATTCCTCCACTAGCAATGTTGACAACTGTTGGATGGTCGTTGGTGCATGTGGATGTGCTGCAATGCATCTCCCCAAAGCATCCTACATGTGTTCGATGGGATTTAAATCAGGGGAACGGGCAGGCCAGTCAATTCGCTGAATATCCTCTTGTTCCAAGAGATCCTCCACCTGCGCTGTTCGATGCGATTGTGCATTGTCATCCATAAAATGAAGTCAGGGCTGACTGCACCCCTGAAAAGATGCACATGGTGAAGGAGCACAGTATCACAATAACGTTGACCAGTGAGCGTACCGTGTTAAAAGATTTGGAGGTCGGTGCGCCCATGCAACATTATGCCTCCCCAAGCCATAACACCCTGACCACCAAAATGATCATGTTTAAGGATGTTCCTGGGTTCATTACGTGTTCCCACCTCTCGCCAGATATGGGTATGTTGAGAATCACTACTTAGGCTGAATCTGCTCTCATCTGAGAAGAGCACGCGACCTCATTCCTCGTTGGTCCAACTTTGATGCTCTTGGGACCATCGCAAACAGTGCCACCGGTGTGCGGATGTCAATGGAACATAACGTCTTGGCCATTGGGCAAAGAGACCACCTCTGTGTAGTCACTGTGCTGCTGTGTATCGTGAGATTGCATGCCTAGCTGTTCTGTTAAATGTGGTTGCAATTGCACCCGCTGTTTGGCATGGATCCCTTCTTGCCTGTTGCACCATGTAGCGGTCATCTGCTGCTGTAGTTGAGTGTGGTTGACGAGCACCTTGAGAAAGCAGTGCTTGTGGTTTAGAAGGTTCCTCATGCACATGAAACAATGCTGTGAGCAATTCCAAACTCCTGAGTAACACTCATCACACTTTGCCTTCTTCCAGTTTCCTGATGATTCTTCCCCATGTGAAGTCATCCAAATGGTGTCTACGGGCCATGTTGCAATGAAGAACACCACTACAGTGCACCATAACAGCTCGCTAATTGCCACACATCATCTTGTCCTATTTCGTCAACTGCCCCGTGTTGCGGGACCAGACACAATTGGCACTATAGGCTTGCTACACTTGTACCATGTGACATCCAGTTTTCTGTGTACGTGTGAGAGACCTCTGGCAACATGCTCCTGCACCTTCATCTACTTCTACCAATTAGTTCATTTGTTATGTTACTTGACCCATCTCGTCCTTAGGTTTTGCACACCAGTGTATATAAGGAACAAAGCTGAACAGTATACACACTGTTTTTCAGATGTTAATGACTTCACTCAAGAGTTGCTTAGGTTTTCCCCATATACCACATGAGCATAATGAAACACTTGGTTGTTTTTTACTTTTGGTATCCTTTAAGATTGTTTCATATTTTTAATTCGCACCCATACACAGTTTAATGATTATTTTTTAAAATTATACTTCAATCATACTGAAGTTTTTATAAATGCACAAATTAAGATTTTTATTATTCTAGCCTGACTTTTTCACCGGAACTTACTCGGACATGTTTCGGAGACTACTATCTCCATCATCAGCCTGAATGACTAGTAGATGGCTTTCTCTGGTTGGAGGTACTGTGCGATTAGATTCTTTTCACATGGGACATCAAAGTTTAATATATTGTGCTCCTTCTTATGAATGAATAACTTTTCTTAAATGGAATAAATGGAGAAAGCTGCTGCTTTCCTAAGAGCCTTTAAAAACTTTGGTTTTTTTTTTTTAGCTGATGACTCTTGGACCAGAAATACTCTGTAACTGCTGATTTTTCTGTTTGTTTATATTTCACATTTCTCATATGTTCTTTAAACCTTGTGTCTATATGCCTCTTTGTCTTCCCTATGTACACTTTCTTGCAATCCTGAAATCCAATTTCATAAATACCAGAAGTTTTTCCCATTAGAATTTTGTCTTTTGTATTGGTCCTGAGTGTATTTTGTAAGAAATGTTTGTTAACTGGGGCTAAGGTTATATCATACTCTGAATATTTTTGTGAATTTTGGGATTTATCTTCCTGTACATAAAAATCTTTCATACATAAGAATGGCTTCATCAAAGAGATAGACAAAAGCAATAAGTCTGTGTGATTTCTAATGGTGAATAAATCTGAAACTAGACTATACCACCCACACAGTATTTTTACTCCTAAAAATATTGATGATAAATCTCCCATTTGTATTGAAAATCCTCCAGTTCGTCTCCCATCTCAAATTTTCTACTCTATCCCCCATTAGCATTAGGATGGTTTTTCGCTTTACCAACCCTAAAGAATTAGAACACATACTACTGAAAACAGGCCAATTCGTGCTGAATATCCTCAATATTGCCCCTGTCTAACACTTTCCACCCCTCCACCTTAGAGTTGTGTTCTTATACCATCCCTAAATCAATAAAAGTATTATTATATTTCATTTCAAAAACTATTGAGAAAAATGAAGTGTTCATGCTGGAAAAGGTAAAAATTGCCTTCCACAAACACTTTCTGCCCCAAATGATTTGTGTGTTTCTTCTGCACTACTACCACAATACTTCTTTTACTCTTTTATTAAAGAATATATATTTAAAATCTCTCATTCGTACTGAAAATCTTCCAATGCACCTGCCACCGAAACATTTTCGACTCAGTCTCCAATTATGGGTGCTTTCTTGCACTAATGCCTCTAAGAATGCAGGGGACAGCATTAATATTTTTATTTAGCTAAAGTATTGAAAATGGAGGGAAATTTGTGCTGAGAATTCTCAAAATTTCGTGCGCTTGAGCATTTCCAGTCATCTTCCTTTAGGAGTGGTTTCATTTCATACCACACTCACAGTATTTTTATTCTTGTCCAAAAGAATATGCCAAATTTGGTCGAAATTGATGCAAGGGTGTAAGAGCCTATAACACACATACATGCACACATACATGCACACACACGCATTCACACATTAATATATATGTACATAGATGAATTTTATAACAGTTATTAAGCATGATGTTTCTGACAAGTTTTGTAATGTGCAAAATTTCTATAGGACGGATATTTAATCAGTTATACCAATGAGTCTTCAAAACAAGAACAGCTAAGGTGACTGTTGTGAAATGTAGTGTTTAAAATGCCTTGGGCACATCTTGGAGAACAGACTGTATGGTATATTAATTACTTTCTCCAAGATGTGAGGGTTGTAATCGAGCACTTAGACATTTGAAATATCTCATTTATTGGATTCTTTGGAAAAATGCTAAACATTAGAAAATTGGTTTAGGGTCAATATTTAAGAAGTTAACATTTTTTCCCTAATATTTTTAAGTGTGTCTAATTACCATTAGGAAACAATTATATTTTAATTTTATTGATATCCTAGAAAAAGAACTGATATTGCCAGTTTTAAAAGTACTGCAAGCAGTCACGAGTGGGACAGAGGGTGACAGGTGGGAGAAGGAGATAAAGGAAAGAGAAAGGGAGCAAAAATGTGTAGGAGGATAGTGAAAAAAGGGGGAGAGGAAAGGAGAGTGATGGACTAATGGGATATGAAGGAAAGAAGAGAGCAACGCTAGTGGAGCTGCGAGATATGCTAGTATACTTATAAATAATTTTACGCAAATTTCAGTAATAATCCATTATTGTCCAATACTTCATTTAGCCCATTAGTGACAGATGCCACCATATTCTTTGATGCTGCCTTATGCTCTCCCATACCTCCATAACATGGTTCGAAAGTGCTGCTACTGTCCTTTCTTCCTGTGGATCCCATTCTCACCCATATGTGCTTATTCACATTTAAGTCAAGCATTTATCAGGCCATTGTAGTGCTGAAACCTCAGGATGGTTTTTTAATCAATCCGAAGTGCGTCTCACAGTATGGACACTACTGTTGTGCATAAGATGTATTTTAGGCATGTCTTCTGGAGAATACATTGTTCGAACTGTTGGCAGCATGCAGTCTTCTAGAATGGTGGTGTATTCTCCCGAATCCATACGGGTGGATATATGCACCAGTCCTCCAACACCAACAGCTCACATCCAGCCCCAAAATGCTACACTAATTCTCCCACTTCTCCTGGTGCAATTACATGATGCAACTGTAGCAGGTGTTATTTGGATGCCAAAGTGTCATACATCCATCTTCATTGGAAGAAAACACTTTCTCTCAGTCCAAATAATCCTGTGGCACTGAAAGGTACAACTGTGCGAAACTTATTCGATCTTTGGCAGGCTAGGGTGAGAATTTCTTTCCTAGCTGCCCTTTGATGATGTGTTCCATTAGCATGCAGGCGTCTGCAAATAGTGCTTGTTGTGACAGGCAAATGTAATTCCCAGCCAATGGCAGCTGCCGACAAGAAAGAATTTCTTGAATTCGCCTCCAAAATTCCCAAGTCCTGTTCCACTGTGGTCTTCCTTGGCTGGCCACTTTTTGGATGACACTTCAATCAGTCTTCCCCTTCTTGAAACCTGCAAATCCAGCATCTAACACAGTCTTCTCTTCCCAACTACATCTGCTATATCTAAAACGGAATGACTGGCTTGCCACATGCGGAGAATTCTTCCTCTAGTTATCTCCGAAGTATATTGTGCATGATTACGTTTCTGACCGCTAGAATGAATTCTCGACTTCTTTATATTCTGCTCAAAAGTGCTTTGTTGTGAGTTACTGTTTACATCTGAGTACTTTGGCATGAGTTAACATGTCAGGATAAACCTGCTGCTGATTGCATCAAATGCGGCTTAACGCTTGCCTAGGTATTAATATATTAAACAATGTTATCCAGGCTGCTGTTTAATGCACATGGTTCAGCATAGAGTCAGTTTATAGTCGCTAATATTACAGTTCATAGTTACTTTTGAATCCATAGTATGGAATATCGTGTGTAATGATTAATTTTAAAGCTAAGAATATATTTATAGCATACGTGAAACCATGGGTGTATGCAGAATTTCATTTTGGATGGAGTTCAGAAAAAATAAGAGATACGGATTTACAACCAGTGCAAGATGAGACAATAGTGTTGTCTATAAAATATTATCAGCAAATTTGAGTGTCAGAGAAGACCTTATAGTTAGACTCAAAAAATAAATGTATTGTATTGTCTCCTAAAACAAAATTCAGAATGCTAATTAGAGCAATGGGGTTGGATATGGTATTTAGATGGTTAAAATATCAGGACATACTTCTGAACGAACATGATAAACATGATTTGAACCTCAAGAAGTGCTTGCAGTTCAATTGTTTAGTAAAGTGAATATCAGAAACCCAACAGTTTTTCTATCAAATATAGCATTTTTCTCGTAAAATTTCTAATTTGTATAAGATCTAGAGTAGCAAAATAGACAGTTATTCTACTTTGCATAATGCTACTATATACAGATATATCCTGTTGTCTTATAAACACAGTAATGCAATTATTATTTTATGAAATCCGAAAGTACTACTTCTTTTTCCTTTGAATATGGAATTTCAAAGTGATACTTTACTTCTCTAAACATCTGACAATGTTTATGCAAACTTAAATTATATATAAGGTATGATATTCCTTATATAAGAATGTTTTCAAATATGAGAACAAGTTCAACGCTGAAAGAAGCTCTAAGTGATGCTCGTATGCAATTAATAAATGTGCAGTAATATAAACAAAAATAATGTGCTATGTAGGAATTCATAATATACATAATCTAAAGCACCATAATTAATGGAAATCTTATTTATTTCAAATATAGTTCTAATAAGGAGATGAAAGGAAGAACTCGGCAGTAAAAGTGTCACACATTGCATTTTCATAAGAATGGAGCTCTAACAAATGAATTAACATCTATGTAGATCGGAGCACAGTATGCGTATACACACAACATAGGTATGTATGAAGAATACAGATTTGTGAGATGTAATGTAATGTTCCATTAAACTTTTCATTACAAACACTGCATTTTTTGTTCAAATAAAAAATCTTATTGTAGTTGTTTACCATCTGCAATGCTGTGGTTGATTTTTATAGATATAATTCTCAAAGTGTTACATATGCTGGAAATGCTTTTATTTACGAAAACTTTTTACCTCTACTGTGTTGCTACATAGACAACGCAAACAACACCTGCTGTTTCCCTTATATGCTGACTGCATAAAATGCCCCTTAAAATACTTGCCTGCCTTATTCTTTTAATCAGGTGTAACCTCTCTTAGGCTATTGTTTTATGCACATGATGTAGCATGAAAATGTTTTACAGTTGTGGGTGTGATATTAGTTGTAAAGTAGGATCTCAGTGCACTACTTTAGTTTCAATACCACTTTTAGATTTGCAGTAAATGTAATTTCTGTTGGTTAAACGAATGTATCAGATGACTAAGGGAAAATTGGCATGTTCCCCAAATTGTCTCTTACTTAATTTTTATGACAATCTGCATATAAATATAAACTAAACAAGGATATAAAAAAAAACATTAATAAAAACTTTGATCTGACATTTAACTACAGTGGGAATCGAACTGCAGTCCATAGTAGGAGAACCAATGTGATGCTCATGAAACTACCTTTTTATTTTTATGCAGTTTCATTCACGAAATGCAGCCAATGTAACATCCCATTGCTTGTCTTGTTTCATTTTACACATGATATAATTGTCCATTGCCTAATATTGATTTTATTAGACACTAACATGAGAGAACATAATGTAACCTCAGGCCTCTGTGGCATTATCGCTCTTCACTGTCTTTGGGAGTTTGGGCCTGCTAGCAGGTTGACTTAGTTTACATTTCTACCATTACATGACGTTGTTTACATTTCTACCATCACATGGTGTTGTGATAAAGCATATAACTGCCGTGGACCCAAGCACCGACGACAGCACCACACCTTTTTATTGTTTCTCATTGTACCTGTACTTCAAACTTTCTGGATCCTCCAGAGACCTTCTCTCAGGTTTGATTCCCAATTTTTAGTGAAGGACAATTTCAGCTATTAATAGGAATACATAGTACTGTTAATGTTTAAAAGTAATACATTAATTACATAATGGTCCATATCACTTCACTAACAAGGAACACTCCATTCATTTGAAAATGGTTTTCATTCAGGTTGCATTTAGCTGACTAAGGAAATTCTCAGAAATACTAGTATAAACGATTTTGGCCCAAAGTGATATTTAGGTTGTTTTTCAGGCATTAAAATTTGTCTCAGGCCCTCTGCTTTTTGCATGGAAGGAACCTAAGGACAAAAGCTGGCAACATCAAAGAGATTGCTCTGGTGAGTGTCTTCAACTCACTGGACACAAAGCTAAAAGCTTCAATTCATGAAATTAGCCGTAAATGTCACTGTTTCAGTTTCTGAGAATCACACCACCTCAGGTAGCAACCAATGCATTTCGAACAAAACCCTAGTTTTGAGTAAGTGGAGTGTCCCTTACAAGTCCCTAGTTATCTGAGGGCCCACTTAGTTATTGAGCTGTTGGTACCTGTTTATGTTTTTAAATCTAAAATCTAATTAGCTTTATTAACTCTTTTGATCATCCTGTTTATTGATTTTCCCCAATAATTTAACTCTTACTTTGTCTAAATAAATTTGTATTTCTGTTTTTTTTTTGTTTTTTTTGCATTAATCATCTTTTTCCATATCACCCTAAGTTCTCCCTAATTCTTGTTTCTTGAATCTTGTCAAGACTCGTTAAATCAGCAGTCATGAAGAATTGTACAGAAAACTTTAATTCAGACTTTGAAAGGCAAAGCATTAAGGTAACTTACTTAATAGACATTTCTAAGACCATTGTCCTTAATCCTCAGCAAGCTTTTTATTACTGCTTCCTGATATTCTTGAGGCTGTTTAATCAATTTCCATAGGAGGATTTCGCAAATCAAAGTTTATATGTTGAATAGGTGAGTCAGACTTGAAAAGTTCAGTGCCAAAACCAAGACTCAAACCACAGACCTTTAGCTCTCCACCTGAGCCATCAAAACTCATCTGATTTCTCTCTTGTTCCACAAGATTCCAAGGCAAATACAATTATATGAATATCTTAACCCTAAGGGTTACTTGGAATTGCAATTACTTTTAATACTAAATCTTTAGCCATATGCCAGAATTAGTTGTATATGCAGAAATTGTTCTTACACTAAAGATAGAAGTGTGAATCATAGTAGAAACGTTTCAGAGCTGCAGCTGGCATTCAAATCACAGACGTCTCCATGCCAATGCTCCGAACTAAGAAGTTAACTATTCTTGCCTGACTTTTTTGTAATTTCTGGCAAACCTCCAAGGTAAACTCAGTTATACAAGTATAACAACACAAGTAACCCAATTTAACAAATACTTCTGTTACCATATCTTTAAATATTTTCCTACACATCAAAACTAAGTTAACTATTTGGTAGCTTTTAGTAATGCGAGTTGTCCGTTACAAATGCTGAGCCCAGAGGTTATTTTTATTTTCAAAAATGAGGAAAGTGTCACTCCTCTCCTGTAAGAGATATTAGTTTACTTTAAATGTTATATGAATTCCCTATTAGGTCTGTGCGTTTTGAAGGGGTTGTGTGAAATCCTAGGGCAAGACAAATTCTAAAAAAATATGTGATGGACATATGAGGGTCATCCAGGAAGTAAGTCCCGATGAGCGATAGAGAGAACAAAATCATCTTTAAGTAAGGGATATTTATTGGAATAATTACATAGATTCACTGACTACTTTTCAACATAGTTGCCAACATTGTTGAGGCATTTATCGTAACGGTGCACCATCGGTTGTATGCTCAAGTCATAGGTGTCTGCTGCCAATGTCTGGAGTCACGAAGTCACTTCATTCTGCACCTTAGCGTCATTGTGGAAACGTTTTCCTACCAGAAAACATAGGTGTCTGCTGCCAATGTCTGGAGTCACGAAGTCACTTCATTCTGCACCTTAGCGTCATTGTGGAAACGTTTTCCTACCAGAAAACATAGGTGTCTGCTGTCAATGTCTGGAGTCACGAAGTCACTTCATTCTGCACCTTAGCGTCATTGTGGAAACGTTTTCCTACCAGAAAACATAGGTGTCTGCTGTCAATGTCTGGAGTCACGAAGTCACTTCATTCTGCACCTTAGCGTCATTGTGGAAACGTTTTCCTACCAGAAAACATAGGTGTCTGCTGCCAATGTCTGGAGTCACGAAGTCACTTCATTCTGCACCTTAGCGTCATTGTGGAAACGTTTTCCTACCAGAAAACATAGGTGTCTGCTGTCAATGTCTGGAGTCACGAAGTCACTTCATTCTGCACCTTAGCGTCATTGTGGAAACGTTTTCCTACCAGAAAACATAGGTGTCTGCTGTCAATGTCTGGAGTCACGAAGTCACTTCATTCTGCACCTTAGCGTCATTGTGGAAACGTTTTCCTACCAGAAAACATAGGTGTCTGCTGTCAATGTCTGGAGTCACGAAGTCACTTCATTCTGCACCTTAGCGTCATTGTGGAAACGTTTTCCTACCAGAAAACATAGGTGTCTGCTGCCAATGTCTGGAGTCACGAAGTCACTTCATTCTGCACCTTAGCGTCATTGTGGAAACGTTTTCCTACCAGAAAACATAGGTGTCTGCTGCCAATGCCTGGAGTCATGAAGTCACTTCATTCTGCACCTTAGCGTCATTGTGGAAACGTTTTCCTACCAGAAAACATAGGTGTCTGCTGCCAATGTCTGGAGTCACGAAGTCACTTCATTCTGCACCTTAGCGTCATTGTGGAAACGTTTTCCTACCAGAAAACATAGGTGTCTGCTGTCAATGTCTGGAGTCACGAAGTCACTTCATTCTGCACCTTAGCGTCATTGTGGAAACGTTTTCCTACCAGAAAACATAGGTGTCTGCTGCCAATGTCTGGAGTCACGAAGTCACTTCATTCTGCACCTTAGCGTCATTGTGGAAACGTTTTCCTACCAGAAAACATAGGTGTCTGCTGCCAATGTCTGGAGTCACGAAGTCACTTCATTCTGCACCTTAGCGTCATTGTGGAAACGTTTTCCTACCAGAAAACATAGGTGTCTGCTGCCAATGTCTGGAGTCACGAAGTCACTTCATTCTCCACCTTAGCGTCATTGTGAAAACGTTTTCCTACCAGAAAACATAGGTGTCTGCTGCCAATGTCTGGAGTCACGAAGTCACTTCATTCTCCACCTTAGCGTCATTGTGAAAACGTTTTCCTACCAGAAAACGCTTCATGAGACGGAAGAGATGAAAATCACTTGGGTGTGAGGTCGGGGCTGCAGGGTGGATGGTCGAAGATCTCCCATCCAAACTGATTCAACACATTTCGTGTGGCGTTGGCTGTATGGGGTCTTGCATTGTCATGCAATAGGTAATGCCTCTTGTTCTGGATTGCCCTCCTCAGTTTATGCAATGTCTGACGATACCGATCACCATTTATGGTCACCCCTCGCGGCAAAAACTTGCACAGGAGGACACCACGTCGATCCCAGAAGATAGTGCACATGATTTGTTTTGACAGAGATTGTCTGCTTGAATTTGGTCTTCACAGGTGAGCTATGCCACCAATGCATTGATTGTTGCTTTGTCTCTGGTGTGGCATGTGACACCCATGTTTCATCCCCAGTGACTAATCTGTCTGTGCACGAGGGGTCCCGGGTTCGATTCCCGGCTGGCGGGTGGGAATTTTTCTTTAGCCAAGATTAATCCCTATCCTCCCCAAAGGCTGGCGGGTGGGAATTTTTCTCTAGCCAAGATTAATCCCTATCCTCCCCAAAGGCTTGCTGGTGGGAATTCTTCTTTAGCCAAGATTAATCCCTATCCTCCCCAAAGGCTGGCGGGTGGGAATTTTTCTCTAGTCAAGATTAATCCCTATCCTCCCCAAAGGCTGGCGGGTGGGAATTTTTCTTTAGCCAAGATTAATCCCTATCCTCCCCAAAGGCTGGCGGGTGGGATTTTTTCTCTAGTCAAGATTAATCCCTATCCTCCCAAGAGTCTGGAAGTTCGAATGAGAGAGTGAATGTGTGTATGATCTAATGATTAAAAAAACAAAAGTGCAAGAAACCCAGCGACAAGAGTTACTCGAGTTAACACCATTGCCAGTAGGCAATAAGTTCAAAAGGAAAAGTCGCCGATAAGACCAATGTAGTTAAAGACGGGGTATAAATGTAACTAAAAAAAGTGACAATATTGTCTAGAAACTCGTCCCCTTTCTCTGCGTATCGCTGTAGGAATGTCAATGTTGCGACCAGACGTTTCATTTTGAGTTCATAAGTCAGTTGTCGCCCATCTTGCACACACTTTGTGAAAGCTACGGGAGACAGTTTCGTACAAAAGCGAGCGAGACATCTGGGGGAATTGACATAGTTCTGAAATTGTGAAGCGCCGGTTCTGGACAATTGCTTGCTGCGCACTTTTCATCAGTTCTGGCGTCACTAGGAACGGTCGGCCACTACGGTCTTCATCGTGAATATTGGCTCGTTCTTCAGTGAATTGCCTGCACCATCGTCTTACCATACTGTCGCACATAATGTTGTGTCCATACACGCGGCACAATTGGCGATGGATCTCTGCTGGAGATTGTTTTTGATCGTGCAAAAATCGGATGACTGCACGAACCTCGCAGTTAGCGGGAGGCAATATTGGAGTGGCCATTTTCTCCAAGCACTGTGCGATAACCACCACAAAATATCAAAGCATCTGTACTGCATTATTTCCACATACCTCCTCTACTCCTGCGCATTCCATCTGACTGGTGGTCTCTCTCGGCATTGATTTCTGGACGCGATCGGGACTTAGTTTCTGGATGATCCTTGTTTTGTTTCATGACAAAATATTTTGGAACCGGAAGAATGGCGGTTGTAAATGTTTTCATAAAGATAAACTAGGAATTTCCATTATATATAATTAAAGAGGGGTTTACAGCATTTTGTTATACTGTGTACAATGGAGTATATTTAACATGTTATACACACTTAAGATCAGCTCTGAAGAGTAGAAAATCAAGACAGTAGGCAAATTATAACCTTTTTGGAATACACATGTTTCATTATCGAACCAAAATACAATAGCTAGAACATTGAACACTCATTTTCACAAAGCTTTAGGATACATGTACTTTAGTCTTAAACAATTGGATCTTCCTCATCACTAGGAACATCTCCAGTCAAAATACTCTTCCCTTTCTGCCTAATCTCTAGGTGTTCCTGGAGATCTCCGGACTTGATGAGTTTGGATTAGCATGTGTTTCAATGTACAGAATACGTATTGGACCAAACGAGTTTTATTTCATGATAGTCTATGGTCTTGGTGACTTTTGGGAAAGTACCCAAACTTCAAACTCCTTTTTATGGCAAATATTGGTATTTGTAAAGTGCCTGGTTGTTAAAATGCACAGTTTAATATCTACAACAAAATGGCCACAAAAATCTCGATTTCGAAATTTTGTGAACATAGTGAGTTTTGTAACTGGACGACTTGTGTAATGTTGAAAATGATTTCCTCTTGAGTAGATCAGAAGTGATGCATGGCAGCAAATTTTAGGTGCATTTGCTCCTACACAGCACATAACATAATTTTGTTCATCTATATGAAATATTTTGTAAACCACTTCAAATATCTGAAATTTGATAAAGAGAATTGTCAGCACACTTCAAATCTGATGGACAATGGTAGAAAATAATCTAAAAAAATTAATAATTTTATTATCTAAAATAGGTATCTTTGATTTTGAGCCAGTTTTAATCAAATTTTAAGTATGTTGATAATTTTTTAAAACTGTGTGTTTCAACTCTGCACATGCAGACACAAACTTTTAGGAGCCTCTTGATACCAACTATATGAAACAGTTTCCAGCAATAAAAGGTTCATTCAATTATTGAGTAGTCTTCTGGTTAAGTATAAACATCCATTTTAAAATGTAAACACCATCTATACGTTTTAATGAACGTATGATTTATTGAAGTATTAAGAAAATAAGTACTCTTAAGTTGCCCACCAAAACTAGCTCTGCCTTCTCTTTCAGAAAGGCTATCACTTTCCATTTATGTTGAACTCTGAATAGGTATTGAAGTGTTTGTGAAATGCTTAATTTAAAGCAGTGCCACTGTTAATTATAACCTATTTTTACTTTACTTTGTCTTCTCCAAACCTCTTTACTTATGGATCCATATATTGCTTAAGTCATATGTAATTTGGTATCAGTGCAATATGCTTGTACTAGTTCTGCAAATTCCAGATTAGATCTTTGTTTGAACATATGATTATGATATGCAGATGTAAAAAAAAAACTGTTGGATTCCATTTTTGTTCAGATTTCATAAATGCTTATGTTCAAGCTATCAGACACCATTTTTGCAACATAGCATAATTTTCTACATCTTTTCCCCCATAATTGATATTCACTTTGCAAAAGCTCATTTCTGTGTATTTTTAGTTCTGCATGGGCCCATTTTTAATCATACAATTCTCTCTCTTTCTATGTTTATTTGCTTTAGTCATATACCTTTTTCCCCAAGTTCTACAAACTGAAACGCACAACAACCATGATTGCCAATTTGCTGAGCAATTTGTGAATCTATCTATGTGTTTACAAGATACTGTAACCAATCTTATATAGGCACAACAAAATGCAGTATAAAACTTGCATTGCTGAGTATTAAAAGATGGCGCCTTGGATATACAGATAAGCCGGCCATTGCTGAACATCTCATGTTAGATAAACATGGCAGTATGTTCGAGCAAACAATCCTTCAACCACTAAACAGTATTACGTTAGAATGTTCAGTGAATTCAATAGAAACATATAAGCATCCCAATAACTTTGTTAGACAAGAATTTAAATAAAACCAGGCCTGGATTCCCTGCTTACAACGTCTTCTCATCGTTCAATGTCACCAGAGCAGCTCCCACACCAACAGTATAAATTACCATTCCATGCCATATGACTTCGCGGTAGGAGAATCGAGCTACGTAGTATGCCTAAAGCCAGGAAGAACAACAGTCAGCTGACGGAATAGGAGGAATAAGTTAATAAACTAAACGGTTTCTTCCGCACCACGGAAACACCCCAGATAGCCGTCGGTAACTAGTGGCTGATGTGCAAGTACCGCCAGTACATCACGAGGAGCCACTAGGACGTGGAACGCCTACCGAACTGCAAGCCACTGTTCGCTGCTTACTGCAGGATCGATGGATTTGTGCCGGTGAAGACTGGGTGCGCAATCGTTTAGAGCCCAGTTGCCGAGCCTATGTTCTCGGTCATGCGCAGTATACTGAAATGGCCAGTATCGTGGAGAGCTTTGACCGTGCAACATCCGTCTTCTACCGCTTCGGTGCCAGCACGTTAAGTTTTACAAGTTTTAGAAAGTGATTATTAATCGTATTCGTGATTAGTGTTTTGTGTATGTGTGTGCGCGTGTATATGTATTTGCTTATTTAGACTAAAATGCCTCCCATTCAAAGCAAACTTGGTGGAAAAACACTGCACAGCCAAACACGTGAAGTTGTTAATAACATCCATTTCTTCATGAAACGGGAAGCAGCTTCTGGCGATATTCTAATTCCATTGAAGAAAGTGCAAGGGAGGGTGAGTGCAGCAACAAAAGTATCCGAGAGGACAATACGTAAAATAATTAAAGAAGGGGAGGAACATGTGAGGAACAGGGAACCTCCTTTGGGACACCTGGAAAGGTACATCGTGTACCAAAATGGATCACAGACATTGATGACTTTGATAGGTGTGTGATTCGGCAAACAATTTACAATTTTTATATTCAGGAAAAAACCGTGCCCACTGTCAGAAATCTGCTCCTGAAGCTTAAGGATTCCATTAACCTTAAAGGGGGAAGCACTAGTTTAAATATTATCTTACGTGACATGGGTTTCGCGTGGAAGAAAACAAGGAACAATAAGGTCTTGCTACAGGAGAGACATGAGATAAGAGATTGGCGCGTGTCATATTTGGGTGCCATTAAAAAGTTTAGAGACGAAGTGCAATACATTGTTCTGTGAGCAGCGCGATCTCGCACCCGCCCGTAGCAGCCGTCATTCTAGGAATGAACAACAATACGGTGAGTCACATGATAGTATACTACTTAGTTATTCTTTTGCCGGTTTATTTTCCCGGGTTTTCTGTTTTACTGTTTGTTTACCGTTTCCATACACCACATTTACAAAGAGCTGCCTGGCATTAGACATAGACTCGCTTCAGTGCGCGAGGAAACAAGGTCACCGGCACAAAACCATCGTTTCTGCTGTATGTGATGTCCACCGACAGTTACCCATACATCTGCTGCAGGAAGGACAACGTAACGGGAGCCGACACCACATGTTCTTGTCTTGTTCCACAATACGGCACATTACACCACAGCGCTAAGAACGGAGTTATTCTTATAGGGGCGAACCCTACAAATTGAGGCCAACAGAAGCATGAAGAGTCCGTCGTGCCATCGCTTCTGACAGGTATGGGTTAAGTTCAGCGCCAGAGCTTCGCTGCAGACTGCAGCCAGCTACGAATGCCAGTCGTATCTCACGGGTAAGGTCCTGTGCCCTCTGCACCCTAGGAATAGGGCCCTATAGTAGTTCATTGCTGTTCAGCAGCAGCCATCTCTGCCTCACAGAGAAAATGCACCAACCAAAGCTCTGGAAAACACGAACTTGACGTTAGAGACCGACCGAAACACGGATTAATACTTGATATCACGACTGCAGCCGGAGAGAGCCGAATGACCGTGAAAACGAAGAAATGGTATTGCACAAACCATTACTTTTTCCAGACTTCTCTTTGCATTACCCTATTGCCACACCTACAGCAGGTGAAATATTTCATTTAACCCAAAATTTTCAAATGGAGATTTCATTGGAAATATACTATTTGAGGTGTTGTGTATGAAAACACATTAGCTAAAGATCCGGTGAACAGCTAGTTTCTGTTTTTACAGACCAATGAATGAGATGAGTAGGTATCATTAATGAATAATTAAATGAGCCATTGGTTTAGAGAACTTAGAGCTACTCAATTTTTGTTTGTTTAGGATAAGAGAAAAGCCAGAAGAAAAATATTTGACGTGTTAGTCACATGACTTTCTCTGCCCTCCATTATTAATGGGTATAAAAACTATTCTTATAAAAGCTTTCTTTTCTATCTACTTCATTTTAATCGAAATAAATCTTTGCAGAAATAACTACATTATACATTTCGTTATAGATATAAAGGGAATAACGATAGTCAAATGTTTTAGAACTGTGTGTTATACGGCATGCTTAAAATTCCATATTCTTTCCATGACATCGCGAAGAACTGAAAAGCGACAGGACTTAGAATGACGGGCGGCGCCGTGGCCGAGTGGTTAGACCGCTCGCCTCCCACCGAGGCGGCCCGGGTTCAATCCCAGGGACCTGCATGTGGGATTTGTGGTGGACAAAGATGCGTCTGGGCGGGTTTTCTCCGGATTCTCCGGTTTCCCCCGCCATTCATTCCACCAACTGCTCCATCATCACCTTTCCTTTCATCCATTTCACTAACATTTCGTCTCATCTACTTCCTTCATCCCATACCAGGCATCGGGCTGATCACCCATCCTGGATGCTCTGTCTGATCCATGAGTGTCTGCTCCTCGACGGGCCTCTGACCCCAGGCACCCGCTTGTAAGTCCTGGGGGGTGTAAGTCCTACATAAGAGGAGGGTAAACAGATAATGAATGAATGAATGAATGACTTAGAATTGAACAATTCGAACCATTACTAACCGGTATCTCGGAAATGGCTTATGTTAAAAAAAAGTTATGAGAAATAAATTGTGTGTTTTAAAGAGATTGCATTTTTTGTGTCGTGCGTTTTTATTTAACAATTACCAGTTATACAAAATCCCTTCTAATGAAGATTTCGCAGGCTGTTCCCAGAAAATTCAGGTTAGACATTTTGTCATATAAATAGTTCTAATACATGATATTTTAATCAAAATCGTTAGAGCCATTTTTTAGAAAATAAAGAATTTCGAAAGATGTTCCATGTAATGGGTAGTTAGGGGTGAAGGAATTTTCTTGAAAATCTTGGTGTCGCATCTTTTGAAGATACCGAACCTAAATATCAAGTTTGGTATTTATTCCACTTTTAGTTTTGGAGTTATGCTGTTAACGGACACACACAAACACAGACCTTTTCCTAAAAATCAAATGTGTTACATTCACACAATTTTCTCTATCGTTTATTTGTGGGTATACAAATTATTCTTACGAAAGCTTATTTTCCCATCTACCAATTTGAGAATAAATCTTTGCAGAAATAGCTAAATTACACATTTCGTTATAGATGCAAAGCGAACAGTGATAGTAAAATGTTTAAGAACAGGTCTACATGCTGGCCTTAAAATTCCGTAGTCTTTCAATGACACGGCGAAAAATAACTAAATGTCTACAGGACTTTTAAAGGAACAACTAAGTATTGAGCAATGCGAACCAGCTTATATCACAAAACGTTATTTGAAATAAATTGCGTGCTTTGATCTACATTTTTACTTTCTCTACTACGTATAGTAAGTAGGGGAAGTATTGTATTCCACCCAAAATTTCGATACCGAGATTTCACCGGAAATATATGTTTTGAGACTCACTGAATCCAAAAAAAGCATTTTTGGAAACATGTCCGTATGTGTGTCTGTCTGCGTGTCTGTGAACAGCATAACTCAAAAACGAAGAGTCGGATAAACACCAAACTTGGTATTTAGGTTCAGTATCTTTCAGAGATGCGACACGAAGGTTTTCAAGAAAATCCCCCCACCACAGACTACCCTTTACATGGAACATTTTTCGAAAATTTTAATTTTCTCAAAAACGGCTCTAACGATTTTGATTAAAATATCATATGTTTAAGATATTGTCATGACAAATAAAATGTATATCTCGAATTTTCAGGGAATGTCTCCAAAAGTATTCTTCATTATGAACGACTTTTTCATAACTGGTAAACCATAAGAGATAGACAAAATTTTACTACACAAAAAATGTAGATGGCGTTAAAATACACAATTTATGTCATATACATTTCTTTTGTTGAGTGAACCGTTTGCGAGATATTGCTTGTTATTCCCTTAAATGTTCCAATACTTATACTTTTTCTCAAATTCGTTATTCATTTTTACTTTCTCTACTACGTACAGTAAGTAGGGGAAGTATTGCATTCCACCCAAAAATTCGATACCGAGATTTCACCGGAAATACATGTTTTGAGACCTCCTGAATCCAAAAAAAGTATTTTTGGAAACATGTCCGTGTGTGTGTCTGTGTGTGTGTGTGTGTGTGTCTGTGAACAGCATAACTCAAAAACGAACAGTCGGATAAACACCAAACTTGGTATTTAGGTTCAGTATCTTCCAGAGATGCGACACGAAGGTTTTCAAGAAAATCCCCCCACCCCAGACTACCCTTTACATGGAACATTTTTCGAAAATTTTAATTTTCTCAAAAATGGCTAACGATTTTGATGAAAATATCATATGTTTAAGATAATGTCATGGGAAATGAAATGTATATCTCGAATTTTCTGGGAATGTCTCCAAAAGTATTCTTCATTGTGAACGACTTTTGCATAACTGGTAAACCATAAGAGATAGACAAAATTTTACTACACAAAAAATGTAGATCGCGTTAAAATACACAACTTATGTCATATACATTTCTTTTGTTGAGTGAACCGTTTTCGAGATATTGCTTGTTATTTCCTTAAATTTTCCAATACTTATACTTTTTCTCAAATTCGTTATTCATTTTTGGAAACATGTCCGTGTGTGTGTCTGTCTGTGTGTCTGTGAACAGCATAACTCAGAAACGAACAGTCGTATAAACACCAAACTTGGTATTTAGGTTCAGTATCTTCCAGAGATGCGACACGAAGGTTTTCAAGAAAATCACCCCACCCCAGACTACCCTTTACATGGAACATTTTTCGAAAATTTTAATTTTCTCAAAAATGGCTCTAACGATTTTGATTAAAATATTATATGTTTAAGATACCTTTATGACAAATAAAATGTATATCTTGAATTTTCTGGGAATGTCTCCAAAAGTATTCTTCATTGTGAACGACTTTTGCATAACTGGTAAACCGTATGAGATAGACAAAATTTTACTCCACAAAAAATGTAGATCGCGTTAAAATACACAATTTATGTCATACACATTTCTTTTGTTGAGTGAACCGTTTTCTAGATATTGCTTGTTATTCCCTTAAATTTTCCAATACTTATACTTTTTCTCAAATTCGTTATTCATTTTTTTTATGTCCTGGACATGCAAAGAGAATGGAATGCGCCACATAGCAACCAGCGTTAAAATATTTGACTATCGCTTAAAATCTAGCATATTCCCCTTGCATCTACATGAACATTACCAATAAGATTGACATCTCGATATCTCGATTAACATGAAGCATATGGAGAATAAGCGTTTGTAAAAATAGTTTGTACAAGAGTAGAGAAAGTCATGTGAGTGTAACACATCAGATTTTTTTATGTCCTGGACATGCAAAGAGAATGGAATGCGCCACATAGCAACCAGCGTTAAAATATTTGACAATCGCTTAAAAGCTACCATATTCCCCTTGCATCTACAAGAAAATTAGCAATAAGATTGACCTCTCGATATCTCGATTAACATGAAGCATATGGAGAATAAGCGTTTGTAAAAATAGATTGTACAAGAGTAGAGAAAGTCATGTGAGTGTAACACATCAGATTTTTTTATGTCCTGGACATGCAAAGAGAATGGAATGCGCCACATAGCAACCAGCGTTAAAATATTTGACTATCGCTTAAAACCTACCATATTCCCCTTGCATCTACAAGAAAATTATCAATAAGATTGACATCTCGATATCTCCATTAACATGAAGCATATGGAGAATAAGCGTTTGTAAAAATAGTTTGCACAAGAGTAGGGAAAGTCATGTGAGTGTAACACATCAGATTTTTTTTGTGTAGTATGTTTTCGTCCATCGCTCGTTTACCAGTTATACAAGATTATATAACATTTCTTCTGAATGGAGAGGACTTCACAAACTATACGTGTTATTTGTAATGTAAATATAGTTTATAAATATCGGAGTTATTTTTCAGAAAATAACAAATTTCGAAAATCTTCCATGTAAAGGGTAGTTTGTGGTGTGGAATTCCCTTGAAAACCTTCGTGTCACATCTTTGGAAGATATTGAAACTTAAATATCAAGTTTGGTATTTATACCAATTTTGGTTTTTGAGTTATACTGTTCACGACACAGGGACCTTTTGTTAAAAATGAAATGTGTTACATTCACATAACGTTCACTATCGTCTACCTGTTATTTTTGGGTGTACAAATTGTTTTTACGAAAGCTTATTTTTCTATCTACTTCATTTTAATTGAGATAAATATTTGCAGAAATAGCTAAATTACATATTTCGTTATAGATGTAAAGCGAACAGCGATAGTCGAATGTTTAAGAACAGGACGCTATATGCTGGCCTTAAAATTCCATTCTCGTTCCATGATCTCGAGAAGCAACTGAAGGTCGACAGAACTTTTAAAGCAGTGACCATTGAGCAATGCGAACCATTAATAATGGATATGTCGGAAGTGGCTTATGCCACAAAAAGTTATTTGAAATAAATTGTGTGTTTTAAAGAGAGATACATTTTTTGTGTAGTACGTTTTCGTCTATCACTCAAAGTTTACCAGTTATACAAGCTTATACAGAATCCCTTCTGAACGAAGAGGACTTATGAAGCTATTCCCAGAAAATTCAATCTATACGTTTAATTCGTAATGTAAATATATTTAATATGTATTTTAAAAATATCGTTAGAGCTACTTTTCAAAAAATAAAAAATTCGAAAAATCTTCCCTGTAAAGTGTAGTTTGTGGTGAGAGATTTTCTCCAAAACCTTCGTGTCGCAACTTTGGAAGATATTGAGCTTAAATACCAAGTTTGGTATTTGTACAACTTTTCGTTTTTGAGTTATGCTGTTCACAGACACGTAAACACACACACACACATATACATATGAACCTTTTTCTAAGAATTTTTTTATGAAGGGACATCAAAACATGTATTTCCAGTGTAATTTTGATATTAATTTTCGGTTGGAATACAATACCTTGTCTACCTACAATGTATGTAGTAGGAAAAGCCCCCCCCCAAAAAAACCTTCAACGCACAAATAGAATGTACAAGAAGAGCACTAACAATGAACAATTATTAGAATGGACGTAATTCGGCTCTCTCCGCCGGCAGTCGTAAATGAAGCCTTCACGCCGGTCTGTCTGTAGCGTCAAGTAACACGACTCTCCATAACATTTTATCAATAACGCAGCTATCTCTCGGAGGGGTCAGGCGACGCGACGCCGTGCAAGAACTCCATGCAGAAGTCCTGATCCTGACGACCTGGTTTGGGAAACCGGAGATGCAATTCACAGACGAAGTTATTCACCGCACACTCGACATCGAAGCTATAGCACAGTACATACAGACATGACCATTTTATCACTTCAACAATTCAGCTTCTTCACCTAGAAAACCACGTTTCCATTACTCACACCAAGTGCAAGCAAATCTGTGACTTCGTGGTACAACAAGCTACAAGTCCGAAAGCTTCAACAGCCTTCGCCCAAGAAATTGTCAGAATGTCACACATTTGACTGAATTTTCAATGATGAATGTTTCTTCTCATCAACGCTGACATCCGTGGGGGTGCAGTCAAGGCTTCAGCCCCATTGACATTGAGGGTGCCTTTGATAACACCTCCTTTAATGCAATAACTACTGCTGCAAGAAAACATAGAGTTGGTAAAACTGTTATCGATGGATTCAATCCATGTTGCGGGGCAGAATGGTTCATACAAGTCTCATGGATAGTGGTCCACAGGGTGGGGTGTTATCACACCTACTATGGAACCTGGCAGTTTTTTATTTATTTATTTATTTATTTATGGACGCTCTTTAACTACTATGGTTCTTAGCGTAACCTGGCGGTTGATAGGCTACTTGTACAAGCAATTAACTTAGACTTTGGCGGGCTGTGCTGATGATATCGTTCCAATATTTCGAGAAATACACAGGAACAGTCAGGGAACCCGTGCATTTGGTCCTGAATACTGCGACAAAATGGGCTGTAAATGAAGGCTTAACTATTAGTCCTCATTAAACAGTCATTGTACAATTTACCAGAAGATGAGACATAAAGGAATTAGGACGTCTATATCTTCAAAGTAAAGAACAAATGTCAGGAATTCAAATATTTGGTAATAATTTTGACTCCAAGATGGACTGGAATCAGTATTTCAAGAAAACAATAAAACGTGCGAAAACAACTTTTGAAATAGTTAGACGAGTATTAAGACCTACTATGATCCATTGGATAGGATAAGCCAGGATAATCATATCATCGAATAACCTATGGAGCACTGAATTGGTGGCCTAAGGTCCTTCAAACAGGCTCTAAAATCAACTAAATAAAGTCCAAAAAAACAGCATTATGGCTGTTACAGGAGTTATGAAAACAACTCCTACTGCAGCAATGCAGACACTCTTGAAACTGACTCCGTTGCATTTAGTTGTAATGAAGGAGGGTACTCTATAGACTGGAACACGCTAAGCAACTGAGAATTCCTAAAAAGGAACTCAGGTTTGCTAATAATTAGGAAATACATAGATGTATCTTTGCAAATGCCGCCAGACTATATAATTCCAATTAAACAATTTATAAAGAACTTCAGGGTCATTGTTGATCGTGAACGTTGGGCAAATAAAGCTCCACAACTTCCTGAGAAGACTTTGATGTGATTTAGAGACAACTCAAAGGATGGCTCAGGAACAGGATCCGGAATATATAGCATAAGACCAAGGTGCAAAAGCTTTTTTTTTCCCCTTAGGTGAATATGCTACTGTTTTTGAAACAGAAATTTATGCTATTATTCAATGCATACATAAAACATAAGGAGAGCGTACACTCGTAAACAGCCCCTTATCCTCTCAGATAGCCAGGCTGCACTTAAGTTTCTAAGTAGTCATAAGGTAACGTCAGGACTGGTTTTAAATTGCCTAAATATGCTCATAAGCTTGGCAGAACAGTATGAAGTTCAATCATCTGGGTGCTGGATCATAATGGCATAGAGGGAAATGAAAAACCTGATCAACGTGTAAGACAATGAGCAGCTTCACAATTGGTTGGGCTAGAGCCGGCTCTAGGAACTCTCGATGTTTAGTAAGAGAGGTTATTAAGAACTGGTCCAGAGTAGAATATAATAAAACCTAGCTTAAAGCCCCAGAAACACATTTCTTAGAAAACCATGTAAGAAAATGACTGAAACCTTACTTAAATGCAAAGACTTCAACTGAGAACAATTATTGCATTTCTCACAGGACATGCTCCTTTGAAAAAGCATCTTAACACGATAGGAGTGTTTAAGGGTAACTTATATTGCACAAGAAAGAATTTGAAACAGCCCAGCACATTATATGCTCCTGTGAGGCCTTGGCACCCAGGAGATATATTGCTCTTGGAAAATGTTTTTAAAACCAGAAGAATTTCAAACCATATCTGTTATGATGCTGTATTCTTCGGTAAAGGGTGCAGACATAATGGATTGGCTTTAAAACGATACAGGAAGCACAGAAAGCCTAAGGCTGACGTGCGTCCGGAAATCTGTATCGAACACGACGAGACAAGGCTTCATCCATATCTGCAATCCCAGGAAGTAACCATTCACCCGCTCCCTTCGATTGATTGGCAGCATTGCATCTCTTAGAGAATGACGCGGGTAATGTGCGGGAGCGCATAATCTATACGACTAATTCCCTTCCTTATTCTCCTGTTCGTTTCTTTATTCCATTCCGCTGGCGATAAGCCAATCTTTTTGCACTCTGTATCTTTCCCTACCCCCTCCCCAAATCGCTACCCGTTTCTGCCGTGCATTAAGGATGTCCGCAATAGACGAAACGTCAACTTCAACTAAGGCCTCCAAGCCCGGAAGAGATGTTATGGAATTTTACTTATGGAAATGCTATGAAAAGACATTTTTGCGCTTTCAAACCAAACCTTTCAACATAGAGCGTTTTGAAATATTTTCTAGAAGGGCTAAATTGGAACATGTCCAATAATGTAGGCTGTCCACACCCTACTGTTGTTTACATGAGGTCCAGGGGCGAAGCGTACTATGAGACATTGAGACAGTGGCTCTCCAACTTTGTGTGTTTATAATAATTAAAATTTTGATTATATATGTACTATATGGATATCTGAGTCAGGCTACCGGTTGGCTTAATCAATCAACACTTCATAATTGTAAGTACATGAAGGCATTTCATAGCAAGCTATCTGTGATGAGACATGACATAGGGTTCTCTTCGTCTCTCGTTCGAGTGGCTTCGAGCGCGTGACCTTGAACGAATTGCAGGTGCATGCATGCCTTCATACCACCACTGCTCACAACAGTCTATAGAGACATTTCCATCATTTGTCTCAGTTCCTTCGTGTGTCGCTCAATCCGGAGATACGGAAATTTCATTATAGTGGTGCGCTAAATTACTTGGTGCGATGTACTGTTACGATTATTGTATATTATTAGTTATCAGATAATTTTAAAATATGTATGATCAAAACGATTCTGATTCAATTGATATATTACTAAAGACATGTTCATATTTATCTTATGAGCAAAAATGCTATTTGAAAAATCGGAAACCTACTCCCAAATTAAATACAATTCAGAAGGATGGTAATGTGAACAAGAAATTCAAAATGCAATGTATTCCAAATACACCTGGTTGGTTAGTAGTACAAATATAAGATATATTGTTTGTGTTATGTTTGGAGATGAATCTAAGTGGAGTAAACATAGCATCTCAATAATAAAAAATTGCCAACGTACAGCGCATAAGCATCAAGCTTCACAGAAACATTTTAACATGGAAGTTTTCACATGTTAGTCCGAAATAGAATTGAACACGCTCTCTCAGATAGTTCACCTCTTACTCTATTCAGCATAATGAAAAAGGAAGTAATACAGAAAGATTATAGGTCGCCTTGTCCAAGCAATTATTTACACAGTTAAACAAGAACTACCACTTCGTGGTCATCGTGGAGAAGAAAATTCAGCCAACAGGAGAAATTATCTATAACTTTCATATTTACTGGCTGAAGAACAAAATCTAAAAAGTCATTTGCAGTCCAGCTCCACTTCTAGGGACATCAGAATGATTTGAGAGGGTGCATAAGTGACATACTAAAAGAAAGAATAGGGAATGAAGTGGATGAGGCAGAATTTATTTCTGTTTAAGCAGACCACACAACTGATGTCTCGTGCAGAGCTCAACTGAGCATTATATTCAAATATGCAATACAAGAGAGAGTTGAGGAAACATTTGTAGGATTCTTTAATGTCTCAAAAAACAAAGCTGTAGAAGGATTGTCATCCATTATTATGGACAAATTAAAACCCTGGGAAATAGGAAAGACTAGTGTGCCAGACTTACGATGGAGCTTCCAACTTAGCAGGTCATAAAGGTCTTCAGGCCCTTGCGCGACAATCTTATCCACATGCAGTGTTTATCCATTGTTACGCCCGTCAAATTAATGTAGTGTTATATGGTTAAAAACACATTAAACAAATAAGACTATTTGTTACCTCACTTTGCTCCACGCGTTCTTCAGTAAAGCTACTAAACGGAGTTTAGTAGCGGAACAGGGTTTCAAACTTCCTCCGCACAGTGACACAAGGTGGAATTATCATTCAAAAGCAGCTACAATAAAATCTCATTTCGCAGAATTGAGGCGATCAATAGAACATGTAGCAGACAATGACGATTGGGATCCAGTGTTAGTTGTGCTCGGGTTCTTGTTCGTAAATTATTAAATGACGCAACACTTTCGTGTTTTTGCTGTGCCTTTTTTTACCAAAGTGTTTTTGCTTACTGATAATCTGTTTAATATGTTTCAGCAAAAGGAGTATTTGACATAAAACTCTGCAACTAATGAGATGAGAAACGAAGGTACAGTCCTTCACTGCTTTAAGCAATCAAAACTATTAAATGACACCATTGATTATAAAACAGAAAATGTCACCAAACGGCGTATTCTCACTTATCAAATTCCAGATTCATTTATTGTTCAAATGAAACATAGATTTGAAGATTTTGGAAAACTAAGTGTTGCGGAATTGTTGAATGAGAAAAAGTTCCGTGACTATAAATTAAGCTTTCCTCACAGTGAAGTTACAAAATTATTATCAGTGTATCCATTTTTCGAAGAAGAGCAATTGAAAAATGAATTAGGTATTATATATTGATTCTGAGAAATATTTGCCATCTCTTAAGCTTTTGAAATTCATTCAACAGAATGACTTAAAACGTGTTTACCAACAAGTGACAAGGATGCTACATTTAATGTTGCGTTTGCCTGTGATAACTGCTTCAAAGTAATGTAGTACGAATGCTCCTAAACGGGTTAAATTTTTTTTTACGAAACTCTATGTCCAATGAACGACTGTCGTGTTTATCTTTCTTGGCCTTGAGAAGATCCTACTGTCCGGAATGTCAAAGGATCCTCAGTTCAAAGAGAGGATTATAGTTTTTGCAGAGAAGAAATGTCCCATATTGAGTTAAAATACAAACGTATTTAGGTGAGTGGCATGTTTTAAATTTTTTATATGCTTTACACTTGCAGAGCAATATGCATGTAAGTGGTTATATGTAGAATGTGATAGGTATTTAAAACGTGATTTATGGGATTTAAAATTTTAGGATCTCTACCCGTTATAAGTGTACGCCTTCGCCACTGTTATGATGAAGATTATTTACAGAGGATGCAATGTGTTGAGATTTCTACATGGCAGTGTAATTCCAACCAATGGGAAAGCCGACAGCCATTATACTGGCAAAAATGCATTGGGATAAAAATTAATAGGTCAAAGAACCATAATGCTAGGAGTGGTCATCGTGCATTTCTCATATCGAGAATTCAAGATATACATTTTGTCACATAAAGATCTTAAACAATTACATGGTATTTTAATTAAAAATAAGTTACATTATTTCCGAGAAAATAAATTATGAAACTTTTCCATGCAGAGTAGTTTTGAGTGGAGGATTTTGTTAAATCTTCGTGTCAAATCTTTTGAGTACTGAACTTGAATACGAAGTTTGGTATTTACCCAACATTTCAATTTGAATTACGCTGTTCACGGACATACATTTATTTTCTTCAGGGGCGCCTCAAAACATTTCTGGTGAAATCTTGATATAGAATTTTTGGGTGGAATGGAGTAATTCCTCAATCTATGAGGTACATTACAGAGAAAGTAAAAATGAAGACAAGGTAGAACCAAATTGTGTAAGGAGACACTAGGTTGAAAGAACTAATTTTTTATTTCATATGTAATATCCCTCACAAATCCTCTTATAATTTTACAAAGGCATTTTTTAAAATTCTCTTATCAATTTATATTTCAGTTTTCTTTTTGAACTAAGCTCTCAAAATAAACATCATAATTTGGAAGTTAGTTTACCGAAACTTCCTTGCTGGTGCAATATTACCTCTTGTTTGTAAAATAAATATAAATACAATGTAATCATATCACGTCTCAAAATAAAATCAAGCAACCATTTTATAAAATCTTAATAAAGACCAGTGGTGGTCCTAGAAATACAAAATTGCTCAGGCCCTTAAATCCAATTTTAAATTTTTTTATTTCATAAACAATCTTATATGCTCAGTCTTTTAAACGTTGAAATGTATGTCAGTTATGAGTCAGACTTTAGGCTTGACGGTTGTACATGTGTTTGCTCGTTCGCGTGG
Source organism: Deroplatys truncata (assembly GCA_030765065.1). Taxonomy (NCBI): domain Eukaryota; kingdom Metazoa; phylum Arthropoda; class Insecta; order Mantodea; family Mantidae; genus Deroplatys; species Deroplatys truncata. Next base: position 94,627,593 of record CM060984.1, on the reverse strand, counting down.
CTGTCTCTTGACTAATTCAGTTTTAAATTGGAAGTTGAAACCGAGTCAGCTTGAATTACACATAGTGACCAGCATTCTTATCAAAATGGAATCCCTGCGCGGAAAGAACCCAACTGAAATTTACAACGTTTTGAGAGAGGTGTGTGGAATAGCGTAGCGAGTGGATTGTAGCACAGCATCACAATAGTCTGCTCGTTTATGTGAAGGTCGGGTAAGCATTGAGGACAACCCAAGAAGTAGAAGGCCATTAACTGCAACAGACTGCACCTCTCAGACATTTTGAGACAGCATCGACGAAAAACATGTGAGGAAATTGCATATCAGGCCAGAATGTCTTTCACTTCAGTTTACAGAAGCATTACTGAAATGTTGCTGCCAGATGGGTTCTGCATGACCTGATGAAGAGCAGAAAGCAAGTCGCAAAAGAACTGCTTCAACATTATCGAACAGAACAGTTTCTGAAAAGGATTGCTGCACTCGATGAAACCTGGATACGCTATTTTGAGCCAGAATTGAAGTCTAGTCCTCACAAAGTAAAAATTCCGACTCTTCATGCCTGAAAAAATTCCGTCACCAACAATGAAAGATGAAACTGATCTTTGCGTATGACATGAATGTCATAGCTACAAATAGAGTGCCCCATGGGACGTCTGTAACTGGCGTGTACTACAAGCCGTTTCTGCAAAATGTTTTGCACCCGAAAATTCATCAAAGAAGGCCTGACATGTTTGCAGCTGGTGTCCTCATTTTGCACGATAATGCAAGATCGCATATTGTCCTACCAGTGAGAGAAACGCTCGAGAAATATGAATGGAAATACTTCCCTATCCACGATGCAGTTCTGATATGGGCCCACCAGACTTTGACTTGTTTCCCAAATTGAAGGAACCACTCCGTGGAAAACGTTTTGATAAAATTGACGAAGCTTTCAGTGAGGTGACCTGAGTAATCAGACAGCTCAACAATGAAGGTGCCCTATCCGGAATATATAATTTGCTAAAACGTTGGGAAGCTGCCATAAACAAGAATGGAGATTATATTGAAGGCACGTAAAGGTATTTTGTAAAACAAATTATTTTCTTTACTTCTATCTTACAGCGTGCAGAAATTTTGAAATGATCCTTGTGTATGCACATTTTTGCACTGATAATTTAAAAAATAAATTTGTTGTAATTTTAAATATCTCCAGGTTTCATTACAAACATGTACTTGAAAATTAGCAGTAATGTTTTCACATCAAGATTGTATACAGGTGAACAAAAGATATGGACTATTGGCCATAACTTTTAAATGGATCAATAAAGTTAAATGCTGATTTTGTATTGTCATGGGAGGTAGGGATCCTCCAGACAGCACCCCAGTGGTGCGAGGTCAGAATTTTAAATGGAGCCATGGTATAAATTTTAGAATATTCTGATAGTCGTTAATAAATTAATAAACTTTTGTCTAAAGTATTTTTTTCTAAAATGAAAACTTGAGAATTTATAGCACTGAAATTTTATTCATCATACTTAAATCACAATTATCCTTACTTTACTTTATTTAATACTCTACTCATCTGATTGTTTTGTTAGATAATCACTGAAATTACTCATTTGTTTGGTATCCTTAATTTCATAACGTATGTTCAAAGTCAGCACCATTCACTCCAAACAATGGCCCAGTCTGTTACAGAAACTGTCTAATGCTTTCACACAGTATTTGGACTAATCAGACACATCTTGTCTCTGGTCTTTTGTTTTATTCTAATAAATTGTTTGGTCTATGATGGTACACTTTGGATTTCAAGTAGCCCCACAAATAAAAATCTAATGGATGAGACCTGGAAATCTAGGTGGCCAATCAATAGGTCCTCTTCTTCCAATCCATTTACCAGGCAACGTTGCATTCAGGAAGTCAGTCATTACATATCTTCCAAAATGTGCTGGGGTACCATCTTGTTGATATATTTTTTCATTGAGTCTGTCGTCCTCCGTGGACTAGTGGTACCGTGCTAGACTCTATTTCCCAAGGTCGCAGGTTCAAACCCGGCGGAGGGCGATGGATTTTTTCGGGCGTAAAAATCCTTGGCATGGCTTCCTTCGGAAGGGAAAGACGGGGCGCCGCATCGTAGATTCACGGCACGTAAAAGAACCTCAAGCCTAATAGAGGCCTCTGAGCAAAATTCCCGGTCTTTCACGCCCAATATAGAATGGGAAGCTAAGGACTATAGTAGTTAAAGAGCGTCCATAAATAAAACTCAGTTGTCAGTTGTTCTCGTCTGGAAACAAATTATATATATATATATATATATATATATATATATATATATATATATATATATATCGAAATTGAAGTTTCCCTCTATAAAATACGATCCAATTGTTATTACCAACCAAACCTGCCCATACATCCTTTTGTGGATGTTGGACCATTGAATGTGGGTTTTCTGTAGACCAATAATGACAATTATGGCAGTTCGCTCCACCATTAAGATAGTAAGTGGCCTCATCTGAAAATGTCTTATAAACTCTAAATTTTGTTTGAGCAGCGCCATTAGTTTCACAAAGCTGATTTCGGCTGAATCATCTTCACTTAATTCCTGCAATAGTTTGTACCTTATATGGGTGTCACCTCATGGATTTCATTTAATTATAAACACATTGTAATCTCTTACCAGTTACTTTTGGATGAGTGTGGATCTTCTTGAACAGATAACAAATTAAGGGCATTTCCCTCACTTGCAGCAGATTTTGGTCTTCCGGATTTAGCCTTACTCTTTGCACTTCCCATGTCATTTTACTTTTTTACAATTTTTGACACCCTGGATTGTGTTACATTTTTGTTTAGATTCAAGTCATTAAATAGATCAAACAGTTTCTCCTCAGTTCTCTTCCTATCGCCATTACCAACCATAATTAATATTTGTATTCTTTCCCTTTCAATGAGATTTGCTAGGATATGTAAAATATCACTGAAGAACAATTTGTTTGAAAATTAGCAAACCCATTGTTGTCTGATTGCTAAGCCTTTATGATTCTCAAAGAATTACAAGCTTAGAGAATAAAGGTGATTTAAGCATGTTAAATAAAGTTTTCATTTTAGAAAAAGATGTTTTAATCAAAAGTTTGATTTATTAATATTTTTAATTTTATACCATGGTTCTATTTAAAATTCTGAAGTTCACTCCCTCACCCGCTGGGGTACTGCCCCATATGCTATCTGCAGGGTCCCTACCTCCCATGAGAATAATAAAGTCAGCACTTAGCTTTATTGATCCATTTAAAAGTTATGACTAATATTCCAGACTTTTTGTTCACATGGTATAACAAAATTGTTTAACAGAGTGTATGTATCAACCTTCTGCATATGAAAACCATGATTCATTTATATAACTTAAACCACTTTTATCTTTAATGAAAATTGGATATAAAAAAAATAAGCTCTTCATTATCCCTTGGAATCTGTTTTAGTAGTAATTAGCATAGAAAGTTTTGGGACTGTTACATACAGGATTTGTATCTTAATTTTTGTTTTATTACAAAGTTAGATTTTTTTTTACAATATACATACTGTGCTATACGTAATGTAGATTTACAAGTAAAATTTTATTTAGAATTTATTCTGACAAAAAATTAAGCTAATCTTCAAATTAATGGTCATTAGATTCTCTAGGCTCTCTCATTTATCGTGTAAGAGAAACATTTCCTAGTTTTTTATATAAAGAATACAGGATGGTAATCTAAATGCATAAGGGATATATGACGGATGTTGTAGTTCAATCCTTCGTAATTCTTGGATGTTTTCCATGGATGCTCAAGCAGTGCAGAAGCTTGCTCTGTCTTGATGCAAGAGAATTCTATTTTGGCTAACTAATGCCAGGCATCCTGTATAAAAAATTCATGAACTGATTCCTGCTGCTGAGAATAAAGATCTGTATGTACACATTGCCCATTTGGAACAAACTCTCATTGAATCACACTTTCAAAATTCTAATCAGACATAAAACTTCACTCTGGGGTTGAGCAGTTATTAACGATGACAGGATTCAAACCACTGTTTAGAGCTGTCAGTTTGCAGTAATGTACACTATTTTCCATAAAAATCTATCATATACAGATTAGCGATAAGATGATATATATCCACTGCAATGAGCTGATTTAGGTTCAAATCACGAGGCACAGATCTACAGCTTCTGAATGATTTGCTAAGTTTCTTAACCCAATCGTGTCATATTTAAATGCCTACTCAACTAACCAAGAAATCAGATTTAAATCCCCTAGCAGTGAGGGTGGTAACAGCTTAATGTTTAAAAAAATAATTTAAAATCAACCAATAAGTTTTTTGCTGAAAATTTGTGTGCACAATATTAAAAGCATAAATTCACCAGTATTATTGTTGTGTGTAATATTCAAAACAGTTCTCTAAATGAAGAGCAACATCATCTTTTTTTACTTACAGTTGGGGTGTCAAGGCATTGGTTTTTGCTCCAGTACAACTGAATACGCGATTTTCACACCGGAGACATCCAAATAACAATATAGGCCCTTCTGCCATAGTGTTAGACCATTTTTCATCATCTTTCAATATTTTTCTGTTGGACTGTTCAACTGCCTTATTGCATAAGCATTAGTTTCGTAACACGTTTTGTTAATCAATGGTTTCATGTATTCCTAAACAATTGAAAGTGTAGATGACGCCCGTGATGCATGCTTGTTCAGTAAGTCTTTACAAACACCCTATTTGCAGTAAAAGGGTAGAGAATGGGGTTATTGTCAGTTTTAGTCCAATTCCAGTCACACTGTTTTTTCTGTGTCATAATAGGAACATGTTTCCAAAGGCATGGCATGTTATCATTGGTTTCATAATTATATACCTCACTGCTTTCTACACTAAATTCATTATCATTCTCACCAGAACTTTCTTCAGGCTCTGTTTCACATTCAGAAAAATCACCACTGTCACTATCACTCTGTAATACATTTTGTATCAGTTTTCTGAAAGCCTCTTATCCAGACGGATTCTTTTCATGGTCATGATGGCTACTGATGCCAGTGCAGGAGGAATAAAATTACTTTTCCATGATTGAAACACAGTTGGCGAGGTCATACTGCAGGAATGACAAACATCAGATGTCAGCACTTCATTCGAAAGTATACAAATAACATCTGTGAGAAGGAACCTAAACTACATATAGTTATGTAGAGCAATGCAGCATTGTGAGCTGAGCTTGTCACACGATTCATGTCTTCAAAAGTGTGTGTGAGCCCTGGTTGTCAAATGATGCAAATGGGCTAATCTAGTGATGACATCTTGGAAGTAAGTACCAAGTTAATCAGAAACCCCCCCCCCCCGAGTACTTTTTTTTTCTTTCTTCCAAAACTCAGTAAACTCAACACTTCATGCCTTTCCAGGATGTGATAACTCTTTAGTGTTTCCTTCTCCATTACTGAAACACTTGGAACAATTATTGAGCTATATGCTCAATATCATCCTCTCCCTCTATTTCACATATTCATTAAGCAAGGCAGATGTTTTATAATCTTGTTAACAAGAATTTTAATCTGAAACTCCCTTACCCCCAGTTTACGACTCTGTATTCGCCGCAAAAAAAAAAGAAGAAAGTATTACTTATTACACCAACAAATATTCTGATCAATATTTAAGTGGATTAGACCTACCAGCTTATTGGGGAAAAAATAAAAGTATTATTTTACTGCAAAGAAATAGACCCAGTAAGACATTAATATAATGTTCTTTATTATATATCAAAGAGTATGTAGTAAAAATCGAATTGCATTATGCACTATACTACAGCACTCGCTGTACAAGAAATACACTTGTGCCTATACAGTATTGAAGAACATGAGATAACCGTTCCTTCTCTGCACTCTTTTCTTTGCTGTAGGTATGGTCTTCAAGTGAAAACTTACTTATGCTGCCACACTGAAATGTTGTTCTAGCTATTGATGTTGGCAGAACTGCAATTTCTGTTTCGCATTTTCTTGACTTTGGGCCTTTTCCAAGGCACTATAATGCAGTTATAGCATCAGTTTCTGTTTTGCAATTTTCCAGATATGCTGTAGCTTTCTCAAGAGCATTATACTGGGCAATAGAATTCTTTCCCTGCCACTTTTCAAAAAGTAAAATCCATTGCTCTCGTAAGGCAGCCCAGTCAAGTTCTTCCTTCTGTTCTTGGTCATCCTGTTCTGTTGTAATAAAAGGCTGTGTGATTACCTCCTCATTGCATGCTATTGATTCTATTTCTTCTTTCAGAATGTAGTTTTCTACAAAGGCTAAGATGCCACAGGAATCATTGGACACATTTGCATCTGCAGATTCAGGTCTGTGGTTGTGGTTTATTGTAATGAGAGTTGGATATTCTCCACGTAGCACATCATTTGAACTGAAAATCAAACAAATAGTTTCATGAAAAATAAATAGTAAATAAGGTTCATTCTCTCCTGCCTCCCATATCATCATTGTTTCTAACTTCATATTTCTATTCCTTTTAATATATACATATTAAAAAAAGCTTTTCCATGGCTGAGCTATAAATATTCAATTGAGCATATTTTGAAGCTATAGATGTGTGCTTTCAAATAAAATAGTACCAATACAATAGCTTTTTACCTTCAAGTTCATTAAATGAGGTTATTGACCTTCTGGATTTTAAGTTACATTTTCTAAAGTTTTGAAGAGAAACTGTTATTACTGTTATGTCAACAGAGCTGCTTAACAACTTAATTTTGGAATGTCTTTGGATACAGGAATATATAATTAACATGAAATGTTTCAGTGACCTATCTTGCAAATCATCATACATCTGATACTTGAGTAACGCTGAAGTAAATTTGATTTTGGGAGAGCATTATTGAAAGAAATATATTTGCGTATACCAGAAAAAAAGCACACAAAGATCAGATATGAAGTTGGGATCTCTTAAACTACATGCGCTCCTATCAGTAGCTGCAGATGTACTCATATTACAAAATGATGCTGCAAAGTTAGTGAACCTTAAGTACCACACATCAGGATAAAAATGATTTCTTCTTTTTCTGCCCAGAAAAAAACACTTGACATGTGAAGTGGAATTTTGGCAAGGTGTCAACAAAAACTGATGCAGCTTGGAAGAAGCTGAAATGTAACACCTATGACACATTCTACTAAGAAGATATTTTATCTAGTTACAGTGTTAAACCTTGTGTTATCAGTGTTCTATTTTAAAATAAAACTTTACATGTTTACAAAACAAAGGCATGTTGTTTATATGTAAACTTGGTAAAATGCACAAAACATGGATAAAATAATCTATACAGCAAGTTACAGAAAAAGATTCAGTAATGCATGGATATTTTAGTTATTTATTTGTGCTAACGAGTTACAAAAGTATATGGCTATGCATTTAGCCACTCTTAGCTTGCCATATTTAGCAACAGAGCATGGCTGTTAGAATTCTCCCTGAGATCTTGTTCTAATACAATAAACTTGGTAAAATAATGTAGATACAACATTGTATAAACTCAATTACAAATAATATTAAATAAATTTTTCTTTTACATGTTAGACAGTGGTGGAAAAATTTATTGCATCATCATTCACATTTGAGATTTTTATTAAAATCGTTGAAAATTTTAATTGGCAGCACCGTGGCTGAGTGGTTAGACCGCTCGCCTCTCACCGAGGCGGCCCGTGTTCAATCCCAGGGACCCGCACGTGAGATTTGTGGTGGACGAAGCGGCATCTGGGCGGGTTTTCTCCAGGTTCTCAGGTTTCCTCCGCCAATCATTCCACCAACTGCTCCATCATCACCTTTCCTTTCATCCCTTTCACCGTCATTTCGTTTCATCTACTTCCTTCCTCCCATACCAAGCAGCGGGCTGATCACCCAACCTAGACATTCTGTCTGCTCCATGAGTGTGTCTGCTCCTCGATGGGCCTCTGTCCCCAGGCACCTGCCTGTAAGTCCTGGGGGGTGTAAGTCCTACATAAGAGGAGGTTAAACAGAGAAAGAAGAAGGAGAAGAAAATTTTAATTAATTGGTTTTGTTTCTTCTATTATTCTTTATATGTGTATTAGGACATTATTTTTCTATATTTTATTTTGGAAATTGTTGTAGAATGTCTAGAAGATTTTTATGGTGAATCTCTCCCTTTATCCCTTATAATTGTAATTTCATACAACTCCACCCATTACTAATAATGAATGAAAAATCCCCTGATATTCACACGAAAGGTTGTGAAGCATCAGCGGAATGTTTGACTTCCTTAATCTCCCGCCCAAAAGTCGTCCAAGTTCTGGAAATGCTGCTTTGCCTGTATGTACCCTTTGGTGATGGAAGAATCATTAGTCTGAATGGTTGAGTAATTTTTTACATATTCAGAGTAAGTGATATTTTAAACCTTCTCTTTGATCCCATAGTATTTTAAAAACATAAGAGCTACATACTTTTCACACAATACATAAGACTCCTCTAACATATACAAGAAATAGAGGTGAAACTGAGGATATGATTTAACAATCTCAAGCCACCAAGTTAAGTGCTTTGCAAAAGACGCATAGTATGTGACCATTGAGAAAAATTATATTCTAAGTTGTTAATTATAAAATACTGGTTGACTGATTTCTATGTTAGCTGAACAGAATTTTCTTTCTTTACACAATTATTTAACATACCCTGATAATGGTCTTGATTATAACAAAAGAAATAGAGCAATACGTTTTACTTGAGAGTTATTAGAATATATGTTGGCATTGGTATTGCGTGTGTATGATTTGTTATAAGCATATTAAATTCTCTTTTATTTTTCTGTGTTTTAGTTGCTAAATTGTGACCATCTGCATATACCTTGCTTGGAATGAAACATCTGCAACATTTGTCTTATTTTACATGCATATTCTGTGGAGTAGCTACTATTTTCTATGCCATGGCACTCTCAACTAAAAGTCAAGACCTCTTAGCAAGCATGTGCTTTTATAACTCGAATGTATTCAAGTACAATGGCTTTGAAATCCTTTTTAATCTTTTGATAATTTATGAAATGAAGTTAGGTGTTTTATAGCCCCATGTATGTCAGAAAAACTTCAGCTTTTTAATTGTTAAAGAATTATCAAAATCGGTTGAGTGGTTTTTGAGATTATCCTACACACACAAACATACATACATGCACACAAACTTTCTCTTTATAATATTAAAATAATGAGGTTGCAAATACATTGTATTATAATGCAACATAGTAATAATTACAGGTTGCAAATTTCATATTCAAGCTGCCCCATAAGAAATATTGTTTGTCTTTAGCACGTAATAGATCCTCCATGTGTTATAATTAATCATGTCTGGCACCATTTGGGCAATGAGAGGATCAAATTTATGAAACTACACATGTGCTTTTTATTTGCAATAACAATCCTCACCATCTTCTGCAGCTCTCTCGATTGAATTGAGAAGCAAGCTATTTCCATGCATTTCTAGCACCTGCACTTTGTTTCTACTAAGGAAATCCTTTGCCTGAAATATTAAAATTATCGATAATTGCCTCAACAGCAGCTACATCCATTTCAGAGTTCAAATATTAATCAAAGAAATAATTCACCATTAACTTCAAAGCCCTGCAACAGGTGGCAGAATCATCTTGAAAAATGCAGTTTAAAGCATCATAAAATTGGTGTCTAACTGTAGGCATGTTTGTTTTTAAGGATGTTTAAGTGATTATCTGCATTAACAGCACCATGTATGAAGTCCTTGCAACCTATTCCAAGGCTGGAAATGCAATCGAGACCATCTGTGATTGTGGATGCTTCACTGTTTGTTATGCATGAAGGCAGCAGTACTTCACCACTTCTGTGATGCACATACACTTTCCTATCAGAGCCATACACGTTAAATTTAGACTCGTCTATGAAAATAACCCTATTTCACATCTATACTTTCATAAAATGCGGTCTTTTGCCTCATTGGTTGAGTCAGTAAAGGCTTCTTTATTGGTTGAATGGCAGGATGTCCTTCACAGAGTCTGCTTCTGGTAGTTCAGCTGGGTACTGAGACATTACACATTAGTACTGTCTCTTCTTCTCCTTGATCAACATTTTCTCGTTCTCTCTCTGCATTTCATTAATGTTGAAATGGTAGAGTGATGAAAACCTGTCCTAGAGGATACCTCCCTTGTGCCAAGAGCAATGGAAACACAAACAACAATAACATGTTTGCTCCTTGCTGTTAATTTCAATCCTTTGTCCAGCTTGTCAGTACAATGTCTTAGCAAGAAATGAGTATGTTGCAATTCTCCATTCTAAATTAAAAAATGGCAACAAAGGCTTATGCATTGTTAGCAAAAATTTGTTTGGAGATCAAATAAGGAGGTAAGAATACCCAATAACCAAGCAACAAAGGATACTTATGGCTTTAATGAATTGCTGCAAAAGTTATGATTATAAATGAAAGGGAGGTGATGTAATACATTTTTCCACCACTATATAATCATGTTACACTTCTTTCTCTGTGTTATTGTAATGGGTGAAGGAGGTCAGAAAAATATATTTCCTATAATGATGATATGATTTGGAATGACCCCTAATTCTGCAATCCAAAAAGTATATTGATCTACTAATTAGAATATATAGTAAATATTAAGTTTAAAACCTACCTGACATGTCGATTTTGAATAGATGATTTTATAGTAACTCTCAGAACTGAAGGGCAATCTGTGTGTTTCTTGTGTGGAGTTTTAACCCTCTGATGACTTTTAGGGTAAGTATTATGTTGACATCTATATGCTGCCTATAAGAATAATATTACAAAAGTTCCTCATATCACTTCGCATCATCACAGATACAACATTACTGATATTAAGTACTTAGTTGTCTTAAATTCAATTAAAGGGCTCAACAGCTAGGGCACCTTAATGAGATTTCAAGGGGTGTATTTGCATCAATTTGCTCTTTCCATGGATGAATGTTTAACAAAACTGCATGCAAGATATGTGAAATTCCATGGAGGTTTCATTAGTATTTCTGTGAACTAAAAGTTAGATTTTATTTAAAGGTGAGTCGGAATTGTTACACTAACATCACTTAAGTTTACTCACTTAACATGTTTCGGGAAACGGTTGTTCCCATCCTCAGAAGTTAATTCGACTGGCCCCTGTTGTTGGTGTTTCCGTTTTTTGGACTGGATCCTGTGGTGGCATCTTGTGGTGGAGAAATGTACTTCCAGAGAGGATTTGGTGGCGGCAAATCAAAATTCATTAGATGTGTGTTGTGTTTTAGAATGGTGATCTTCTCCTATGCATCTAATTCGGCTGTAAATTTGGCTGGTTTGACTAATGTAATATTGGGTTTGATGTTGTGATTAGTGATCCAAAAATGGTGTGAAACTGCAGATTTGTCCATTTGTTTGTATTTAATACATCTCATGTGCTCCTTTAGCCTAGTTTTTTCTAAGTTTCTTTTTGTCTTACCTATGTATACTTTATTGCAATCTGAACAATTGATTTTATAGATTCCAGCTTTTTTGTCTTGTGGAATGGGGTCTTTTAACTTGTTACAAAGTAATTTCTCTATGTTAAATTTGTTCTGTGGAGCTAGGCTGATGTTATGTTTCATGAAAATCTTCTTAAATTTGTGAAATGTTCCTGGGTGGTATGTGAATTTCTTGAACTTTAGCTCTTTATCTTGCTGGCTGAGATTTGTTGTGTTTCTGATGTGCATCTGTCGTTTGAATTTTGCAATTTTTTTGTCAATAGTTGCTTTGTTGTACCCATTATGTATTGCTGTGTCTACTATATGCTGGTATTCTAACTGGTATTCTTTTTTATTTAAGGGGGTATATATCAGTCTATGTGTTAGGCTGTTTAGTACTGCATGTTTGTGTGTGGTTGGATTGAAACTCTTATTTCTTATGTAATTAGTAGAGTGTGTTGGCTTCCTGTATATGCCAAAGGTTAGGTTCTTTTGTTCTCTGATGATTTTTAGGTCTAAAAATGGTAGCATGCCTTCTTTTTCTATTTCTATGGTGAATTTTATTGATTGGTTCTGTAGGTTTAGTAAGGCTAAGGAGTCTTGTATGAACCTATTAGGGACAACAGCGAAGATGTCGTCAACATATCTGTGCCAAACTTTAAATATGTATGGAAAGGAAGTTGTTATGTGTGTTTCTAAGTAGCTCATAAATAAATCTGCCAAGAAGGGTGAAAGTGGGTTGCCCATGGTTAGACCAGTTCTATCAACAACCAACTGGTCTAACCATGGGCAACCCGCTTTCACCCTTCTTGGCAGATTTATTTATGAGCTACTTAGAAACACACATAACTTCCTTTCCATACATGTTTAAAGTTTGGCACAGATATGTTGACGACATCTTCGCTGTTGTCCCTAATAGGTTCATACAAGACTCCTTAGCCTTACTAAACCTACAGAACCAATCAATAAAATTCACCATAGAAATAGAAAAAGAAGGCATGCTACCATTTTTAGACCTAAAAATCATCAGAGAACAAAAGAACCTAACCTTTGGCATATACAGGAAGCCAACACACTCTACTAATTACATAAAAAATAAGAGTTTCAATCCAACCACACACAAACATGCAGTACTAAACAGCCTAACACATAGACTGATATATACCCCCTTAAATAAAAAAGAATACCAGTTAGAATACCAGCATATAGTAGACACAGCAATACATAATGGGTACAACAAAGCAACTATTGACAAAAAAATTGCAAAATTCAAACGACAGATGCACATCAGAAACACAACAAATCTCAGCCAGCAAGATAAAGAGCTAAAGTTCAAGAAATTCACATACCACCCAGGATCATTTCACAAATTTAAGAAGATTTTCATGAAACATAACATCAGCCTAGCTCCACAGAACAAATTTAACATAGAGAAATTACTTTGTAACAAGTTAAAAGACCCCATTCCACAAGACAAAAAAGCTGGAATCTATAAAATCAATTGTTCAGATTGCAATAAAGTATACATAGGTAAGACAAAAAGAAACTTAGAAAAAACTAGGCTAAAGGAGCACATGAGATGTATTAAATACAAACAAATGGACAAATCTGCAGTTTCACACCATTTTTGGATCACTAATCACAACATCAAACCCAATATTACATTAGTCAAACCAGCCAAATTTACAGCCGAATTAGATGCATAGGAGATCACCATTCTAAAACACAACACACATCTAATGAATTTTGATTTGCCGCCACCAAATCCTCTCTGGAAGTACATTTCTCCACCACAAGATGCCACCACAGGATCCAGTCCAAAAAACGGAAACACCAACAACAGGGGCCAGTCGAATTAACTTCTGAGGATGGGAACAACCGTTTCCCGAAACATGTTAAGTGAGTAAACTTAAGTGATGTTAGTGTAACAATTCTGACTCACCTTTAAATAAATTCAATACACATCACTGTTTCTAGCTTCTTTTCATTACAATATCAACGTAAAAGTTAGATGTTTCCCCAAACTAAAATTATGGCTGCTTTCCTAATAAAGTCTTATATTATAATTGTTTAGTATAATTATGTTCATAATGGCATTTGTTAATTCTATTTAATAAATAAATTCTGATGTGCCAACAATATGCTGCTTTCTTATGTAAAATTGCATTTATTAAATAGTAAAAAATATCCAATCCTCTCTATAATTGGCGACTGACTTCTGTTTTCAATTTGGTTACAGGGAATAAAGTAAATGTTACTAACACAATAACCACATACTATTTTTCTTCTCAAGCAAAATGCCTATTTTCAGATAATGGAATATAAAAGACTAGCGCATCACTTCCAATACATTCTAACTAGTAAATGCAGGTGCTGAATTAGTCACTGTACCATAAAGTATGTCTGAAAGAGCAATTCCTTGGTAAATGAGTAAGTTGCAGACCCATGAAGGCAATGTTATTATCATTTAACTGAGAGTATCAAATGCTTGTACCACAATAAAGTGTGCACAATTCAGCAAAAAGCACTAATAGACAAAAAACTACAATTTAAAAAGAATACTGTTTTAAGATACACCAATATGGAAATTTAATTTTTTTTTTGTTTAAAGCATAAATTACCTGTCATGCAAATATGCACATAGACTGTTTAATGCATTATAGTGTTTTTATTTGTTTTTTAATTTTCCATCAAATTTCTTATTTGCTAAAATTGATTGATTATGAAGTACTGCTTGTTATGTCTTCAAATTTTCTACAATTTGATCAAAAAATGGATTAGGTTGTAATTTGGTGACCAAAACACTTTTAACCTAATATTTAAGGCTTAACACTCACTTGGTATCATTCATAAGGCAAGAATATAAAATATTAATCTTTTTGTGGTATGGGGTTGATGTATCTGCCTAACATACTGGGCAGCCTGATTTTGAATCTTGGTTAGAGTTGCCTGGATAGTTTTTTCTTACCCTAAGGGGTAACTATAAGCTCTATCTCCATGGACTGAATTGAACATCATTCCACCCATTTCATTGATTGTGCAATAAACCTGCTGGTTAAAGGATGTTAAAATCAAGGCTAAACTATATTGTGGTTAAGGCTTATTGTGAATACTGTTTCTTAAAACTGAAAATTTCACGAGAGTAATATCCTCATCTAACCCTTAAAAATAACTTTATCTGCTTTGTATACACAAAGAAAAATCTTACCTACAGCCAAAAACTTGTCTCTTAATTCTGCTACATATGTCACTGATGTCACCCTCTAGCTGTGTACGGTTTCTAAATGTACAAACAAAATGCTGCCAACATATGAATAGCAAACACTGCTAATGCGAGCACAGCAAGCATGTGTTGCTTAACAATATGTATGATTCACTATTTAAATATGTTTAAGTTTCTGAATTGAGGGAAAGTTAGCCTTAGTCAGTTTTTTTTTTACTTTCACTACTATGTATAGTAAGTATTGCATCCTACCCAAAATATCGAGATTTCACCAGAAATACATGTTCTGAGGTGCCCTCAATCCAAAAAAGCATTTTTGGAAGAGAGAGAGAGAGTGAGAGTGTGTGTGTGTGTGTGTGCGCGGGTGCGTGCGTGTGTGTGAACATAACTCAAGAACAAAAGTTGCATAAATACCAAACCTGGTATTTAGATTCAATATTGTCCAAAGATGCAACACAAAATTTTTCAACAAAATCCCCTCAACCCAAACTACCCTTTGCATGTAACATTTTTTTGAATTTTTTATTTTCTAAAACATGGCTGTAATGATTTTGATAAAATACCATGTATTTGAGATATTTACATGACAAATAATATGTACATCTTGAATTTTTGGGGAATAGCCTATGAAGTTCTTTTCATTCAGAGGGAATTTTGTATAATCTTGTACAACTGTTGAATGTTAAGCAAGACAACCTGCTAGACAAAAAATGTATTTTTCTTTAAAAAAGACAATTTAAAATAAATTTTTTGTGGAATAAGCTGTTTCTGAGATATCCATTATTAAAGGTTCGAACTGTTCATTTTTTGGTCATTCCTCTTAAAGTTCTTTCAACATTCAGTTGTTTCTTGCGACTATATGGGAAAAGTATGGAATTTTAAGGCCAGCATTTAGCATCCAGTTCTTAAACATTTGACTGTCGCTGTTCCTTTGTATCTATAATGAAATGTGTAATGTAGCTATTTCTGCAAAGGTTTATTTAGATTAAAATGTAGTAGGTATAAAAATAAGCTTTAGTAAGAATAGTTTGTATACCCATTAATAAGCGATAGAGGGTATAGAAAGTCATGTGAATGTAACACATACATCAGATTTTTTTTTATATAAACTTGAGTTAATTACCAACCGGTGGTTACACCAAAGCATGCTAACAATGTTCCTTATTATATAACTTAGGTTTCTGAATTCACGAAATGTTAGCCTTAGGTCACGTTAAATATATATATATGCTCAGGTTAATTACCATACTTTATATCAGCGGGAAGCGAAAGCGTAGAAGCTAAATATCACCAACCCGCGGATTTCGCTTCTGATTTAAGTTGGCAGTTAGCATCGCGTATGTGCAGTGGCAACATGATCGATGTTTAATACAGCCAGGCAGCAAATCTACAGGAGACGACATTCATTCCTAAGATATTTAAACTTAGCTTCCCTATCTGCTCCGGTACTTAATACGCCCATGTTCCAGTTTTAGACGCATAGATCCTACAGCTACGCTTTGCGGCTTAGGGTCGTCAACGTTGGGCTACGCTCCGTTTTCCGGAGTACATAGGCACGCTTACCCGGTATTTGTATAACTTTAGTCTTATATTTTAACACATTTTAAATACGGCTGCAAATAAGTTAAGCGAAAAAAATGTTACTTTATATATAACTGTTTTTCCTCTTCTGGGTTTGGTTTGTTGTATTCTAAGAGTCACTTTTGTAATTTTTTCATAATGCTTCAACCAGTTTTGACAAAAATCCTCCTTGTTTTTGCACTTTGAACGTAGAAAGGCCTCGTAATGATCTGGAGATCCAATGAAATTAATTATTTTGGTTTCCGGAGGAAATAAATGCTGAAAGAGATTATATGCACTAGTTAGTTGCATTTACAATCAGTTTGGCATATGCATTCCAATTAGGGTATAATTCTCCATAGCAATACCTTAAACTCTTCGAAATCGCAATCCATTAATGCCTTGAAATGCAAAATTTCCACATGTTTCATATAAACACAGAACAGCAAACTATTAGAAGTGCAACTCTCGTGCGATCGCAGCGTGAGTAGTGATCTGGGATGGAACTAAACTATGAAAAATCGTGCTCTCGGATGATGACGTCACACGTAGCTACTACAGCTGTATTTTTCATACCTGCCTAGCTGTCTACTCAGCTGATCATATGTTCCAATATTGTATCGCTACTGACGACGTACAAAGTTAATTACGTGAGCTTCAATAATCGTGATTTCACTTGGAGTTATTCATATTTCTTTTTAAAGGAGTCGATTAAAGCTCACATAAAATAGCTTGTCACTGTCATCTGTAGCAATACAATATTAGAACACAATTATGATCAGTTGAACACCTCACAGCTAGGCTAGTATGAAAAACACAACTGTTTATTCCTGTGTAACTTATTAAATTATCCAATAGTCGGCACATACATTGCTTTTTATATAATATTATTGGGGTTAATAGTGGTTGCTGAATGTTTCTATGTCATAATACATAATGGTCACATTTAAATTTTTGAGAGTGAATGAGATCCAGCACCTTGCAATAATTTCTTCTGCATGCTTCATAGTAAAATCTTTTGCACTTAAACTGCCTCCATGGTTTGTTTGAACTTCCAACCAACAGTAGGATGTGGAATTTGACAGGAAAATTGGAAGAATAACACAGATTTGACACTTGTTATTTTATTCTACTCTAGATAGCGCAATACAATTTGACATGAATAACTTAATTCCATTTCCTACAAAGAAACTTCTGCACACATTATATGCAATAGTGTAGCTATTGTTTGTCATTCACTAAATTGCTATTAGCAGTGCAATAAATGTCATTAGCAAGTTTCACCACACCATTTAACACTATTAATGTCATTGTCACTCTCTGTGCTCTGACTTGAAGCACCATCACTGGACACAAATAGCCACAACTTAACTCCAACTTTCCATTGTGTATATCCTAGAATTAAATAGAACACACATGTTTAAACTACCCTTAAAAGTAGGTTTCTGAAAAGAGAAATTACTTACATTAAGGAAAAATTTGTGGTTACAAACACCTTGTGATTATATTACACACTATCCACTGTAAACCAGAGTTCTCTCTGATGTAAACAAAGCATATGCTTCCTCTTGTCTTGAAACTAAGCACTACGCTTATGCCAATGTAAATAGTTTCTTAAACGTATTGTGTCATGAAACATTGGAGTAGGAAAGGTATAGAACTACACATTTTATTGTGATTATTGTAAGAACTCATTGTTAAAGGTTATGGATATATGGTAATTGTTAAGAGATTACAAAATATGATTTTCTTAATTCTACCTGCTATTGCATTAACAATCAAAGAGTATCTTTTTGTTAATTACCAACTGTATGAATGGCTGCTATTCTCTTGCCTATATGAGAAATGCAGTAATGAATTCGCAGCGGTGCTATCTGAGTACCAAAAAACTCTTTGCATAACACAGGAAATATGATAAGCAAACAGTCATTCATAATACGCTCGCACTCATATGCTCAGCTCAGGTCAAATCTTCGATTTTATCAGTTAGTGTTTGAGTTGCCATGACAAAGGAAGAAGTGCATAGTGTGAATAAGCTGTTTTAACACAAAACTGGGAAACCGTTAAAAAGTGGCAAAAAAGTTGCAGGATATAGTGCTAAATAAAGAAGGAAATAACACTTTTTATTGTAATACCACCACCACTTTGTGTTACTTGAACAAAATAAAATTCAGTATATGCAAAGGATCCATGGATCTTTTCATTGAAGGTTCAATGAATCACATCTTTTGAAGGATCCTTCGAACTGTTATTTATAGTGAAATTTTAAACACTTTTCATTAAAAAAATTACTAAGCTTCTGTGAATTCAGAAAACTAATGCTTATATATATATATAAATAAACAAACCTAATGCTAACCTTCCATAAATTCAGAAACCTAAGCTTATATAAAAAAAACTAACCTCCCATAGTAACTTGGATGCAATGTGCTGTATATGAAAAGCATTTAAAATACTCAGTGTGTTAAAATGTTCACTATAAATAACAGATCAAAGGATCATTCAGAAGATCCAATTCATTGAAAAGATTCATAGAACCTTCACTGAAAAGAGCCATGGGTTGTTTGCATATACACAATAGTGGATGAGTATATACAATCAGACAAAAAATTCAATGCCATGCCTGAGATTCAAACCAGCAATCTTTAACTTGCCATACCACTGCTCTGCCATCTAAGACTTTCTCTACTCACAGTAAGCTATTTTCATAAGTATTCTACAAATGATTCATCATATATCGTGATCAACTTCATGTTTATCATATGTGTAAACTTAAAAGGCTTCAATACATTTAAAAAATATTAAATGCCCATTACTTCAAAACCTTTGATTTTTGCACAAAAACAACACGATCATTTAAATGCCTATACATTTCTTATAATATCCTGCAACTTAATTACTAATGCACAATGTATCTTTAAGGGAAGGATTTTGTATCATCAAAATTGCTACAAAGTTTAAATGGTAGAAAACAGACACGAAAGATTGAAACCACTTTGGAATTTCAAAGCCTCAGAACACATACTGAAGCTGCTAATTTCACTCAAAACAAACACTTGTTATTCTTGGAAACAAATGCTTTTGAGCATCTGTAATAACAGATTACAAGGACATTGTCAAAAAAGCTACCAGAATTTCTATTTTCATACACCATGCCCAGTTCAAAAAAGGACATAGTGGCAGTTAGATAAAAATGCCCAAAAGAGGGTGAATTACTGAAATATATGTGAATGATATCAAATATCTTTCTTCCTCTGTATTAGAAAATTTCATTTGGGCACTGTCTTAAAAAAATTATAGTATCATTGGCATGCTATCCTTGACAGCTAGTGTGTCAGTCCACCAATAATCCTACATTTTTAATTATACAAGAGTATCACTCGCATGATCTGCATCTATGTGTTTGAATATTAGCACAGTAACATGCTAATTAATTTGCATTAAAGGTTGATTTTACCTTACCTACTTTTGGCTGTGATCTCCACCCATCAATTATGAAGTGCAAACACGAAAATTAATCGTATATTCCACTGTCTGGATGACTCACAATATCTGAAAAGTAAATCAGGACAATATAAAATTCAGCAACACTAAGAAGCTCTTAAAAACTTAACCTTTCATTCAGCACTCTCATGCTGGAAACTTAATAACATACCTTCAGATTCTATGTCACCATTCGGGACTCGAACCACAACACTGGAAGGAATGTAAATCGTAGGCGTATCCCCTCTGTCTGGACGGCTCAATGTATCTGAAAATTAATTCGTTATATAAAAATGTTGCAATATACAGTAACCTATCAGTTTTCTACCTCATTCTACGAATATCACTGAAGTTAATAGAAAATACCAATATTACAACAAATATACATTCAATCAGAAATAGCGTAAACGTATGATTACCGTCTCGCCTTTGTTCCTGGTGAAAATCACTGAAATCACAGGGGTGATGGTGGTATTGGCTAAGTGGAAACCGAGGGCACTAACTCCCCACATGGACACGGTGTGTCACTAGTTGTACTTTTGCGGGAAAGGCGAATTTTCTGATTGGCTGTTTCAAGTTTCGACGTTCGTAACGAACTAAATTGCAGGCACGAAGAAAGGGACCATGTTGGATTTTTATAGCTGGAAGTTTTCGTCCGAAGTTTTTTCACCAGGAACAAAGCCGAGACGGTAATCATACATTTACGCTATTTCTGATTGAATATATATTTGTTGTAATATTGGTATTTTCTATTAACTTCAGTGATATTCGTAGAATGAGGTAGAAAACTGATAGGTTACCGTATGTTGCAACATTTTTATATAACGAATTAATTTTCAGATACATTGAGCCGTCCAGACAGAGGGGATACGCCTACGATTTACATTCCTTCCAGTGTTGTGGTTCGAGTCCCGAATGGTGACATAGAATCTGAAGGTATGTTATTAAGTTTCCAGCATGAGAGTGCTGAATGAAAGGTTAAGTTTTTAAGAGCTTCTTAGTGTTGCTGAATTTTATATTGTCCTGATTTACTTTTCAGATATTGTGAGTCATCCAGACAGTGGAATATACGATTAATTTTCGTGTTTGCACTTCATAATTGATGGGTGGAGATCACAGCCAAAAGTAGGTAAGGTAAAATCAACCTTTAATGCAAATTAATTAGCATGTTACTGTGCTAATATTCAAACACATAGATGCAGATCATGCGAGTGATACTCTTGTATAATTAAAAAATGTAGGATTATTGGTGGACTGACACACTAACTGTCAAGGATAGCATGCCAATGATACTATAACTCTTTTAAGACAGTGCCCAAATGAAATTTTCTAATACAGAAGGAAGAAAGATATTTGATATCATTCACATATATTTCAGTAATTCACCCTCTTTTGGGCAATTTTATCTAACTGCCACTATGTCCTTTTTTTGAACTGGGCATGGTGTATGAAAATAGAAATTCTGGTAGCTTTTTTGACAATTAATGTCCTTGTAATCTGTTATTACAGATGCTCAAAAGCATTTGTTTCCAAGAATAACTGAAGTGTTTGTTTTGAGTGAAATTAGCAGCTTCAGTATGTGTTCTGAGGTTTTGAAATTCCAAAGTGGTTTCAATCTTTCGTGTCTGTTTTCTACCATATAAACCCTGTATCAATTTTTATGATACAAAGTCCTTCCCTTAAAGATACATTGTGCATTAGTAATTAAGCTGCAGGATATTATAAGAAATGTATAGGCATTTAAATGATCGTGTTGTTTTTGTGCAAAAATCAAAGGTTTTGAAGTAATGGGCATTTAATATTTTTTAAATGTATTGAAGCCTTTTAAGTTAACACATATGATAAACATGAAGTTGATCACGATATATGATGAATCATTTGTAGAATACTTATAAAATAGCTTACTGTGAGTAGAGAAAGTCTTAGATGGCAGAGCAGTGGTATGGCAAGTTAAAGATTGCTGGTTTGAATCCCAGGCATGGCATTGAATTTTTTGTCTGATTGTATATACTCATCCACTATTGTGTATATGCAAACAACCCATGGCTCTTTTCAGTGAAGGTTCTATGAATCTTTTCAATGAATTGGATCTTCTGAATGATCCTTTGATCTGTTATTTATACTGAACATTTTAACACACTGAGTATTTTAAACGCTTTTCATATACAGCACATTGCATCCAAGTTACTATGGGAGGTTAGGTTTTTTTATATAAGCTTAGGTTTCTGAATTTATGGAAGGTTAGCATTAGGTTTGTTTATTTATATATATATAAGCTTAGTTTTATGAATTCACAGAAGCTTAGTAATTTTTTTAATGAAAAGTGTTTAAAATTTCACTATAAATAACAGTTCGAAGGATCCTTCAAAAGATGTGATTGATTGAACCTTCAATGAAAAGATCCATGGATCCTTTGCATATACTGAATTTTATTTTGTTCAAGTAACATAAAGTGGTGGTGGTTTTACAATAAAAAGTGTTATTTCCTTCTTTATTTAGCACTATACCCTGCAACTTTTTTGCCACTTTTTAACGGTTTCCCAGTTTTGTGTTAAAACAGCTTATTCACACTATGCACTTCTTCCTTTGTCATGGCAACTCAAACACTAACTGATAAAATCGAAGATTTGACCTGAGCTGAGCATATGAATGCGAGCGTATTATGAATGACTGTTTGCTTATCATATTACCTGTGTTATGCAAAGAGTTTTTTTGCTACTCAGATAGCACCGCTGCGAATTCATTGCTGCATTTCTCATATAGGCAAGAGAATAGCAGCCATCCATACAGTTGGTAATTAACAAAAAGATACTCTTTGATTGTTAATGCAATAGCAGGTAGAATTAAGAAAATCATATTTTGTAATCTCTTAACAATTACCATATATCCATAACCTTTAACAATGAGTTCTTACGATAATCACAATAAAATGTGTAGTTGTATACCTTTCCTACTCCAATGTTTCATGACACAATACGTTTAAGAAACTATTTACATTGGCATAAGCGTAGTGCTTAGTTTCAAGACAAGAGGAAGCATATGCTTTGTTTACATCAGAGAGAACTCTGGTTTACAGTGGATAGTGTGTAATATAATCACAAGGTGTTTGTAACCACAAATTTTTCCTTAATGTAAGCAATTTCTCTTTTCAGAAACCTACTTTTAAGGGTAGTTTAAACATGTGTGTTCTATTTAATTCTAGGATATACACAATGGAAAGCTGGAGTTAAGTTGTGGCTATTTGTGTCCAGTGATGGTGCTTCAAGTCAGAGCACAGAGAGTGACAATGACATTAATAGTGTTAAATGGTGTGGTGAAACTTGCTAATGACATTTATTGCACTGCTAATAGCAATTTAGTGAATGACATACAATAGGTATACTATTGCATATAATGTGTGCAGAAGTTTCTTTGTAGGAAATGGATTTAAGTTATGTCAAATTGTACTGCGCTATCTAGAGTAGAATAAAATAACAGGTGTCAAACATGTGTTATTCTTCCAATTTTCCTGTCAAATTCCACGTCCTACTGTTGGTTGGAAGTTCAAACAAACCATGGAGGCAGTTTAAGTGCAAAAGATTTTACTGTGAAGCATGCAGAAGAAATTATTGCAAGGTGCTCTCTCAAAAATTTAAATGTGACCATTATGTATTATGACATAGAAACATTCAGCAACCACTATTAACCCCAATAATATTATATAAAAGGCAATGTATGTGCCGACTGTTGGATAATTTAATAAGTTACACAGGAATAAACAGTTGTGTTTTTCACACTAACCTAGCTGTGAGGTGTTCAACTGATCATAATTGTGTTCTAATATTGTATTGCTACAGATGACAGTGACAAGTTATTTTATGTGAGCTTTAATCGACTCCTTTAAAAAGAAATATGAATAACTCCAAGTGCAATCACGATTATTGAAGCTCACATAATTAACTTTGTACGTCGTCAGTAGCGATACAATATTGGAACATATGATCAGCTGAGCAGACAGCTAGGCAGGCATGAAAAATACAGCTGTAGTAGCTACGTGTGACGTCATCATCCGAGAGCACGAGTTTTCATAGTTTAGTTCCATCCCAGATCACTACTCACGCTGCGATCGCCCTCGTGTTTCCAACGTTTTACACGAGAGTTGCACTTCTAATAGTTTGCTGTTGTGCCTGAAATTTAGTTCGTTACGAACGTCGAAACTTGAAACAGCCAATCAGAAGATTCGCCTTTCCCGCAAAAGTACAACTAGTGACACACCGTGTCCATGTGGGGAGTTAGTGCCCTCGGTTTCCACTTAGCCAATACCACCATCACCCCTGTGTGTAGTACCACAGAACCAGTGTTGCCAGGTCTGCCGAAGTAAAAGCAGAATATCTGGTTTAAAAGAAGTAGGAGATAGCAGTAGATTTCACTTAACCGGCAAATTCACTTTGTGTATACATATTTATGGCATTATTATTATTGTATTATTATTATTATTATTATTATTATTATTATTATTATTACAGATAATCTTCGAGCCCCTATATTCGATATTAAATTTTCCATAATACTAATTAAAATTGGCATAGCGCTCACTATTTATGTCGATCCTTCTGTAGTGCACACAGTAGTAGTTTAGGATCCAATTATGTACACATTATTGTCAATCACTGTCATACATGTCACACTTGACTTTCTGCAACATTGAGCTTGAAATTGCAAAAGAATGGCACTCTGAATCCGACACAATTCTGCTTGCATGTAAAAAACTGCACATTGTTTTGATTGACAACCGATTCCTTACTTTTGTTTTCATCAGATTTATAGTTGAAAAAAATCGTTCCACTGTAGCACTAGAATGGAGAAGACTCATAAGGCACCAGATAAATTTGGAAAAAAGAGGGAAAACATGTTTTGAATCGGCATATTTCTATTTCTTTACTTGGGTCCAAAATTCTTGCACTTTAGCGTCACTACCACGCAATGTCAGTGTTGCGCAGCAGCCTCCATTCTTTATCTGTTTGTTGAATTTCTTCCGGTTTCACCAAATTAGGAAAACAAGAAGCAAGTGGTGCAATTGACTGTACTATTTGGATTTTAGCTGGTTCTAACACTTCTAACAATGTAAGAAGGGGATCGCTTAATGAAAAACGGCTTAGTATCTGGTGAACCGACTCAATTTAAAACTCAACGCAGCGTACTTTGAGAACTTGTACATGTTTGTCCGGCAGGAATGATTTTGTCAGAGATATTTGGATTTTGGCACCAAAATACATGTTTTCCACAGGAAGAAATACTCTAGGATCCCTGTATTCAATTTTATCTATTTCAGTGGACTTCAAATGTTCAGGTTTAATGTAGCAGTCAATGAGAGTTCGCAAAGCAGAAACAACACCAGCTTTCAGGTTGTGGATTTGGGGTTCTTCGCTTTGCATTTGCTTATTTAAACCGTTAAAAATAAGTAAAACATACTGAAAGAACTCCAGATATCTTGTTGTATGGTTATTTCAGCTTGTTGAGAATTACCTCAGTTGCTTGAAGTTTTCCTTCGAAAGAAGCATGGGTGAAGTAAAGAATAAGAGCACCATACTGCTCTAATATACGAGAAACGACTAACTCGAGAGATAACCACCGTGTTTGGCTTGGTTGTAGTTTGTGTGGCTTAGTGTTCACAAAAGTTTGAAACTCTTGGAGAGCTTCTACAGGCTTTGCACTTGCATGGAAAAAATTGAAGATATCGCGAACCAGATCTTCTGGTTCTCGCGGAAGTTTAGTGCAAGCATAGGATGAACATAAGTTGAATGAATGACAAACACAATGAAAATGACAAACATAATGACAATGTCATTATAAACAAGTATGGTATATCATTCTTTAGAAGAACAGATAAAGAATGTCTTTTACCCATCATAACACTAGCTCCATTTGCGGCTAATCCAATGAGATTGTCTTTATAAAGAATATTCCTAGAAACAAGAGTTTACCACACTGTGGTACAAGTTAATTGCATTAGCATTACTAACAGATATCAGATCAAAAAATGAATTTAAAACCCTACCAATACCAGAATCAAACCGAACAGCCAAACACAAATGTTTAGAAGAACTAATGTCTGTAGATTTATCCATAATTAGAGAAAAATTATGTTCTCTCAGCATTGCATATAGCATTTCTTTACTTTATAGACCCAAAACATTATTAAGAATAGCTGTTGCTTTTGTTCGAGAACAGGTTATCCTTTTTGCAATTTCAAAATCAGGACATATTGATTTAATTAGAGAGGGCAGATGTTCCATGACATTAAAAGAAATATTATGTTATGCTAGAAAAGCCACAAGACGAATTTCTGCTTCTTTTACTTTGGTAGTTAATGTGGTGGACTGATGTGCAAATTATAGAATTTTCTGTCCAATTAGCCGTTTAGCACACTGAATATGTTTCTCTGTTGTTACATGTCTCTCCAAACAGTTTTACCACCTGATGCAATATTTATATTATAATCACACACTTTGCAAAATGCAAAATTAGGCCCCCTTTTAGAAGGTGCTAACCAGCCACTAAACTTATCTTCTTGCTCCCACTCAGCGTTGTTGTTTTGACTCTACTTCTGTTTCTTACTCATGTTCAGTTAACACCGTAACACACAGCGTAGTTAAACTATATATAAGCACACGCACTTTAATTTACACTAGCAAATTAGAACGCTGGCAGTAATGTTTTTCTGTTTGTTCTTAAGCCTCAACTGCAACGCAACTGAAAAATTAATTTAGATTTTGTCACAGTAATATTATTATTTAATTTGTTAAACCAAACACAGGCAATCTGCAACTGTTATGCTAGGGGATGTGGAAAGAGGATGGAACAAACTAAAGGCATCAGCGATAAGTCTCTGTGGGATAAATAGACGCTTATTCTAAATAATGCACGTGTATGCACATAAACACCCAAGATTTACTGCCAGTATAAACTGAAGCGAGAAGCATAAACGCAGTTGGTAAATAACAAGTAGCCTAAATAAGCTACCGGGAACGTCAATATCTGTATACCATCCAGTTACTATGAGGAAAGTAGGCTTGAGAAATTTCTCCGGAGTGTGATGAATATGTTATTGTTTATTCATTATCCAAGAATCCGGTTTAAAAGTGTATATATTTTCCCTCCACTTTCTTATCTATCATAGTTTTTCCAATAGCAAGTTCCCTTACGATAACGCAACCCAGATATGATATAATGTTTATGTATACAAGTGATTATGAAATGAATCACTCATTTTTATACACGAGTAGAAGTGCCTTGCATAATAAAAACGTCCAGAAGAGCGATTTCTGCGATCTTAAGGGAAAACAAAGTTTAAAAATTATAAATAAGTAAAAAGCAGGGGATTTTGAGGTTCGCTCGTGTTTTAACAGTAGAGCAGTAGATTTGCAAAAAAGCAGGAAATCTCCTGCAAAATCAGTAGACATGGCAACCCTGCACAGAACACCAAAGTATAGTTGATTGTTCCAGTTTACGCTCAGATGATGGAATGGAATAGTCATTCAAGAAGGCAGTGAAATTCTAACCAATGGGAGCTGGAGAGGTGGACCTAAACATACGTTTACTTTCTCTATTACGTATAGTAAGTAGGGGAATTATTGTATTCCACCCAAAAATTCGGTACCGAAATTTCACCAGAAATGTATCTCAATGAAAGACATCCAGTAAACATTAAATACAAAGATAATATTTTAAAAACCCTACTTGAAGGAATGACGAGTGCAAAAAAGCCATAAATCTTAGAAAAAACACTATTAAGAAAGTAAGATAGAAAACAGATCACTGGAAAATTACCTTAGCATGAAAAGAGAGGTTGCTACTGCTAAACTTGTTCGCAATCTATATAAAAGGAAATGATGGTATGAATATTGCAACAGTACACATTATGAAGGGAAGCCTATTTCACAAATTTGGAAAGCTGTAAAATTTTTCAGTACCTAATAATGTAAAGTATAGCTGTAACCCTATATAATTCAAGTTGGACCCTCAAAATAAATTTATGAATATATCCTTCCTTCAAAAGCAACTTCAAATATTGATTCAGAAATTTTGAGTTATGAAGAATCCATGTATGGATAGGTATGAAGGAAATCGATCAAGCTATTAAAATAAATGAAATCTCCCAAATCATTAAGATTCGCAAAAATACCTATCCTGGGCCTCAGCAAATATTTTATAAGATGATGAAAACATTTCCAATAGAATAATTAAATCTATTAGCTAGAGGTTATAACTTTGTGTTTTTCAACAATTCATTCCTGAAGAATGACAAAACATTTATATCATTCCTAAACCAGGGAAAAGTTTATTTGAGGTTAACAACTATAGACCTACTGCTTTGCCATGCGTATTCAGGAAAATATTTGAAAATACCTTGTGCAAAAGTATTAATTTTTATCTAGAGGCACATTATTTTATGATCTAGAAATCAGCAGGTTTTCAGAAATTGTACACGTAACGGTCTGAAATCCAAACAGCATTTAACAATAACGAAGTTGTATAAAATCTAAGCTTACATATTCCACGTGCTTATGATTTAGTGGTAACCTCGATTGTGATTAAGGATTTAATAAAGCTGAATTTTTCTTCACATTACATTTGGATTGTGTATTTATTACTCAAAGATAGAGATATCTGTTCATTCTAAATTTAATAAACACATAGAAAAACTTGTTATATCTTACCTCAGGGTTCATCCGTTAGTCCAATTTTATATGTGATTTACACTGTCAACGTTTGTAAGTTTATTGGAAATCACTTTAACTATCGTATGTATGCTGGTGTTCTATTTTTACTCTGCTATTACATGCTCCAAGCTAATAAATCATAATTCAGAAAATAAGGTTAATGATCGAACAGAATTTTTCAAGAACTTTGGATTAGATATTAATGTTCCAAAGTCAAAACGAATTGTCTTCAAGAAGGGTAAAATGGTGTGCAACATTAATTTAGAAATAGAAGGTCATAATCTGACAACAAGCTCTCAGCCCATGTTTTAGGAGTCACTTTGGACTACAGATTGACATGGAAACATCCCTTCAACAATATTATAAGTAAACGTAAAAATATATACGTTCTTTGAAATATATCACAGGAAAAAATTGGTGCCCCATCCTACGTCCTATACGTACTGTACAACAACCTAGTAAAATCCATGACGGAATATGTAACATTAGTTTACTATTACTACTTTAAAATTTTCCCTTAAAAAATTAGATTCAGTTATATACAATATTCTTGGTATTTTTTTAAGCATACAATCTAAGCCTAACGGGTACCCAATATTTATTTAGATAATTTGAAACCTGCCCGTATCCTTAAAGGTGAAAGATCATGGCCATAAAGTTTGTTGGTGAGATTGTCATTAATTGTGAACACATTCTTATCGAGAAATTAAAGGTATTATCCCTTTCTAAGGCCGTGGGAAGTATCCTACCCGCTTGCATTTCCATTTTATCATGGCCACGGGAAGCCTGATTAACACCTCCAGTACGTGCTGGCTTTAGCGGAAACGGCGACAAAACCGGAAATTAATTGAACGCATCACAGTATTGCTTCTGTGAGGTCACAGAGGAAAAAGAAAATGGCAGAAGTTTGAAGGGGGCGTAAAGGTCTCGCCAGGGATATTGGCGTTTGACCAACAGTGCTATCCAGTCAGCCAGCCCCCTGATGTTTCAATACACGTAGCACGTATTCTTGTGCAAGTAGTACGTGGTTCCTTCTGTTATGTTCCTTCCGTCTCAACTTGCAGCATTATTCGAGCTGCAGCTCCGTATGTGCCATACATCTATGCGGTAAATGATTCGCATCGTAGATTTCCATTAAAATTTTCACATACCAAAATCCGTGCCGTGACCTATAGGTGTTTCTGCTATCTTTTCCGTACTATATAGGAAGCTTGTGCATGGCACTTTTGACACTGGTTTTATTGGGTTGGAGAGTTCTAATACTTCAAAATATACACGTAAATCAAGATGATAAGATAAATTATTATTTATGCAAACTAATTATCTAAATATCAATTATGTATCGAAATAGGAATTGTCAAGATTCGGGCAATTTTTTTTTAGCGATTTCTCTGATGGAAGTTTACAATAACTAGAGGCATAAATATAGCTTTTAATGTGGCAAACTTTATTGTTTTATTAATTTTAGGTTACTTCATAACATTATAAATGCAATGCAATAAAATTACAAATTTTAGGTTATAAATATAATACGACATATAATTGCATATAATACGACAAACATGTTTTATATCGTCAGTTGTCTTATCATATTGTACTGCAAATATTACAGTAACGAGTTACTAAGAACGTTGCAGCTTTTTGATTATGTTGAATAAATATTTTTATGGATGTTTATAGATTTTATTTGCTTTCCTTCACAGAAATGTTTCCAAGAAAAAAACTAACAACTGAGGAAGCACTTGAACTGTTTTACTCATTGCCAAGTGATCTTGATGATTCTAATTTAGAGCCAAATTCGGGAGCAGTGGAGGAATTTGCTTCAGTTGAGGCAGAAGAGCTGACCCTAAATTTTACACCAGTAGCTATCAATGCAGAAGCAGAAGATTTTTATGTTGAAGACATTGATTGCGGAAATGACATTGCTGAAGACTGATCTGAGGACACAAGTATGTTACGTTTAGAAAATTTTAGTCTAAACTCAGAAGTAACCATCACAAATGTGCTCACCATAACTTATTCCGAAATTGATTATTTTGCTCAAATCCTCAAAGATGACTTTTTTCATCGTATTGTTTCTAAAACCAATCCATATGCTACCCAGGTAAATCCTAAAAGAAGATAAGGACGTATTGTAATTGGCATCACGAAATTGGTTAGAAATTTCCATAGAATATCTCAAGGCCTGGATTGACATGCATAACTTCATGGGCATTTTTGTGTTGCCTCAGACAACTACTAGAGTTCAGATCCTGGTCTTGGATAGCCTTTTATTTATAAGATAATGATATACAAGCGTTTCAAGAAAATAACGATAAACCTTCACATAAATAATAATGACACGAATCCCCAAAGAGGCTATCCAGGCCATGATTAGCTCCACAAAGTGCGTCCGCTTATTGAATGTTTGAATTACTCAATAAATGAGGCGTGGCCGTGGATAAGAATATGATAGCATTCAAAGGGAGGTCAACACTGAAACAGTAGGCCCCAAAGAAGCCAATCAAGAGGGGATATAAAGTCTGGTGCCTTGCTGATGCAGACTGGATATATCTAAAAAATAGATATTTATACAGATACATCTAGTGATGAGACACCACGGGACACTGCGTGGGCGAGTTGTTCTGAACCTAACAGAAAAACTGAGTGGACCATCCCCCGTGGACTTTGATAATTTCTGTACCACCTTCAGACTAATGGAGCAACTACTGCAAAGAGGAATCTACACTGTACGCTCAAATAGAAAAGGACTTCCAGCCTTCATAAAGGAAAAGGATTTATTACGGAGGGGAGAATTTCGGTTCCAGTGCAAGAGCAACAATTCTCAAGTGGAAAGACAATAAAGCTATGACCATCATGAAGCTGCCCATAATAGAAGAAACACAACTATTCCTTTAAAAAATAAGGGTAGCTCAACTAGTGAGTAAGCTGTCCAACTGCATGTGTGAGAAGTTGATCACTTTGATCAGTTGAGGGAGCGGTATGCTATTGGTAGACGGTCTTTGAAATGGCAGCATATGATCTGTTATTATCTTATTCACATGGCTTTAGTCAGTGCTTTCATAATGGGGAAAGAAAATAGGAGTGATAGCTGTAGCGATCAGTTGTGCTTCAGAGTGCGATTGGCGAGGCAACTCATTGTAGAATTTTCATCCAGGAAGCGTAAAGGTAGGTCAGTAAGATTCCTTGCTAAGAAAAAAGCTGTACCAGAAGAGATAAGGCTGTCTGGGGTTGGAGACCACATGCCCGTGCTAGAAAGGATATATAGACGCTGTCGCTTTTGCTCCACCAAGGCTCATGATAAAATGGCCAGGTACATATGCAAAGCTTGCAATATTCCATTATGTATTGATCCTTGCTTTAGAAAGTTCCATGGAAAGTAACCAAAATAAAGAACTGAGAGCGAGAATTTATGGAGAAGACACAACAATCTGTTCAGTTCAGTTATACTAAAATGCATACTTTTAATTGTTTGTAGTTTTATCATAATAAAGTTCCTAAATACAACATAGGATACGTGTATTCTGTGATGTAACCTAATATTTTCCCTTGCATATTATGACCTTTCATATGGGTGGTAGAAAGTATACACTTCCCACTTTGATTTTTTTTTTAAATAGTGGAAGTATAAATTTTAAAGAAAGTTAGTGAAAAGTATATCAATAGACTATTACTATGCAGATAATAGTAACCTTTAACATTCATAAAATAAAACGGACCATAAAAGTGTTATGGGATACTTGTAATATAGTTACTAGCAGGATGAATAAACCACTCAACTTCCTTTTATATATACATTTAATAAATATTATTGTGAAAGTAACCTTCCTTACCCTCCAAAACTTCCCAGGTATCTAATTGATTGGTATATTCATCTCCAAGAATTTGATGTGGATTTACAATATTTCAAAATGAATGTTAATGACCTAAGACTAATATGCTGCATTTTATGAGGAATTCCCTAAAAATGTATGGAATTAATTTTTCGCGAGTGTTTCTAAGGATGAAAACACCTGAATAGGGGCAGCGGTATATCACCAAAATAGTAATAACCGCTGGAAAATAAAGTTTGAAAAAGATTGATTAGTATACATAGTGGGAATTATAGGCATTAGGACTCCAGTCAAATTTATTAAGGAGAAGAAATTTAAACAATGTAATTTTATTAGACTTTCTCAGTTCCCTTATGAATAGCTCTAAAGTTGGTATGGAGAAAGGACTTAATCTTCTGGAGGTCGAAATTGAATATTTCCTAAATCAGCTGATCCAAACCGAAATGAGAATAAAACTAATTTGGATACCTGTGTATAAAAATATATCAGGTGATGAAATTGCCGATATATTGGCTAATTTGATAAGGAAAGAAGGCATTAGGTCAGAAGTGCAAATTGCTATATATGATACACAAGAAAATTTTATTCGTGAGTCATTCGAGGAATGGAACAATTAAATTAAAAATGAAAAAATACAGATCAACAAGGATAATTTGTCTCCTTGGTTCCAAAAATGTAATTTAAATAGGTAAGATATTAAAATACTTACAAATTAATTTAAACAACGTTGCCTTCCTTGGTTTTTATTTGTACAAAATGGGAGTTAGTCAGGACTACTGTGAATGTGGTGAAACAGGTAGCTTAGCTCGTTCTAATATTTGTAGGGGTTGAAGCACCATTCAAGCAATTCATTGTCTTGAAAGAGATACAGAAAATGCTCTGTTAAAGCCGAAAGGGAAACTACACCCCAACGTTTCTTAGCTTTTCCAAAGCTTTCGATACGATCAATAGATCCATCATCATGATGACAAAAGTAGAAAACTTGTTCAGTATCATAAGTAGCATTCCGAGTGAAAACAGAATAGAGATAGATGATTTTTATTAATAATGATAAATAAATAAAATAAGGAGTTAGAAAAATTATTCAATTTAATAATTGATTTGCTTCTTACTTATATTAATAACATACTGCTAATTAATTTGGTTTCAATTAAACACATATAAATAAGGATATAAATATCTCCTGATGAAGATCCTTAAGGCAAACAGTGGCTGTTCCTTAGGGTGACTACTTGAGTCCCCTTCTATACAAATAACCACAGCGGACGTAATAGAGGCACTATACTTGGATAAGGTTAGGATGTACATCTATGCAGATGACATTGTGATGGCCTCACTTCAGCTGAAAATTTGCAAGTGTCTCTTCACAAACTAGCAGATTGGGCAGAGAACAATTAAATAAGTATTGCTGAAGAAAAAGTAGTATCTATAACATTTAGAAGATATGGGAAGCAAGCAGTCTTCCTTCACAGATCGAAACCTCTAGTAAAGTGACACACTTGAAATATCTGGGCGTAATTCTGCAATCAAAGGGAGACAAATTTTCATTACACATTAAAGACAGAATCAACGCAGCTACTGAAATCACAAATAATATTAAATACCTGAGAAAATTGTCATTAGAAACAACACAAAAACTGGGCAATATGAAGGTAATACTTGTCGCCACTTACGGAATAGACAACATCTGGCTATACCTCGCGAAAGAACAATTGTCAAATTTGGTGAAAATTAAAGCATCCTCTCTAATGAGAGCCCCGTGTGTCTCCAAGTATATTCCTTCACGTTTAGTGTAGGTCTTGGCAAAAGGATAATTTTGTATAGAAGAGACAAAATTAAAATCCTTACTACTAGCCACAACCAACTACAACATGATGTCGTCCTCCGTGGTGTAGGAGTACCATGCTAGCTTCTAGTTTCCGAGGTCGCGAGTTCAAACCCGGCGGAAGGCAATGGATTTTTTTTGGGCTTACAAATCCATAGCATAGTTTCCTTCGAAAGGGAAGTAAAGCCGATGTTCCCGTGTCGTAGGTTTACAGCGCGTAAAAGAACCTCAAGCCTGATAAAGAGGCCTCTGAGCAAAATTTCCGTCTTTCAAGCCTAACATAAAATGAGACACTGAAAACCATAGCAATTAAAGAGCATTCATAAGAAAAACTCAATTTAAGTTTTACAAGTTATTCACGAAGTAACGTATGTGTAAGAGAAGGAATCTGGAAAGAGTTCTTTGCAACCTGCTTTATGATGCTACAGGACTAAAACAGACCAAACTATGATCTCAGGCACGCGATGACCGGGCTCGCAGTGAATGGTTTCCATTATCTGATATGTCACAAGCAGGATCACTCAATTTAATTTTTTAACTCACCAGGATTTGAATATGTGTGTGAGCACTGCGGTGAACTATGTGACAGATACCAGGTGATATTTTGACGGCAGCGACTTGAATCACTGACAAACTTTTACTTTGCAGAAAATTGAATTAAGAAAGAAAGAAAGAAAGAAATATGTACATATACATTTTACAAATTGCTGAACCCATTCAAATGTAAATACATCACAACGTTTTGTTAATAGAGATCTAGCAACAATAACAAATGTTGCGCTTAAAATTATTATTATTATAATTATTAATAATAATAATAATAATAATAATAATAATAATAATAATAATAATAATAATAATAATAATAATTTTGCTATTTGATAATGTGCAAACATTTTTCGGACATCCAAAACTGCAGTTTTAAGATCATTTTATCACTTTTCTCCATTCTTGCCTGTTGGACCATTATCTTCCTCGATTTCCGAATTCATTTCTCGCCTTAATCTTTTCCGACTACAGGGAATACACTAAACCTACTTTTATCGCGTTTGAAGGTCATTTAACCCATTTTTCGTGGGGTTCGTAAACGTAAGGTTAACCCTAATTTTTTTTTCTGTTGAACAAAATCTAAAATTGAATTTTGAACATTCACATTTAAAATCTCATAATAATAATAATAATAATAATAATAATAATAATAATAATAATAATAATAATAAATATAGTAGTGAATTCATAAATGGTAGAGGGAGTTTTAAAACATGCCATATAGGTATATTTCACTGCGGAACAGTGCAATACTGGCTCACGCAAATTGAAATATGGCGCGTCTGCGTGCCAGTTATAAAATTGCATGAGTAAAGTTGAAATTAAGTATGAAAACAGCGTTGATTATGGCTTCACGACTTTTATAATCCTCCTTAAAAGGTAACGCAATAATTGAATTTAATTATCATACTGGCTATTAATTTAGAGCTTAAATAATTTGTAAACATTGTTTCTTGGTATTGTTTATTTGAGTTGTCTGTGTATTTGGTACCGCGCCTGAACTGAATGCTGCTTATTATTTTTGACTAGCAAGACGATAAAATTGGGCGCGGCAAATCTGCTCGTAGTGTATCCTTGTTGAAAATGCTTATAAAAGCAAAAGGAAAGCGATTGGATTACCTTAGGAGTGAGTTTAGAGTGAGTGATCTCTTCACTAATAGCAGAATGTCGAAACGTGAATCATTCGAATTTTAGACGCGCAGATCCCTCGGCTGCGCCCTGTCGTCGCTTCGCAGCCGCAACTTGCTACGCTCCTCTGCTGGAAAACATCCCTCGGCTACGCTTTGAGGCTGAGGGCCCTCAATCTCTCGGCTACGCCTTGAGGCTGAGTATCTTACGGTTTTGGTGGCATTAGTTATTCAGCACATCATTTCCATCGCTGTGGAGGATACACTAAGAGCAGAATGTCATTGGGGCGCTTCTGGTAGAATCTTAGTTCGATCCAATAGCTTAGGCATCAACGTTTCATCTACAATAGACAGACCTACATAGCTAAGAAGTGGGGGTGATTTTGTGCGACGACTCTATTTACTATGGCGGCCGCGCGCAGCGCTTATTCAAGTACCAATATCACAACTGTATTTTCGCTGGATACCAGTCGCTACCAACGTAATATATAACAATATCGCTAGTCGTTAAACAAGCAAGGAACACAAAGGTGATGTTGAAATGTGCGTATGATGTATTTGATGTTTTGTACATGCATAAAATAAGTAATGCATGTTTTCTATAAGGGTAAATAAAAAATGAAGGGTAAATTGTTCTTAGAGGGCCCTCAATAGTGATGGAAGTGATGTGTTATATGTCACTGCATGTCCTACAGATGTTACTGTATGTCATTCTCTAGCTCTAACACAATGCTGGCAACATATGAATAAGTAATGCCGCCAAAGGTGGAAATATATCGCCAACTCTCTCAGTTTGTGTTCTTAATTGTTTCTTATTTTAGGTTTCTTCATTCTATATAACCTTAAGTTTCTGAAACACAAGGTTAGCCTTAACATGAATAAGAAGTAGTAGTAACAACACATCGCTTATTTAGTGGATTCCCACTTCTTACTTGCATTGACACTTCCGAATGAGCGTCCATATTACCGTCAAGATGGCCAAGTTTGTTGTGTTCATATCTCACTTCTCCTATATAAGACAGCTAGAAGGGGCGGGCAGGTGATCACCAGGTCTTGACCAGATCACATCTACTCCTAAGGTAATTCATTCCATTATTTCTTGCTTCTTTCAGCATTTTCAATGAGGGCCCTCTAACAACAAAATAGCCAAAAAGAAAAATAACTTTTACTTATTCTACCATGTACCTAGTAGACAAGAGATATTGCATTCCACACAAAAATGCGACAGAGATTTCACAAAAATAGGTACATGTTTTGTGGCCTATGAATAAAAAAGCACTTTTGCCTATTCTACCATGCACTTAAAAAGGTAGAGGAGGTATTGTATACCATACAAAAATTTGATACTGAGATTTCAACGGAAATACGTGTTTTGAGGCACCCTGAACCAAAAACAAAGTATTTTTACCTTTTGTACCATGTACCTGTAGGTAGAGAAGGTATTCGTCAGTTTTGTGTTCTAAAAATGCATTCTTGGATTCAAGGGGCCTCAAAATCTTTATTTCCGCTGAAATCTCGGTATAGAATTTTTGTGTGGAATGCAATACCTCCTCTATCCACTAGGTACATGGTAGAATAACAAAAAGTTCATTTTATTTTTATTTGGGGGCCTCAAAACATGTATTTGTGGTGAAATCTTGGTATAGAATTTTTGTGTTGACGTAATACCTCCTCTGTCTATTAGGTACGTGGTAGAATAAGTAAACATTCCTTCTATTTTCATTCAGGGGTCTCAAAACATGTATTTCTGGTGAAATCTCAGTATCAAATTTTTGGGGAATGGAATACCTCTACCTACTATGTATGTGGTAGAACAATGAATGAAAAAAAGAATAAATAAAAATGAATTTTTAAAAATAGACAATTCCAAACTTCATATATTGTAGACTTTCCCAAAATTTCATGCATATTTATTGTGTAGTTTACGTACGCTTTGCTTTAAACATTATTTAAATTTGGCTTCATCTACGTGTTTTGTTTTACGGTGTCATTGCTTTTCGTTTTTGTGTTTTTGCACACAATCCGTGCATATTTAAGTGTGTTATATCCATGTTTACTCACATTTCGCTTTTTATTTCCTTTCACAGAAAATACGAATTAATTATTTTACGCTTGTCTTCATTGCGTGTGACATCCATTGGTTATCCAGGTTCTTCTCTTTTTTAGAAATACACATTTCAAAATATCATGGACATTTCAACATAATGTGTCTTCCACGTTTGCTTAACGTCTAGCAATGTTCAGTATTATGTTGGTAGCGGCTGGCAAGCCCCACGAATATACACTCTTATTTTGGCACTTCAATAAGGCTCTGCGCGGGGTTGCCATATGTTACAAAGTTATGTATTGTTACATTCCTAAGGTAAAATGTTGTTGATGCAGATGAATGAGAAGAAGCACCACTCTAAATTGTTAGTAGAATGAATGCCACACATGCATCAGGTTTTGAGTAGCGATGTTTTAGAAAGGAAAAGGTAAATCTGACAACAGTTACCCGATTTCAATATATATCTTAAAATTGTTTTCACAATACCACCATTTAAAAATTTGGGTTTGCATTCTAAGAGCATTTTGCATTCATTTAATTTATGCGAAGTTGCAGATGACTTGTGAAGAAATGGATAAACTGGGACCCATTGCTTACCTGCATTTTCAGCTTACCCTCCGAAGAAGTTGCACCCACCACTGTTAGGCTTGCTGTCTCGTTGCACTCAGAGAAAAAGAAGTACGTGGGCTGGGGTAGGGGTGGCCGCGTGGTCACATAGATGTAGGAGGGGACTTGGGATTTGTTTTAAAGAATAAACTGCAATTGATATACTTTAAAGGAATGGATAAATGGGAGCCATCACTTACCTGTCAATTTCAGCCATTTTATGTTTCACCAAAGAAGGTGGCCCGACTACTGTTAGGATTGCTGTGGTGTATGTGGACCGGGGTGGGATGATCACAGAGATGGAGGGGGGGCTTGGGTTTTGTTTTAAAGGAATACATTGCAATTTATTTACTTTAAAGGAATGGGTCAAGGAAAGGATAGTTTGCACATTAAAGGAATATATTGTAAATTATTTATTTTAAAGCGATTGATCAAGGAAAGGAAAGTTTGCATGTGAAAGGAATACATTAGGGCCATTCCATGAAAACTGAAACCAAGTTGGACAATTATTTTTTTTAAGCCAAAGTTGATAGTTGTTAAACTTGAAGTAAAATATGCCTAACTGTGAGAAATTGGATAATGACAATTCTGTGGGTAACGGACTAACACATCACAACATTTGTTCTCAATAAAACTTCAAATGCTGCTACTTCTAATTTACTTTTTAAGATGTGTTTATACTATTTTAAATTGTGAACTTAAAGCACAGTTTTAATATGTATTATTTTGAAATATCTCCCAAGAAAAATTATTTTCTTGTCTTTGAAATTCAGGTAACAGGCTGACTTCTTGTGGACTACAGATTCTGGAATATAAGCTCAGTTAGTTGATGCTCTGAAATATAGGAAATGAGAATACTGGTTAGCATGTTAATTTGCATGACTAATGTCTGGAAATATCTCATATAAATTCATTTGTGTAATTTAAAATCTTTATTAGTAATTAATTTAAAGGTATGGAGTAACGGACTGACATGGTGAGTAACAGACTGAAGACTCTGTTTTTTTTTTTTCTTTCTTTTTGTATTGTGATAGATATGTAATTTTAATAGTTGATTATAATCCGCTCAATGTTGAGATATGTATTTACTGTTCGTTACACCATAAGATGGTTTCACTTCATGAGTTCTGGAGCTTTCATGATTTCTTTACACTTAATGTTCAGAACTTCTCAAGTTTACTTTACTGCTTCCTCACACAGGTAACTCTAGAATTGTAAAGGGTTCAGCTCGTACTAGTTGTAATGTCCCACAAAAATATTAACTTCCCAATGATTTCGTCTCTTTGTTGCTTGCTTGTCCTTGCTATACATTTTCTAGAGTCCCAAAAAATTTTACCGTTACTTGTTTCTGATGCACTTTCACTACTCTCTCAATTATAGAAGGCAGTATCATAGTAGATAGCATAATATTGTTCTTTCTTAATTACTGGTTCATGCTGAATTTCCTGTTAAGGCTAGTTCACAACCACCCGGTAACGGTAACCAGAACGGAAACGAGAACGGGAAGCAAGAAATTTTGATTCACAACAGCCCAGTAACGAGAACGGGAATGCATATCGATCACAAAGTGAAAGTCGATTTTGCGCATTGGGATTTCATTTGTTTT
Source organism: Deroplatys truncata (assembly GCA_030765065.1). Classification (NCBI taxonomy): domain Eukaryota; kingdom Metazoa; phylum Arthropoda; class Insecta; order Mantodea; family Mantidae; genus Deroplatys; species Deroplatys truncata. The sequence continues at coordinate 94,587,593 of CM060984.1, read as the reverse complement.
TAACTGACCAATGACATTTTTTTCACCTACTTCCAATTTAGCCAAGCCAACGTCAAAATTCGATAGAGTAAACATTATCTAAATGCATATTCATTACATTTCCGATCCCTCTACTTATGCCAAACTTTCATTCTTTTATTTAATGGCATACATTAAAATTGTTTATTCTTTTTTCATTTCCACCGGATTTAGCTGTTCTTTGTAGCTTTTGCCATCGATTTTTAGGTAATAGCCAGTTTTGAGTTGCATATAAACAAACTACAAATGATCCCTTCACCAGAGGAACCAACATTGATTAGATTTGCAGATGTCGGGATGAGGTTAGGAAACACATTTACTACTAATTCCTTCCAGTTTCATGTTTCCAGCTTGCGACTATAGAGAGCACTAGTGACTGTTTCATGTCACGGCCGCTTAGAATAACCTCTAGAGTGAAGAGGAATAAATAGGATTATTCCTCATCGTAATCCAAGGATTACTTTTTTAGTGTGAAATCCTTGATATGTGCTATCTCGTACAACAATATGCACAATAGGGATCTAATATGCCGTGCCCGGGAACGAGAACGAGAAAGCTAAAAGTTGGGCAACTCTTCTTCCCGTTCCCGGGGCCCGGGAAGGCTTCCCGTCGGTTGTAGACACTCCCATTTGAATACATGTATTTCAACTTTCCCGTTCTCGTTGGTTGTGAACCAGCCTTTACAGTTGTCCCTTAGTATTTTTTTAGATGGCTGAACCCTGGTGACTTCAGGGTCAGACATCCATTGATTTCATGAGCAAAACTCATCCAAAATGTCCTCGTGCAATGAAGTGACAATTTTACTTAAATCATTGCAATTCAAACACTTTTGCAACATGCACATTTCATATTCTTGGTTACAAACCACCTGACTGATAAATTCTTTGAATTTAGTTTCAACAGACAGACCTGCAATTTTCAGAGTATAAAGTAAATATAGTGCATTCTCATGCATCTTGCAAGTGCAGACATTATGAGGAATATCTCTCTGCAGGACATTTACAGATTGCAAGGAAACAAATTTTGAAAAGCTTATCTTAACATCATATTCAGATTGCAAGATAATGTGTCTCTTTGAGTCAGTATGTTGTTGTTCCTCTTTTCCAGATGGAGCTTACATAATAATTGCATCTTTCATAGCAGGTGACTGCCAAGATATGGGGGCATATAACTTTTTCCTTTGAATTTTGAAACTTCTGCTTTGGAATTTATGAATAAAATGTGAAGGAAGAACTTTAGCTGTGGTGATGAAATGAAGGAAGAAGCTTTTCCTCCACCTTGATGCTCTGGCTTCAGTGTTAGATAAATTGTATGAATAAAACAAAGCTCTAACTTCATTCTGAAAGCAGTTACTTCTAAAATACGAAGTCTGGTCAGCTGTAGACTCCACCTTTGCAAACTGCAGATATGGCTCAACTAGCAGGGTGTATACGCCATGAAAAGCACCATAGACCACGCCGATATCTATCTGGAGAGCATTGTAAACACTACATCGTTTCAACAAAGAAAATGTTGAGTGATCTGCAAATGATTTTCTGCCAGACACAGAGGAAAGAAGAGGTGAAGCAGTCATCAGAATAAATGATAAGAGATTTTCTCTAGGCATTTGGCTGATCCAGGTTTCCAGTTCAGCGCAGTGGAAGAAAGGGGTTCATGAAACTAAGTAAAACAGCAATTTCTGCAATTTCTAAAATAATAATAATAATAATAATAATAATAATAATAATAATAATAATAATAATAATGTGAAAAGCTGACTCGTGGATCATAATTCATATCATTGCATGATGTGACTGATAAATGATGAGTAGCTACAAACATGTTAATTTCCAAGTACTATTAGTGTACTTGATTGTATATGGAAATGATATTTAATTGAAAGGATTACACAAGTAGGTATCAGTGTACAGGCTATATCCAGTGCAAAGAACAGTTCATCAGTATTGATGCTATCTGGCCTGAGTCAGTGGATGACAATCTAATGTGCAGAAATTCAAATGTTAGGAATGTGCTAAATGGATTCGAGAAAACTGTCTTTTGGCTGATGAAGGGTATGGCCTAGAGCCCTGAGTAATGACCTCCTATTGTAATCCAACAGAGAGCAGTCACAAATCGTTTAACAACGTTTCAAAAGGCAGAGGGTGGTAATAAAGCATTGTTTTGGTCAGCTTAAGAGGCAGTTTCCTATTTTACAACCAAGTCCTATCCATTTTTAATATTACTAACTCTTTAGCAACTATTTTGTATCAATTGGTATGCCAAAATCGGTCTCAAATAAATGTATGCTTTTTTGAGTAATTGCTTGCTCCTTCCTCCTTTTTGCTTCCGGAATTTGGGAATTCTCCATCCTGTCAGCATACATTTCTAAAGCCATTTTACTTTCTGCACAAAGTGAGTTTTCGCCGAATCGGAATGATGACATTTTTAATAGAAAAGTCACACATGCTCATTTACGACAAATGAAGCTTATGAGTGTCAAGACCAACAAGACAGAAATCAGATACCTGTGCTAACTCGACACAGGTTGCTAATAATGAATATGAAGCACATCGTTAGAAGCTTTCGCTTTTTTAATAGAAGTAAAAGGTAGGAGCAAAAGGTAAAGATTATTCATACAATCTGAAGTCAAAGCGTTCACTTCTTCCTTTTGCTCGCAAGCAAATGCTCTGATTTCCACCTTTGTCTTCCAAGTTTGTGCTTCAGTTTTATTCATACGGCCTGGAATGACTCATACAGAAGTCTCTCTCAGTACATTCTAAGTTGTTGCCTCCATATTCCTTGACAAAGGTGTATTTGACTTCCTTTTGTCTTCTTATAATTTGATTATTAAATTTTATGCTTGAATTTTGTTTTAAATTACCCTTCAAAATCATGTAATTTGATTTATTGGGTGCTATTTGTAATTTAGAATTTGTGCACCATTTACTTAGTGTCAAATTATTTGATTTACATTCCAAATTATTTCTATTTTCACCTTCAGTAATGGATAAAAGGTCATCGGCATAAGCAGTGGTGTATTTAATTTGTTCTTCATGTAAATTGTCCAATAAGGTCTCCAATACAATGTCCCAAATCAACGGTCCAAGAACCGAACCCTGGGGGACATCCCTTGGTAAAATTACCTTATATACTCTTATCATTAACAGCTTTTATAAAGACTTTTCTATTATTATTATAATCTCTTAATATTTCATAAAGGCATTTTGGGTAATCTTTTTGTCATCTCTCAAAAAAATATGACCATTACAGATTGTCAAATGCACCGGAAATGTCAATTAAAATCCCTATAACATTTTTGGCATGTGAATTTTTTATGGTTTTTAATGCTGCATTTATTGTCTTCAATTGATAGACCCTTTCTAAATCCAAATTATTTATCACTCATTCCAGTCATTAACCAAAATTCTTTTGCGAAGCAACTGTTCAAAATTTTCCCAATTGTATTTAACAAACAGGTGGGTCAATAAGATTTTGAATCATTATCCGAACTCTTTTTTTAACTTCTTTCCAACAAGTTGGAAAGCAACCTTTCTATATAGCCATTAAATAATTTATATAAAAAAGGTCTCATTGCCTCTTCTAAATTAACCAAAACTTTGTTTATAACTCCATTAGGTCCAAAAGCTTTTTTCCTCTTCAGCCTTTTAATTATCAACCTAATTTCTGTTATATCAAAAGGATATATCACTCATGTATTTTGATATGGAAATTTCATATGTATATGTGTGTTATTATCTAACATGTGGTCACCATTTGGAAGTAATTTCTCTGATAAAACATTTATTAACTCTCAGTCTGTGGTCATATTACCATCTTCCTTATTTGACGTCAGTACTTCAGGTTTTTTCACTTTGTCCATTATGATTTTATATGGCATTCCCCAAATACTTGTATCTAATTTTTTCTTGACAAAATTCTTCCAAGAATTTTCCCTAGTTTCTTTTAAAGATTTCTAAATCTCTCTTTGGCATCTTGAGAGTTCCTTAAATTGATTTCCCCTTCTGTAGCTATAATAGGTTTTTGGTATATTCACATTTGTCTTCAGGCTTTCTGTAGGTTTTTTTATAATAAACCAGAAGTATTTCTTATTGTGATGTTATATGATACTTAAAATTTGAGTTGGTATATGTTAATTCACATCATCTCAAATTTTAAGTTTCTGTAGGTTATCAGTCCAAATCTTGTCACATTACTTTTGAGTACTGTTTTAGAAAAACAGTTTTTATAGCTTTGGTTAATTTATATGCTTCCTGATCCACAGAGTTTCCATTGTACTTGGGACATATGCTTTCAAACTCATTTCTCATCTGGTGCCAGTTGGCATGTTTGTAATTATACAACAATTCACCTCTTTTATTATCTTGCCTCAATTTATTCCCTATACAATAACTAAAATAAATCAATCTGTGGTCACTAGAGGTAAAATCTTGACCTTTCCAATCAATCAGTTTGGTTTCAGATCTAATACTGCAGATAGTAATACCAATGTTGGATATTGCTCCTGCTCTGTTTTTATAAGTAGATGGGCTATTGGGTTCATTTTTTATTATTAAATTTAATTCTGCAGTGTCATCTTCTGGTTTATCACTTCGTTTATCTTTGTATTTGCTAAATCACAGACTGATTTTGCATTTGCATCACAGTCTGGATAAGTTTTGGTAATGTTTTTAATTTTGTCCTTAAAGGGTTCAATGGGAAGGCTGAATTGAAAATAGTGATTTGCCAAAATAAATGTATCATTTTTGTGAGTAATTTTTAAACAGTTAGATGTGTATTATTAAACTGCGTAATGTTAACAACTTGTAGATTTGGCTTTAAAATTATAATTCCAGCCATTGGATTTTCATCTGTACTAATCGTTTTTGCTGCTTTAGATGGTGTGCACACCATTTTACCATCTATCGAATAAGATTCCTGGATGCATGAACTATACAAATTCTGTTCTTCTGAAACTTCTTAAAGTTCTAACCACTATAATCAACTTCTTTGCGCATTTATTTGTCCAATTTTAATAATATAATCTTTGCAATCTTCCATTTTGCTTCCTACAAAGAACCTTCCCACATTCGTAAATGAGTGATGTTTACTAGCTGATTTAAGTTCTTGTTTAATGAATTCTCTGGGTAACTTATGTACCCGTATTAGTTGTATAACAATATTATTATTATTATTATTATTATTATTATTATTATTATTATTATTATTATTATTATTATTTCTCTGTCTTACCAATGGTGGCTTTAATTTTAAATTAGAAGTTTTCTCGTCTCTCATGCAGTTTTGATGCTTAACTGATTAAGAAATGTACCAAAAATGTTTCGTTTATTATTAGAATAATTTTTTGTAATTTTCTTAGAATTGGGTTTCCCTATAGCTTGTTTATGCTTAAATGGAATACTTGTAGTATTATAATTTATGAGTTGGCTAATTGGTATTTTAACTGTTGCTACTTTAGATTAATTTGTTCCATCATGCTGAATTTGTTCATAACAATGAGGCCAACCTTGATTAGCATAAAAAACAATTCTACCATAACATAAGACGAATTGATAAAATATTAAAATCTTCCGGGTTGGAAGGCCGTGGTCTAAGGGTAAAATTATTTACGCCTGATGTTTAGGTCAACTCTTTGGTTGCTGTCTTCAAGAGGGTAACACCCTAGGCAGCTTAAGGACAACTACCAACTAGGTGGCAGATGTTTCACAATTTATAGCTCATGATTGGTGGGTCTGCACTGGCATGCCATCGCTGATATCCAAATGCAGTTGAGCTTAAATTTTTCATTTTTATTAAAGTTGTTGGAATGTTAATATATTTCAATTGCTTCTCTATGAAGTCTAATGTGATAATATTTTGTTGAAGCTAACACTTTCATGTCTTCATATAGGATACGATGACCCATATTAACAATGTGTTTGGTAACTGCAGACTTATCTGGTTGTGCAAAACGATAATGTTGTTTATGTTCTGCTATTCGGTTATTTATATTGAGTTTCATTGTTCCAATTTAAACAAAACCGCATGTGCAAAGTGTTCTATATACACCTGGGACACACAAGGGGTCTCTCTTATCTTTGGCAGATTTTAAAGTTTGTTGAATTTTTCTTGTTGGGTTGATTTATATATTGTGTTTATTTTGTGCTTTTTAAGTATTTTTCCAATGCGGCCTGTAACGTTTCTAACATAAGGTAAGAAAGCTTTCCCCTTATATGTAGGTAATTCATGGCCTTGATGTGATTTCCTTTTAGGTTGAATTGCACTGTTAAAATCTTTGCTCATAAATCTGTTCTGTAGCATAGGCAGCCTAAGATGCTCTATCTCCTCGCTTAAATATCAGCTGGTACAAATACGTTTAGCTCTGTCCACTAGTTTTAATTATCCCTCTCTTTTGTTTTGGGTGGTGATTGGAATATTTATACAAATATCTGTCAGTATGGGTGAGTTTTCTATAAATGGTGTGTGACAGTGATCCATCCGCATATTAGCAGAACATCCAAGAAGGGTATCTGACTTTGTTTTCTGTTTCCATATTGAATTGAATCTTGGAATTCATGTTAAGATGTTCTAGAAAGTTTACAAGTTGTTTACCATGGTACCACTGGAGAAAGATATTGTCAATATACTGATACCAACAACTAGATTTTAACGGAGCAGTGTCTAGAGCTTTAGATTCAAAATGATCCATAAAAAAGTTAGCAAGGTGGGCCCAAGAGGATTTCCCATAGCTATACCATCTTGTTGTTTATAAAACACTTCAATCCATTGAAAGTAGGTCAACAAACTGTGCTTAAAAAGGTTAAAAATATATGTAGGAAAAATGCCATCAATCCAAGATAAAACTTCATTTACAGGTACATTGGTAAAACGAGACATTATATCTAGATGACTAAAATGTCGAAGCTGTACAATTTAAAGAATCTAACTTCTCCACAAAGTGTTGTGAGTTTTTTTTATATAGCTGCCGAATTGTCTAATGTGAGGCTGTAGTAAGGCCGTCAAATGTTTAGAAACAGCACAAGTTGAAAAACCAATTGTACGTACTATAGGACGAAGAGGAATATTTTTTTGTGTATCTTTGGCAGTCCATATATATGTGGCGCATGAGCTTCTGATGTACAAAGTAATTTTTCTGTATCTGAGTTTAGTGAAGTAGACTCTTTAATTATTTTATTGGATTTTTTAAGGATACCCACAATTGGATTCCCGTAAGCCTTTTATATTGACCCTAATCTTCTGCATATAGTCTTACTTATTCATTATCATGGTGGTATTTCCTGTATCTGCAGAAAGAATTAAAGTATTAATATCAGCATTCAAATCTTTGAGAGCCCTCCTTTCTTTAGAGGAGATATATTGCTTACTGGATTTAGCATTACGTAAAACACTCCATGTTTCGGATCGTATTTCATCAGCCACACTCAATGGTAAATGAATTAATCCTGCTTCTACATTAGCTATAATATCCTCAATAGGCACTGTGATAGGTGCAAGAGCAAAATTTTCCATCTTTGGCAAAAACGTTACTTTCATCCATGGAAAATTGTCTGTCGGATAAGTTATGAATGGCTTATTTACATAGTGATGGTTTGACCTTGGATGGACGAAGACAGTTAAACTTTTTCTGTGTTGAACGGAAGAAGAAATCAATACTTTTTTCCATCAAGTAAAAGTAAGCGCATTGATGTTGTACAAAAAGGAGAGTTCTCAAAGATTTGAATGCTGATATTAACATTTTAATTCTTTCTGCAGATAAAGGAAATGCCACTGTGATAATAAGTCAGACTATATAATAAGTCAGTGGATGCTGTTATTTACACATGAAACTATCCACATTTCACATACACAAATAGAAGTGGGAATATTGAACAGAAAGCAAGTAAAGTGCACTATTCCTTTGCCACCAGTAAATTAACCCCTATATAGTACTGTTTTTCTATGCTAGAATCAGCAGGGGATGCTGATTAGCATAAAGAAGCATATGTTATCAGGAGTATATTATCTGTCCAATGAGACAGCATAGTTGCAAGCTGCTTCACAGACTGATACTGCATAGTACAGCGAAAGAAAGAAAGAAAAAAACAAAGATGTGTTACATTCACATGACTTTCTCTACTCACTTTCGCTTATTAGTGGGTATACAAATTATTCTTACAAAAGTTGATTTTCCTATCTACTTCATTTTAATCAAGAAAAGTCTTTTTAGAAGTAGTTGCATTACACATTTTGTTATAGTTACAAAGGGAATAGCAATAGTCAAATGTTTTGGAAGTGGATGCTATACACGGGCCTTATATTCCATACTCTTTCCATGACATCGCGAGAAACAGCTGACAATTGACAGCTTGTAAAAGAATGACTTAAGTATTGAACAATTTGGACTGTTAATAACAGATATCCCGGAAATTGATGATGCCATAAAAAGGTTATTTTAAATAAATTGTGTGTTTTCAAGATATCTGCATTTTTAATGTATGTTTTAGGCTATCACTTAATGCTTGCCAGTTAAACAAAATTCCTTTTGAATGTAATGGACTTCACAAGCTGTTCCCAGAAAATTCATGATATAGATTTCATTTATCACGTAAATATCTTTAATATATGGTATTTTAATCAAAATTGTTTGAGCAATTTTTTATAAAATCAAAAATTTTAAAAAAGTGTTCCATCTAAAGGGTAACTTGGGGTGGGGATTTTCTTGTTGCCTCTTTGGAAGGTACTGAACATAAATACCAAATTTGGTATTTATCTGACTTTTCGTTTTTGAGTTATACTGTTCACAGACACATGTTGACCTTTTTCTAAAATGCTTTTTTGGGTTCATGGGATTTCAAAACATGTATTTCTGGTGAAATCTCTGTATCAAATTTTTGGGTGGAATGCAATACTATATATATTATAGAAAAAGTAGTACAGTTCTCTAGGTTTTAAGTTTTCATTAGTTAAAATTGTATATAGTATATTCTACGTTTACACTGTTACCACTGGCAACACTGCTATAGGGAATGCAGCCTTACTCAGGTTACAAAAAAATACATATGGCTAATGGCACATGTCAGGATGTCAACATTTTAACTTGAGTAATTGGATGTATAACCATAGAAATTCTATTTTCAAAAGATGCACTATCTCAATCTTCTGCTAGGTTTATGAGTCATTGTTTTATATATAACAGAGTGTTTCTGTGTCCTTGTTACAAACTTTCAGGGATTATTTAGAATGATGGTTGGATCAATTTGATATAGGAAGCCCTGGTCCAGTAACATACATGTTACAAATTAATATACCAAATTCGTTTTGAGATTATTCATTGACGTGGAATAACAATAATACAGTATAGTGTTTGCAAATCAGTATGTTTTATAGAAGGTGTTCAAAATGTGTCAATACAGGCCTGAGAACATCGCAAAAGGTTTCTGTGACCACGTTACAAACTTTCAGCGATGTTGTAAAATGGTAGATTGAGCCATTTGAGATATGGAACCAGGTCCAGAAATGTCTCCATTGCAAGTTATGCACTAAACTATTGTTTTTACTTTGTAGATTTTGGCATACATAAGAGGGGTTGAGAAATTTAAGTCCATCGATTGAAGAGATGGCATGATTTTCACTAGAATGTGATTGGTCTTAATGTACGAGTGCTAGTACTGCAGGTTATGTTTACATGTTACAGTGTTCACTTGGTCAACCTACTTATGAAATGCAGAGGTAAAGGTTGTGCACTGGCAGATATGGTGTTTGTTTACAGACAAGCAAATAGCAGTGACCGGGAGCAGAATGATGTATCAGGTTAAATATCCACGAACGGAACATCCAGTTCACACAATGTTTCCAAGACTGTTCCAATGATTGGGGGAAGCAGGGCAATTGATACTGCAACTGCATGAGCAAGGAGCAAGATAAACAATATGAGCACCCAACATGAAAGAAGCTGTGCTTTATCGTTGTGACTGAGGAACCTACAAGTATTCGAGCACTCATACATGAAATGGGTATTGCAGGTCCAGGTTCTATTTGGCAGATACTACGGGAGCAGCAGCTGCACTCCTACCATTCGCAGAAAGTTCATGCTTTGCATCCTGTGGACTTTGAAGTGTGTGCCTTATTCAGCCAATGGTTATTACAACGGAGTCTGATGGAGCCTCACTTTCCTGCAAATGTGCTTTTCACTGATGAGTTCTGTTTCACAAGGGATGGAGTATATAGCCGAAATAGTCATGTATGGGCTAATTAGAATCCTTATGCTACAGTTGTAAGAGGTCAGCAACACAGATTTGCAGTGAGTGTAGGACTAGGTATAGTTAATGATAACATGGTGCATGTAACCATCTTAATGTAACCTTGCCAGAAAAGTGGATAAGAGGAGGTCCTGTTTCCTGGCCAGCTCGTTTGTCTTATCTATCCCCACTTGATTTTACTTGTGGGGACATGTGAAATCTCTGATACATAAGACACCTTTAGAGATTGCAGAGGATGTCATTGCAAGAATCCATGCTGCCTGTGATATCGCTCACATGACTCTAGGGGTCTTTGATTGAATACAATGGAACCTCTTGCAACATCAGGCCTGTATTGATGCTGAGGGACGTTTTGAACACCTCTTATAAAACATACTGATTTACCAACACTATACTGTATTATTGTTATTCCACATTAATAAGTAATCTCAAAATGGATTTGGTGTGTTAACTTGTTACGGGCACTTTTCCAGACCAGGGTTTCCTGTGTTAAATTGATCCATCCACCATCCTAAATCATCCCTGAAAGTTTGTAACAAGGTCGCAGAAACATTCTGTATATATACATAATTATATATATATACTGCACTGTAATATTCTTTCGTTCAGTGTAAAGATTTGGTTATCACCTTACCTATAACCTGGTTGTACCTTAGGAGTTAAATTAAGTACTAAGCATGCTATGGACATAAGTTATACACAAGTAGCAGGCACATGTTATTAAACATTACTCTACTGTAGTAATATGAAGAATACCAATAGTTACATTTTAAATGATTACATTGCTTGGTTTTCTTCTACACAGATCTTCTTCCATAAAGAAAAACCTCGCACAAACAGACAAACCTGCTTAAATGAAAAATTGCAAAACAACTCAAATTTATAGTTAAATGCAGGTAAAATATAATAATAATCATCTAAAAACCTAATAATTAAATTTATATATTAATCTAATTAATATAATTATAATATAATGTATAATATAATTAATACAATCAGTAAGTTCGTACAAACTGGTCAGTGTGCAAAATTTAAAGAAATGCAACTATATAAAAAGGGCACCAATGTAACATGCAATATAACTAATCTTCACAATACATGTAACAGGTGGATATCTGAGGAGGAGTTGCTGGTTATGAATGAAACTTAACAACCCAAATATCACCAGATTCTAGTGACATCCCAGTTTGTTGGAAAAATGTCTAAGTTGCACTTTAGCAACCTTTATTAAATTGTGACCACTATAGCATGTGCACCCTGGTCATTCATACTAAGCTACCTATTTGACTGTCTCAAAAATTGCTAATTCCAACTCCAACATAATTTTTGTGAAAAATGACGGTAAGACAGGCTGGAATAACATTGAATCTATTTTTTTTTTACACATAGTGGCTGTGTTGTTGACTCTATAACAAATAATGACAAGTAGAATAAATCAAGTTCCATACTTTTTTATGTAGATTTTCAAGGAATTTCGCTCCAAACAACTGTTTACACCTTTGCTTTTTTTTTTCGTTCTTTTTTGTTTTTCAAAAATAGCTTTAATGACTGATTAAAAGAAGTTTGAGATGAATAAAATCTACATTTTGAGCTTTCTTCTTTTCCATTGATTTTATATCACTGAGATACAAGAGACATAAATAAGGGAGATCGCAATGGGAAAATTGTAGAGGATATTTAAATATAGTGTTTATATAAAATAAATAGCCGAAATTTATTTGGTTGCATGCCACACTTAAAAAAGACACTCACCATTATGTGTTTAGATTAATGCAGAATACTAAATGCATATTTTCGGTCAGTGGTGTGCAGGGAATTCTCACCTCAGTTTATTTGAAGACTTAAGTTAATTATCCTGTCTTTACCTGGAGAAACTCAATTACCTGGTGATAGAAGTCTTCATTGTTGTGAATTAGAGGTCACAATGAAACACATAAGCAGAGTAACTTGTTTTGTGCTATCTTGTTCACGTAAGCTGACGTTGACATAAACATGACCATAAACGTACAACATAAACATGGAAGCTTGAAAGCTCCAAGGTTCCATGTTTATGTCTACGTCAAACTTATGAAACTAGCCAGTCGGAAAGCAATTCTCCATACATCTCATCACATGATCATTTTGCCATCTTGCATCAGATTTTCCGCCGTCATGTGTTCTTTTGCTAACTGCTTTTCTGTGTAACATTATGGTTCAGGAATCACTGGGATTCAAAGCCATCACATAGTGACATACTTTTTAAAAATCTGACTCACATCACCTATTGTAATCCTACAACGAAATCTGTGATTAAAGTTTATCTGGATTAACAAGAAGTAAATAGAATAATAACTTTATGTAAGAACATTCATTCATTCATTCATTATCTGTTTACCCTCCTCTTATGTAGGACATACACCCCCCCAGGACTTACAAGCGGGTGCCTGGGGTCAGAGGCCCGTCGAGGAGCAGACACTCATGGATCAGACAGAGCATCCAGGATGGGTGATCAGTCCGATGCCTGGTATGGGATGAAGGAAGAAGATGAAGCGAAATGTTGGTGAAATGGATGAAAGGAAAGGTGATGATGGAGCAGTTGGTGGAATGAATGGCGGGGGAAACCGGAGAACCCGGAGAAAACCCGCCCAGACGCCACTTCGTCCACCACAAATCCCACATGCAGGTCCCTGGGATTGAACCCGGGCCGCCTCGGTGGGAGGCGAGCGGTCTAACCGCCTTATGTAAGAACAACTTTTTTAAAAGTGAGCAGACAAACAGTGTGACCAGTGTCCGGCTCTAGGAGTACATGTCCTTTTTAGGCCTTGTCTTCCAGACATTTCAAAATATATAAAAATGTCCGGCATTTTAAATTATGGACTTTTGAAAGCTAAATCTTCACAAAATCGCCTATTGTTACTTTTATGAGAAAAGGAAATTTTAAAAATACGAGGGCGATATTGGAAATTTTATAATACCATGTTTCTAAAAACAAATTAAATGTCTTTTTATTTGACAGCTACTTCTAATGTTTTGCGAGTTGATTGTCGTGTAGTGTGTTCGATTTGCTCTAATAGTTCGTTAATTATCATCATTTAAAGATTTTGTGTTCACTCAAAAATGAATTTAACTATTAGATAACATTTACGGGCTATGAGTTTTTACATTTTAAATCGTCATTAACACCTAAACAATGTGAAGATCAGCTTAGAAATGCATTTGGCGAAAAAACCCCATCTGAGGCACCAAGTTATAATTGGTACAGCGAATTCAAACGACATAGGTATCTTGTTAGTGATTACTGCTGAATTTCGTGAAGGGCGCACAAGAACTGCTTGCTGTTACTGATGAAAATATTGCCGCTGTTCGAGCAATGCTTGAATAAGATCGACGGACATCTAATGAATTTATTTTGGCGACATTGGTAGGAGTGAAAAAAAAATTATAAAGTTAGACATGAGGAAACCTTGTCGATGGATTCCACATAAATCTACTCTTGATCAAAAACAACGCATAGATTGGTGCAGAAAGACTCTGGAAGCATTCGGCGGCACTTCACATTTGGTTTACAATATCGTTGCTGGTGATGAATCTTGGATTTATTGTTATGATCCTGAAAAGAAAAGCCAATCGGCTCAATGGGTCTTTCGAACAGAACTTAAGCCTACAAAACTGACGAATTCGCAGTGTTGGTAAGAAAATGTTTGCTAAGTTCGTGAAAAACGCCCAAAAGGAAAAATAATGTTACATGACAGAAACCATCGTCGCATACAGCAAAACTGACAACTGAGTATTTGGATGCCCTAAAGGTCAGCACCATGGACCTTCCACTATACAGCCCTAACCTAGCACCTTGTGATTTCTTTTTGTTTCCAAAAATTAGAGATAAAATGCGCGGAATAATTTTTCGTCATCAGATAGCAGTGGAACATAATAAAAATCTGGTTTCTGAAGCGGCTCAAGAAGAGTGACGTCTTTGCTTTAAGGACTGGTTTCATCGAATGCAAAATGTATCTATGTTAAAGGGAAATATTTTGAAAAAAAAAAAATTTAAATGTTTAAAATCTAATCCTTGTTTGATTTTCTAAACATTTTCAGCGTTGTCTTCGTAGCACTATTTTTCATTGCTTGGCTCAAACTCAAGCACTGAAATAGTATTCTCTGTGATGAGTATTCAGTGATCAAATGAAAGAAATGGATTGTTAGTCTTCTCTGAATGGAATACTACTTGTTCTATACAACTTTAAATATATGATGTACATGGATTTTCATAATTACTTGAAAAACAGTCCACTTCTCCTGAAACAAGTTGCATCTAATGAAAAATATCATTCTCACGGAAAAAAAAAGTGTTTGTTAATTATTTCTCTAATGTTCTGTGTTGTTGTTTGAAAATTAGAAGACAACATAAAAATCCGAAGTGTTACATTCTTTCTCATGACTTTCTCCAACCTCTAGCGCTTATTAGTGGGTATACAAATTATTCTTACGAAAGTTTATTTTACTATTTTCTTCATTTTAATCGAGATAAAACGTTCCGGAAATAGCTGCATTGCACATGTTATATATATGTATATATATAAAGTTAGACGACAGTCAAATGTTTCCTTCCGACCCTCTGGAAAGTCTTCGAGAGGATGATACTCAACCGCTTGTCCCCACTTTTGGGAGACATTCAGCCATCTCTGACCATCAGTTTGGATTTCGTCCTGGGCATTGGACATCTCAGCAGCTGCTGCGAGTGGTGGAGACAGCCGCCCTGGGTTTCCAAGAAGGTTCCTTCACCGCCGCAGTATCGCTGGATGTCGAAAAGGCCTTCACAACAACGTGGTACGCGGGTCTCCAATACAAACTCATCCACTTGGGATTACCTAAACAGTTTAACATCATACACAGTTTTCTACGATACTGCACATTTAAAGTTGTAGTCGCGGGGAAAACATCTACCCTTAGGCCAGTCAAAGGTGGAGTCCCTGAAGGCTCTGTATTATACCCCACACTTTTTAGCGTCTTTATGGCAGATCTTCCAACTCAGCAGCAAGTCGAAATGGCTCAGTATGCTGACGATGTGCTGCTGTACTGCTCAAACAAAAACATACTCAGAGCCTTCAACCCAATACAGAGACACCTCCGCCTCATCCAGCAGTGGTGCCGGCGTTAGCTCATGTCCGTCAACGCGGACAAGAACCACGCCTTGCTGCTAACACATCCCCGCACACTGCCCCATATTTAAATTTCGAGGCCGAAGGATTGAATGGAGGAATTCTTTAACGTACCAGGGAGTGAAGTTGGATAAGGGTCTAAGTCTTCGCTAGCACATCCATGACGTCTCGGCCCGGGCACAAGGGGCAATTGCTTCCTTCCCCGTGAGACTACTACATAAAGCCTCATCTCTTCCATATGTGGAAGATGAAATTAGGCGCTGGGCTACTAAATTCTACGGTGGTTTACCAAACCATCAGAGTATCTTGGTCAGATCTCTTGGGGATTGCAACCCTAGAACTCGCCGTCTTTGGCGCCATCGGGTTCCTCGCTTGGCATGCGGGCACACCAGATAACAGAGTTACACCAACAGCAGCTAAAGCTGACGTCCATAGTAATTCTATCTGAGATAATTGGTCTCAAAATTCAATCCCAGCCAAAGAAAATTGAAAACTGTTACACATACACCAGGGTGCGGAAGGGCCGCTGCATCCTAACAGGCAGGTGTCGAGGAGCTACATGCTACCTCTCTTCTTTAATCTATCTAAAACAAAACCAACACCTTTAACCATCATTTGCTTTACAATAGTTATCCTGCGGTTAAACTCTGTTGATGGTGGGTATGCAGGAAAATTCACTTGGGCTAAACCACAGCCTGCTAGCAGCAAGTCGGAATCGAAATGTTTGAGAACTGGACGCTGTGTACTGGCCTTCTCCAAAAGTATAGTCCAAACGCATAAAACAGTTGTTTCATGTATATTCCAAGGAATTACTAATTAACATTCAGTAGAAATGTCCTTTTTACTTTCTCTGCCATGTACAATAGTAGGCAAAGAAGGCATTGCATTCCACCCAAAAATTTCGATACCGAAATTTCACCTGAAATACATGTTTTGAGGCCCCCAATTAAAAAAAAGGCATTTGTAGAAAAAGTCTGCGTGTGTGTCTGTGAACAGCATAACTCAAAAACGAAAAGTTGGAGAGGTGTTGCCTGTTTGCGTGAGTTGCATTGACTGTCTCTTGTTTTTTCCCGAGTGGAGGAAAAATACTTGCCTACTAACTGTATGAGGGAATGTGGGACTCCAGCACGGTATTGAACGGTGGCCCTACCCACTAAAAAAACCTCCACCGGAGAGGATTCAGGGATTGCAGCAGTACCGCTATTGCACCTGCGGATTCAAGGACCAGGTAAATTGACCGGCCGTTAGGACTTAGACCAGGTAAATGTGAAGAGTAAGGACGTAATCATGGCCGAAGCCCTGATCATGCCCTGGCGGATTAGTGGCGATGAGTTGGGATATTCAAGGTTTATCGTTCTGAAATATTATTTGGTTATGTTACTTATAGGTATTGGCCACGCCGGAGTGCTGCATCCTCTTGAAAAATTCAATGGCGTCGCCGTGATTTGAACCACGGATCTCCCGGTTTCCATCCGGTTGCTCTAATCACTGAGCTAACCTGGCAACATTGTCTCTGGGCTGTTCCCTCTCCCTTTTATATCTGAGCCCGTGGCCCACTGTAATTATCTCGGTGGCGCCATCTCTTTTGTTGAATCAAATATTTATAGTAGCGCTTCCGTGTGGCGATCTTAGTAACTAAGTATATTTTGGCCCATTGGGCCTTGACAAAAAGGGTTGTTTTATCTGTTGTGGAGGTTCTCAACAATGTCATTAATTAAAATAAAGTCCTGTCAACATTCAGCTTCTCGCTTTTGCATGGAAACAGCTATCGCTGGCATTTTAAGGCCAGCATATATGTTCAATTCTTCAACATTTGACTATCGTTGTTCCCTTTGTATCTATAACGAAATGCGTAATGTAGCTATTTCTGCAAAGGTTTATTTGTATTAAAATGTAGTCGATAGAAAAATGAGCATTAGTGAGAATAGTTTATACATCCACTAATAAAGATACAGGGTAGAGAAAGTCACGTAATGTATCACATATTTTTTCCCCATTTTGTCCTCCAAAGTCACTTCAGCACCTGGTCACCCTGCAGACAAAGTCATGTGAATGCAACACATGCGAATGTTTTTTCTTGTGTTCATGCTTAGAAAATAGTCAAAATCAGCTAAAACATTCTTTTTCTTTTCTTTCTTCCTTTCAAAATTTAGAGTAGAAGCTGTCCTCTCCTGACACGCTACTCGAATTCACGACAAATTAATGGTTCAAACCTTGTTTCTTATAACCAGGTATAGGAATTCCTAAGCATAAAAGCGCAGAACGAAGGGAAATAAAGTTGAATTGTTACTAGGACGTCGCAGGTAACACGCCATCCTATCCCTCGTACAGTCTACTGCTGTTTGCACAATCACTCACCAGGCATTTATCTGCCGGTAGTGACCCTTGGCCGCTGTTGTTTATGTTCTTTGTGTTGATATATTGTTTGAGTGTAGGTAACTTGAAGCTGTTTATGAATTCCTATACTTGCTTATTATAACCTTGCTGCGCTGACATGTATTCTTTCATGCTCATTTTCCCTCCCATTGCCCTTGATTGGTTAATGTATACCTTTGAATGGCGATATACAGAATGAGCCAAAAGATTCTGAACCGCCTGCGCGATGCTTATCCTGTCCGCGTCCTCGGAGCTCTTTGCCGTCTGCCGCTATCATTGAAAGGCGCGGATGAAACCATACAACATTTTTAAAAAATACTTTTAAAGGCTTTACCTACCAATTTTACGAAAGGAGATGTTGAAACTGGCCACCGTTGTTGTCCATACATTTTTGGCACCTCTTTAGGAAACTATCCATCACTCGCCATAGTTCACGTTGAGAAATGCTGGCAATTTCCAGACGGATATTTTGTTTTAATTCTTCCAGGGTGTGTGGATTTGTCTTGTACACTTTATGTTTTAAGTTACCCCAGAGGTAGAAATCGCAGGGAGTTAGGTCAGGAGACCGAGAGGGCCACAAATTTCTGCTAATAATTATGTCCTCAAACACATTTTCAATTGTTCTCATCGAAATATTGGCCGTATGAGCTGTTGCAGAGTCTTGTTGAAAAAAAGCAAAATCACGCTCCCTGTCTGTCAATTCTCAAAAAAGGAGGCAAAATTGTATTCACATATGTACGGGCGTCAACTGTTGACTCGAAAAAAATTGGCTCTATAACACTTTCTCCGCTCATGGCACCATACACTAATTTTTTCGTCATGAAGGGGTACTTTATGAACAATATTAGGTTTGTCAGAGCTCCAATAACGATTATTTTGTTTACACACATATCCATGAAGATGGAACCAAGCCTTGTAGCAAGAGACAGATATATTGAAATAAGAATGCGTACATTACATCGTCTTGAAAACGCCTTAGCACCAACTTGCGAAGTTGTGAAACGACAATCCTAAAATTATGAAAATGTAATTACAGCATAGCTGGAATTTTAATTCGTGAATATTTTCCTTTATTTTTTGGTACCTTCATCTCTTCACCTCTACTTGTTGGTTGGATTTTGAGTAGATACTTGATACAGCGTGCAGTGCTAGAAAAAATGAATGAGCGCTGTAAAGGTTAGTATCTTTACGGCCTCACAGAGATGCACGAAGTTAACAGTGCTTTGTTCACACGCTCCACTACAAATTACACTCACGTATAATCCCACTAAAATACGGTAAATTACGGTATATACAATGATCACCTGGGAAGTAATTCAAAGAATAGTTTTTCGCAAGTATGCACAAGTATTTTCTCAAATGCAAAGCCAAACCTTTTGATTTGAACCTTTGTTTGTATGACTATATACGCAGAGGAGAATGCAGTCCGTGGTAGAAAGGCTCAGTGGCAACGTTCTGTGTTAGAAGTTTTTGAACCCGGCGATCCACATGCATTTTTTTATTCCGTATAGTCTTTGTTTATTTATGCAGGTTATGTTTTATGATGCTATAGGAGTAGGACAAATATGACATTTAGATTCATTTGCATATTAAAGGAACTGCCTAATTAGTTTAATTGAGCGATTAATTGATTATATGTGTTTTGACTCCCCGCCCCTCTCTTTGGGGGTATTTGCCGCCAAAGAAGACGTTGTTACTAAGTGCTTGTTACCTGTCAAAACTGGATTGACAAGGTTGACAGTTGATGTATGTCATGCCAATCAATCAGATAACAATTTGACAGATATAATTATCTCGCACTATTGACTTCAAAGGACTTAAACCGCTAACAAAGACTACCGCCTTTAGGGGCTTGGATTTCCAGTACTCCCTCTTAAATCCCTGGTGGTGTGTTATTGATCGATTCATATAATTAAGAGTATTAATTGACTTCTGCACCTTCTAGGGGCTGATACCGTTACCGTTACTGTGTGTTATCATGTATATTAACAATGCCGACAGTATGACAAGGATAATACAGATATATAATGATCACACTTCATTGACTTTGGAGGGCTAAATTAAAAGTTAAACTGAGTTTTATTTATGGGCGCTCTTTAACTGCTATGGTCCTTAGCGTCCCACTCCATATTGGCCGTGAAAGGTCGAAAATTTTGCACATAGGCCTCTTTTATCAGGCTTGAGGTTCTTTTACGTACCGAGAATCTATGACACGGGACCACTTCACTTCGGAAGGAAGCCGTGCTAAGGATTTTTATGCCCGAAAAAAATCCATCGTTCCCCGCCCGGTTTGAACCCGCAATCTCGGTAACTAGAGGCTAGCATGGTACCACTAGATCACGGAGGGAGACTTTAAAGGCCTGAAACCGCTGACAAGGAAGTGGCTATCCCTGGCGCGTGTATTTGATTAATATAATTAAGTACTTAATTTATTTCATTACCTTATATCGAGGATATGTTACGATATATTACACTTTTGTCTCCTGTCCAATAACTCTTCCTCTTAAATGGTTCCACCCTCTCTGCATATTCATTAACAAGTCTCAACAACCAAACGAGAAGAAACTGAATATATGTTGAATTAATATCAGAGGAAATTTCAGTCGATTTAAGATTAGAAATGCTTTATACTTATTCCAATTAAGTAATTATTGTCTTTAAAGGGTGTTAGCGTAAAGGTGACCACATGCTCACACACAAGATATTTTTCTAAATTCTCTCCCTCTCCTCTCTCTCTATTTCTTTCTATCCCCCTGCTAGACTATTCCACAGCATTTCAGCTTAGAACCTAACACAGGCATGACTTTAAAAATACAATACAATTAGAAATGATATAACCAATTCCACCCTTTAAACATCATGTTAACCTAGGGTGCAGGGGAAATTAAGGAAGTCATTGAAGCATCGGGGTTTGAACGAAGGACAATTGAGCTGTAAATAGCTACAGATGACGATGCTAAGTACACGAGAATTGAGGTAAGTATATGCTATCCATAGCGAAATTTGGAATCGTGCCATCCCAAAATACTTAGAACACAATATTAGATATTGTGTGTGTATTAATGATAATCTCTCTCTCAATCCCCCTGGGAGTCTCTTTCACACCATTTCGTCCTAAAATTAAACACAAGTACAACTTTTGAAAGATTGTCATTACAATTAGAAATCATATAAATATTTCCACCCTTTAAACAACTTCTATTAACCCAGGGCGCGGGGAAATTAAAGAAGTCACAAAAGCATCAGGATTCGAGCAAAGAATAATTCAACTCTAATAGCTACAGGCAATGAAGCCAAGTACACAAGAATTGAGAATGTTACCCGTAGGACATTTGGAATAGTGTCATTTCAAAATAGTTAATTGTATAGAACGATATTATATATTCTGAGTGTATTTAATCCCATTAGAATTACGAGCTCACGTGATATATACTATGGGAAACCTCCTTCTTTAGATAAAATCTTAATGCAGGAAAAAATGTGTTTGATCCGAACAGAACAATAGACCTGGTTCTGCATTTCTGAAGGGGGTGTGTCTTTCTTAAACAAACCATACCCGTCACGTTCCCATGACAACCTGCCTGGACTTAAAATCTTCAAAAACAAGTTCTGAAAAATACTAGCATTTAAAGGCTATATTGTGTTGAAAACTGAAAAAGGAAGTTTACTTGTTTT
This sequence comes from Deroplatys truncata, assembly GCA_030765065.1. Lineage (NCBI taxonomy): Eukaryota > Metazoa > Arthropoda > Insecta > Mantodea > Mantidae > Deroplatys > Deroplatys truncata. The sequence goes on along the minus strand of CM060984.1, from coordinate 94,566,151 downwards.
TTCCTCTCTGTGAACACAATATACAGTCATACACGATTGAAAAAAACCTGCTAACTTCAGTATCTGTTGAAAAAAATGTTTTATACCCTTTTCCCCGATCAAGAGCTAAGAGAATCCATTCATCCTTCCCCAACCGACCTTCCCTACACATGCAAAATTGTTTTTGACACATTGAAATGAAAACCATGTTTTACCTTCTAAAATTGAGATAGAGGCTTCTTTACGCTTGACTGAATAATTTTGAAAAACATACCCTACGCGGCTCCATAATTCTTAACAATAATAATTAAAATGAAAACCATGTTTCACTTTCTAAAAATGGAAACATTTAAATCTGACAGGTTAATTCTTTGTAAATATGCGTAGACACTATGTGGCTCCGAAATTCTTAGAGAAATACTGTTGATAATAAGCCATCCTTGAGAAAAGTAATTACATATGGATAAAAAAATTTAGTCGTCCTCCGTGGTGTAGTGGTAACCATGCTAGCCTCTAGTTCCCGAGATCGCAGGTTCAAACCAGGCAGAGGGCAATGGATTTTTTCGGGTGTAAAAACCCTTACCTTGGCTTCCTTCGGAAGGGAAGTAAAGCTGGTGGTCCCAGATTTACAGCATGTAAAAGAACCTCAAGCCTGATAAAGAGGCCTCTGAGCAAAATTACCGGTCTTTCACACCCAATATAGAATGGGATGCTAAGGACCATAGCAGTTAAAGAGCATCCATAAATAAAGCTTAATTAATTCATACATGAAAATAAACTGTATATTTTACGTTTTAATGAACATCAGTTAAACATATGCTTAGAACTGATGGCATTTTCCCTCACAGTATTTCCGAGGGGAAATACATACAAGGTCATTCTAAAAGAAGGAACACACTTTAAATATTTATTTCTAGTAAATGACAATAGATGGCGCCATATGTGATACATCATTTAATATAGAAAATTTCAAAATGAGCACCATTTGTTATGCAAGGAAGACCATTGCTTTTCCGTTTGCATACGCAACCATCTTCTACAAATTTATTGTATCCATTGTAAATTTCATGCAGCACACAAAACGACTTTTCCTGTGGCATCACCATTTTCTTGTAAACAAACACAGTGCTGCTGTAGCCACTAAATGGAACTAATAGGTGGGGCTTAAAACTTTGAACTTTCCTCTATTCAATGATGTGTCGCTATCTATTGTCATATATTTAAAATCTGTTCCTTCTTTTTGAATAGCGAGCGCACACACACACACACACACACACACACACACACACACACACACACACACTCACTCACTCACTCACTCACTCACTCACTCACTCACTCACTCACTCACTCACTCACTCACTCACTCACTCACTCACTCACTCACTCACTCACTCACTCACTCACTCACTCACTCACTCACTCACTCACTCACTCACTCACTCACTCACTCACTCACTCACTCACTCACTCACTCACTCACTCACTCACTCACTCACTCACTCACTCACTCACTCACTCACTCACTCACTCACTCACTCACTCACTCACTCACTCACTCACTCACTCACTCACTCACTCACTCACTCACTCACTCACTCACTCACTCACTCACTCACTCACTCACTCACTCACTCACTCACTCACTCACTCACTCACTCACTCACTCACTCACTCACTCACTCACTCACTCACTCACTCACTCACTCACTCACTCACTCACTCACTCACTCACTCACTCACTCACTCACTCACTCACTCACTCACTCACTCACTCACTCACTCACTCACTCACTCACTCACTCACTCACTCACTCACTCACTCACTCACTCACTCACTCACTCACTCACTCACTCTGTCTGTCTGTCTGTCTGTCTGTCTGTCTGTCTGTCTCTAAGTAGACCAGCCTTCAAACAAAAAAAGGAAGGGATTACCGTTTCCTCGAAAATGCATAACATTTTATTACTTGGCTCGGAAAATATTAAAATAAAATCCAGTTTCACTTGCTAAAAGTGAAACAAGGTCTGCTTTAAACTCGACAGGTAATTCTTTGAAAATATGCTTAGACACACTTGAGACTCTGAAATTCTAAGAAAAATATTGACAAAGTATTTTTACAATAAATGGAAATTCCATGTCATTTCACATGTGACTTGATAAACTCTGAAAATCCATTCGAAAGCAGATGTTTGTTTTTTCTAGAATAATCAAGTTCAAACATGTATATACTAGTATGGACAGGATCATTTCAGAACCCCAGCGGTTATCCCCTCCAAATCTCTTGCTGAAAAATATTTATAAACCAATGAGATTCTTCGTTCAAATGCGTTAAGATGAGGTCTTATTCGCGAAAAGCTTGTGTTTTGAAATATGTATAAAACTTTTTCCAATGCATACAGTACGAAATATATTTCAAAACAGAAAATGGATATCTTTTAAAACTCACCAGACATTTTTACTGAAATGAAGTATTGGCTTACACTGAAGGAGAAAAATGTAATCACTTTTAGAAGAGCACAAAAATGGCAAACACTCACGTCAATTTCTTGTGAAACTCAGTGAAATTTTGAATGAAAGCACGTCTTTTATAGTGTCCTGCATGTATAAAAAAACATTTCCTGAATGGCTAGAATCCAGATTAATACCCGTGCATGCATATTGATAAAGAAATAGCTCAATATGATTGGTTAGTCTGTTTTACAGATTTATGAGAATTAGACAATGAAATGTAGATTTCTCATTGGTTTATAAATATTATTCGACAAGACATTTGGAAGGGATTTTTGGGTTCTGAAATGATATTGTCCAAACTAGTATATACAGATTTAAAATCGATTATTATAGAAAAAACAAACATCTCCTTTTGAATGGATTTTCAAAGAGTTTATTGTGTCATTTGTGAAATGACATGAAATTTCCATTTGTTGTAAAAATATTTTATTGTCAACAATATTTTTGTAAGAATTTTGAGCCTCATAGTGTGCATAAGTATATTTTCAAATTGCCCTATCGGGTTTAAAGAAGGCCTAATTTCATTTTTAGAAAGTGTAATGTGGTTTTCATTTTAATGTTTTTCGAGTCGAGTAATAAAATTTTGTCATGTGTTTTCAATAAAATGGTAATCCTGTCTTTTTCTTGTCTGAAGGCTGGTCTATTGTTAAATATACATTTTTTTCAATATATATTGTGAGGGAAAATTCCATCAGTTGTAAACATATTTTCAACTAATATTCATTAAAGCGTAAAATATATGGTTTTACCACGTTTGAAATTACTTTTCTCAAGGATGGCTTATTGTCAACAGTATTTTTCTAAGAATTTCGGAGCCATGTAGTGTGTCTAAGCAATGTTCAAAAGAATTACCCTGTCAAGACTATTTTTCTAAGAATTTTGGAGCTATGTAATGTGTCTAAGCTATTTTCAAAGAATTTACCTGTCAGGTTTAAAGAAGCTCATACTCCATTTTTAGAAAGTGAAACATTGTTTCCATTTTAATGGAAGTGCGTCCTCTCGTTAAGAGAGTTTTTCTAAGAATTATAGTGTCATGTAGGATATGTTTTTCAAAATTATTCAGTCAAGTGTAAAGAAGGTTTTATCTCATTTTTAGAAGATGAAACATGATTTTCATTTTAATGTTTTCCAAGTATCAAAAACAGTTCTGTATATGCAGGAAGGATCGTAGGGAAGTATGAATGGATTCTCTTAGCTCATGATCGGGGAAAGGCTTTGGGCATACAAAGTATTTTTTCAATAGATACTGAAGTTAACGGATCTTAAAAAGAATTATTTGATTGTGTATGATTGTATATTGTATTCACAGAGGGGATAAAACAAGAAAACTCCATTTTCAGTTTTCAACACAATATAGTTTTTAAATGCTAGTATTTTTCAGGACTTGGTTTTGAAGATTTTAAGTCTATGCAGGCTCAGCAATGCAAACACGAAGGTAATTTGTTCACAGAAAGAGACATTCCCTCGGAAATGCAGAACCAGGTCTATTGTTCTGTTCAGGTCGAATGCATTTTTTTCCTGCTTTAAGATTTCATCTAAAGAAAGAGGTTTCCCTGGCATATATTCACGTGAGCATATAATACAGTGCCTTCGTATTATGCTAAGGCCACAGCCACCTTATTAGCGTATTGGCTGAAGGGCAGTGACCTCTGTATTATGCCACTGCACAGAAGGGGTGCAGGATGCGTCAAGGGTATGTGTATTAGCTTTGGGCTGTCTCAGTCGCTGCTTTGTCTATATGTTGTACAGTGTTTCGACAATGCATGTATTGTATGCAATTACCTTAGGAGTGTTATTTTCTTATTAGTCCACGGAAATGTTGCCAACAAATTCACGCTTGAACAGTGTACTTTTATGTACGATACATATGTGAAAACTGAATCGTGTAGACAGCTGTAGACAATTTCAGCAGCAATTTCCTGGTTATCCGGTTTCAGGTAGACTGTTTGGGCAATAAATATAGAACAACAAGACCTCTAAATGCTAAAAAATAAAGTTTATAGGAACAATCCCCACACCACACACGAGCTTAAGGACAATATAAAAGCAGAAATTATTAACATTACACAAGAAGAACTTGTGTGTTTGAATGGTAATTTCATCTGACGATGTCAAGAATGTCTTCACACAGATGGACACCACTTTCAGAAACACATAACAAGGCTAGTACTCATTACATATATATGCTACTAACACTCATGAGTAAGTAATGCGGGAGTTGCGGAATGGAAAAAGCTGCATTGTGGTAGACTCTGCAGAGCATGCATTCACGCGATCAGTGGCCTTGGCATAAAATAGAGGCACTGTACTATCGGGATTAAATACACGCGCAATATCTAATATCGTTCTATACAATTAAATATTTTGGAATGACATGATTCCAAATTTCACTACAGGTAGCATATACTTACCTCAATTCTCGTGTACTTAGTATCATCATCTGTAGCTATTAGAGTACAGTTATTCCTTCGCTTGAATCCAGATACTTCATTGACTTCCTTAATTTCCCTGCACCCTAGGTTAATTCAAGGATGTTTAAAACGTGGAATTATTTTTATAATTTCTAATTGTATCGACAATCTTTTGAAAGTCGTACCTGTGTTTAATTTTAAGGTCAAATGGCGTGAAAGATACCGACAGAGGGATAGAAAGAGAAAAAGGGAGAGAGTTTAGAAGGGTTATCATATATACACTCGCAACATCTAACATCGTTCTATACAATTAAGCATTTTGTAATGACAAAAATTTGCTTACCACAATTCTTGTGTCCTCCTCTGTGGTGTAGTGGTTACCATGCTAGCTTTTAGTTCCTGAGGCCTCAGGTTCAAACCCATGGAGGGCGATGGCTTTTTTTCGGGTGTAAAAATCCTTAACATAACTTCCTTCAGAAGGAAAGTAAAGCCGGTGGTCCTGTGTCGTAGATTTATGGCACGTAAACAAACCTCAAGCCTGATTGATAGACCTCTGAGCAAAATTACCCATCTTTCATGCCCAATATAGAATGGGATGCTAAGGACTACAGCAGTTAAAGAGCATCCATAAGTAAAACTCAATTCAATTCCATTCTTGTGTACTTAGCATCATCATCTGTGACTAATTGGAGTTCAATTGTCCTTCGTTCAAACCCCGATGCTTCAATGACTTCCTTAATTTCCCCTGCACCTCGTAGGTTAATAGAAAGATATTCTGCACGTGTTTTTGATATTTTTAGATCGTAAAATAAAATTACTAGAATAGCTACAAAAGTTTTTTCCACTTTAGAATTTATATTGATATTCATTATCAGGAATCTTAATATTTCTAAACATGTCACACATTAATTATTTTCATTGGTTGACAGGTTCTTTCCAGACCAAAACATTAATTTCTTTATCAAAATTATAATCTAATGTTGGGTTTATTTATTAATGGGTTTATTTCTTTATACAGTGGGTCCAAACTCCACGGAGCATTAAATCTCCTGTGACCAGGGATTATTAATTTTCCTAAATGATGCTATGGAGTCCTTAAATAAAGCAAACCAGCAAAACAAAGAAGAGGAATCACCTGGATTTTTTTTCACTGCATTCATCTAATTCATTCGCCTCAACACCATCATCAATCATCAAAAGCATACGCATTACAGCATCGGCAGACACTGGCTATAGCATCGGCAAACACACTCATCTTAGTAATAGTATTCACCGATGTCTAACAACACTTTTTAGGCTGGCCACATAGCTCAGTTGGTATAGCACCTGCCTGTTGTGTGAAGGGTCCCAGGTTCAATTCCCAGTTGGGGGGTGGGAATTTTTCTCAAGCCAAGAATATTCCCTATCCTCCCCAGAGTCTGGAAGTATGAATGAGAGTGTGAATATATGTGTGGGGGTGTGGGAGGAATGGAGAGAGAGAGAACCAAAAGTGCAAGAAGCTCAACTATAAGAGTACATGAGTTAACACTATTGCCAATAAGTTCCAAAGGAAAGGCTGCCAATAAGACCAATGTAATCAAAGGTGGGGTATAAATGGAACTAAAAAAAATGCCACTTTTTACACCAATATTGGAAATTGCGCAATTACTTAGACACCTAAAACATCACAAAGACAACATGCAAGGCGAAAGTTACACTTTTCATAAGGTAAAAAACACACACACATGTGTGCACGCACACAAATGCACACACACACAGATATATTCAGGCATTTCATTCATTCCATGATCACAGCTTTTCTATCTGCAGAAAAAAGCATGGTAAGGCATTTTTTATTATCCATACATTAACAACTATAAGTGTTACCACACAAAATATTATCATTATCCCTTTTTACACTCAGAATTGAAACAAATGTAATGCTCGCGCAGGAGATGTGGTACCTCACTAACAAATCTGCACTCTATCAGGTGTATTTGCAATCAAGTGGAATCATTCACAGTGTTTACCATTCAGAAAATTCAGGGACAAGAGTTATTAACTTTATTATCATCATCATCATCATCACACCACCAAAATCCATGAAAGAACAATCACACATAAAACAATGTAGCTGCTATATCATTTTTCAACAAATGCAATTCTTTTCAAGTGACCCTGCCACACAGCTTTTAAATCATGATGGCTAATGCCTTTTCATTTGTCATGTTTCAGGTCTAGGAAGAAGAGCAAGAATTTACTGATGATCGCAATAAAGGTTGACCATACTGGAAGAATGGGTTATCTGCACTGGCACACCGTGCTCCAAAACTGCCACACCACTGAGAAACTATGTAAATATAGGACTTTTTATGAATCTGCAGTGCTGTTGATGAAAACACAACAATATTAATTTCATATACAGTGTCTTCGTTTTATGCCAAGGTCACGGATTGCGCAAATGCGTGCTCCACACCCCATCTACTACACTAGGGATTTTCTGTTCCGTAACACCCGTGTTACTTACGAGTTTTAGTAACATATATGTAATGAGTACTAACCCTTTTATAAGTGTTGTTGAAAGTGGTGTCCATCTGTGCAAAGACATTCTTGACATCATTGGATGAAATTGCCATTGACACGCATTAAGTTCTTCTTGCGTAGTGTTTCTAATTTCTGCTTTTATATTGTCCTTAAGTTCGTCTATGGTGTCAGGATTGTTCCTATAAACTTTATTTTTTAACGTTTAGCGATCCCGTTGTTCTAAATTTATAGACCAAACATCTTACAGTGTCTCCATCTGAAACTGGATAACCAGGAAATTGCTGCTGAAATTATATACACACCTGTCTACATGATTATTATCCTTCTCTAGCCTGAAACACATATTGCCATAGGGACAATGTATATGGTTCTCCTAAGGCAAATCTCCCAATGCTATCATACATAGCTTTAGATGTGAATAGATGCATTTGGTGATTATTGATGATGTTTTGCTTGGTGTAGGATAGGTTTGGCTTTGTCAGTATAAAATAAATGATATTTGATTCCCTGTCATAGAATTCAGTGCATAAAATAGGGATAATAATTGGGATAGGGGATTTTAGGCTAGAGGATGATAATTATTGATTAGTACATGATTGACCTCGCTGCCATTTAGGACAAAGCATGAATACCCATGTATCTTTATGTATTGAAATGTGCTTCTATGTTTAGTACTCTGAGTGGTTGCATCTGGAAATGTTAGGAACTTCTGCGCGTCTATGGTTTTCATGTTTGTGAACTATACCATCCACCATGTTTTCCTCCTGTGAGGCTTTAGGATGGCTAAGGGTGTCTTAGCAATGGGGTCTAAAGCTTATAGTTATAAGTGATGAATGATTATGTATTTCTGATGGAGATAGGGAATATGGAAAGTGAAGGGTTTTTTCATAAATAAAAAAAAAGCAAGTAATTATTCACACCTTATTAATTTGTAGATAGTTACAAAACATTCATTCCAAAAATCATTACTGAATGCTATTCACTATGAATGATAATACATTGCCTGTCAATAAATGTCACTTCCTTTAGTTCGTGTATTTCATGATGCTTAATGCAAACTTTTACCCTGTTCAAGAGTTCAGTCTAATGAAACACTGATAGTTTCATTTTCGTAAAGCCAATGATAATGTCATGTATATGAAATTAATATTGTCTGTTTTTTATCAATAGCACTGGGGATTCATAAAATAGTCCTATATTGACACTGCTGCTCAGTGCAGGTAACCCATTCTTCCAGTAGCATCAACCTCTATTGAGATCATCAGTGAATTCTTGCTCTTCTTCTAAGACACTTTCTTACTAGTGGACCTGAAACATGCCAAATGAAAAAGCATGTTTTGAAGGAAATGTAGCAGATCACCTAAAAAGAATTACATTTGTTAAATACCCTAAAGAGAATGATATACCAGTTACATTTTTTTAAGTGTGAATGTTCGTTCATGAATTTGGTAATAATAATAATAATAATAATAATAATAATAATAATAATAATAATAATAATAATAATAATAATAATAATAATAATAATAGTTAATAATTCTTGTCTCTTCTGAATGGTAAACACTGTATGATTGATTCCAGTCGATTGCAAATACACCTGATAGAGTGCAGATTTGTTAGTGAGGTACCACATCTCCTGCGCGAGCATTACATTTGTTTCAATTCCGAATGAAAAAGGGATAATGATAATATTTTTTATGGTAATGAAACTTATAGTTGTGAATGTATTAATAATAAAAAGTGCCTTACTGTGTTTTTTTTCTGAGTTTTTCTGCAGATGGAAAAGCTGTGATCATGAAGTGGAATGAATGAAATGCCTGAATATGTGTGTTTGTGTGTGTTACTTTATGAAAAGTTTAACTTCCATCTTGCATGTTGTCTTCGTGATGTTTTAGGTGTTGTAGATAATTCCACAATTCCCAACATCGGTGTAAAAAGTGTTGTTAGACGTCGGTGAATACTATTATCTAAGTGTGTCTGCCAATGCTGTAATGTGTAATACTTCAGTGTCTGTCAATGCTGTACTATCTTCCACAGCAAAGAAAGTCCCTGGGGAATGAAGCGAGGGGGGAAATTGCTGATTAGACTTGGTCCGAACCCTGCCTACTTGCTTATAGTACTCTTATTTATGACACACATGACAGCGCAGTTACAGCCCATTGAATAGTTTTACTCCTTGCGTAGCATGCCTATCCATCACACGCATTCGCTGTTCTTGTTGCACTGTTTCCAAACAGATAAGGGCAGCACATTCCTTTCAAGGACTTTCTCTCTGTTGGCGAACAGTAGCGTGTATGCATTTGATGATTGAATGAAGATGTTGGTGGCGATGAATTAGATGAATGCAGTGAAGAAAAAAAATCCAGGTGATTCTTCTTTGTCTTCTTTGTTTAGCTGGTTTGCTTTATTCAGTGACTCCATAGCACCGTTCAGGAACATGTTTAATAATCCTTGGTCACAGTAAATTTGATCCTCTGTGGAGTTTGGGCCCACCGTACAAAGAAACAAACCCTATGCATTAGATTACAATTTCGATAAAGAAATTGCTGTTTTGGTCTGGAAAGAACCTGTTAAACTAATGAAAATAATTGTGTGTGACATGTTTAAAAAATAATAAGATTCCTGGTAGTGAATATCAATACGAATTCTAAAGTGGAAAAAACTTTCATGACTATTCTAGTAATTTTATTTTATGATCTAAAAATATAAAAACATATGCAGAATATTTTACATTCTATAATGATGTGACTATCCACTGAGCAATGGTTTGTCTAAAACATGTTACCTTTGCTAGTGAAATCCATTTCACTAGCAAAGTATAATGATGAAAAAATAAAATTGTAAATTAAATAGCAAAGTAATAAAGTATCTGTGTTTAAGTTTGTTAATTCATTGCATCCTATTCGGGTACCGTGAATTATCTATTAGGCATATATTATGAATGATGAAATAACAAATAATATTCTGTTTCATGTATTGTGCAACCTATGAATTTCATTTTCAATTAGGAATGAATGGAAAATTTAGCAGGTGTTACATATTCAATGCGCTTTTATAAGCATGTTTCTGCACTAAAACACTTAAAAGTATCTGTGGACCATAGAATGGAATTGAGATATTTAACTAATTGATAAATCGCACCCCACACACAGCATAAAATCCATAACACTTGTATAAGTGAATAATGAAAAATAATTATTAACCCTTAGCTTGTGTAGAGAAAAATCTGTTAGTCTAGGACAGATACTTATATTGGATCTGGAGATTACCTCATCCACTCCCTCCCAATCTGTAGAAAGCCCCTTCGGTATCTAAGTATTTTTCCAGAAGTAATGAATCTCGTCCACCCTTGTTTGACACATGTCTCCCTCAATGCCTGCAGAATATAGTGTGGGAATGTCTAAATGATCATTTCAGTATGAAATCCTGTTTCCAAACTGGAATCTCTTCTCTTCACTCACTCTCTCCCTTTCGTTCTCAATATGTACGACCTAATGTTTTTCCCAGATGTCAGAAGTGTAGGAGGAATTTTTTGCAATCTTCGATTCTAGACATTACCTCACCACCCCAATTTGGTCTGCAGAAGTCCCTTTGGGATACTTAAGCATTTTACCAGATGTCAGAATTGTGGGAGGTGGTTTTTGCTAGCTTTAAAACATGTCACAGAGGCTAGTTACCAAGTGCAATATATTTTCATAGTTTTGTAGTGGGATTTCAGAGGTAATTTTGCGAGTAATTCAGTTATTATCGCTGGTATTTATTGTCAATTTCATGATTTAGCATACTGTTATATACTTGAATGTCCTTTCTGAATCTGATGTAAAGTTCGTATTTAAGATGTATTGTTATATTATTTTAATGTCCTTTCTAAAACAGATGTAAACATCATATTTTAAGTTACCTGAATGTCAGCTGTGGATCCTGAGTGTTTGTACAGTTTATTCAAAGTGTTATAGAACGCTTTTATGCTTGAGCATATAGAAATTTATTTATACATGTATGTATGTGATCATGTGCGTATGTGAGCAATTGTTTTTCTATGTTATGAGGCGAGGGGTTGCTTTATGCCAACCTCCTTACATGGTTCTGGGTTCGATTCCTGGCTGAAGAAAGGGATATTTTTTTCTTTATGCCTAATCATGTCTTGTTGAAAATTTTTTCAAGTTCTAGGAAGCGAGCCGGTGCTTTACGCTAGTCTTCTTAAATGACACGGGTTTAATTCCCAGCTGGTGATTAGGCATTCTTCTTTAGGCATACCTAGAATCATGTATTGTTGAAATTTTCCAAGTTCTATGAAGTGAGCAGGTGCTTTATACTAGTCTTCTTAAATGCCACGGGTTTGATTCCTGGCTGGTGATTGGGGATTTTTCTTTAGCCAACGTGTCTAGTGTCATGTCTTATTGAAGTTTTCCAAGTTCTATGAAGTGTGCAGGTGCTTTATGCTAAGGTTCTTAAATGTCGCGGGTTCGATTCCCGCCTGCTGGTGGGGATTTTTCTTTAGCCGGTATTTATGTCCGTACCTGACCTGTAGATAGAGGACTTCTGTGTGTGTGTCTCGAGGGGTTTGAGTACAGTGTGTTGTAAACATTAAAGCTCGTTCCTTTGCATTCAATGTATGTATGTATGTATGTATGCATGCATGTAGGGTGCAAGTGTGTATGTATGTGTATATGTGTGTCTGCATGTCTTCCACATGGTCATGTGTTTGACTGTGTGGGGCATGTGTGCGAGTATGTACATGTGTATGTCTGGGAATATTCCTTGTTTCGGGGAGAATGTGTCTTTTAGGTATTTATTGTACTCAAAGATACCCGATCCATGTGCATGTTGTGGTAGGAATATTGCTGCTTAGTATCCCTTTAACTCTGAGGCAATGGCAAAATAGAGACGTTTTGAAATTTTTTTTGTTTTTTCTATTTTTATTTTTCCCACTGCTAGTACTAGAAATTAGGGATATCCTTACTGTTGTGCATTTTGTTTGTTTATTATTATTATTATTATTATTATTATTATTATTATTATTATTATTATTATAATAATAATATTTTTTCTGTCACTAGAAGGAGGCTGTGTATATTTCAAGTCAGTGTTTTAAAGCAACTCTCATTTGTTTCCAGATGGTTAGCGCCTGGTAATGCTAGTTCATGGGAAACCCGGTAATGCAAGCTTTGTTTTTATTTTCCTCCCCCCACACAAGAAATCTGACCATGAATGCCCATGGTGTTTAGGTATTTCTTACACTAAAAGCCAACACGTGACCATGTGGGAATGCTAACATTGTTTTTATTACCTCCCCTACCAGAAGTCACTACTTGGCCGTGAATTCCCATGTCATTTAGGTCCCCTTTGCTCTCAAAGGTCAACACATGGCCAGGAAATGCCGATAAGACTTCCCATCCCATCTGAAAGAATGCCCCCGTGCACCAAAAAGGCTGTGAACAGACAGTTCGGGGGGAGGGATCAGACCTAGTACTAACCCCTCCCCTCCTTCGTATGCTAATATTATGCCTTTCCCTCCAAGTATTACCCCCTCCCCTCAAAGTCCTTGGCCGTGAATGCCCTTTCTGTCCCTACTGTGATGGTTGGAACATTGCATTAAACACATCTGACTTGTGGGTTCCTACAAACTCATGACTGCATCCTAGTACTACGTGACCATGCGAGATGCCTCCACGGTAATGTGCGAAGCTCGCATAGGGAGGTCCTGAGGTCGGGTACTCCAACCATGGGTTTTACGGGGTTTTCCCCGTTTGGCAAGGCGATTGCTTGGGCGGTTTCAGTTTTACCACAAACTTTCTTTCCCTTATTTCCTGTCATTCGCTCCCCCTTTCATGTTTTAGGTAGTCTTAGGATCTATGGAGTTACGGTCGATGTTGGACAGATGGCGCAGATGCTTGCTGGTTGGAAGGCTCTCGCCGCCAGCCAGATGTCAGCCTTTTCTGAGCAGCCCACTAGTATGACCGGTTCAACATGCTTGGAATCGCTAAGGACCTCTGCATGTCTCTTATCGGCCGGGAGCCTATAGTCTTCTGCGGTTCCTTTACTTCATCTTTTGCTCCTGGGGTGCTAGGCACAAAATACCGCCTTGGGTCTAGGTGCTAGGTATCCCCCTCCATTCCCTGGTTAAATGTCATTGTACTGTATTCGGGCTTCCCATCAAATTTCTGATCCCGTTGGAAAGGACATATGCCGATTTTGACCGGCGACTGGTGCCACACCAACGGAAGTGTATTAGTCAGACCAGTATGCGAACTGATCAGAAACTGGCGTGTTGAAAGAACATTTATATTTTATCTGGTGTTTTCCTTTTAAGTTACACTGACATCATTTTTTATTTAGGGGATCCGAGAAAATGTATCTCTGTTGAATGCTGTCTCCAGTTAGTGGGTATAATGAAATATTCCTCTACCAGCGCAGGTTTGATTCGTGTATGAGTAGTACTACGTACACAATGGCAGAGAAGTTGATTATGCTGGTGAAATGTATCTCATTCGTTTACCCTGATCCCAATTTCGAGTACGCCAAAAGAGATAATTCTATTTTCAGGAGTGGATTAACCTGTTTTAGCATCAGTGAGAAACAGGGCAGTATAATAGAATCTTATATAAGATATTTGGAGAATGGGGAGTGGTAACCTAGATAGAAAAGAGAGATTCTACATAAAGCTCAACCAATAACATGTAGATATGTCTTTACAAATATATATGTATAATAGTGGCATCAGAATAAAATCTTCGAAACAATTCATTTAAATTGGTAGAAACCCCATATAATTTCATTGTAGGAATTTGGGACTCCCTGTAGTCAAGGAGGAACGTTTTAAAACTGTTGAACAGGGAAAATCAGCGTAGGCGAGTGTTTGAAAACACCAGAAATGCGAAAAGCAAGCATGAATTGCTGGTGTACAGTTCTCTGCCTACCGTCAAAAGCCAAATGTTCCCTCCTTGTAGAGCACGGTGAGGGGTATGTCATTCACAGAATTTAGAATTCGCTGTTCGCTTCTTAACCTAAGATAAAATCGTCAATCTGCGGAAGGAGAACCTATACCTTCCCCATTTTAACTCATTTCCAAGCTCTTCGCTCCCTACACAAAGTAGTGTTCCGATGATTAATTTGTATCCTTAAGAGATAATTTGTGTTTATGTTGCAACCATTTTAAGTAAACCATTCAAGTCTTATTCACAACTCGGAAAAAAAATGATAGTGAGTTTCTTCTTACTATCCGTACAGCCTAAGACAAAATAAATGAGCAACAGCCAGAGAGGAGTTTAATTCGGAAAACATCAGAAGTATTCTCTGTCATGCGTTCACAATACACAATTTATCACCCTGGTTCACTTCAAAGCTATGCGAGAAGTAGGAAGATGCCTTTCGGTTTGGGTGTATGTATGGTAGCCAAACAATGAAAATGTGCCTCTTAATTGGAACAACTTGGATTCGGATCCTTGGTTTATATGGCTTTTCGTATTATTTAAATTTTAATTTGTTAACATATGGGCTATTCCATTTCAAATCGGACAAAAAAATTAGAAAATTGATCTCATATTTTTAAAAATCATTAACGTGTCAATTACTGTAAAACAATTTTCATAAGATTATCTCTTAAATGTGTATAGTGTTCGAGTTTAAAATTCCGTAAAATTTGGGTTATTTTCCAAATGAGACAATTTCTATGGCATGCAACTTAAGAATCCTATATCAGATTTCAGTGAACTAGAAGTCATTTTCAAGCTAAATGTCTGTTGTTGATGGTGGTATATACCAATAACATAACCATAATTATACAATTTTTAAACCTTTTTTCGTGTTGTATGGATGCATTTTGATAAAGATTAAACATATATAGGCTTGAACCTCATTTTATTACACATTGATTTCAGTTTTATGGAGATCCTTGTATGAAACCGGGGAAAAAACAATGAAAAAAAATTTAAGCTCACATTATACACTTACGTCAGGCTGTCGGCTGCCGTCTGCCACAACATGGGAAGAGGCTTGGAGCGAATCAAGGTCACCAGCAGGCTTCAAGGTTGATTGGTTACGTCTTCTTATATATCGTTATTTCCGCACTCTCTGTTGTGAATGAAGATGTATTTGTCACCATTTTTTTTAACTTCGAAAGTGGAATGAACGCATGTGTTGTTAGGGTACCTGAAACTACGCGTGCGTGCTTGAACCTACTGTGCGGTCCAAATCTCTTGCCGTTTCGTGACAACCAATACGGAATGACCGCGGATTGCTAAACTTCACATCAGAACGTTACGCGGTTGTTTGTCGTCTTCCGTGGTGTAGTGGTTGCCATGCTAGCTTCTAGTTCCCGTGGTCGCGGGTTCAAACCCGGCGGAGGGCGATGGATTTTTTCGGGCGTAAAAATCCTTAGCATGGCTTCCTTCGGAAGGGAAGTGAAGCCAGTGGTCCCGTGTCGTAGACTTACGGCACATAAAAGAACCTCAAGCCTGATAAGGAAGCCTCTGAGCAAAATTGCCGGTCTTTCACGCCCAATATAGAATGGGACGCTAAGACCACGGCATTAAAGAGCATCCATAAATAAAACTCAATATTACGCGGTTGTTACGTTGCAATGTTCACTTAAAAACTACAAGGAAATAAGAAGAAACAATAATGGAAATGTAATACAGAAATAGAGAAAGAAAAGCCATACCTTTCTATGCATCCTTTGTTATTCGGCATATCCTTTTTCGCTTCCCTACTCACACGTGAAACAGTTGATGTACTTAATGACATTTCGTGAACTTAAGATTTTTGCAATTTTCTTTGTTGGCATACTTTTTAAAGAAATTACACATACTGAAGACAACAACCCTAACCCTACTGCTATACCCATTGGTACTACTAGGCTTACTAAGCGACATTTTCATGAAAGAGTTAACTTTATAAACACTAGAACAAAGTTTATCATTGTAAGGACTGAGTACACTGCTGTTGAATTCACAACATTCGCTTAACCTTCCAGCAAGCGCGCTGTAAATAGTAACCAGCAGTATTTTTTTGCTTTGTCGCTGTTTTTAACAATGTTTTAACCTTGAGCTATCGCGTCAATGGTGCAATGAATTCCATTGTTGATGTTTCGAGAATGTGATCACAGTTGCTGATTCTTTGCGTAAAGTTCCTTAGTTGGCTTATTCTTTATATACCTTATTTTTTTGAAGTGGATTCCAAGTATTGAGGTGTTGAATGTTGTAAAAAGCACAACACGCTCTTCTCATTAACGAATACGTGGTTAGTTCTATAACCATTAAAATGCACTTAATCATTGGTTTTCCAACGGTATTCTGTGAAACAAAGCCATATATGACCTTAATTAAAAAAAAATCCGTCACATATGGCTTTGTAGAGCTGCGTCATAGGGCTTTGAAAAGGATTTTCATGACGAGTTTTCAGCTGCATTAGAAAACTTCGTGGGATAACTATTTGTAGATTTATTTGGTACATGGAGAATTGCACATTATTGAGTGATATGTCTAGAACGTAAGAACATATAAAATAACTACGACAGCAATGGAGGTTTTACTGCTACAAGTATAATTACCACTAAAAGTCTTCGTTTGAGCATATCGAAAGATGACTATAAATTAATAGCGAACCATTGGGTGTAAAAATATGATTCTTTTTTGTACTTGTTCGGGAAAACTCCGCCTTTTTACCTAACTACTTGTTGCTTTTCTGAAATATGAAATACGTATGCGCGCACAAGATCATGCAATTACAGTTTTACCAGCGGCGAGGTGCACTGTCCGTAAGAGGCAATGCCGCATTGCTGCTATTCGCTAGTGCCGTATTAGTGGACACGCCTCAAACGTCAAGAGATTTGGATTCCATAACAGGGCGAAGCACTTGTTCAAGTTTGTACTACTCTTTTGCAACATAACAGAATGTTATAGTTGTCAAACAATTGATACAATTCATAAGGTGTGGTTATAGATGTTGTCTCGGACGTTGGAGACTTGCTCGGTAGTTCCCCCAATGCCATCGCATGTCCCCTATGCGTGAGATGTTGCAAAAAATGCCATTCTGCTTTTATTGCAAAATTTTTTAGCTGACTGCATAAATTTAAAAAGTTTTTCAGATTTTTGTATTGAATGAAGCACCATCAGTAAAGTAAATTATTTTAGCTATATTTTGAAATTTATCGTTGGATGAGTTTTATCAAATATATCTGAAACAAGTGAACTGCGATTACATCGTGTTTTAAACAATCGGAAATTGCAACAAACGACATACAACTGACAGAACCACCCTTTTTCCTTCTTTGTAGTACAAATTTTGCTGTGATGCTATAAACGAGTTTTTCCTACAATACTGTCAACTCCAATAAGACATCAATAAATTCATCTGTAAGTTTCTCCAAGGTCTCTAATGTTGTTCTTTCAGCCGTAATCCACTGCTTGTACATTATTGTATCCACCAAAGCAGATTGAAAAACAGATTCATTATGAGTTTTCAGTCCTGAAAGGCCAGGCACATTTTACATTTATTAAAAAAAACAGGATGGTTGAGTTGGATTACAAATGATTCTTGAAATGCAGTGGTAGTACGTTTTTAAGAGTTCCTGATGAGTAAAAAGTGAATCATCGCGCCAGTCCATAAGCTTGTTCCGATGGAACGTTAACATACAGGGAGCGTGGTGCCACCAGATCCCGCTAAAACACAATGTTGAGGCCAAAGTTGTGCGAATTTTGAGAAACTTGTAGTGGTAGGATATCTGCCGTGAAAATAACGACAGAGTTCCTCTAAATTGCACAAAATTAGTTTCTTCTGCACTTGTTTTTCCCCGTGTTTACTAAACGTCACGTAATCTTGTCCGACTTCTAAAATTCAGTGACTAAATTTATAATCTTTGTTTCCGTGTACACATTAATCCTTTTGATGCCGTCTTTTGCCACAGAAATCATGTGTTTTGCTGCATTAAAATTATTTTGAGTTTTGCAGTAGATCAATTTAGTGGAAATAGTGTGAGGATCTGAATTTTAGTGTTTCTATCCTGAGCAGATTTTTTTTTCTTCAGATTTTCTAAAATTTCTAGATTTGGTTTAGGTTCTTGAGATTCAATGTCTGACTGCTGAAAAGCTAGCTTTTAACGAAGCTGTTATTTTTCTTGCTTTGCCTTTACCATATTGTTTCTGTGAAAGTTTGTTCTTTTTAATTGGCGTCTCATCAAGTAACACAGGAGTTTTATTTAATCCTACGACTGTAGTTTCCTTTATCAGTTCAGTCGAACTATCCGAAGGATTGTTCTCACTACTACTTTCACTACACTCTACAGTGTAGAACTAGAACTAGGTTGAACGTTTACTTGGATGTCTTGTGTCGAGCATGTAGCAGTACTGACACTTTCAGTTCTTAATTTTGTTGCACGGGTAGAACAGATGTTTACTGTTCTTTTGTATCGGTTTGGGATATACTTTTAAATCATTTTAGGCTTTAACTTTCGGAGAGATGTAACATCTACTTTTTTGTGGTGGGGTACTTCCAAGGGATTGAAGTAACAGTGACTTAACGTTTGTCTCCGTCCATTTTAGGTAACCTTGAAGTACGCATTGAATTGTACAAAACAGTGTTGGGAAGAGAAGTCGTTTATTATATATAACACTTCAACTCATCATCTAACAACTATTACACACTCAAAAATAACTTTATAACTAAAACACAGTTCACATGAATGTCCACATCTACACCTATAAGAAAATGGCTTGCTTAGGTCAGGGGAACAAAAGAAGGTTGTGTTATTCACGTTCTTATCGTCTCACTTAGCAACCTCTCACAGCAAAACATGTAACAGCAGATGATCGACAACGTCCTCGTCATGATTCATGGATGTTGCATGATACGGTGCAGCGCGGCTAGTGGATTTCACGCTGTTTCTATTTTTTTATACAGCTTTCCATTGAAGATACCATAAAAAGTCTTAACTAAATGCTGAGCAATATATCGTAATTAGTATTCCATTTAAAATTGCGGTTTTCAGAAAAAAAAATGAAATATGGTAAAAATTGTATTAAATTTATGTTCTAAAACATTGAGTAAATGCCACCACAAATTATACAATGTGAACTTCATTTTGAACTTTATTTGAGAATTTTATTTTAAATAGTTTCTGAGCTACGAGGCTCAGAATCACGTAATACTATTAAATTATGGCAACTTTGACTCTGGAAAAAACAGGAATCACTTGTCTATCATAGCTGCGATTTTGCAAAATATATTAACTTAATGTCTACTTTAGATGACATAAAATTAAGCCTCCCCCCAAAATGAAAGGTTCCCTGCTGTCCGAATTGAAATGGAGCAGCCCATAAGTATGTTAGCCTTGGAGTTCTGCATATGTTAGCTATGAACACTAAATGACATCTCCAATGTTGATTCTGCTTACGGCTGCTACAGTGGTTGGCTACGAGTTCTTTCTCTGAGGGTATGCGTGGGCGTAGTGTGAAAGGATAACACCAGTTTTGACAAATTTAATGTAATCTAGAGCTATTGAAGCGAGTTGCCGACCGTTTGAAGATAAAGAATGAAGCTGATTATGAATCGTAGCACTCGAAACTATAACACTTCAGTACCTGGCAACTTCTATCAATTTTACGGTTTGAAATAACTTTCCGCAATAAAACAAACTAGAAGCGTAAGTTGCTGTGAGTCGCTAAAATGCTTACCAAAAAACCCTTCGCGGCTACCGCTAAGTAACTGATAACACAGTGCAGCCTTAGGCGCTACGAACAGCCGATCAGCGCAAAAGACTAAGCACCTAAGGCTGTACACAAAAGAAAAGAAAGACCCTAATTTTAGCAGTACAGTCTTGTATTAAGTCCCGTCTATTGCAGAACAACCTCACCAATGTTCCTACATTATACGTTGCTAACACTTACGCATCTGAAACAGCTATTACTCTTTGACTACTTAATTCTAAGAAGTCCCTCTCTCTCTCTCTCATTGTCACCCTCCGTGGTGTAATGGTTATCATGCTACCTCTAGTTCCCGAGATCCCGGCGGAGGGCGATGGATTTTTTTTCGGGCGTAAAAATCCTTAACATGGCTTCCTTCGGAAGGGAAGTAAAGCCGGTGGTCCGGTGTCGTAGATATACGACACTCAAAAGCACCTCGACCTTGACAAAGGCCTCTGAGCAAAATTACCAGTCTTTCAGCCCCAATATAGAATGTGACTCTAAGGACCACATCAGTTAAAGAGCGTCCATAAGTAAAACTCAATTTAATTTTAATTTTTTCTAACTCGGCTATGTGCAGCTTCACTCGTTCTTATTTATTAACGTCTTGAATTCTAGCTACCTGAACCTTGAGCTATTGGGTTTCTTGTTAATTTAAGTTCGCCGGAACGCTTAATTACCCTAGCTGTTCGAACCCGTAATCTGCCTGGTACTGAGTTGTTCTTTCACAAAGTTGTAACCCTTTCTTCTTCCATTATGCATTGATTAGTATATGGAGATTATGTATTGCAATTATTTATCTATTTCCCTATTATGTCTTTATTTAATTAGTTATATCTTTCCGTCAGTAATTACGGTTTCACCTTTCATAGTGACTTTTGCAGTGGTTGAGCGCACACAAGGTTAGTTATAAGGAGTTAGTGAATGTTGCTGGATACTCAGGCTGCAAGGGCATTTGAAGTCGCTAACGGCTACGAGGTGGTTGCGATTATCCAAGGAAGGGGTTGTTCGTCGTGACCTGGTTCGAAAAAAAGAATTTTTATTTATGGATGTTGTTTAACTGCTATGGTTCTCAGCGTCCCGTTCTATGTTGTGCGTGAAAGATAGGAGATTTTGCTCAGATGCCTCTATCAGGCTTGAGGTTATTCAACGTGCCGTAAATCCACGACACGGGACTACCGGCTTTACTTCCCTTTTAAGGAAGCCATGCTAACAGTTTTTACGTCCGAAAAAATTCAGAGCCCTCCGCCAGGTTTCAACCCGCCACCTGACGTGGTTCGGGTCGAACGTTTGTCCACTGCACTTCTAGAAGAGGCAGATAGGAGTGCTTTCCAGCATGTGTTTGCAATTAGAAGTAATTCCGATATCCCTGAGTCGAACCTCACACTTTGCGTCGTTTGACTACGGCAGGGCTCTTTGCTCGAAGCAAAGAAGCAGCGTCATGGATTATGTCGCCTCGAATTTATAGAAGAAAATGATCAACCATAACTGGAATAGCGTTACACTCACAGATGAGGTGACATTTTCATCTAGAAATGGAGGAAAGTAATTGTCTACCGCCCCAAAAGAAAACTTGCTACGCAAAATAGGTGGCATAGATGAATCGTCAAAGTGGCGTATTTGTGTCCTGTTGGGAATTGGATGTACGAGATAGTCCAGGTGTGTTGTGGCAGCTTAATGACACATTAAATAGCCACCAGTATAAGAGCCATTTTTAGATAGATTGCGGATATCAGCTCCCAAAAATAAAAATAAAAATAAACGGCTTTTAAAAATAATTTTCTATGATCCTCACAAAACTTAGGTTCAGGGCTCTCCGAAAGAGTTTACACACCTACCCAACAGCTCTGTTGTTACCTATAGGTTTTTAAGGTTTTAATTTCTTTTCACTGACACCTCCTCATCTGGGGCAGAGTTGAGATTCTTACAAATCAGCTACACTGGTCAAAATACTTATGAATCATCCTTAAGATCAATTTGTAATTTGTTTAAACATACAGAGCACTGCCGACACAGCAAACCTGATTTGTAACTTCACATGATCCATTCTCAATTAATTTTCCGATTTCGCCATAATCCATTGTACCTAAAGGATGTGCTTTCTTGATAAGAAACTCAAAATTTGCATGCATCAGCAATTGTCTGTCTTTGAGCCGTCCTGCTCTTAACCATTTTAGTTTCATTCTTAAAAGGCTACTGTAGGACAAATTGACACACCTGTTTACCTTCAAAAGATTGTATATAAATTTCCCTGAATCTGTGGCATACCTGGTCTCATGAAATACTCCGCAAGTTTTGCTTTTATTTTATTTGGTCAAGGAATAATTATAAAAATATTCCTGGATACATCACGATACCTCATACAATTGGCAAATTTTGTTCTCTTTCGAAGAAGCTAACTTTAGCTCTCCTTTTACTGAAATAGTCTTGAGAGAAGACTTTTCTTTATTTGTTATATCTATTTGCAACGCTACCAAAAAGCCCTATAGCTAAAACACTGCATTTTGAAGCTGTTTCGTCGTCCTCCATGGTTCCCGGGAGGTTCAAACCCGGCGGAGGGCAATGGATTTTATCGGGCGTAAAAATCCTTAGCATGGCTTCCTTTGGAAGGGAAGTAAAACCGGTAGTCCCGTGTCGTAGATTTACGGCACTAAAAGAACCTCAAGCTTGATAAAGAGGTCTCTTAACAAACGTACCGGTCTTTCACGCCCAATATAGAACGCGACGCTAAGGACTACAACAGATAAAAGAGCATCCATAAATAAAACTCAATTTAATTTAAAGCTGGTTCTAATTTGGTGTGACCCAACTTCCAAGAATTCAAGTTTCTTCTTCACTTCCTTCTGTCCAGTTCGTATTTTCTTAACTAATTTTCTAGGAGACAGTGAGCCTACAGAGGTTTTGTGTGTTGCCTTAGCTTTCCTTTTAGCTGCGTATATTCAGCGGTTTTCTCAATTTATTTGCTTTTTTATAGTTTCATTGCGTGCCTTCGATTATTCTCATTTTATTCAGTATACAGTGTCTAATAAGTACTTGTGGAGAGTAAAATCCCTTAAGTTAAATTTATTTTATATTAATGTCTTTTCTTATTATTTTAATTGAAATAACAAGGTTTAATCACAGTTATGGATTTTGTTAGAATAAATCACAAACACTGTCAGAAGATAACAAATCATCACCTCCATCCCTATAAAAATGGAGACGTCGATGAGAAGGGACAGAGGTGATAATTGCAGGGAAATTAATCCTCTTGTTTTCCTTTGGCAACAATGTTCAGCTTGGTTACGTCATTACTTTCCCGCCAAACATTGATGATCTGAAAGAAAATCTTTCAAATTCACATTGTTTTCTTACTAGGAGGCGGCAAGCAGGAAGGAAGAAGAAAATGGGAATTTTTTAATAAAAATGAAAGAGAAATGGTAAGGGAAAGTCAAAGAGAAGAGGAGGGGAGGTAAGATAAAAGATTAAATTGTAATGGGGCTTAGCAAAGAGAAGTAACGGTTGAACAGCAGTGCTGTGGAGGTCAGGGAGCTACACTGGCTGTGCAACATAAACTAGGGTACTAGACATGTACATAATAAAATAGAAGCATGAAAGTAAATTAACAAATTTGTAAAATTGTAACTTGGAATGCGTGCAATAAACTACATACGTACATGCCTGTCTGCGTGCGTGCCTGCCTGCTTGCTTGCCAAGAGGCAAACTAAGACGGGGTTGATAATGTAAGATGGAACAGAACACCAAGTAATGTTAAAAGGTTGTATAACATCCTTAATTATTAATGAATTGATGAAATCAAATACAATGCATGAGCTTAACTTCCTGATAAGTCTTTGGCATTCAGTCCCAGACTTCAAGCTGCACTCTACTGGCCGCAAGAGAAAGAAATATTTCTTGGGACGGAGGTGAGAGAAAAAGAAGAGCCAAGGAAAAACAAACATCCCTTCTCTGTTGCAGGAAAGAAAAATATTGTTAATATAGAATATTATATTCCACATATTTCTACTCATGATAGGCTTATCGAAACCCCAATAATTAAAACGATATACATGATGACAAGTGTTTAACTGTTGTCACTCAGAGTAGAACCAAGGTACGGAGCGTGAGATTTACATATATTTTGTGCGCATAAAATTAGTGATAAGCAAAATTAATTTTCATGGGTTAATAACGTAAAGAGGTGTTTATGATTTACTTTTAAGTGCTGCTAGAAGAAAAACAGGGAAGGGAAACTGAAACACGTTGAGGGTGATCTGTTTCAAAATGCCGCATAAAGACACCTAAAATATCTTGGTTCCATCCGTGAGGACTAGACATTCCGATGGAATGATTGAATTCGTGCAGGATAACCACCGTGTCCACTGAAGTCAGCAGATTTCAAACTGGTTCTCGCAAAGGCAAGATACTGCAGTGATTGATTGACCTCTGCTCACCAGATTTGAATCATATTGGAAATGTGCGAGCAGAGGCGCAAAAAGTTTTGAAGTTAAATTGACCTGCAAAACAACGGATTTTGTGAGATCAAATTTAGGATGCGTGGGAAGCAGCTTATGAAAATTTGACTAGGCATTTGATATCCATGTCACGTAGAATGAGGGCAGTAATAGAAGTAGGGGTTTACACACCCGATATTAGTTGATTTCTTGCTTTTTCGTTTAGGAATGTAATGTTTACTTATTTCATATTTAGTTTGAAAACGAAAAGGAAGGTGTTTGAATTTTTGTGTGTGCGCATTAATGCCCTGAAATCAAATAACCCTTAGCGTTCGGAAATTATGCTATATTATGCGTAATAAACATTTTTTTGCACAAAAAAGAAAAATTACGCACGGGATGCAATCTCAGTAGGTCTCATTGCCACATACCTGCTTATAACCGCTCGGCTGTATTCAGTACCTGGAACTCTGTATGAAAGGTGGCAATAGATCGAAGCTAAAGGCACGCGTCCCAAGACACCATCTTGAACTGGCCGCGGAAACGATTTGGACTTCGACAAATATACGCTTCAGAGAGTCTGCTCATTTTTTTTGTCTTAGGGTACACCCTCAAATCTGTCATCGTAAATTATAATTTTCTCTTCGGTGTGTGCGTAGTTGTAATAAGATCTGGCTGCGACGTTAAAAAAATCGCTCTCTGATTTCAACACATACATGGCATAAAATATTTTATAATCGTCTCAATCACTCGATGTGCAAACAAATTGTTTCTGTAGGGAAATAAGTTCACAAATAAACGTTCACTACGGAAAAGTTTACTACTATTAATGTATTTACTGTCTCTTCCAGGTGCGTTGAAAGCAGAAATATACGTTAGCACTGCAGATCGATACTACAACTACAGGACCTTCAGGTGAATGTTTGTTGCTTCATTGACTGCCATTCCAGCCTATTTTAAACAAAATAACTCTTGTGAATGTGCATGGTTTGCGTTACATGACTTGATGACAATATGTGTGATAGTGAAATGTCAGCTTACGAATGGGTAAAGACAACTTTCATGCAGAGTCTTCTGGAGTCTTCTCCAGTATTAAAACGTCAGAGGGGTAAAGCTATTCATGTGGGAGAAAAAAGGCGGATTTTAGCTCTGTATGACACTTTGTTGCAAGACAACCCTGGTATAGTCATCAAAGACATAATCGCGAAGGTGGCATCTTTGCTGGGCGTATCTAGATCCAGTGTGTATAGAATATTACGAGAATATAAAAACACAGGCCAGGTGAAATCTCCAAAAGCACGGAGAAGAAGAAATAAAACTATAAATATCGCAATTGATGACTCTACAAGGTCTGCAATAAGAAGCAAGATCCGTGCATTTTATTCACGTAACGAGATGCCGACATTAGACGCAATTCTCGCAGCGGTAAATGATGATAGTGACCTCCCGAATTTTCGAAGGACTACTTTCCACAGGCTTCTTGCAGATGTTGGTTTAAGATTCGAAAAAAGAAAGAGAAAAAATTATCTTTTGGACGAAGATGAGCTCATCACGACACCGCATCGGCAATACAATAAAAACAAAACTCTGATTAAAAAGGTATGTTTTGCACTATAGTGTATTGCTTTTAAGTAATTTATCAATTTTTGTTGAACTAATAACTTTGATTCTCTGCCAGTTTTATAGTTTACAAAGCGCGCTTTTTGATGTTATTGTTTAGTTCTGATCAGGAGTACTTATATTTGAATACGGTAACATCATTTCAAGAAAGCCTTTTATTTTAGTTTTCTATGCAGGTTTTACTGGTTGTATCTGTGAACAGGTGTTCGAATTTCACGTTCTTACTACCTGAAAACATTGCACATTTGATAACATTATATCTAGACCTCGGACTTCATTGCCTCGATACCCTATATACGTTGCTGTGGATGGACTACACCCCGCGTATGACGTCACGTTCATCCCTTCAGTGTGGCTATACGGCAGCAGGACAGGCACCCATTGCCAACACATACAGCAATCTGTCATTCCCTTTTAGAGTGCAGACTTGTAAGAGATTTAACGTTTGTAACGTTAAGTTGTAACGTTTTCTGAATGCAAAGGATTTCTAAACGATAAGCGAGATTTTTTTGACACTTTATAAAAATCCGTGGCATTTATTGTAATAGTGCTGTGAAATCATAAATAAATAGTTCACAAAGGGAAACTGCTTTATCGTTTGTATTCTATTAATAATTTAATTAATGTTTTGTTATTCTATTAATAATTGAATTAATGTTTTGTATCTTAATGTGGGACACTGAAATTATATTGCAAAAATGCTGCTATCATGCTAATCATGTTACAACTTTGCCGTTCACTGTGCTGTACCTATGCAGCGAAGCGAATAAGACATTTTTTCGTCCCCCCAAACCAGCCCTTGGCATACACCTAACGTTCCAAGCCCAGGTAACTTGAGAAAGCCCGCAATGAAGTCCGAGGTGTGATTATATCTATTACGGTTATAGTATCATTTGATCAATATTAGCAAGGAAAGAAGTATAGATGTGGTTAATTCCCATTTCGAATTTTCTCACCAATGTATGAGTGTTATGACCTAAGTTTGATTAAATTGTAAATATCTTTGAATTAAGCAGAACAAAAATTATTGATGGAAAAGAAAGTAATGTATTTTCTCTTGATGAAAAGCGAAACTTTTGAGCAAATTTATCTGACCAAAGAAGTTGTATGTGTCCGCATTTATAAATGGCGGGTAAACGGCAATTAAAGAAAAGATTAAATATATGCATTGTGACCGCAGGTTAGTGCTGTACTTGCTGGAGTAGCTGTAATATAGATCGTGAGTGTTGCAAAATAGGAATGGTAGATTTTTGGTATTTAAATTAGAAATTATCTAAAATAATTCAGTTTTATTTCATTTAATTATATATCACCATCCTGTATTTGGAATCGAACCTAAACCCCAATAGCAAAGCCAGCATGCATATTCAGAATAAGTCAGTAGCTGGACATACAATAACAAAGCCATTTTCACTTATTAGGTAATACAACGCTTGACAGAACACAATAACATATTACGTAATCTCCCTCGGTATACAACGATTTACACCTGACCAAGATGTTTAACATGTTAATTAAGATGTTCATACGTGTTTTCATAATGTGCTGCAATGCCCATTTTATTACTACTTATGTGCAAATTTGGTTTTTACCCTTTCCGTATTTAATGCTGTTTTAGACTCCGAGGTCTCATTGCGATGATTTTTCTATAGAGCTTTGATACCCAGAATTAGTGTGTGCCAGATAGAATTCATAGTTGAGCAGTTGCTTTCCTGTACCGTGTACTTGAGCGACTTGTTGATAGCTGTACATAGTTGCGTACTCGCCTTACTGTGCCACGTGTTTTATTTGTATTTAATTTGTGAGAGTGATTCATAGAATTGAACTATTCACTCCGGCGACTGAAGGAAACAGTCAGCCGGTGTACGGGATTTGAAACCGGTACCTCCCGAATGTAGGCCACAGACCCTATTGCTTGAGCCATCTCATCGGTACCTGACCATGTGGCGGCACGTGAAAGTAGAGCTGATAAACGTTACTTATGCGAAAAAGATTGATGCAGTGCGAATTAAGATATTCATTGGTATTTTAGCGAACCCCGAAGTGCTAATCCTGGGTCCACTGGGAACGGTTGCGTAAGCTCGATCACTATTGGTTTGGGCGAGTTAAGGGTGAAAAATGATATTCCGGGTTCTATAAAAATCCACTCGACTAGGCCGTTTATTATAAGCAATACAAGGTAAGGCTCATTATAGGTCGCAGGAGCTTAGAATTAAAACATTTTAACTTACCTGGAGAGTTCCGCAGCTCTTGATGCACTGTTATAATAAATCTTAGACGTTGAAATGCGGTGGTTTGTAATGCTGACCGGCGTGCATACGTTCATCATAGATGATGCGCAGAGAGCGAATTTACCTAGTTTCAGGTCCTTAAGTAATATTCGATTGCAGAGATACGCATTCAAGTGGCAATACCGTGAGCGCTCTAATCTTAACACGTTATGAAACTTGATACACCTCCGTGAATACCGTTCGTTTCCTGGTGAACGGTCGTTACAATATTTTGCATTGTAAAATGCTAAACATCCTATTTTCACATATTGACAAGTGCGCTCCTGTCCCTTGAAACATGTTTAAAATTAAGTACCGAAGTAATTTCCAATTGATGTTGCCTGCAGTACCTGCAGAACTTTCCAAACGTCAGTGGCGGTAAAACGAGAGCGGTAAACCAAGAGAATATACCTAAATACTTAATCCTCGCAATTTCTGCAAGTATTCATGAAAACACAGTGAGGAAGTTGGCAAACGCAGCTGTATGTTAAATTTAACAATAAACTTTATGCATTTATCTGTAAAGCTAGCGCTTGCATTATGGAAACAATGTATCAGGCGACTCCGATAATAAGAGTTTCTGATTTAAAGGTAACTCATTGTTGCACCTTTATGGCCTGCCGGTACATTCATGCATAGCACGCCACCGCGCTTTCTAGATATTTTTCTCTGAACACTGGCTTGCATGTCTACAGCACACGATCATCCTGAAACAGCGAGTACAAGTAAGCAAACAGTGATATAGTTCATATGCGTTGTTTATGGAACGTTGGGCGCCATATGATATGGTTCATTATATGTCGTATGATATAGTTCATATGCGTTGGTGGCGCATGACGCTGTTCATGTGAAATTGTTCGCTTCCTCGATGCGTATTTCTCTTCTTTCTCCGGCTAGCGTTAAGCAGTGTCGACTCTGTAAAGTCTACAGGTTGTGGTGAAATTATATCGATTACGATAATAACATCAGCTCTGGTGAATATTGACTTTATTATACTGTTATATTACGCATTCAGGAACGCGAACCTCCACTTCGTTAATTATCCGCGACTGACATAGTGATGCTTTGTAGTCGGCAGTATTATGATGTATTGAATAAGTTTTCCCTGCGTTCATAGCCGCGGCCTAACTTGTACGGTGCAGAGTTCAGCTAAGAGTTACTTGTAAGGTTAAACGAAGTGTGTAATTACATGTAGCATGTTGCAGCGACGAGAGAATAGTGTAGAGTGTCGTTACTAGGATTTTGTGAATTTCGCCATGCCTGATTTCATCCCTACTCCGCGTTCGATTTTCAATCATGTGACGATCTCCTGTTTTCGGATTCGTCAGTTTGTATTTATGACATTCCATTTACTGGCTAAAATGTTCAGTTCTGCACAGCTTTCTCTTCCCACGGTACTATTTTCAATTTGTTTAATTTATGCTGTAGCACGTAAGTATGTTTATGGCTTTAAACCTTTTCTCGGTACAAACCTCGTGTTTCTTCCGCTTTGAAAAGAAACAAGCACTTTCCTCGTAGACCCTTTTTAATGGTTCTACGCTTTTGTATTCATTTGTGCCGACGAACCTTTTCCTGTTCCAAGAGAAGGTTTGGGTCGTCGAACCTTACTTCCTCAGTCAATTGGCAATGTTTCCGTATGAAGGTTCTTTCCTATCGAGTTATAATGTTAAATACAATATTTGACATCTTTATTTAATCTATATACAACTAAATCAACTACGGGGCCTAGTTGAATCGTATCAACAGTTATTGATGAAATCTTCAGGTACACTTTTGAAGTTTCAGTTGGCGTTCAGAGAAAGGACTCGAAAGGAGAATTAAGTAAATCAGTTATTTAAAACTTATTTTCAGATGATTTTAATCAAATACTTTCCAGTGATGCGATATCAAAATGATTAACGCTCCTTAGATTTGTCGCGGTAACCTGTCGTGTTATCAAGATAACACTGATAAAAGAATTTGTTTTTACACTTTTAGTGCCGTCACACTTAATTAATTTCACATATTTAATCTTGATACACGCCTGACTGAAACTGTTATATTTTCGAATGTAACTACAATCGCTTATTTGCCGCGCACTATTAATTCGCGTATTTCACATTTTGTAACTAACATTACGACGCGAGAGATTCTGTAGAATTGCGTAATGTGTACTTCGTGAATGCTTCCTTAGAACTGCCTGACGTGTAACTCGCGAGAGAGATTTCTTAGAACTGCGCAACGTTTACCTTGTGAATGATTCTGTAGAACTTCGCGATACTTGCCTTTGGCTCAAGAATTTATACTTCCTCACCCCGATATGCCTAAACATTATAATAGAGCTGCTATTGGTTACTAAATCGCGCCAACATTAGCGTCTATTTTATAAGCCAATCATAATTACTAAAACATATGCTCTAGGGAAGATATTCCCTCCATTTCTAAAGAAAAGGCACGCTACTCTGACGTCATTTGTTTGTCTCTTCTAATTGATAAACAACTCACCCCCTCGCTTCATTGTTACCCATTCCTTATAGCTAACAAACATCTAAAATCATTGTCATACAATAATGTTAATTTACACTACAATCACTCTGGCATTCACAGTGTTGTGATATAAAATGCTGCCTCATATGCCCCACTAGAAACATAATTATAAATATTTACAACCTTTTTTGGAAATTTTATAATTGGGTTTTTAGTCTCCTGAATCTTGTAACACACGGCATTTATCACTTGCACTAACACTGCACACACATTTAACACACGTTATACATCTTGCCTTTTTCTCGCCACTATTCACTGGCTCGGGTCTAATGTGTTTATATACATAAATCTGACATTACAAGTTTATTTATTTATATATATATATATATATATATATATATATAACTGTACCCTGAACTATTTAGGTCATTGTTACAAAATGGTTATACTTTCTTAGGTTATTGACAAAAATTTATACACTCAAGATTTTTATCCTGGTTCATTTTGTAATTATTGAACATATTTACCAAAATATTCATCCTCTACACAAATATATTTACATCTCTTAATTCAAGACATAATTTCACATTATCTGTGTGCTACATAAGTGTTTTGCTTTAATTATCTTTACCCTTTTTTTTATTGTTTTGTACTTTATATTCACAATACTCTTTGAATTATATCTACATACTTTTACTTTAATATGACATTAAATTATCATTATTACATGCTTCATTTCAAATGTGGTTACAGTTTACTAACAAAATGTTCTTTTTCCCCTTTAAACATTTACTTTTGTCCTGAATTTATTTCTCCTTTCTTATGACATATATACATAGTTAGCCCTCTTACATTCCAATACTTTATTCTGCAGTTTAGCTTTACTTATCCTGGATTTTTTTTGGGGGGGGGCGGTTATTGCTATTCCCTCTCGTGGAGCAAATTGTCTATGGCTAAGCATTGCTCGTATTCTGTGCTGTATCGTGACATTCCAAAATCTGTTCATGAATAGCCTCTTAAAGGATTCATATGAAATTTTGCCCCCTGATACCATTTGTAGCCAATCTAAAGTGTTTTGATCCAGACATCTTTTAACAGCTATCATTTTCAATGCTTCCGGTATCTTTTTAATTTGAAAGTACTCTGACAAGTCTGCAATAAACTGTACTGAATTGGAGTTTTCATTAAGTTTTGGAAGTGGCAAATCACTTAAGATATAATTATAGTTTTGCATGTCCCTTATTCCCATATTTAAATTCTCTAACATTACTTGTGCACTCTGAGTTTCAGCGTGGGCTATGGATGAAGCCGCTGCGTCACTCACATTATTAGTCATACCTGAGGAACTACCTCTATCATTATTCTGTGCATCAGATACATTAACATCACATATATTGACTCTTGAATTCAATTCTAACCTATTTACAGTGCCTTGCAGATTTTCTATTGTCTGTTCCAATTTTATACTGTTTTCATTTTGAACAGCTTGGTGCTTGTTAATTTCAGAAGTTAGATTTTGATCCAAATTTATAGAAAAAACTTTAACTTCTTCAGACAACTTATTTCTTTGTGTTTCCGACTCCTTCTGAATTTCAGATATCTCCCCTCTGAAATTAACTTGCACCTGAATTAAATCTGCATTCATCCCTCTTAGCTCACTTGAAATGCTACTCATTTGACTTCCTAACTCTCTACATTTTACACTAACATGTTCAAACTTAGTATCAACCTCACTTTTTTGGTTAGATATTTCCCGGCTCATGTCTGACATTTTCTTTGCAACTTTTCCTATCTCACTTGCTATTATTTCCTGATTTTCATTTCTCATTCTTATCATACTAATACCTAGCTCCATAAGTTTCTTTTCAATTTCTTCCCTGTTTTGTTCTAAACTCTTACCAATATCTTCCCTATTATTCTTTTCCATATCTTCCCTTAATTCCCTATTATTCTTTTCCATGTTCTGAGTTAGTTTTTGTTATAATTTCTCATTACTCTTACCAATATCTTCCATGTTTTGATTTCATTTTTGCTCTGTTTTTTTTTTTTTTTTTTCTTTCTTTCTTCTAATTGGTCTGTAATACTCTTATTTAATGTTTCACCAAAATTTCTCAGCATTTCCATCATTATACCAGCATCAGAATTACATTTCCTGCTGCATTTACATCTCTTTGTAAACCTTCATTTGCACCACCTGTTACTGAAACTTCACCCCTGTTTGGTACAATACTCTGACCGACATGTTTAATATATCTATCTCTGTCGTCGGCTATCTGCCCTGAAATGTTTAAAATTCCAGATGTTTGAGTTGAATGACCTGCTATTCTATTCTCACTTTCTTCACTAATGTTTCCTCCCTCAAATCCTACATTGTTTGAGCTATTTTCTGTAACCTGCATTGAATTACGGCCAACTGTTACATTATCCCCTTCCATAATTATTTCTTCAGTGTTATTAGTAGACATTGTTTTCTTAATCCTACCACTTCTCAACAACATTTAATTTCTCACAATTTTTTGTTTGTTATATGATACACATAAAATTTACAATTTTCTAACCTTTATGATACTATCTGATAACGTTTTGACGTCGAGTTTCCAGCCCCTCTCTCCTAGATGTATATGTCGCCTCTGCGTTGTACTACGATGGATCTGTGTCGTCTTGGTGTCCTGTAGTCGAATTCCCCTGTTGCTTTCTGTTCTCGTAGTTACTGATGTCCTCTCATCCGCGTTGTCGATCGTTCTGGTGGTTGTTTCTCGAATCTGCATCTTGTAGTTAATTGCACTGCTCCATTCACTCCACGTCTTGGTTATTTCGTCCCTTCCTGGTTATTTCGCCCCATGTTCTGGGAGCCAATTTGTCGCGGTAAACTGTCGTGTTATCTTTTTTTTACTTGGCGCCTGTTATTGTTTTACTATTTTGAATTTTGGGTTCTTTGTCCTCTGGCTAGCTATTATTACTCAGTTGAGCAAATATCTCTTGAACAGGGTGTGTAAATGGAAAGGAGTTGTTACTAAAAGATAACACTGATAAAAAGATTTGTTTTTACACTTTTATTGCCGTCACACTTAATTAATTTCACATATTTAATCTTGATACACCCTGACTGAAACTGTTATATTTTCGAATGTAACTACAATCACTTATTTGCCGCGCACTATTAATTCACGTATTTCACATTTTGTAACTAACTTTACGACGCAAGAGATTCTGTAGAATTGCGTAATGTATACCTCATGAATGCTTCCTTAGAACTGCCTGACGTGTAACTCGCGAGAGAGATTTCTGAGAACTGCGCAACGTTTACCTTGTGAATGATTCTGTAGAACTTTGCGTTACTTGCCTTTGGCTCAAGAATTTATACTCCCTCACCCCGATATGCCTAAACATTATAATAGAGCTGCTATTGGTTAATAAATCATGCCAACATTAGCGTCTATTTTATAAGTCAATCATAATTACTAAAACATATGCTCTAGGGAAGATATCCCCTCCATTTCTAAAGAAAGGCACGCTACTCTGACATCATTTGTTTGTCTCTTCTAATTGATAAACAACTCACCCCCTCGCTTCATTGTTACCCACTCCTATTGTCAGTTTCAGTGAGGCCGTGTAAACTTATTTTCTAACAATGCTTATAGCTAACAAACATTTAAAATCATTGTATACAATAATGTTAATTTACACTACAATCACTCTGGCATTCACAGTGTTGTGATATAAAATACTGCCTCAGATTTTAAATTATAACATTTATGTAAATAATTGCAGTCATAATACCAGACAATTTTCGGCTGTCATTTCATTTGGACTAGGATCTATTGTAATACGATCAACACACAAGTCCTTTCTGACAAGCTAGTAGACAGTAGTGATAATAATAATAATAATAATAATAATAATAATAATAATAATAATAATAATAATAATAATAATAATAATAATAATTTGTTACGTAATATACTACTAGTTATGGGAAGCTGAATTTTGAAGATGTATTTTTGTTGTTACGCTCCAAGTTTTAAAATATTATATTAACTTTGTTATTAAACTGCTTCTATATGTAGTATTTATGTTTATGTTTGCCTCGGCTGCTTCAGTATTGTTTAAGAGTCATGTATCTCTTAGACAGGGCGTGGTACGACAAGAAT
This sequence comes from Deroplatys truncata, assembly GCA_030765065.1. Lineage (NCBI taxonomy): Eukaryota > Metazoa > Arthropoda > Insecta > Mantodea > Mantidae > Deroplatys > Deroplatys truncata. Next base: position 94,531,106 of record CM060984.1, on the reverse strand, counting down.
GTAGGCTTACACAGATTTGAAGTTTAAATTCACTTCTTTTTATTAATCCTTGGCACAAATTAAATAGCACTACACTGATATTAAGAGCTGTGAGATTCTTTAATTTAAAACTTGTGCTTTGTTAACGCGTATATTTAATTTTACGATTCACAGAATACGTATTATTTCTTTAAAGAACACATCCTCCATCTGGTCACTACCAAGGTCTGCAAGCAACTGAAGAGATTTCAAACTTTTAAAAATCTTTGTATTTCAAATCTCTGATTGGCTAATCCTAGTCCAATAGAATACCTGCATTTTACTTAAGTTTTTCTGGCTGTTGATTGGCTATTTTTAAACTGTGACAAAATTTACATTATTGCTGCCCTAATCATGACTAGTAGCATTTAAACTCTCAAACTCATTATTGCCTCAAGGTTACCTCATTGTTAGCAACGTTAAACTTATTATTCTTACAGCTCTTACATTATTAAATTACGTAATGCATTCACACACCATTATTAAACATGTTTACAATAATATAAGCATATGCAATGACAGTTACATACATTTTACAAATTATTAGATATATATTGCTTCAAGGCGGGCTGTTATTGAAATTACATATTATATAATTTAATTTAAATTATTCAAGTGTTTAAAATACTGACTCAGATTGCCCCCTTTTAGAAATATTTAAAAATTGTTCTTTTTGTTTTGTTCTTCTAAATTTTTAAATATTTTCTGAAAGTCTCCTGAGAGAAAGAAACATAACTTTTTTTTTATTGCACTTCCTATTTTTCACTGTCACTTTTTTTTTTTTAAACTCACTGGTTTTTCACTACGCTCTTGTATAGCAGAATACTTCATATTTTGTTTTTCCTGCTGATACACTTGTTCAACACCTGGTGTAAGATCAATAATCTGAGTGAAGTTTGTTTATTAATTATCACAGCCACTATTAAGCATTTTATATGCTATACATTTTACATATAATTTAATTAGACATATTAACACTTGTTACCCTTTCTTTACAATTTATTTCTTACAATTTCTAACTTATACAATATAAATGTAGTTGCTATTCAGTTTTTCTTACTAACAATGGATTTTTTTTAATATCTTTTTATTACTTCTCTTTATCTGAACTCTCCTTTGTTATTGGCAATTTGCTACATTTAGTAAAAATATTATTTTAAATAGGACTTTACATTTTTAAATTACATTGCTTTCCCCCTTTTATGTTCCAGATACTTTATTTTGTTTTTCTCTTGTTCCACGCATAACCTACATACTTTATTTTCTTTTTCGTCTTATGCAACAGACTTTTTAGCCTTGCCCTAATCTTATGTTGCACAGTGGTATTCCAAAACTTATTCATGAATAAAATTCTGAATGTTTCAAAATTCATTTCACTATCTGCTACCATATGTAACCATTCTAAGGTTTTGTTATCCAAGCATTTTCTAACAAGGATCATTTTTAATGCTTCAGGCACATTTTTCAATTTAAAGTATTCTACAAGATCATTAATAAATTGTACTGAACTTGAGGAAGCATTAAAATTAGGTAATGGTAACTCATTAAGCACAGAATAATAGTTTGACATCTGATTTGGTACATGCATATGTGTGTCATCATTATTGTTGCATGTTTGAGAGGCTGATGCTATGGAAAAAGCAGTAGTGTCTCTTGTATTGTTAATTAACAAAGGTGATACACTTCTTTCTGTACTTGCATTATTGTCATGCATTTGATTAGCATTTACAGAATTATTTACATTTGTATTTACCCTTGGTACACTTGTACTTAAATTCTCAAAACTATTTCTAAGTTTATCAGTTTCTTTGCTACTTTCCTGTACTTTATGTTTAATTTCATCTATCATTGACTTTACTTGTCCTTGCCCTGTATTTGCTTCTTTTATTGCATCTGTATTTGTTTTTGCCATTTCATGCATTTTATTTATTTCCCCAGTTAAATCTATTTGTACCTGTACGAGATCTACATTTGTATTTTCTACCATTGTTTTCAATTCTTCACTCCGTTTATCTAACTTGTAGCACATATCCTGTTTAGTATCAGTAAGTTTTAACTCCATTTCAGTTACATTTTTATCAATATGACTTGGCAATGTTTGTTCTACCTGCTTACAACCTTTGTTTACTTTTAAATCTATGTCTTTTTGAAATGCTTTGGAAGATTGTTCTAGTTTTATTTCTAACCTCTTGCTTTCACCTTTGCTTTCTTTCATGCAATTTTCTATTTGTTTAGCTAGATCATTTTTTATGCTAGATAGCTCTGTATTTGTTTCAGTTAACCTATTACTTAACTCTGCACTAGTTTCAGTTAACTTATTATTAGTTTCAGTTACCTTATTATTTAAGTCATTTATTGCTTTTAGAATGCACATAATATTTTGTTGTGAGCAGTTTGCTTGCTCTTTTTGGCTAGATGTTTGAGGGATAGTATTTCTTTGTGTTGTTCCTTGCACTAACATGTGTAAAGGTGTTTGACCTTGCATACTACTACTATCTCTTTCAATGTCTACCTGTGAATTTACAGATAACTGTTTTACATCTAACCTATTTATTTTCTCTAGCTGTGATTGTAAATTTACCTTGCAATCTATAATGGCTGACCTAACCTCTCCTACTTACATTTTTTTATTACTTTCGGTTTCCATTTTATTTTTTTTTTTTATATTTTTTTTTGATTTGCCTAATTTTAATTTTCCACTTCTTAATAGCATGAAATTATCCTAATAACAATAAATTTTCTAAACTTGACAATTATTATAATGTATAATGGAATTTCTTGACCTTTTGTTCAGGCTGTTATTAAACCTTTATACTTGGTGTTCCCACATAGATTGTTGTTGAATTGTTGACTGTGAGCCCCTTACTCCTGAAAGAATTGTTGCTGTCCTTGCATGCTGTTGTTGATTTTGAAGTTCTGAGATGAGTTCTTGTAGTTTTGTCGATTCTGGTAGTTCTACGTTGTTCGTTGATCTCTTCTTTTCAGTTGTTGTCACAAATTCTTGTCTGTTCTTGCTCCACGCAGTTGGGTGCCAATTTGAAGTAAGTTATGTTCTTGTTACGTAATTTAACTGTTGAAGTTTTTGGAGTTGAAGTAGTTTGCACCACGCTTTGGGCATTAATGTGAAATGGATTATTTGTTACGTAATATGCTACTACATATGAGAAGCTGATTTTTGAAGATGTATTTTTGTTGTTACGCTCCAAGTTTTAAAATATTATATTAACTTTGTTATTAAACTGCTTCTATAGGTAGTATTATGTTTATGTTTGCCTCGGCTGTTTCAGTATTGTTTAAGAGTCACATATCTCTTAGACAGGGCGTGGTAAGACAAGAATGTAGGCTTACACAGATTTTAAGTTTAAATTCACTTCTTTTTATTAATCCTTGGCACAAATTAAATAGCACTACACTGATATTAAGAGCTGTGAGATTCTTTAATTTAAAACTTGTGCTTTGTTAACGCGTATATTTAATTTTACGATTCACACGAATACGTAATATTTCTTTAGAAAACACCTCTTCCATCCGGTCACTACCACGGTCTGCAAGCAACTGAACAGATTTAAAACTTTTAAAAATCTTTGTATTTCAAGTCTCTGATTGGCTAATCCTAGTCCAATAGAATACCTGCATTTTACTAAAGCGTTTTCTGGCTGTTGATTGGCTATTTTTAAACTGTGACATAATTTACATTATTGCTGCCCTAATCATGACTAGTAGCATTTAAACTCTCAAACTCATTATTGCCTCAAGGTTACCTCATTGTTAGCAACGTTAAACTTATTATTCTCACGGCTCTTACATTATTAAATTACGTAATGCATTCATATAACATTATTAAACATGTTTGCAATAATATAAGCATATGCAATGACTGTTACATACAGTTTACAAATTATTAGATATATATTGCTTCAAGGCGGGCTGTTATTGAAATTACATATTATATAATTTAAATTATTCAAGTGTTAAAAATACTGCCTCAAAATACAAGTTAAAAACATGGTAAAAAAAAGACAATGTGTACATAACAAGTTTACAACAGTTTTACAAAAGTTTATACCCATTAGCATTCCCAACAATAGGTCACTCTCTCTCTCTCTCTCTCTCTCTCTCTCTCTCTCTCTCTACATCAGAATTCATCCAATCTGCACAGGGGTCTATTTACAAGGTATTCTCTTAATCTGGTTTTAAAAAAGTTCGATCTTAACATTTTTAGTTCTCTAGGTAATTTATTATATAATGTTGCTCCTATGCTTTTAGGATAATTTTCACTAAATTTTTTTCTGTGATTGAGTCTGTATACATTAATTTGCGTTCTGGTATTGTAGTCATGCACGTTGCAACTTCTAGTAAGATCACTGGTGTTATGTATTAGTAATATGACATGGTATACATATAGAGAAATGATTGTAAGGATTTTATTTTTTATAAACAACTCCTTGCAAGGGTGCCCAGGGTTACACCTCACATGATTCTCCAACCTTTCTTTTGCAGGATTAATGCTCTATTAATGTACAAATAAGCTGCCCCCCCCCAGAGTTCAATACCATAGAGAAAATGAGGGTATATTATCTCATAATAGATGTTGTTCAATAGATTTAAGTTTTTAAACCTGGCAAAATAACGTAACAGAAACATACCGTAGCTCACCTTGTTGCACACCTGATCAATGTGTGCACTCCATGTGAAGTGTTTGTCAAGCTGTATTCCAAAAAATGATGTACATTCACTTTCATGAATAAGTTCATTACAAATTTCTGCTTCAAGTAAGTTTTCTCGTCTATGAGATACTGCAAGATTTACTATTTTGGTTTTAGTTACATTACATCCTAATTTATTATCATTAAAATAATTAAGTAGGTGAGTTGTAATAGCAGCTATTTTCTCTAAGTATCCCTGTGTAGATAATCCCAACATATGACACCTGTATTATATGCATATAACAATATCTTAAAATTTGCAATAGTAGGGATGACGTTTGTGTATAATATAAATAATAAGGGTCTCAGTACAGAGCCCTGTCAAACTCCACATTGAACTATTCCCTCACTGGATTTGTAGATTTCCGTTTGATTGATATAGAATGGCATTACAGTCCTTTGGACTCGATTACTTAAATAAGATGAAATTAACTGGTTACCAAGCCCCCTTATACCATAGTGGTTTAGTTTTCTAAGTAAAATGTTGTGATTGACAAATCAAATGCCTTAGACAGGTCTAGAAATACTCCTGCTGTCTTATTGTAATTTTCAAACATGGCTATACTATCACTAAGAAACTCAGTGGTAGCTGTTATGGTTGAATAATGTTTGCAAAAACTGTGTTGAGACTCTGGAATTATCTTATTAGTTGTTAGAAACTTATCTAATCTGATGAGTATGTTTTTTCTAGGAGCTTTGCTATTGTTGATGTTAAGGTGATAGGTATTTAATTATTCACTTGTGTTTTATCACCTTTTTTATAAACTGTACGTACAATATTAGTTTTTAAACAAGTTGGAAATTCGCCATTTTCTAGAGAATAATTTATTAGGTGAACCAATGGTTTTATCAACTCATGCTTACATTTTTAAATATTTTGGCAATATGTCATTGCATCCACTAGACTGTTTATTGTCAAAGCTATTAATAATATCCAATATTTCCTTATCATCCGTAGGATATAAATACATAGTGTTGCAGTTATCTGGTATGTTATTCTCAGGCATATTAAGGACTAAATTTTGAGTTACCTCAGATGGAGCATTCAAATGGGATTATTTAAAAATGTTACATACACTACGTGATAAAAAGTATCCGGACACCTGGCTGAAAATGACGTACAAGTTCGTGGCGCCCTCCATCGGTAATGCTGGAAGTCAATATGGTGTTGGCCCACCCATAGCCTTGATGACAGCGTTCACTCTCGCAGGCATACTTTCAATCAGGTGCTGGAAGGTTTCTTGGGGAATGGCAGCCCATTCTTCATGGAGTGCGGAACTGAGGAGAGGTATCGATGTAGGTCGGTGAGGCCTGGCACGAAGTCGGCATTCCAAAACATCCCAAAGGTGTTCTATAGGATTCAAGTCAGGACTCTGTGCAGGCCAGTCCATTACAGGGGTGTTATTGTCGTACTCCGTCATAGCCCATGCAGTATGAACAGGTGCTCGATCGAGTTGAAAGATGCAATCGCCATTCCCGAATTGCACTTCAACAGTGGGAAGCAAGAAGGTGCTTAAAATATCAATGTAGGTCTGCGCTGTGACCGTGCCATGCAAAACAACAAAGGGTGCAAGCCCCCTCCAGGAAATACACGACCACACCATAACACCACCACCTCCGAATTTCACTGTTGGCACTACACACGCTGGCAGATAACGTTCGCTGGGCATTTGCCATGCCCACACCCTGCCATCGGATCGCCACATTGTGTACCGTGATTCGTCACTCCACACAATGTTTTGTCACTGTTCAATTGTGTAATGTTGACGCTCCTTACACCAAGCGAGCCGTCGCTTGGCGTTTTCCTGCGTGATGTGTGGCTTATGAGCAGCCGCTCGACCATGGAATGCAAGGTTTCTCACCTCACGGCTGTCATAGTACTTGGAGTGGATCCTGATGCAGTTTGGAATTCCTGTGTGATGATCTGGATAGATGTCTGCCTATTACTCTTTACGACCCTCTTCAAATGTCAGCGGTCTCTGTCAGTCAACAGACGAGGTCAGCTTGTACACTTTTGTGCTGTACATGTCCCTGCACGTTTCCACTTCACTATAACATCAGAAACAGTGGATATAGGGATGTTTAGGAATGTGGAAATCTCGCGTACAGACTTCTGACACAAGTGACACCCAATCACCTGACCACGTTCGAAGTCCGTGAGTTCCACGGAGCGTCCCATTCTGCTGTTTCACGATGTCTAATGACTACTGAGGTTGCGGATAATGAGTACCAGGCAGTAGGTGGCAGCACAATGCACCTAAGATGAAAAACGTATGTTTGTGGGGGTGTCCGGATACTTTTGATCACATAGTGTATATCCACTGTGTTCGCCACTACTCTACCCTGGTCATTTATTACAATATTTACCTCCCTATCTCCCTTTTTTTGGTTTCATTTATAATATTCCAAGCTACCTTTGTAGTGTTGCTGGATTTATCAAGTTTTTGTTTGTAATATAATGCCCTAATTTCCACTAAATTTTGAAAATCCTTTTTTAGCTCTTTGTATATATTTTTATAGTAGTCTCATCCGGTTGATTTGTAAAATTCATATGCATCAGTAATGCTATTTTTACTTTCTCTACTACGTATAGTAAGTAGGGGAAGTATTGCATTCCACCCAAAAATTCAATACCGAGATTTCACTGGAAATACATGTTTTGAGACCCCCTGAATCCAAAAAAAGCATTTTTGGAAACATGTCCGTGTGTGTGTCTGTAAACAGCATAACTCAAAAACGAACAGTCGGATAAACACCAAACTTGGTATTTAGGTTCAGTATCTTCCAGAGATGCGACACAAAAGTTTGCAAGAAAATCCCCCTGCCTCAGACTACCCTTTACATGGAACATTTTTCGAAAATTTTAATTTTCTCAAAAATGGCTAACAATTTTGATGAAAATATCATATGTTTAAGATGTCATGAGAAATGAAATGTATATCTCGAATTTTCTGGGAATGTCTCCAAAAGTATTCTTCATTATGAACGACTTTTGCATAACTGGTAAACCATAAGAGATAGACAAAATTTTACTACACAAAAAATGTAGATCGTGTTAAAATACACAATTTATGTCATATACATTTCTTTTGTTGAGTGAACTGTTTTCGAGATATTGCTTGTTATGCCCTTAAATTTTCCAATAGTTATACTTTTTCTCAAATTTGTTATTCATTTTTTTTATGTCCTGGACATGCAAAGAGAATGGAATGTGCCACATAGCAACCAACGCTTAAAATATTTGACTATCGCTTAAAACCTACCTTGCATCTACAAGAAAATTACCAATAAGATTGACATCTCGATATCTCTATTAACATGAAGCATATGGAGAATAGGCGTTTGTAAAAATAGATTGTATAAGAGTAGAGAAAGTCATGTGAGTGTAACACATCAGATTTTTTTTATGTCCTGGACATGCAAAGAGAATGGAATGCACCACATAGCAATCAGCGTTAAAATATTTGACTATCGCTTAAAACCTACCATATTCCCCTTGCATCTACATGAAAATTACCAATAAGATTGACATCTCGATATCTCGATTAACATGAAGCATATGGAAAATAAGCGTTTGTAAAAATAGTTTGTACAAGAGTAGAGAAAGTCATGTGAGTGTAACACATCAGATTTTTTACGTTCAATCCCTCCATGTTTAACTTAATCTTATTAGACTTACAGAATATTTTCTGTTTTATAATAGAGCATGTAACATTTAAGTGTTTATTGATAATGTTATAAAACTTTTCCCATTTTTGGTTAACACCTTCAGCTGTATACATTACTTGCCACTTTTCTTGCTCCAGTGCTAGTTTAAATTGCTCAATATTTTTAGTAGTCATTCTTTGGTATTTGATATTAACACTAGTGTTAGTATTTTTTACAGCAACATTGTTTACTTGCATAATTTACACATAATGGTCAGATTGTAATCCATTTATTTGGATATCATGAGTTTCAAAATTTTTTTTGTCTATATAATCAATCATTGATATAGTTTTTTCAGTTACCCTAGTAGGCATTTGGATCCTATCTATAATATTATATGTATTAAAAATATCTGAGATTTTTATAATCCATGTTACAGTCATCCTTATTTATGTTTAAATCACCCGCTATTATAACATAAGGGATTTTTTTGCACAAGTTATACAGGTTTATTTCAAGCTGCTCCAAAAAAATCGGTTACTGATTCTGAGGGCGAGCGATACACACCCAATATAACTACAGAGTTACTATTTGCATTAATTGTAATTGCACTGGTTTCAATCATTTTTCTATACTTACTGTGCTCTTCTGCTCTATAGTATTTACATAAACGGATGAATGGGATATAAGGCCATGCCACCTCCTTTTGCCTTAGTTCTACAGTAACTACTTACTAAGTTATAATTGTTAATCTTATTCATATCTATTTGGTCAGATTTTATACCGTGTTCAGACACAACAACCACATCTGCGCCAATTTCTTCAAGAAAAACACCAAAAGACTCCAATTTGTTTGCCAAATATTGCATGTTTTGATGAATTGATGTAATGTTTTTAGTATGGTTTTTGTTAGTGCCCCATAGCCCCATACTAAATTTTCTAAAGTTCCAATTTCCTCTAGCATGATGTAATGTTTTACTTCTGCTCATTACCTTAAGTGGTTTTTTGTTTTTTTTTTTTTTTTTTTTTTTTTGCTTCAAAGACTTCATTAACCTGTTCAGCAACTTTCCAAATTTACCAGCACCCCTTCTGTTTAAGTGAAGTCCATCTCTCCCTAAGTCAAAGTCCCTTATCCATGCATTGCCCTCCACATATTTACAATCATTCTCTACACATACTATTTCTAGCATAGTTTACTTTGCATATGTAACCAAGGTCCTCATCCCTACGACGTAGGATTCCTCTTACACGCACATCTTGGCTCTTGGAAATAGTTCCTTCCCTGTTTTTACCAGCTGAGTCATTTCTTGCTTGATGTCTCTTGGAAGTTTTTGCCGAATGCAGATCATTGGTTCCCACATGGACGATGATGAAATCTGGGTCATCCTTATTTTCCTGCAGTTGTTTTTCCACATGACGTACTCTGGATCCCGGGTAACAATACACTATCACATCATTATCAACATGCTTGCTAACATGTACCATTGAGTCCCCTATTGTTATTATTGCCGACTTCTCGTAAAACTGTTCCACCGAAGTTATTAAGTTTTCTTGTAGGCCACCCGTTGCGTTGGCCTTATTCATTGTAGAGGTTATGTTATGCTCCGAGTCCTCAAGCAACTTGAATCTATTGGAAACATTAGTAGGTTGATTCATTGGGGTCTCTTCATTACGTGTTTGATTCCAACACCGATTCCTTGCCTTGTTTGCCTTTGTTTTGGCTGAAAGCCATTGTGCATCTGTCACAAAATTTTTGTTTATATTCACCTTCATATTTATCATTGAGCTTTATTTCCAGATCATATTTTTCTTTTTTCAATATTTGATTTAGGCAAAGTTTCCATAGTTATGGCTCGTCGAACTGGCTTAAATTAGCCAAAGAAAAGCGAATAATTTACCTTGCGAGTGAGTTTAGAAGTAGATGTGGCCTCTTCAATAGCTTGTGCCCACCTACCCACCCTTCGACAGTGTTTTACTTATATAGGTGAATCGCGTACGAAACAAAATAAACGTAGCCATTTTTTCGTTGAAGAAGAGGTATAGTGGGAACTGCCAACATAAATGAAAATCCACCAGAAATGCGATGCGCAGTTGTTAGTAGTGTTTTTTCTTCTTCTTGTTTTTCTTCGTGTGTTATTCCCGCTGAGAAAACGTAATGCATTCAAAGACTGTCTGCACCGTGCACTAATTGAAAGCAGCAAAAGAATATGCACCAAAGTTTTAAGGTTGTAATAGTTTTTGTCAAATTATAATTTATTAAGAGGTTATTTCGATTGTAATAACAGTGTAATAAAGAAGTTGCTTTACCGTAACAGTGGTAGATAGTTAACGCAAGCTTACATAAAAATAAGGCTAACCTTCCCTGAATTCAGAAACGTAAGCTGATATAAAAACCAGTAATCCTAACCTAACCTATCGTGAACCAGAAACGTAAAGTTAGGAACGCGGTTTCATGTAACCACTGATAACTAATTCAAACAAGCTTATATAAAAAAAACTAAACCTAACCTAACCTCCCGTGAACCAGAAGCGTAAGCTTAGGAACATCAAAGCGAGCGTGCTTTGATGTAACCACTGGTAACTAATTAAAACAAGCTTATATAAAAAAAAACTAAACCTAACCTAACCTAACCTAACCTCCCGTGAACCAGAGGCGTAAGCTTAGGAACATCAAAGCGAGCGTGCTTTGATGTAACCACTGTTAACTAATTAAAACAAGCTTATAAAAAAAACTAAACCTAACTTAACCTATAAAAGTATATCAGAAGCCTAAGCTTATATTAAAAGAAAAGTAACCTAAACTTCCGTGAATTCAGAAACGTAAGGTTATATGAATAAAAAAAACGTAACCTAAACGTAATCTTCCGTGAATTCATAAACCTAAGGTTATATATCCCTCGGCTACGCTCTGTGGTCGAAGTTGCGGCGCTTTGGTGGCATCAATTATTCATATGTTGGCAGTATTGTGTTAGTCAAGCTTGTGACATAGAGTGACATCTGCTGAGCTAGTGTTTTGCATAGAGTGACATCTGTTGGAAATATACATCGTCGTCATCGCTGTGCGGGCCACACTTAAAGCAAAATGTCGTTTGATTTATATTACGTAGTTCTCGTATTTCTTTATTTGTTGAATCAAGGTCCTTTCTTTGTATTTCAATCACCAGCATAAGCGATGCCACAGTATCTTGCTCACCACGCGATTGCCGATCACAGTTTACACAGTCACATTTTACTTTCTCTGCTATGTATAGTAAGTAGGGGAGGTATTGCATTCCACCTAAAAATTCGATACCGAGATTTCACAGGAAAAATCATGTTTTGAGGTGCACTGAATGCATATAAAGCATTTTTGGAAACGTGTCTGTCTGTGTGTGTGCATAACTCAGAAACGAACAATCGGATAAGCACCAAACTTTTTATTTAGGTTCAGTATCTTGAGATGCGACACGAAGGTTTTCAACAAAATCCTCCACCCCAGATTAACCTTTAAATGGAACATTTTTCGAACATTTTAATTTTCTCAAAAATGGCTCTAACGATTTTGATTAAAATATCATATATCTAAGATACTTTCATGACAAATGAATTGTATATCTTGAATTTTCTGGGAATGCCTCCAAAAGTATTCTTCATTGTGAACGACTTTTGCGTAACTGGTAAATCATAAGAGATAGACAAAATTGTACTACACAAAAACTGTAGATCTCGTCAAAATACACAATTTATGTCATATACATTTTTTTTTTTTGTTGAGTGAACCATTTTCGAGATTTGCTTGTGATTTCGCTTGATTTACAACTTTATTCTGTAATAATTATGTCACAACTTAGCGTAAAGAGTTAAAAGGGCCGATTTCCAGCTCATCCATATATCTACTGCTCCGAAAAGAGAGGAAAATTCATACTGCACAGCCCATGTGATGTGCTACTCAACTGAGATTGAACTGACAACTTCCCACAGCTGTCAAAATGAACTGGTTAGTTTAGTCAGATTCTAATTTTTAATACTCAAGTGTAATCTACCTTTCAATTTTTACCCCCCCCCCCCCCCCCCGCCCTTCCGTTTAAGAGAAACTCCGATGACGCCAATGTTACACTTTAAGAAATAAATTCAACAGTGATACAACATTAAAATATCTAGCAGATTATTTATTTGTTTTGTGAATGGAACCATTTAAAAAAAATTGTTATTTTACTAATATACTGTTTAAATTTCGAAGTGGAGACATAAGCGGTTTTAACTGCACTTTTAGGAATAAATAATAGGTTTGTTCCCACACGATTCAGAATTATCTGAGTGTGCGCAGTAGCTAAGTGGCGTTCCAACACGACAGAGAATCAGTTCAGAACCAATTCTGAATTTCCAGTTTGCTGTTCCAACGTATTTGGGAACTAGTTCGGAACGAGTGAAATCGGTTCGTGATTAAGAATAGGAATTGAAAATTCCAGACATGCGCAGATTGTATGGTCTACAGCGCATACTCAGTTAATTCAGAATCGATTCTAATCGCTTGGAACAAACCCGACAGAGAGTATTGAAAAAGCGACATACTCTCTGTATTCAGTAGAAAATAAATTTTAATATGTAATTCATTCCTCCATTCGTGTTTATTTCTCAATACGGAATAGCAAAGGTGTTTGGTAAGCAGTTGCTCGCTGTTGAGTAGTATGGCGACATACTTGAGGAAAAGAACAAACGTCTAACAAAGCCAGGGAGCAAAACAGCGTTCAAAGATAACAATAATGAGTGATTTAGAAGGTGACAGTGATCTTTTTAATGATGCATCGACTTCCGAAGAAGAGGATTATTTCCATTTAAACATTATTCCGTTACTTTGGGACCTTTACCCCTTTTTGACACCTTTATACCATTTCCCCCCAACCATGCCCATAATCCCCTTTTTTCTTTTAAGTTTCATTCCAATTTATTCTTTAACTTTCAATTAACGTCTCCTCAGCTTGCTGTTTACGTGTGAATAGTAAGTCTACCTCTTTCAGTAAACGCCGCGCGGGAATTGAAAGCACACCCGCAACAATGGAAAATGGAGTTCTCTCACTTTACTGCTATAAAGTAGCCCGCAATAATGCAATTGACAATGAGTGATTCTATCCCACCTGAATCAGTAGCCTGCTGTTCGTGAATGTGAGTTTGTTGCTGTGAGAGACGTCATCTGTTTACGTGGAGACGAAGCCTGGGCAGGCAAAGACGACAATAACCTCAACCGCGCAGTTCCGAGAATTATTAAGACTGGGCTATAATTCACAAAACAATTATATATAAAGAAATAAAAATTTCAGCCCAATTGAATGGATAGTTTAGAAAATAGCAATTTCAGTTGTGCATCCCCTTAAATAAACCGCACCTTATTGTGCCTTTTTCACCTTATTTGAGCACCTTTCCCCTTCCTTTTTTCATCTGAAATTTGCAACTAAAAATCCTAACCCTGATCATAAGCATACATTGGTACCATGTAGTTTTGTATTATTTGCATTACGTTCGGAATAGAATTTATGTGGGGTGTCATTGTCTCAGAGTATTGGAGTTTTAAATTAAACATTGTGTTTAGAAGCTTCTGTAGCAGGAAACCTAATGTTAAATTGGAATTGTGTTAAATTACTTTTTCCGGGTTCTGGTTTAAATATAATATCTATAAATTACAATTGTTATTCGCAATAACTCAGTATCAATGGCTTTAAGCCGATAAACGAACGCGATTTATTTTTGCTCGAATATTAGGACTGGAATCAGTATGAAAGAAACGCTGAGTTTGATTTCATTCATCAACGCTGTAAACGTAGATATTTGATCGTCTTCTGATTGACCGTGCAACGAAGAAGGCCGTGACAGAACGTGAACGGTTCAAGTAGTGTTCCAACCACACAAAATTCCGAATTAGTTCTGTGAGCGTACCGGACTGGCGCATGTGCATTAGCATGTGTTGGAATAGTTCGGAACCCGTTCAGAACCGTGTGTTGGAACAAACCTAATCACTTAGAATCAACATGGCGCAAACTGCTCCATCTTTATGCATGCATAAAGTCAAGTTGTACAGTCTGGTTTTGATTTTTTTTTCTGTCGTTTGTGGAATAAGGTTTGAGTTAAACTAGAACTGTCCGGGCCGCTTTCACCAACTGATGTTAAAAATATTCTAATATCGTCTTTACTAACAGTTAAACTTAATGTTAAAACCCATGCTTTTACAGCGAATTGTTAGGTAATATGTTAAAGTTAAAGGTAATTCGAACATTACCTTTCGAGAAGGCGGATGGCTTCCAAACGCGCTCCGATGCACTTTTGTCTAATCGCAGCACTCTCTGTATCAGTAGGAGACAACTAGTTGTATAAATGCAGGACCCTCTAGAATGAACGGACCTGGCACTGGCATTCGAGATTGAGAAAAATGGCGCCTGTAGTTGGTGGAGATCATTGTGGTGTTTACACACGCTAGCTGCTGTGTTGTGTTTTCGATGCCTGCGGTATATTGTTTTTTTTTATTAACTCCGGCATAATTTTGTATTTACATTAGTGAAGTACGCGTGTTTTGTGCAATTTAGGAAACGAGAATAAATCCAGTCATGTGTTTGTTGTGCCATGTGCTTTCCATGTGTTTACTATTATATTCCATATAGATTATGGCTATATTAAATGTAAAGTATTATTAATTTATCTGTTTGTGAACCTAATTTGTGTTACAGTTATAGTGATGATACCTACAAAGAGGAAATTGTTTCAGAAGTTGATGTTTTTGTCGCAAATATAGATACCTAACCTAAAACGCTACAATGCCCCGTAACTGTTGTGTTCCCGGATGTAAATCCAATTACAGCAAAGATGGACCTTTGGTACCGATATTTATATTTCCGAAAGATAAACTTTTAAGAGAAAAATGGATCAGATGCATAAATCGAGAGCACTTTACGCCATCAAAGCATTCAGCTGTATGCATACGACATTTTGCTGCTGACTTTGTTATAAGAGAAGATAAATTCCATTTTGCTGATGGTTCTTTTATAACACTTCCAAGAAAGAGGATCAAACTAGAGGATGGTGCATTTCCAACAATTTTTGAAAATCAACCATCCTATTTATCGAAACAGTTGCCTCCTAAAAGAAAGGACCCGAGTGAGCGTATGAACCAAGTTTGTGCCCGTGGCCAGCAACAATTTGAAGAATGGAATGAAAGGGACAATATAAGTGGATACTGTGAGCTTCTGGAAAAGTTGAAAAGTAGAAATGTGAGTCCTTTTATTATAATAAACAGGCCTGACAGCAGTTATATTTCATTATGTAAAATCGATGACACGTGTGTTACTGAACCACCAAAAGTGACAGTGTGCATTAAAATCATGCCATCTCTTGCAGTGCATGTATTTCACAATAATGCAGAACTTCCCAGGAAACAGTTTGAATGGTGTTTGGGTGATGAATTAATGTGTAATAAGTGGACGAAATTTGACTGCCTGTTGAGCCATGTAGCAGCATTTGAAGAGGAAAATGTAAGTAGTAATGACAAACTTTCATTATTTTTGAATTGGTTTGAAAACACTGACCTTAGCAATTTTGAGGACAAAACAAAAAAGAAATTGGTATTCTTAAGAGAACAGTTGCAACTTGCTGTATCCACACAGCCAAGGTATTCACCAGAAACATTGTTTTGGGCATCAGCATTATTTTACTCTTTTCCTGGGGCTTATTGTCTGGTTCACACAAGCAAGGTTCTGACAATTCCCCATCCAGCTTATTTAAAGAGGCTACTCTGCAAGTTGGGAACTAATAATGTAATAAATTCTTCCCAAGTAAAATATGTTACAGAAAAATGTAAACTTATTGGGGAACAAGAAAGAATAGTAAGTGTCTTGCTGGATGAAATTTATGTCACACCCAAGCTGAGTTATAAGGGTGGGAAAATAGAAGGGATTGCCATGAATAAAGAGAGGGAAGTCGATACTGCCACTACAATCCAAGCATTTATGATTTCTTCTCCTTTGTCAGGAAATTCAGATGTCATTGCCCTCTTTCCAGTAAAAAACATAAACAGCATTTCATTGCATCAAATGACCCTTGAAGTACTAAATGCTTTAGAAAGTTGTGGATACATTCCTCTTTGCCTTATATCAGACAACAATAAGGTGAATAAAGGAATGTTTCAGCATTTATGTAATGGATCATTGAAAAAGAGTGCAAAATCCATCAAATACTGATAGAGAGCTCTTCTTACTTTTTGATTCCGTACATTTATTAAAATGTATAAGAAACAATTGGCTCAATGGCTCCTGCCCTTACAAGGAAGGCACTTTTCCCTTCTTTTGAGAGGCAAAATGTTTCTCTTGCTTTAAAGATATTTGATGATAAAAGCATTGTAGCTCTGCAAAGGAAGATAGTTGAAAATCCTAAAGAATTCTCTACAGGAACGATACATTTTCTCCAACTTGTTATGAAATGGTGGAAGATTTCAAATGTTAAAAGTCCATCCAAAGGAAAATATAGTAGGGATTTTGACTGTAACCCTATCCAGGGACCTGAAGATCCAAAACTTAAGTTTTAGAAGAGTTTTCATTGTTTTTGAAATTGTGGCATTCTTCAGCTGTCAGTGGTAAACTCACAAATGAAACACATGTTGCTCTTACACACACTTTAGATAGTTTTGTACATATGTGTAAATACATTTTTTGTAATTTTAAATGAAAGTATATTTTGGCAGGAAAGCTTCAAATTGATAAACTCGAGGGTAGATTTGGTCAGTATCGACAAATGAGTGGTGGAAACTATCATATTTCAGTGGAACAAGTTCTGGAATCAGAAAGGAAACTGAAAATTTGTAGTGTAATTGAATTAAAATCAGCTTTGCTTGGGGACTGTTCTATAACATCATTTGTATCCTCTTGCTCCAGCAAACATGTTCCTAGTTCTGCAAATGTACCTAGCACTGTTCTGGAAAAGTTTGAACCTGTAATAGAGTGTGTCGATTCAGCTGAAATTGATGAAAGCAATCAAGAAGTGATTATTTGCATTGGTGGATATGTTGCACACAGTGTTCTTAACACATTGAAAATAAACAGAGAAAAGTGTGTAGCATGTACCTCTACATTATCTACTCTCAGAAACATGCAAGATTTTCATATTTTGATGCTATCAATTGCGGGGGTCTCAAGTGTCCTTCAGACTTTGTAATACACCTTTGTGTACTGGTTTTTAAAATATTCACCATTTTAGTTGGTGAGAACTATGAAAAGGAGTTCTTGCATCTAAATTGCCAAAGAAAGCTTGTACAATTAGCAATGCTTCATTTTGAATTGCATTCTGTAGACTTTGACCAAGTCTGCCAATGTGGACTCCCCCTGCAAAAGCTTGTAAAGAAGTGTTGTAAGGTGTTAACTAATATATTTTTGAATAATTATTGTAAACTTAAAAATGAGAAGCTCTCAGTGAAAACAAAAGGAAAATTTCAGCGTAAAGCTTCCAAATTCAATAACAAATTGTAAACTGCAGCATTTCGTGTGTTAGTCATCAAAGTATATTTTGTGTGTATAATATTGTGAACAGTGTAAATAGGGACAGATAATTGTGAGTGAACTCAATCAATGTCAGCTGCAATACCAACAATTCTGTTTCATGTAAGTAGTATCATGCTTGTAGTTTTGCAAAACTGTCTTAACTTCTTTGTAATTTAAATATGTAGCTGTAGTTTAGAAATGTTGTTATGTTGCTGCATGCAAAATTGTGGACTGCCTGAATGTTGTTTTACAGTGCTGACTTAAGTCTGTGTATTTCATATATTTCAGTTCCAGAGCTGGTTTAAGGTTACTTTTTTTTTTAATTTCAGTCTCCCTGTATGGATTCCCCTGCAAAACTAGTGAAGTGTTATAAGCTGCTGAGTAATACATTTTTTAATTATTGCTGCAAACTGAGAAATGAAAAGCTTTCCACCTTAAAGGTGCTTAATTCAGCAGCTAATTACCCTAAATAATGGCATTTCGTGTATCAGCCATCCAGTACATATTTTTTGTATATAATATTGTGTATAGTGCAATAAACGTGTAAACAGTGACAGATAATTTTGTGTGAACTCAGTGTCAGGTGCAGTATCAACAGTTCTGTTTCACGTAAGTAGTATGCTGCTTACAGTTTTGTAAAACTGTCTATCTTCTTTGCAATGTATATATGTAGCTGTAGTTTAGGAACGTTATTAATTTTTGGCATGTAAAACTGTAGACTACATGGATGTTCTTTAGGGTTATATAGGTATTTCATTGGTCATCATGTAACATTAAACTGTATTTATTTTACTTTTAAGACAGTATTTTTGCGTACAACAGAGCATATGTGTACACAAAAGACGTGTTATTATACCACTTTTGTATTTTACTGCGGAAAAATCGTAGCTTGTAGACGAGCTGTTTAAAATGTTTCCCACCACATAGGCCGCCATTTTGAATGCCAGTGTCAGGTCCGTTCATTCTAGACGGTCCTGATAAATACACAATAGCCATGTGATTTTTCTGATTGAGGTTAGAATCATAGGGGTGAAACTTGTATTGGAGAAGTGGAAACCAAGGGCACTAACTCCCCACATGAACACGGTGTGTCACTAGTTGTACTTTTGCGGGAAAGGCGAATTTTCTGATTGGCTGTTTCAAGTTTCGAAATTCGTAACGAACTAAATGGCAGGCACGAAGAAAGGGACCATCTTGGATTTTTATAGCTGGAAGTTTTCGTCCGAAGTTTTTTCAACAGGAACAAAGCAGAGACGGTAATCATACATTTACGCTATTTCTGATTGAATGTATATTTGTTGTAATATTGGTATTTTCTATTAACTTCAGTGATATTCGTAGAATGAGGTAGAAAACTTTGATAGGTTATTGTGTGTTGCACATTTTTATATAAAATTATTTTTCAGATACATTGAGCCGTCCAGACAGAGGGGATACGCCTACGATTTACATTCCTTCCAGTGTTGTGGTTCGAGTCCCGAATGGTGACAGAATCTGAAGGTATGTTATTAAGTTGAAGCAAGTTATTAAGTTTCCAGCATTACAGTGCTGGATGAAAGGTTAAGTTTTTAAGAGATTCTTAGTGTTGCTGAATTTTATATTGCCTGATTTACTTTTCAGATATTGTGAGTCATCCAGACAGTGGAATATACAATTAATTTTCTTGTTTGCACTTCATAATTGATGGGTGGAGATCACAGCCAAAAGTAGGTAAGGTAAAATCAACCTGAATGCAAATTAATTAGCATGTTACTGTGCTAATATTCAAACATAGATGCAGATCATGCGAGTGATACTCGTGTATAATTAAAAAATGTAGGATTATTGGTGGACTGACACTAACTGCAAGGATAGCATGCCAATGATACTATACTTCTTTTAAGACAGTGCCCAAATGAAATTTTTTAATACAGAAGGAAGAAAGATATTTGATATCATTCACAAATATTTCAGTAATTTACCCTTTTTTGGGCATTTTTATCTAACTGCCACTATGTCCTTTTTTGAACTGGGCATGGTATATGAAAATAGAAATTCTGGTAGCTTTTTGACAATTAATGTCCCTGTAATCTGTTAGTACAGATCTCAAAAGCATTTGTTTCCAAGAATAACTGAAGTGTTTGTTTTGAGTGAAATTAGCAGCTTCAGTATGTGTTCTGAGGCTTTGAAATTCCAAAGTGGTTTCAATCTTTCGTGTCTGTTTTCTACCATTTAAACTTTGTAGCAATTTTGATGATACAAAATCCTTCCCTTAAAGATACATAGTGCAGTAGTAATTAAGTTGCAGGATATTATAAGAAATGTATGCGCATTTAAACGATCATGTTGGTTTTGTGCAAAAATCAAAGGTTTTGAAGTAATGGGCATTTAATATTTTTAAATGTATTGAAGCCTTTTAAGTTAACACATGATAAACATGAAGTTGATCACGATATATGATGAATCATTTGTAGAATACTTATAAAAATAGCTTACTGTGAGTAGAGAAAGTATTAGATGGCAGAGCAGTGGTATGGCAAGTTAAAGATTGCTGGTTTGAATCCCAGGCATGGCATTGAATTTTTTATCTGATTGTATATACTCATCCACTATTCTGTATATGCAAACAACCCATGGCTCTTTTCAGTGAAGGTTCCATGAATCTTTTCAATGAATTGGATCTTTTGAATGATCCCTTGATCTGTTATTTATAGTGAACATTTTAACACACTAAGTATTTTAAACGCTTTTCATATACAGCGCATTGCATCCGAGCTACTATGGGAGGTTAGGTTTTTTTTATATAAGCTTAGGTTTCTGAATTTATGGAACATTAGCATTAGGTTAGTTTATTTATATATATATAAGCTTAGTTTTCTGAATTCACAGAAGGTTAGTAATTTTTTTAATGAAAAGTGTTTAAAATTTCACTATAAATAACAGTTTGAAGGATCCTTCAAAAGATCTGATTAATTGAACATTCAATGAAAAGATCCATGGATCCTTTGCGTATACTGAATTTTATTTTGTTCAAGTAACACAAAGTGGTGGTGGTTTTACAATAAAAGTATTATTTCCTTCTCATTTAGCACTTTATCAACCAAACTTTTTGCCACTTTTTAACGATTTCCCAGTTTTGTGTTAAAACAGCTTATTCACACTATGCACTTCTTCCTTTGTCATGACAACTCAAACACTAACTGATAAAATCGAAGATTTGACCTGAGCTGAGCATATGAGTGCTAGCATATTATGAATGATTGTTTGCTTATCATATATCCTGTGTTATGCAAAGAGTTTATTTGGTACTCAGATAGCACAGCTGCGAATTCATTGCTGCATTTCTCATATAGGCAAGAGAATAGCAGTCATCCATACAGTTGGTAATTAACAAAAAGATACTCTTTGATTGTTAATGCAATAGCAGGTAGACTTAAGAAAATCATATTTTGTAATCTCTTAACAGTTGTTATATATCCATTACCTTTAAGAATGAGTTCTTACGATAACCGCAATAAAATGTGTAGTTCTGTACCTTTGCACTCCAATATTTCATGATGCAATACGTTTAAGGAACTATTTACATTGGCGTAAGCGTAGTGCTTAGTTTCATGACAAGAGGAAGCATATGCTTTGTTTACATCAGAGAGAACTCTGGTTTACGGTGGATAGTGTGTAATATAATCACAAGGTGTTTGTAACCACAAATTTTTCCTTAATGTAAGCAATTTCTCATTTCAGAAACCTACTCTTAAGGGTAGTTTAAACATGTGTGTTCTATTTAATTCTAGGATATACACAATGGAAAGTTGGAGTTAAGTTGTGGCTATTTGTGTCCAGTGATGGTGCTTCGTCAGAGCACAGAGAGTGACAATGACATTAATAGTGTTAAATGGTGTGGTGAAACTTGCTAATGACATTTATTGCACTGCTAATAGCGATTTAGTGAATGACAAACAATAGCTACACTATTGCATATAATGTGTGCAGAAGTTTCTTTGTAGGAAATGGAGTTAAGTTATTCATGTCAAATTGTATTGCGCTATCTAAGAGTAGAATAAAATAACAAGTGTCAAACATGTGTCTTCTTCCAATTTTCCTGTCAAATTCCACATCCTACTGTTGGTTGGTTGCAAGTTCAAACAAATCATGGAGGCAGTTTAAGTGCAAAAGATTTTACTATGAAGCATGCAGAAGAAATTATTGCAAGGTGCTTGATCTCATTCATTCTCAAAAATTTAAATGTGACCATTATGTATTATGACATAGAAACATTCAGCAACCACTATTAACCTCAATAATATTATATAAAAAGCAATGTATGTGCCGACTATTGGATAATTTAAATAAGTTACACAGGAATAAACAGTTGTGTTTTTCATATTAGCCTAGCTGTGAGGTGTTCAGCTGATCATAATTGTGTTCTAATATTGTGTTGCTACAGATGACAGTGACAAGTTATTTTATGTGAGCTTTAATCGACTCCTTTAAAAAGAAATTTGAATAACTCAAAGTGCAATCACGATTATTGATGCTCACGTAATTAACTTTGTACGTCATCAGTAGTGATACAGTATTAGAGCATATGATCAGCTGAGCAGACAGCTAGGCGGCTATGAAAAATACAGCTGTAGTAGCTACGAGTGACGTCATCATCCAAGAGCACGATTTTTCATAGTTTAGTTCCATCCCCGATCACTACTCACGCTGCGATCGCCTTCGTGTTTCCACCAATTTAACACTAGGGTAGCACTTCTTATACTTTGGTGTTCTGTGGTTAGAATCGCGATGTCAAACGAAAACTCTAGAGGCAGAAGAATTAATTTCTACCTTCTCTACTACGTGTATGGTAGGTAGGAAAGGTAAGTATTGCATTCCACCCAAAAATTCGATACCGAGATTTCACCGGAAATATATGCTTTGAGGCCCCCTAAATCCAAATAAAGCATTTTTGGAAATGTGTGTGTGTGTGTGTGTGTGTGTGAACAGCATAATCCAAAACGAAAAGTTGGATAAATACCAAATTGGTATTTAAGTTCAGTATCTTCCAAGATCGACAAGGATTTAAGAAAATCCCCAACTCCAACTATCCTTTACATGGAACATTTTCCAAAAATGTTTTATTTTCTAAAAGTGGCTCTAACGATTTTGATTAAAATACCATATATTAAAGATACTTACATGACAAATAAAGTGTATATCTTGATTTTTTTGGGAATAGTCTGTGAAGTCCTCTGCATTCGAAGGAGTTTTGTATAATCTTGTATAGCTGGTAGATTAAGCGGTAGATGAAATGTACTACCAAATAAATGTAGATCTCTTTAAAATACACAGTTTATTTCAAACAAGTTGTTTTTGTGGCATAAACCATTTCTGAGATAGTTGCCCTCCGTGATCTAGAGGTACCATGTTAGCCTCTAGTTCCCGAGATCGCGGGTTCAAACCCGGCGGAGAGTGATGGGTTTCTTCAGGCGTAAATATCCTTAGCATGGGTTTCTTCGGAAGGGTGGTTCCGTGTCGTAGACTTACGGTACGTAAAAGGAACCTCAAGCCTGATAAAGAGACGTCTGAGCTGAATTTCCGGTCTTTCATGCCCATATAGAACGGGACGGTAAGAACCATAGCTAGCAATTAAAGAGCGTCCATAAATAAAAATCCAATTTTAATTTCTGAGATATCCGTTAGTAATAGTTCCTATTGTTAATTGGTCATTCTCTTAAAGTCCTGTCAACATTCACTTATTTCTCGCGATTGCATGGAAAAAGTATGGAATTTTACGGCTAGCGTATAGCGTCCAGTTATTAAACATTTGACTATCGCTGTTCTCTTTGTATCTATAGCGAAATGTGTAATTTAGCTATTTCTGTAAAGTCTTATTGAAGTGAAGCTTCTTTAGGCGCGGTAGAGCAAGTTGGTCTGGATCAGACGAAGAGTGAAACGCGAGTTGGCTTCAACCGGCAGTTGAGAAGAAAAAGGGGGAGAATCATTTCTTCTCTCTCCGTCGCATACGTCATAGATAGTCTACGCGCATGTGCCGCGCGTACTGCCTTAATATGTAGCATAGGGATCCAGTAGAAGCTCGGAGAGATTACATTAAGTTCCCTTAATTTTT
Source organism: Deroplatys truncata (assembly GCA_030765065.1). Classification (NCBI taxonomy): domain Eukaryota; kingdom Metazoa; phylum Arthropoda; class Insecta; order Mantodea; family Mantidae; genus Deroplatys; species Deroplatys truncata. Next base: position 94,507,149 of record CM060984.1, on the reverse strand, counting down.
TATTCTATGTCAATGTGATGTCTTAGTGCTTATAGGGCACATTTATGCGTTGTTATGGAAGTTTTCAATGCATAAATGCAAACATATTAAAGGAATTATTAGGACATAAAATTCCTGTCTCTACATATAACATACAGCTGGCCTTTAATAGCTCCTGTTTGCTTGCTCCTCGGAAAACGATAATATCCGTATCGTATCGGCATTTCTTCTACAGTCCAGTGTACTAGGAGGGGCGAAGCGTCAGGGGAAACAGGGCAGACGTCTACCCAAGATATCCTATGAATGAAAAGCTATTTAATCCCATTGCTGTATTACGCTATTTTATTACTCTTCGCATCATACCTCCTACTTAGCTTTGAGAATTTGCACATCTCTGATATGAACATAAAGATGCGAGAGTACTGTGATAGACGTTCACATAACTGTGTATTTTGTCAGGATTTTGAATGAGGGAAACAGAAAGGTCATCTGACAAGGGCCGGATTTAGGTATTTTGCCGCCCCTAGGGAGTGCTAAAATTTTCCGCACCCAATTTTCCCCAAACAATATAAGCAGCTATTATATACGCCATTGTGAGTTTAAATTAGTTTTAAATGAGACTACATTAAATGAAAGTTACAACTCAGAAAAAAAAAATATTTGGAATAAAAATACATGCATCTTGCTTTACTGGATTCAATCCTAGGGATCAGAGGTGGGATTTTGTGGTAGATAAAATGGCACTTAGAATGAATGTTCTCTGGTTTTCCCCACCATAATTCCATCAATTGCACCATCTTCATCCCCCCTCCCACCAGTCTCCAATCTCTGTAAACCTGTGAAGTTAAAAGGGACATTAAAATTAAAAATACTATGGAGGACAGAGAGCAATACTAATGAACGAGTGTCTCATCCAGCCCCCAAATTTATAAACCAGCATGTGCTGTTACATTCTTTCTGCAGTCAACATATGAAAAAACAATTAATACTGGCACACTAAACGACATGTTAAAGTGATTGACAATTATGAAGAGTGGGTGTGATATGGTTAAACACAAAGAGACATTGTTATTATTTAGGGACATTGCATTCACATTCATATTTAATAATACTGTATAACACATTTGTATGGTATTTTAAGGAACATGTGCCTACATTAATATACATTTGAATGGCCTACCCAATTAAAATGTTCATTAAATTCTAACCTCTTGAATGTCTGTTATTACAATCTATTGGAATGATCTTATAGGTAATTGCACTTAAGTCACTTATGCATACCCAAAGCCAGTTCTAGTTAATAAAACTTACAGTTATTGAATAGAAAATACACTTTGATTCCTTTTCCTGGGAAAGGTTCTATAATAACATTTGATATAACACAGTGGAGGTCCTACAGCACATGGGAACCTTAAATTTATTGACAGGTCATATGGGAAAAAAGCAAATTGAGCCCATACAGTGATGTTTGTTTGTTTGTGTTTGTTCATTTGGTTCCACTGTGAGCAATGCTCAAGGGAAATTGAACACATTATACAATTATGAAGTATGCAGAGTAAGTAGGAATATACCCAATGCCAAGAACAGCCTTTGGGGGGGATGTTCCCCTCCCCATCATGTCTTATCTAAGAGAGAAACATTATAACATATAAAACTGGGATGCAACATATCCATCTATCCCATTGACATTTTTTGTGTAGCCCATTTTCCTCTGTTGCTTAAATTTACCAGTTACACAAGAGTATACAAAATTCCTTCCGAATGAAGAGGACTTCACAAGCTGTTCCCAGAAAATTAAAAATAAACATTTTATTTTTCATGTAAATATCTTGAATACAATGGCATTTTAATCAAAATCGTTTGAGTCGTTTTTCAGAAAAAAAATCGAGAATTCTTCCGTGTAAGGGTTATTTTGGGTGGGGAATTTTCTTGAAAATCTTTGGGTCACATCTTTGGAAGGTACTGAACTTAAACCGATTTGTACTATGTATGTACAAATTCCTGCTTTGAAACGCATGGCTTTATGTATTCACTTTCAATTGCCAATCGAAATGCGCGCGCCAACGTTCCACGTTACGTATTTGACCACAGCCAATGGGAGCAAAATGTGCCGGAATGGACAACCTTCCCCCTTGAACTGGAAGATCGTTCCCTTTCGTTTATTTTCGGCATTCGCTCGAACTTCGTCGGGCAACTTCGGTTGGCTTTCTGCAAGCGCTAGTACAAACAATTGTTAAAGTTGCGATTATTATTTGTTTACTATTATTTATTACTAATAGGTATTATTTGCTTTCCTTTTATCTCTGAAGATCTGGTTGGATTATTCTTAAAGTTAAGATTATTATTCACTTTCATTACGACTTTTACTGCCATATATATATATTGACTGTTAGCAACACACCAACTATTATTTGATAGTGGCATATTGCCTATACATTACATTCGTTAATTCAACCAAAACTAACCCAATGTAAGACAGCAATACAATTGCAAAATAAATGAGGGCCTCTGTATTGTGACGAAATAACCTTTGACTAATTTATGTACCACATAACCTCAAATAACTATTAAATTATAACCTCGCGCAATTCCCCAGTAGGTAAATACGAACCTGGTGCCTTAAGTATTTTCATGAATTTATGGCATATTTTGTTACTTTTGTTCCATATTACGGGTAAATTGTCATACTGTTTCCCTCGTTTGTGTCACTTTTGCCCGCATTAGGTCTTACGCTGCTCTAACGTAATGCTGCCAACATATGAATAATGCCACCGAAGCCGGTAAGATACTCAGCCTCAAAGCGTAGCCGAGAGATTGAGGGCCCTCAGCCTCAAAGCGTAGCCGAGGGATGTTTTTTAGAAGGAGAGGAGTGCAGCAAGTTAACTGCGAAGCGACGACAGAGCGTAGCCCAGGGATCTGCGCGTCTAAAACTCCAATGATTCACGTTCACACAACAGCACATCGCATATTCAGTGCATTTCACTGATTATTTAGGTTGGCAGTACCCACTTTGCATGGAAAAATGGCTACGTTTGTTTTTTTCCTAACGCTATTTGCCTATATAAATAAAACACTTAAAACGGGTGGGTACTAGATATTGGAGAGACCACATCATGTTCTAAAATCACTCCTAAGGTAAGTAATTTCATTGCTTTTTCACTTCCTTATTCCTAATTTAGGTGGGCAAAAGAAAGACCTAATGCGGGCAAAAGCGACACAAACGAGGGCAACAGTATGACAATTTAGCCCATATTACTATCAAAAGTCACATGTACATGTATGTAGTGATTTCATTTATAGTGATCGGATTTCCCATAATCCAATACATAAGAATGACCCATACATGTAACACACACATACACTGCTCTAATTTTATTTCTTTAGGGAAAACCTAAAGATTGCAATATTTAATTTACTTTCATAGCTGATTATTGGTTCTGACACACAGATAAACCTCGGGAGAATGGCTCCTCCTTTTTAGTTTTTGTCGATTTTAAATTGTAAAACAATAAATATATATATATATATATATATATATGCGACTTCTGATAGTAATATGGAATAAAATATGCCATAAATTCATGAAAATACTTAAGGCACCAGGTTCATTGTTTATTATGTGTAATGATGGTATTAAAGTAATAACAGTGCAGTGTATGCGTGTGTTACATGTATGAAGTGATTTCTCCCATTATCTGATACGTAAAAATGGCCGAATAATCTAACATCAGAGGCCATCATTTTGAAAGTCAAGCTGCTAAGTGAGTCTAAAATGATGGTTTGCAATGCATGTGAGGAAGTGGATTCCTTGTTTTGTGAATTACTGTGTCTTATGATGGCATGTGGCACAGGCCCGGTCACACATCCTTATATGGGATAGGGCTGGTGATAGATATTTTGACAGGACTAGTAATTGATTGAGGTTCTGTCAAAATTTTGTCAGTACTGTCTCTCCTTGGCCAATGAAATGGATCCTGCTACCCCAGAATATATGGTTCTGGCGGCAGACCACAGTAGGAGTGGTGATTGCTGTAAGAATTATGATGGTGCTAGGTCCACGGAGGTTCATGCTGCTGACATTATATGGAGGTGGAGTAATTAGATTGTGCTTTTGTAACAAAATTGTGTGATTTGAATTTTTACTTTCTCTACTACGTATAGTAAGTAGGGGAAGTATTGCATTCCACTCAAAAATTCGATACCGAGATTTCACCGGAAATACATGTTTTGAGGCTTCCTGAATAAAAAAAAAACCTTTTTGGAAACATGTCCATGTGTGTGTCTGTGAACAGCATAACTCAAACGAACAGTTGGATAAACACCAAACTTAGTATTTAGGTTCAGTATCTTCCAGAGACGCGACACGAAGGTTTTCAAGAAAATCTCCCCACCCCAGGTTACCCTTTACGTGGAACAGTTTTCGAAAATTTTAATTTTCTCAAAAATGGCTCTAAGGATTTGGATTAAAATATATATTTAAGATACTTTAATGACAAATAAAATGTATATCCCGAATTTTCTGTGAATGTCTCCAAAAGTATTCTTCATTGTGAATGACTTTTGCATAACTGGTAAACCATAAGAGAGAGACAAAATTTTACTACACAAAAAATGTAGATCACATTACAATACACACTTTATGTCATATACATTTTCTTTGTTGAGTGAACCATTTTCGAGATATTGCTTGTTATTCCCTTAAATTTTTCAATACTTATACTTTTTCTCGAATGGGAATTCGTTATTTTTTTTTTTTTTTTTTTTTTTTTTTTTTTTTTTTTTTTTGTTTTGTTTGTTTGTTCCTGGTAATGCAAAGAGAATGGAATACTCCACATAACAACCAGCTCTTAAAATATTTGACTATCGCTTAAAGCCTACCAATTCCCCTTGCATCTACAAGAAAATTAGCAATAAGATTAACATCTTGATTAACATGAAGCATATAGAGAATAAGCGTTTGTAAAAATAGTTTGTACAAGAGTAGAGAAAATCATGTGAGTGTAACACATCAGATTTTTTTTAAATTCATTATGAAATTATGGCTGAATTTTGGAGGCATTTTAATCAGGTCATCTGTGCTCTGTATGTCATTTTTCACTTCCTGTAGATAATTTTCTCTATTAGATTGGCCTGGAATAAATTTGTCAATGTTTCTATCAGAACTGTATCTGTAGGGCATTTTTCACACTTGCCTAAATAACAATCTGGCGACAGAACAAAACACTTTAATTTACGCACCAAATCGCTAAGTTCTGTGAAGGTATTGTCACTTTGATGTTTGAGATTCTTGATGCTTATGAAGTTTTTACAAATCGTGCGCATGCACACATTGTTTATTCCTGCTGCTCCTGTCAAGATGCAGTATTTAGACCTCAGGGATGCAAATTGTGAAAATGTATTTTTATTCTCAGATTCCTGACTCTAAACTTCCTCTAGGGTTCTTTCAAATTGGCCAAAAGTAACCTCTTTTTGTTTTTCTCCTTTCTTTTTTCCTCTTTCCTCTATATATTTTACATCCTTCATGTCTGGCATCATTCTCCTGATGTCATCTTCATAAAATCTTTTAACCGTTTTAACAGTATCATCAGAGATTACACTGCAGTTCCTGCCTGGTTTAGACAAAATGTCTTTGAGGCTGGATTAGTTTGGTAGTATATGCCCTTTTTTTTTATTTTGCTTTTTCTCAAAAATTACTTTAAAAACAGCTAAACTGCACTAAGATTTTTTTGTTCTATTCATTACAAAACTTAAAGGATGATCATAGGTCACCTTCCACTTTATAGTCTCAATTATTTTGCACACTTTCACTCAGTCTTGCGTTATGGATTTTTTTCAATGATTTCCTATATGGTGACTTCAACTGGGCAGCCAGAACGTGAAGATCTTCAGTGCTTCAACCTGTTTAATCTCTCTTATTCAGAAATAAACCATCTTCACTGACAGCTGAATCTGCATGAATGCTTTGATTTGTTTGCAATGCAACACTTTAAACATTTAATAACAGCACAAAATTAGTTTTCTTTTTTTTCATTCTCTATGGATATTGATACTGATATCTTCAGACAGCTCTCAACAATTAACTGACTTCACATCTATATCTGAAAATTTGTGAAAAATATTACACGAATTACTCTCACCAACAATATGCTGCTTAACAAAATCTTCACCATTTTATGAAAATTTACCAGGCTCATAGGTCTTAATGGTACAAAACATTGTTTTATGCTCTGCCAAGTGATTGAGAGATCTGGATATTCTTCTGTTTTAGAGTAATGGAGGCAGAAAACAATCAGCCATGAAAATAACGGCATTGGAATCGGGGAAAGTAGAAGCACTTTCCTTATTTGAAGTCAAACATGAGGTAAAGTTATAAAGAATCTCTTCATTCTGTGGTGCTGCATTTATCAGCTGTGAATTCAAAGAAATAATCACTATCACCACCATTAAACTGATTGTTAATGTGTTTGTCTCTTGAAAGATTGATGACTTTGCTGCTGAAGATCTGCCTCCAGTGGAACCGTATGCAAAAGAAACTGTGTTTCTGCAAATTAAAGAAGAGGTAAGTGTTGACAGGTGCTCATTCACTGATGATATTGAGAAGAATTTGCTTAACTTTGCAAATGATTAAACAAAAATGTTTAAAAGTGTAGGTAAGAAAAGGTGTATTGTAAAGTTGTGTTAATGTTGGAATCGAGGCTTGTCATGCTGGCCCAAAGATACCTTCAGCTTAAATACTGGTGTGAATTTAGTAAAATGAAGGTGAATTGGTGCATATATACCTGAGCATGAGCTATAGCTCCATGTGTTAAAGTAAGAATTGTACTGTTGCACTGTGGATGGCAAAAATTGTAAGCTTTTGAAGGTTACTGCAAAAATATCAGCTGTTTTTTTGCTGCATGTTGTCATGGCTGATTTAATAATATTGGGATTTTGATACAAGGGGTAAAACTAGGTTTTTATTTTATGAGTAGGAATGTTTGCAAAATGCAGGCCTGTGGCCTTCATTTAACAATTGTACAAGCAAAATTAAACCACTTCTAACACATGTGGCATATACTATTTTTTAGACGGCGCTCAAATTTGTAAAATATCAATAATATTATATTGATTCCTAAAACTAACCGAGATCACGTTTAGAATGCGTTTCTTGAAACAAGAGAGATGACGTTAAAAAAAGTGAGATGTGAGATGTTTTGAATGTCATTTTCAGTGAAACTATTTTCAACATGTTTTGCCTTACACCAGCCAAGGAAGCTTGAATGCTGTATCATATTGCTTTCTGTATTTTTTAGGTGAGTGTATTTTTTCTGCTGCTTCTAAAACTTAATCAAACCAAGTCATTAAACATGTGCAAATACAAATGGTAATTGCCATGTGATTGGACTTGAAACCAAAGTTTATCAGAATGAAAATTATTGCACTAGTATGATAATTTAGCTCGTGTGCACTGTGTTAGAATTTACATTTTGGCCATGCTGTCTAAAAAGTGTTTTATATGACTATTTCTCCAAATTCATCTAAGAAAGGCTGTCTGCTTGCTTAAAAGAAACAGCAGAAAGCAGCACCAGTGTAACAACTGCAAATTGATGACAAATATCAGTAACCTTGAAATCGTATGAAGTAACAGTAATAGTTACATAATTGTTTATGTGACGATTATTATTTATGTTAATGTATACATTATACAATGCTGACTTATCAGTAGGTACTGTTCAATACTACTTTTCAATGTTATCATACTTTAATCTACTAGAGAGAAGGATTAATTATTCCTGTGAATGTCTGCTAGACCATGTGACGCTTACTCCGCCATTTTGCACAGTTTATTCCCAAACTGTGACTCAGTATCTTTTCTTAAAATTTTAAAATATGTTAGTGCTGTATTAAGCATGGAACCCAGAAGTGAAAGGAAATCTGCAATGGTATCATATTAGAAAGAGAAGTTACAGATCAACTTTGAGTTTATTAATGCTTGATTATTACATAAGAAATTGAAACATTATCTATTCTTGAAAAGTATTTAAATAATATAGTTTATCAAAGTGTAGAATTTAACTTTTAACTTGAATTAACAATAGAACATCTGAGTATTAAGAAAGAATTGAAACCATATATCAGCTTTGTATGTTAAATCAAGCAATTCAGTTATCTGAGTTAGCCTTGAATATAACTCTATATAGCGCAAGTATAATCATTAATTATTCTATTTCCTGTAACATCTTACATTAATAATTCCCTACAAACTGCTTGTGGAATAATAACCATTGGATATAAATTACTTTGATATAAATCTTGATACAAGAGAATCAACCCATTAATATAATTATCATTCACCATGCAGTACTTCATTCCTCAGTATAATTCAGAATGAATATGTTTATGTACAATTTTAACACTTGACTACATTAACCACGGCTTTAACAAAAGTAACTGTCCAAGTACATGGAACTACTTTACATGTACTCGTAAACAAAACATTTACTTTATTCTGCGTGAAACTTACTAATACAAAAGTGGAAGTGAAACTAACTCTGGTGATGTTCGTGAATTAAAAATCTGCATTTCACATTCTAAAAAGTATAAACGAACATTCTTACCCAAAACTCAATCACAATGCCAGCATAACAGGTCATTTCTCAAGCAGGGCAACTTTACAAGGATTAAACAACCTCTTTCCCAAAACCCTGATTCTGCCAAGTTAAAATTGCATCCATTGTTGTAATGTATGTCAGCTCACGTGAGGAAGCAGAATTCTCCTTCTCTATCAGTAACTCTTGTCATTCCCTGTCTCTCTGTTTCACTCTGTCCAATCTCTTCCGCCATGTTGGCAGGCTATCATTAAGGTTCCCCCTCTCTCTCTTTCATTTCTGAAGAGAGAGAAGCCTTCCCCTGCTGGCTTGATTCATACAAGAGGCAATTGCACTACTTCCACACATGAAACTCACATGGACTCATACAACACAACAGAGTGCTGACACAATGCCACAACCATCAGGAAAATGTAAACATGTTTCTGCTGTTATGTATGTTATCTCAGAGTGTGCCACTTCACGGATCAATCAACTGTATGAGTGGTCTCGACCCCATGTCTCAAATGTGGAAAAAGAGAAATATAGCAAGGGGAGAATTTAGAAGAACTTTTCTCCAAAAACAGGCCAAAGCTTGATTTTGATCCATTTGAAACTCCTGAACTGAAAACTCCCTGCAAACTCTCAAACTTTGTAAATAAGAAGGGGGAAAAAAAAAAATAAAAATCACTTAAAGTTGCCAATGGGTTAATGAGACATTTAATAGCAAATGTCACAGTTATTGTTGAAAGGTAATCACATTATTCATGAAAGAGGAATCGGTGCCATTAGTAACTAATGGGTGTATTGGTAGTAGTTCTCCATTATCAAATGCTTTTTATTACAATCGTAATTAATAAGACCAAAACTATTGGTATCTGTGTAAAAATGTATTGCATCAAGTTAAATCTGACCTCTGATTTTCAAAAAGGAAAGGCAGAATTTCTGTAAGAAGGGCACATTCAATTAAAACTATAAAAAACATTGTGTGAAGCTTATGAGACTTATGAGCCCTAATTTTTTCATGTTAGGGATCTTAGGAATGTCACATTTGGAAATAAATTAGGAAACATTGCACTTGCTGAACACATCAATTTATATAACAAAACAGGTTTTGATCGTGGTTTTGTCATAATCTCGTCCATCATTGGTTTTGTCCTAGTCCTGATGGGATAGTAATAGTTGAGGCCAGAAAGGATGCAGAAATTAAATGCCCTATTTCATGTAAAAGTAAATCCATTGTAGCTGAGAATAAGGAGATTAATATGCCTTATAATGGGAGAGCCAAGAAACTACAAACCAGCTGCACAGTGTTTTTCCACGGGCATGTGGAAACATAATGCACTGCTGCTATAAACAAGGTCACACTGTTGACATGGTTTTGCTCTGCAGTGTGAAATGCAGTATTGAGTTGATGGTGATGTGATGTAGTTCAGTTATTACAAGTTATTTATTATTTTGTCCTGTACTTAGTCACAAAATATATTATGGCTCAGTATATGTTTTCTACTGCACAGCGTGTATTTATTTATGATTCGTATGTGTTAACTCGGTGAACATATGATTTTCAGAAAGATTTTCAGGTGTAAAAGTTCCAGGTCGTACAACAATCCATGAACTTTACAATAAATTTCAGACCACAGGAAGTGTTCAGGCTAAGAAATCCAAAAGATGGCGTACGGTTCTTACCAAAGAAACATTAGACAACATCGGTCATCGTTTGAAGAATTCCTCCGAAAAATCTCTTGGCGTCTTTTACAGCAGGCAGGCATTTCTTATGGCTCTGCTTGAACTACCAAATTGCGGAGAAAGAGTTATAGGGCCAATTTTTTTTCGAGTCAAAAGTTGTCACCCGTACATACCTGAATACAATTTTGCCCCCTTTTTTTTTTTAGAGAATTAACAGACAGGGAGCGTGATTTTGCCTTTTTTCAACAAGACTCTGCAACAACTCATACAGCCAATATTTCGATGAGAACAATTGAAAGTATGTTTGAGGACAGAATTATTAGTAGAGATTTGTGGCCCCCTAGGTCCCCCGACCTAACTCCCTGCGATTTCTGTGTCCAGGGTAACTTAAAACATAAGTGTACAGGACAAACCCACACACCCTGGAAGAATTAAAGCAAAATGAAATTGCCAGCATTTCTCAACGTGAACTATGGCGGGTGATGGATAGTTTTCTAAAGAGGTGCCAAAAATGTATGGACAACGATGGTGGCCAGTTTCAGCATCTCCTTTCTAAAGTTCTATGATAGTGGAAGATGGCAACACGCCGAGGACGTGGACAGTAAAAACACAGCCCAGCTGGTTTGTAGCTTTTTGACTATTATAAAAAATTCACCGAAATTTAAAACTGAAACAAAATCACATACTTCACTCAATGTCAACTGTGTATGTACTGTTGTGGGCTTGATGTTTGTGATTTGTTAATTTACACTGAGAACCATACTCCTATACTTTCGGAAATTCAAAGAAATTATAGATTTCTAAATATCTGCTTTGAAATGTTGCAACAATTGACTGGAATTCTCAAATGTGTTAAGTGACATAACATTACTTTTAAGTTATAAATAATATATTCTTTAATTAAGTATTATCATTGGTTCTTATATAAGTAACTATGTCAAACTACAGTATTCTTACTGGACTGTTAACTGTATTAAGCATATGTAAATAACATTGAGCTAAAAAGCATATAAAGTAATTATATATGTTTTGAAATTACGAAGTGGTAATCTCTCGTTTGTATTTCCTCTGAAAGGGGTATGTCACTGAACTACAAATACATATTTTTCAAATAATAGTATAACTAAATGACTTTATTGAGTTTGTATAATTTTGCACTAATAAACCTGAAAAAACCAGACCGCCAACTGAAATGGTTTAAGTGCCTCTTTCTCAGCTCCAAAGTGGGTGGAATTGAAGTTCTCAATGACTGTATTCTCGGGACGCTGTATCTTGGAATTGCCCGACTTGAATTTACTGCACTGATTAAAGCAGTTGGTAATATACATATCTGCCTGGCTTGGCAGAAGTGATAGTTGGTGGAAATTTCCTTTACGCAGTTACTGTTAGAATATACACAGCGTGTGTTACACATAACAATTTTGCTAATACTTTATTTTATTTTTTGTAACGGTATCACTTATAAATGTTTGTGTATGTGTGTTTACTCAACATGGTGATGCCATCTTGTGACGTCATTCATTTGTTCGGTTTGTAGCTCCATCTGGTGTTAGCAATTTGTGGTAGTATTAGTGTTTAAAAAAATTGCGACTGTTATTTGATTTAATTTTTGTTTACTGTCCTCCGGCTAGCTATTATTTCTCGGTCGAATATGTCTCTTGATCAGGGTTGTGTAAACGGAAAGGAATCTTTTATCCAAAAAGAACACTGATGAAGAAATTTGTTTTATAATTTTATTGTCGAACACGTTAACTATCACATTTATATATTGATCTTAACACTCGCCAAACTGAAACTGTTATAACAACTTCTTACTGATAATTCTTTTAATCCACGTACTTCAAGCTTTTGTATAATTAACTTTACCATACTTTAGATCTTTCATAATTCTGCTGCGCGTAACTTGTGAATCTATATCCGATGTATGCCGTACTAATACTTTTGACGAACTGACTGAAGACGACGTGTAGTGTACACAGATTTTTGATGAACTGGCATGGCTTTACCTCAAACCTACTGCTTTTATACCCATACACACCCCGATATGCCTAAAGATTATAACTGAACTGCAATTGGCTAATAAAACGCGCCAACATTAGCGTCTATTTTTATATCCAATGAAAATTATGAATACATATGCTCTAGGGAAACGTTCCAGAAGATTCTCAAGGAAAAAACGCGCCAACATTACGTAACTTCCTCGTTTCCAATAATGATAAACAGCTCACCCCCCTCGTTGCATTATTGCGCGCTATTATTGTCAGTTTCAGTAAGGCATTAAAAACTTACTTATCAACAATAATTACAGTCAAGAAACATCTCAAATCAATGTCACATAAAAATGCATATTCATATTACAATCATTATTTACATTTAAGTAATTTGTGATACAAATTACTGCATCATATGCCCCACTAGAAACATAATTATAAATATTTACAACTTGTTTGGAAATTTTATAATTGGGTTTTTAGTCTCCTAAATCTTGGAACACACGCTATCACTTTCACTTAACACTTCACACGTATTTAACACACGACATGTTTTTCCTCTATCTTGCCACTACTTACTGGCTCTGGTTTAATGTGTTTAGACTTTAATCTGACATTACAAAAAAAAATTTTTTTTTTTTATAGCAAATACTGTACCCTGAATTATTTAGTTACTGTTACAAAATTGATTTACTTTCTTATATTGTTAACAAAAATTTGTGCATTTAAGAATTTTTGTAATTACTATACATATTTACCAAAAAATATATTCACCCTTTACATAAATATATTTACATCTCTTAAATCTAAGTACTGTTTAACATTTTTCTAGTTGCTACATAAGTATATTTTTTTTTTTTAAATTATTTTTAACCCATTTTTGTTATTTTGTACTTTATTTTAACAATACTCTTGGAATTGTATTTACGTACTTTTACTTTAATATCATATTAAGTTTCAATCTTTACATTCTTAATTTTCAAATACTGTTACAGTTACAAAAAAAAATGTTATTTTCCTTTTTTTAAAAAAAAAGTTTAATTATGTCCAAAATTTTATTTCTCCATTCACATGACGTACATATTTATTTAACCCTCTTACGTTCCAATACATTTCTCTGCAAGTCATCTTTAACTATCCAGCATTTACTTTACATCTCATTACTATTTACCCTCCTGGATCAAATTGTGTGTGGCTAAACATTACTCGTAGCCGTATCCTAACCTTCAAAAATTTGTTCATGGATAACCTCTTAAAGTATTCATATGATATTTCATCCCATGATAACATTTGAAAACAATCTACAGTTTCCTGAACAACACATCTTTTAACAACTGTCATTTTCAATTCTTCTACTATCTCTTTAATTTGAGAGTACTCTGACAAATCTGTACTAAACTGTACTGGACTGGAGTTTTCAATTTGAACATCTTGGTACTTGTTAATTTCAGAAGTTAGCTTTTGATTATTTACAGGCAAAACTTTAACTTCTTCGTACAATTTATTTCTTTGCATTACTGACTCCTTCTGTATTTCTGATATCTCCCCTCTGAAATTAACTTGAGTCTGATTCAAATCTACATTCATAACCTCTTTCATCTCTCTTATCTCACTTGAAATGATACTCATTCTACTACCTAACTCTGTACATTCTACATCAACATGTTCACTTTTAGTATTAACCTCACTTTCTTTGTTACGTATTTCCCTGCTCATGTCTAGCATTTTCTTTGAAATTTTGCCTATCTCATTTGCTATCATTTCCTGATTTTCATTTCTCATTCTCATCATACTACTATCTAGCTCCATGAATTTCTTTTCAATTTCTTCCCTGTTTTGTTCTAAGCTTTTACCAATATCTTCCCTCAATTTTCTCTTATTCTGATCTAGTTTTTGTTCTAAACTCCTATCAATATCTTCTCTTAATTCCCTATTATTCTTTTGCATATCTTCCCTTAATTTCTCATTACTCTGAGTTAATTTTTCTAATTTCTCATTATTCTTTTGCATATGTTCCCTCAATTGATCTGTAATACTCTTATTTAATGTTTCACCAAAATTTCTCAGCATTTCCATCATCATACCAGCATCAAAATTAACATTTCCTGCTATTCTATTCTGACTTTCTGCACTAACATTTCCTCCATCAAATACTACATTGTTTAAGCTATTTTCTGTATCCTGTATTGAATTACAGCTAACTGTTACATTATCTCCCTCCATAATTATTTCTTCTGTATTATTAGTAGCCATTGTTTTCTTTATCCTACCGCTCCTAAGGTACATTTAAAAAATTTTTTTACCCCCCCCCTTTTTTTTAGAATAAAAATCACACGTTTCTAACCTTTCTGATGGTATCTGCTGATGTTGCTTTGATGTCCAGCTTTCTGCCCCTCTCTCCTAGATTATATGTCGCTTCTGCGTTGTGTTATGATGAATCTACGTCGTCTCAATGTTTTTGTGTCCACTCATCCGCGTCGTTTGTCGTTCCTCTAGTTGTTTCTGGAATCTGCATCTTCTCGATGTTTTTGTAGTTGAATTCCCCTGTTGCCTTGTAATCTTGAAATTACTATGTCCAATCATCCGCGTAGTCTGTCGTCCCTGTAGTGGTTTCTGGAATCTGCGTTTTGTAGATCAGTTCACTGCTCCATTCGTTCCACATCCTGGTTAATTCTGCTACTTTCCTGGTCACTTTGCCCCACGTTCTGGGTGCCAATTTGCGAGTGTATTATTAATGTTATTTATTTAACATTATTGTAGCCCCACGTTGTGGTAGCCAATTTGTAACGGTATCACTTATAAATGTTTGTGTATGTGTGTTTACTCAACATGGTGATGCCATCTTGTGACGTCATTCATTTGTTCGGTTTGTAGCTCCATCTGGTGTTAGCAATTTGTGGTAGTATTAGTGTTTAAAAAAATTGCGACTGTTATTTGATTTAATTTTTGTTTACTGTCCTCCGGCTAGCTATTATTTCTCGGTCGAACATGTCTCTTGATCAGGGTTGTGTAAACGGAAAGGAATCTTTTATCCAAAAAGAACACTGATGAAGAAATTTGTTTTATAATTTTATTGTCGAACACGTTAACTATCACATTTATATATTGATCTTAACACTCGCCAAACTGAAACTGTTATAACAACTTCTTACTGATAATTCTTTTAATCCACGTACTTCAATCTTTTGTATAATTAACTTTACCATACTTTAGATCTTTCATAATTCTGCTGCGCGTAACTTGTGAATCTATATCCGATGTATGCCGTACTAATACTTTCGACGAACTGACTGAAGACGACGTGTAGTGTACACAGATTTTTGATTAACTGGCATGGCTTTACCTCAAACCTACTGCTTTTATACCCATACACACCCCGATATGCCTAAAGATTATAACTGAACTGCAATTGGCTAATAAAACGCGCCAACATTAGCGTCTATTTTTATATCCAATGAAAATTATGAATACATATGCTCTAGGGAAACGTTCCAGAAGATTCTCAAGGAAAAAACGCGCCAACATTACGTAACTTCCTCGTTTCCAATAATGATAAACAGCTCACCCCCTCGTTGCATTATTGCGCGCTATTATTGTCAGTTTCAGTAAGGCATTAAAAACTTACTTATCAACAATAATTAAGTCAAGAAACATCTCAAATCAATGTCACATAAAAATGCATATTCATATTACAATCATTATTTACATTTAAGTAATTTGTGATACAAATTACTGCATCATTTTCCAGCACATTTTAAAATATGTATAGCTCAATTTATAGCAATCGACTCCTCTCTAGGGTGTATTCTTGTGTTTATAAGGTAAGGCAGTTAAATAATAATTACAATAATTTAATTTCACTAAAGAGTGGGTTTTATTTCACAGGCAATGTGAATGCTTAAGCGATGAATAATATTCATCTTTCTAAATACAATTCTTTACTTACATTTTTATAGTAATCCTTGTTGACTTTCTTTTGTAGTTCAACAGTTAATTATTTACTCTTTTTTTGTATACAATACAATATAATTCACCTTGAATCGATATCATAATTAGTTTTACAGAAACCATCTTCTTCTTAAGAAAATTTTTTAACAGTTCCTAAGTTGAATATTTTTATACTTTTCTGTCCTTGGCTGCTAACCATAATGAAATAAATACATTTAATTTACAATTTCTTGCAGTTAAAGAAATCATATAGTATACAAATAATATATTTACAGTTGTAATTCCTTTTAAAACATATTTCAATTCAGATTTTCTCTTTTGTTATATTTATTAGGTTTTACAATATTTATTTTGTAGCTAATGCAACTTTTTTGTTTGTTCTTTATAATGTACTTCACTTTTGACTTTTTTCTTTTTCTTTCTCTCATTTACAATTAAAACATTTTTAATTGACTCTTCAGAACATATAAATGCTTTAGGCAAATATTATACAAATGGTATTTTCCAACAGATTTATTAAATACATCCATTCCTTTCATTAATAATTGCATCACAATATTAACAATGTTAATTTCCGTCGCATCAGTGATATTATTGATGTGGCAGTTAGCATTTTTCAAGAGGCCATGACTGCTGAAGAAACAGCACCATCTATCACCATCAGTTTCAACTTTTAAGATGATGAACAGGAATATTGCGCTTTTAAGAGGAAAATGGCCTTGGTGTAAATCACCTTTCTGAAGAAATGCCTCAATTTTGTAAATTTTGGCACATAACACCTTTGAGAATTCAAGTCCTCAATTTTACTTCATACTTGACTATTTAAAACAGTTAACTTGCAGAGCTAATAATCATTCTCATGTATCAGTGGAGGCTGTAAATTTATCACAACACAACTCATGTGCGCTATATCATCAAAGTAATAGTTCACTTAGAAATTTTTAACCACTCTTTGAATGCAACATTCAACGTGGGTTTACTCCCTAGCAATGTTGTATCAACTTGGTCAGGTGTCAAGTGGCAAATAATTATAAGCCATACCCTAACTTTTCTCATTGTAATTTGAATCAAATGTGTAGCTTATTTTAGGGTTTATGCAGCATTTCTGGATTTATAATATGATATTGTGTATGCAAACCAAGTTTTCTATAGGGATTGCATTTTGGCTCTTGTGTAAGTCTATGTCATTATTACATTATAATATCAGCTATCATTAAACCTATGCTATAATAGCACAAGTACTATTATATTATAATGTTATGTTCTGTGTTCTAAAAATATGCCTATTCTAGCTTACTTTGTAAGTACTTCATTAGAATAATAGCATGTAACTGTTAACCTATTTGTAAATTCATGGTTAAGATAAGTTTTGTGAAGTATTAATTCTGGTGATGGGACGATACCACTATTTCTTGATGCTTGATACCGATATTGATTTTTTAGCATTGATACTGAGTTTATAAAAAGCCATAAAGGTGAAAGTTTTTTCACTGAATTATGTTCTTATTAGTAGTTTTCTGTGTATAAACACATGTAACCAATTTTGTATTGTATGCTAATTCCAAGACTGTTCCCATTTTACAATCTCCATTTGGCAGCAATTTTTACTTTCTCTACTACGTATAGTAAGTAGGGGAAGTATTGCATTCCACCCAAAAATTCGATACCGAGATTTCACCGGAAATACATGTTTTGAGACCTCCTGAATCCAAAAAAAGCATTTTTGGAAACATGTCCGTGTGTGTGTCTGTGTGTGTGTCTGTGTGTGTGTGTGTGTCTGTGTGTGTGTGTGTGTGTCTGTGAACAGCATAACTCAAAAACGAACAGTCGGATAAACACCAAACTTGGTATTTAGGTTCAGTATCTTCCAGAGATGCGACACGAAGGTTTTCAAGAAAATCCCCCCACCCCGGACTACCCTTTACATGGAACATTTTTCGAAAATTTTAATTTTCTCAAAAATGGCTCTAACGATTTTGATTAAAATATCATATGTTTAAGATAATGTCATGAGAAATGAAATGTATATCTCGAATTTTCTGGGAATGTCTCCAAAAGTATTCTTCATTGTGAACGACTTTTGCATAACTGGTAAACCATAAGAGATATACAAAATTTTACTACACAAAAAATGTAGATCTCGTTAAAATACACAACTTATGTCATATACATTTCTTTTGTTGAGTGAACCGTTTTCGAGATATTGCTTGTTATTCCCTTAAATTTTCCAATACTTATAATTTTCTCAAATTCGTTATTCATTTTTTTATGTCCTGGACTTGCAAAGAGAATGGAATGCGCCGCATAGCAACCAGCGTTAAAATATTTGACCATCGCTTAAAAGCTACCATATTCCCCTTGCATCTACAAGAAAATTAGCAATAAGATTGACATCTCGATATCTCGATTAACATAAAGCATATGGAGAATAGGCGTTTGTAAAAATAGCTTGTACAAGAGTAGAGAAAGTCATGTGAGTGTAACACATCAGATTTTTTTACTTTCTCTACTACGTATAGTAAGTAGGGGAAGTATTGCATTCCACCCAAAAATTCGATACCGAGATTTCACCGGAAATACATGTTTTGAGACCTCCTGAATCCAAAAAAAGCATTTTTGGAAACATGTCCGTGTGTGTGTTTGTGTGTGTGTGTGTGTGTCTGTGTGTGTCTGTGTGTGTGTGTGTGTGTCTGTGAACAGCATAACTCAAAAACGAACAGTCGGATAAACACCAAACTTGGTATTTAGGTTCAGTATTTTCCAGAGATGCGACACGAAGGTTTTCAAGAAAATCCCCCCACCCCAGACTACCCTTTACATGGAACATTTTTCGAAAATTTTAATTTTCTCAAAAATGGCTCTAACGATTTTGATTAAAATATCATATGTTTAAGATAATGTCATGAGAAATGAAATGTATATCTCGAATTTTCTGGGAATGTCTCCAAAAGTATTCTTCATTGTGAACGACTTTTGCATAACTGGTAAACCATAAGAGATAGACAAAATTTTACTACACAAAAAAATGTAGATCTCGTTAAAATACACAACTTATGTCATATACATTTCTTTTGTTGAGTGAACCGTTTTCGAGATATTGCTTGTTATTCCCTTAAATTTTCCAATACTTATACTTTTTCTCAAATTCGTTATTCATTTTTTTATGTCCTGGACTTGCAAAGAGAATGGAATGCGCCGCATAGCAACCAGCGTTAAAATATTTGACCTTCGCTTAAAAGCTACCATATTCTCCTTGCATCTACAAGAAAATTAGCAATAAGATTGACATCTCGATTAACATGACGCATATGGAGAATAAGTGTTTGTAAAAATAGTTTGTACAAGAGTAGAGAAAGTCATGTGAGTGTAACACATCAGATTTTAAATAATAATAATGTTTTTGCTTCCCTCTTTATGTAACTATATTTTGTGCCGAAAACTTTCTTTTAGGGATTTTCTATCCAGTGAAAAACAAATACTAGCAATTCTTCTTTATTCTGCACTCTTGAAAATATAAACCAATATATATATATATATATATATATATATATATATATATATATATATATACATTTTACACAAAACTCAAACAACTAAAAATAATTTATGTGCTACATCATTCTATTACTATTCTCAATTATCACATAACATATGTACTTTTTAATCCAGTAATAAGTAATTAGCCATATAACACTCGGAAACGTAATAAGTTTGTGGATTAAGTCTCTCTAATACCCACCCTCATACATTAACATATACATGCTTAATACAAAGGTTTCACTTGTGTAAACGCAAACTAACAGATGGAAGGAAAGAACAATTATTTCCATGCACTGCATTATCTCACATCTTAAGTTCTGATTTATTTCTGCTGGATTCATGACTTTGGTCACCAGAGTAGGTAAATGTAATGCCTGAGAGTCACCGAGCCAGGCTATTGCAGAAGCATGATTTAGTGCATGAGTTAAATCAACTTCATTCACAACTCAGTTAATGCTGCATGTTATATGAGTACCTGTACTCCTTTCCCAATTATTTTGCATGTTTCAATTATACACAAGAGTCTGGTATGCTGCATTCATTCACCCACAGGAAATGCAGTTAAGGTCTATAAGAACTATAGTCCAGCAACTGTATGGTGACACATGTGAGGCAATAACATGAAACCTCCATCCCTTTCATTTCTTATCTAGCATAAAGTTAAGCTCAGCTTTCAATAACACAACATTTAAAAGTATTGAAAAAGTGTCAAAGGTTTATCTCAAAATATTAGACATACTTTAATACCATTGATTATCGAGGTATTGATGGTATTGAGGTTCCATCCTTAGTTAATTCATATTTTATTGAAGTATTTGTATCCCAAAATACTTCCTTCATGTGATTTGCTGCCAATATCCATTGTCTTTTCAAATCAGTTTTGAGAGATCGTGACACCTTCTGTGTCGTAGTATTTATTACTGCAGTAAACCACACCTGCAGCAGTATCTTCCTCTATGCACAGAGCCTATAGTGAAAAGTAGTGATTCATACATATTTTTGTCTCTTTTTGTTATTGATAGCCTACAGAATTTGTTGATATGGGAGAGCCTCCAGCAGAACTTATAGCAGAAGGACTGGAGTTTTCAAAAATTAAAGAGGAGGTAAGTGCTTGAAAATTCTGCAGGAAGATTTCTGTGCACTATAAACCTCAAAATATTAGTAGGGTATGAATTATCTCTAGTAATTGGAAATTGATAGTATTTCTAAAACAATATTCTAAGCACTAAGTTGAAACATTGTATATTATAATTTGATTTTAGATTTCACTAACATGTTTGAAATATATTCAAAGTAAACAAAAACATTTTTTCTCACAATAAGACGTTCATTGAATGTAACATATATGTGGTATTGTAAAGTGAAAAAAAATCTGTAATTCTGTTTTGTGCATACACTGCAGTGAAAGTGTTGAGAGAGGCTAAGTATAAATTTTCGACTTTCAGAAACATGTCAAACTCCACCTGCCATTTTTAGAGCTTATTTTTCAATTTTTAAATTTATGATTCAATACTTTAGGTATCGTGAGCATACGTTCACATCATCAGCTGCGTGTTGACTGTTGGATCAACTGGTCGTTTTCTTGAAAGCCTGGAGTGTCCTCTGGTGGCCTATGGATGAACCTAAATAAAGGGTTGTCTGCTTCTGGAAAATCAAAGTTCATGATGCGGTTTTCAAACTTCTTTATGTAAATCTTCTCCCATATTTCAAGCTCTTTGCATTTCTGAGCTGGTTTCAGCAACTGGATGTTGGTATCTATTTCATGATTTAGAGTCCAGAAGTGAAAAGCAACTGCTGATTTGTCGGTCTGTTTGAACTTTATGCAACGCTGGTGTTCCTTGAAGCGAGTGCTTATGTTCCTTTTTGTTTTTCTGATGTAAATCTTCTTGCAATTTTCACATTGGATCCTGTAGATTTCTGACTTTATCTCCTGGTATATGGGATCAGATTTTCTTGCTTTAATGAGATGAATGTTTAGGTTGACTCCACTAACGTTTTGAATATCAAATTATATATTTTGAAATACATATCACACAAAGTGCACATTTTATAAAAGTTCAGCATTCAGCAGGTTGTGCAAATATGCCATAATCAAGTTCTTTACTGGTAAATATATTGTATTATGGCATCAACATTTAACTTTTTATTTTATTATTGTCATAGGGTTTTCATATAATTAATGTTATTAAGTTGTTACAATTTTATATAATACTAATTTGTCCCTCTCTCTCTTCTGTTGTAATTAGCCAATAGAAACTTCTGCTGTGGATTCAATTGAATCGGAGTTGAAGGAAGAAGAGTTTGAGTTTCTGCCAGTTAAACGTGAAGTAAGTAAGTAAGCTCAGGTTGATGAAAGCAGATTTCTCTATAAAAATACCTTAATGATGCCAAATACATTTTTATTTTTTCTACCTCATTGGATTGCACCCAGAAATTCAGTATCAAGATTTCACTGGATTTACATTTTTTTTTTAAAATCTGCTAAACCTTAAAAAAAAAAGATAAGAAATGTTATTGAAACAAACTGTGTATCTATGTACAGCATAGCCCAAAAACAAAATGTCTGATAAATACCAAACTTGGCATTTAAGTTCAGCATCTTCCAAGGATGTAACAGATTTTTAGAGAAATACTATCCTAATCTGCTCTTTACATCGAAAATTGTTTGTTTATTTTTTCAAAGATGGGTCTAATGATTTGTATTAAGATACCATATGCTTAAAATATTTGCATGTAATAAACTGTATATCTGGAAATTTCTGTGAATAACCTGTGTAGTCCTCTTCATTCTGAATGAATTTGTATAACTGGTTAATTATAGGAGACGGACAATATAAAACTTAACTTCATGCAAAATATAGAGCTCATTGAAATACACAAATTTATTTCAATGCATTGTGTAATAGTCATTTTTGAAATATTATTCATTGTTGCATCTTTTAAGTTTCCCCAGGTTCAACTGTCATGCAGCATCTATAAAGCACCTTATGCAATTACAATTTTTTGCTCTCGTGGGTTCCTTAGTAAAATAATGCTGACTTACATTGTAACAATTGTATTTAATTCTTTGTATTGGGAATGCAACCAAGTCTATCTTAATTTGAAACTCTTTCTAGTCAAAAACTTATAATGTGAATAGCAGAATCACATTTTTATATGATATAATGTATATGGGATTATGTGAAGTAACAATGGGGAAAGAAAGTAGTATACATAATATTTTTTCTTCTAATTTTCCATCTGATTATTTACACTTTGCATGTTGATAGAGGAATTGCTTCTCCCAAAGATTGGTCAGTGTCTTCTTGCAGTTGCCAAATCCCATTTAAATTGTTTGTCCAACAGTGCAAACAGCCACTTCAGGTTTTAGTTTGCATATGAATTTCTACAGTGTGATATCTTGCAAGGTGACTGTAAGAGTTTGTATCAGCTAACATTATGACCAGAAACATTTCTTAAATTAATAATAAATATTAGATGATGGAAGTTTTAACTTATGGGGTTTTCATCTTTGTAGTTCAGTCGTAAAGTGTTGGCAAGGAAAGTTGTAGGCTCACTGCCAATGAGCTTTAAACCAGTGTTTGTTTCATTAAAATAACTTATTAAATATTGAAGATACGAATGTGTATTTATGAAGCATTGTT
Source organism: Deroplatys truncata (assembly GCA_030765065.1). Taxonomy (NCBI): domain Eukaryota; kingdom Metazoa; phylum Arthropoda; class Insecta; order Mantodea; family Mantidae; genus Deroplatys; species Deroplatys truncata. The sequence continues at coordinate 94,483,791 of CM060984.1, read as the reverse complement.
ATCCCATTTAACCATTTAAATGTCTTGCACTGTTTATTGGGTATCCATTTACAGCCCGTGCAGGGTTTAAATGGCCATCAGGAATAAGGTTAATATGAAGTTAATGACAAGGATGAAACTGCATTTTGTACATACTTTGTCTAGGCTGGTTTCCTGGTGCATACATTTTTAGGATTCCTGTTGTGGTGAAAGTTAAAGAAGGTTTTGTATTGTGGTATTCCTATTTAATCCTTGATGAACTACTCTAATATTATAGACATGAGTTACATCTCAATCATTGTATTGAGATGTAACTCATGTCAGCTTCATGTGACAATTCAAAATATAATTAAAATACTTCAATGTGAAAATGTTACTGTTGCATTAACCAGGTTCATCTGTACTTAAATTCATACCTTAATAACATGCCTGATACCCAGGACAAGCATTGCACATAGACAGACAGTGCACTCCCATATTTGTCAACTTTTATACTTTGTCCATAAAATACATGGGAGCAGCAGCCCTTTTATGAGTTCACAGCACTGGAGTATTTTTAGAGCTTTGTGGGCAGATTCAAAATGTTACAGATTTTCATCACATACATGACAAAGTATTATATTATATTGTAATTTGTTGAAGGTAGAATCCGATTGAAAAATTCATTGCCATAGCTGGGATTTAAACATGGATCTCCCGCTTTCCATGCAGTTCCTCTGTTTGCTAGTAGGAGGGGTTGAAAGTTTAAAACATGCTAAGCTTGAGATGCCATGTAGGTAGAAGAGTTTGTCACAGCTCGCTTTTATTAATACCATACATTATTGGCATTGATCTCATATATTTCTTAATTTACATAAATAACCATGTTTACTATTATAATAATAATAATAATAATAATAATAATAATAATAATAATAATAATAATAATAATAATAATTTGGTTGTATCAAATCAACCTAGTTTTGCAATATTTATGTTGGTTTAAGAAATGCTTTGGTGTTAATGTTAGGTGATTAGTTTCGTTGTTTGAGCATGATTTTCAAATTCTGGGACATGAACCTTCCTGCACATAAAAAGCAAAACTGTTCTTAGGGGGGGGGAGAGGGAGAGAGTGTGTGTATGTGTGTTTTTTTGAATGAGTAGGAGTTGTTAATGATTGTGAATACAAAAATAACTGTGAAGTCAATTTTACATGCCATTCAGATGAATGTTAAGTCTTCAGTTTTAAAAAGCTAAGACTTTTGTGTTCCTAGAAAATGATGACTATAGCTTTTTTTTTATTTTTCTTTTCATATAGTTAACTTCCAAGTACCAAGAAGAGTATGCCAGCAAAATCAAACTTGAGAATCCTCTGGTAAAGGAAGAAGTTTCACTCTCTGGAAAAACTAGGTGGGTACAAAATAATGTGGCAAATGATAAATGATGCTCTCATTGGATTCAATAATGATGAGAGATGAATGTCAGTGCATTAGATAGTCACTATTCAGCATAACCATTGGTGTTGCTCTTATTCATTCATTATCTGTTTACCCTCCTCTTATGTAGGACTTACACACCCCAGGACTTACAAGTGGATGCTTGGGTTTAGAGGCCCGTCGAGGAGCAGACACTCATGGATCAGACGGAACATCCAGGATGGGTGATCAGCCCGATGCCTGGTATGGGATGAAGGAAGTAGATGAAATGAAATGTAGGTGAAATGGATGAAAGGAAAGGTAATGATGGAGCAGTTGGTGGAATGAATGGCGGGGGAAACCGGAGAACCCGGAGAACACCCGCCCAGATGCCGCTTTGTCCACCACAAATCCCACATGCAGGTCCCTGGGATTGAACCCGGGCCGTCTCGGTGGGAGGCGAGCGATCTAACCACTCGGCCACGGCACCGCCGTGTTCCTCTTAGCTGTTTCAAAATAAGTTTTTATATTTTATAAGAGGCTGCTCATTATGATTATTATTATTATTATTATTGTTGTAAATTTTTTATTTGAAGAGCAGTGCAACTGTACTTTATTGAGGCTATGACTTCAATAGTAAGAGAAAGTAATGGCAAAAATGTCCCACAGGCAATGTGTTTGAAGTGGGAGTGCATGATATATACAGTACATTCCCAATTATTTTGTAATGGTGTAGGATACAAATCATTACCAGATTTAATTTGTATTAATTTAGTGTCAAAAGCTTCACTCATTTTGTTTTAAAATAATTAAATTGAAAACATGTTTCATGATTAATTACGGCTTTAGTCTTTGCTGTTTCTTCCCAAACTGTTGATTTATATTGTAATGGCTACCACTGCTAGGTGGGCAATCATTTAGGATATTTTGCTCTCTATTGAAAGCAAAATAGGTTTATTTACAGCATAAGTGGGTGATATTTCAAAATTATAATATGATCTCTCTTCTTTATAGTGTAAACTTTTCCCAAATCATTAATTCAGTAGACCTATTTAATTGTATTAATTAAATTAAATGTAGTAGCTTCATTTGCTATTTATTATTACACAAATTATTGCGTTTAAAAAAAATGCATGATTTTTGATGTCTTATTGATATATAATTATGGCATTTGCAAAAAAGAAACAGTAGGATTGTTTCATTTCGTATTGTTATTGTAAATGAATGTATTTGTACACAGCTTCTAAAATGTTGAAAACCACAGTTAACAGACTGAAAACAGATGAAGATTGACAGTTTCTTAATAGACTATGTTAAAATGAATGTTCAACTTAATTTAAATTCAGCAGATACTATTGCAAACATTTCTCAAAAAAAACAGGGAATCATAATTCATAAGCTTATGAATACATTGAAAGTGTGTAGGTTAAAAGGTGTAAAGGTATGTAAAAAGACTGAGTTGGAATCTACAGAGCGGCCCTAAGTACTGCAAACGCACTTATAGTTTTACCACTGGACTCTCCAACGTGGTTGACGTGGTACAGTTATTATCAGTGATATATTTTGTCATGTATTTAACCACAAAATGAATTATGGCTCTGTAGGTATTTTCTACTGCATGTGGCCATGGGTAGTGTTCAGTCAGAGAAACTTAACAGGCAATGAGAGTTCTTACTGTAGAAACATTTCAAGACAATGGTTACAGCAGAATCCCCCCAAAAAATTGCTTAGGCATCTTTCACAACAAACAGGCATTTTTTATGGTTCTCTGCAAAGAGCCACTAAATTGTTAAAATTAAAACTGTATAAAATAACTGTGGCACATGCTCTTCCACCAGGTGACCTGGTACAGAGGCGCAAATTTTATGAATGGAGTCTGATTAGTGTGCACAATGGCAAAAGGGATCTGTATTAATTAATGTTTTTCTTGGATGAGGCCAGGCCTTCATGGTTATATGTGAATACAAAATAATAATTATTGGCCCTCTGAGAAGCCTGATTATTTTTTTTTCTTTCTTTCTTTTCTTTAAATATATAGTTGATGCTACCACATATTTGAATAACATTTCCCTGTTTTTAGGGAATTAACAGTCAGGGAGGGTAATTTCATCTTTTTCAACAAGACACTATCACAACTTTTACATTCAGTAGTTCAGTGACATTATTGTAATGTGTTCATGAGGGACGTAATTATTAGTAGAGATATTTGGCCTCGTCATTCCCTAATCTAACTCCCTGCAACTTCAATCTTTAGAGGAAGTTTGTTAGGGATTACAGGACAAACCTATACACCCTGAAGTATTTGAAATAAAATATTTGCCAGGAATGTGAACTATGCGGAGAGATGGATTGCCAAAGATATATGAATGATAGTGGCCAGTTTCCACACCGCCTTAGAAATTTTTTATTAATTTGATTTTAAAACTACTGCGCAGACTGCAACAAACTCTACATAGGAAAAACCAAGAGAAATCGGGAAACAAGACAAAGAACACATAAGAGCAATTAAATACAAACAGACAAATCCGCCATTGCTCACCTCTTCGGGCCAACCAACCAACCATGAAATAGTACAAAAATAACATCGTAAAACCTGCAAGATATGCAATAGAAGTAGATGTTTGGGCAAAAATACCACATATTAAAAAACAAAACAACATCCTAAATTTTGATTGCCTCGCAGTCCCCTCTGGAATTTCACAACACAAGCACCAATCACATTCAAAGCCAACCCCTTCCAAAACCACTGGGAAAAATACTACATCAGTTGAAGAATGCTGTCAATGAGATAAACAAGCCTCAAAAATCCAGGTAAAATTAACTTTTAGTGAAGTTTTAGTGTTAACAAACCCCAACTCAGAAACAGTTATCTAAGTCATATGATTATTATTATCATACTTTTTAATTAAGTGTATTTACCTCCTCCAGTAATGACCTCACTGATAAACTATTAGTTTTTATTTTACTATGTTGAATTCTATTCCAATGCATTCAACATTTTAAGGTCTTTCAAAGATATAGTGAACTTTACCGTATTATTAGGGACCCCAGATTGTCGGTAAATAAAATAATGTAATATCGGTGTAAAAATATTATAGTGAGCAGTGTTTTGGGCGGTAAATAAAACTGCTTAACGGTGTTATCTCGTGCAAAAACAAAAGGGGAAAAAACAAAAACACAGTTTAAACTATTTTACTGTGGAACAAAGGACACCTTACATGTAACTTAAAAAAGAGGAGCATGAAAATATTTACGTAGTATACATTTCGACTGATTTACTTTGTTAGAGACAAAGCCACCATAAGTTCGGTGTTCTCTGGCTTAAGATTTGTTCTTAAGTTTGTCATGATGTTCCCATATGCAGAGAAAAGTCTTTCACTGTCCACATTGGACATGAGTACCCACAATAGTTTCATACACTTCTCACTGAAACACAAGTGGTCACATTGAAGTCCAGAAAGTAAATCCAGTATGTTCACTTCAGCAGCATCATCTAATTTCTCACACACTATGTTCTTCAGAGCAGCATATCCCTCCTTGAATGTCTTCTCTGGCAAGTCTCGCAGAATAGGTAACATTCTTCTTGCTTTTTCTATAGTTATATCAGTAGATGCCTCATTTGATACTATTTTTCATACATCAAACAATTTACCTGCAGAATGAATAATATCAGCAGCTGGACCAGCTGACATTAAGGAATTCAGCTTGGTAACTGACTTTATGCTCAATTGCTTGAACTGACTGATAACATAAGACTTCTTGAGGGTTGGCAGTCTCTGAAGAAGACTTGAAGTTTTCTCTCCAAACGAGCCCTCAGCTACTATTGTGAAGCCATTTGATATATCTTTAAGTTTGCTATATAGTTTATGAACAAATGGATATTTAGATCACTCAAGCACTTCAATAAGGCAAATGGTGTCTTTGCAGTGTTCAAGAAGGAAAGATGCCTGGCAGTTTATTATATTTTGAGACCGCATTGAAATACTACTGTGGAATCGGTTTGAATTCCCGCGTGCCGCAAAACTAAACTGACCTGACAACGTCTTGCACATGCTGTCCGTACGGCGCGCGAACGACACGTTGCCAACTCCACCGTCAGCTGAATTGTGCATGCGCTAGCTTAATTTGAAACGTGGCTCCATCGGCATAATTCCTTTTCTTTTTCAGAGCAGAAGGTAAACAGACTCCTTGCGCTAAATTGTAACGTAATTTAAAGAATATAACTTGACTCCAAACGAATCTTTCAGTATAGCGGACACAAAATATACCTAAACATGCATTCACATTATGACAACGTCGCGAGACAGCAACAATTTTCGTGCGAGGGGTACAGGAAACGGAGACAGTGATTGGTAGAAGAGGCTGTCTACTGTCAGAATTGACTTGAACCAGACTTAGAAATTCATGCATTATTTAACGATACTTTTGCGACAGTCTTTTCCAGCCAGCATGAAATGGGGCGATGCAAGCACGAGTCGTTAAAATACGGCATTACAGAAGAATTGCAGGTAGTATTGTCATTTAAATCCAAAGAATAATTTGAGTGAAATGAGAAATCCGTCACTGATGCGGTGTTGCCGAGTTCCGATAAACATGGCAGTCCTTTTGTTGTGCATGCGATAGGTGAAGAGTGAAGGGGACGGGGTAGTCGAAGCAGTACCAATGTTTGCCGAAGCTCTAGTTAAATCACAGTGCAGTGCAGTTTGGTGTTCTGTGCCGTGCATCACACAACACCATGCAGCATGGCCGTAGCGAATGACAATACACGTATCCGTAAATGATTCATAAGCCAAATATCTGATTATTTATGTGAAAAGGAGAGACAAACGCCAAAAAAAGGAGAAGAGAGAAAAATTTTGTGTTATTTTGCACATTTTTTTTTCATAACGGTGTTATTTCGCGTTTTCTCGATATAGAACTAATGTCGCGTTATTTCGCAACTCATAATGGATATATATGTGGAATTTAAAAATAATTGATTAAAGGTTTTCCTTATTGTTAATTTTCGGCCAATTTCGCGAATTAACTACTCGCGAAAAGTCGGGGTCCCTACGTATTATGTGTCACTAATGATAGAATAAAGCATCTGAACTGAGAACTGGAATGCAAAAGAGTTAGAACTTTGCTATGATCAATTAGAGATTATCTATGCTCAAAATGGGTAGTGTATGCTCATGTCCTATAGAAGATGCTAAAGGTATGTTTAGTTCTGTCATGAACAATGGGATGTAGGTTTGTTAGAGCATATATATATAGCTTGTGCCATGTGATTAAAACTTTTAATAAAGGCTTAAAGCTTTGCTGAAGGACTGCATTATACAAGCATGGTTTTGAGGTGATAACCATGTTTGTCTGGTATGAAGTTAGGTTGCAATTTAAAACCCATTGCGTTTTGAGGTTCAAAGTAGCTGAGTGGTTCATGTCATATATTTAAATTTATAAAGTCATGGGGTTCAAATCTTATATAGCAGCTTACCCTCCTTGTCTTTTATACTGTTTTTACCTTGGCATTAGGTATTTCTGTATAAATATTATGTAAAAGTTAAATAAGTTATACTAATATTTTGAAGCTTTCAGAAATAATTCAAACTAATATTTGGATGTTTTCCTTGGCACATGAGAAAGGTTAAATATTAAGTAAAAAAATGATCCTATAGTACTGAATAAGATACATCACATTCATAATTGTGTTTTGGCTAACTTTTTCGGCTCAGGGAAGAAAGTATCAAAATTGAATAAATTAAATGCTTCTCATCAAACTATGTTTAAACCTTGGAACTTTGAATCTAAATCAGTATTTTCACAGGAAAATGAAATTGAATTTTATTTATGGATGCTCTTTAACTACTATGGTCCTTAGCACCCCATTCTATATTGGATGTGAAAGACTGGATATTTTGCTCAGAGAGCTCTCTATCAGGCTTGAGATTCTTTTACATGCCATAAATTTGCAGAATGGGACCACCGACTTTATTTCCCTTCCAAAGGAAGCCATGCTAAGGATTTTTATGCCCGAAAGATTCCATTGCTCTCTGCTAGGTTTGAATCCGTGGCCTTGGGAACTAGCATGGTACCCATAGACCATGGAGGATAATGTATTTTCGTAGGGCTATTCTATTCAACCAAATGGTACTTTCGCCAAGATCCTCTATAGCAAAATGTGTCATTAACAGGCTCTCACATTTGTCCCATCCCAGTAAATTTTAAGCATTCTACAACATCCATTTAAGCAACATTTGGTATTAATAGTGGAATACGTAAATATTTTACAAGAAATAATGCAATGGAATATTGGGGTTTTTATTAGAAAATACAGTTTTTTCTCATAAGACTTGAATTTGCAGCTGCATAGATATGAATACATAGGGTTAACTGATTCACCTTGTTTAATGAAAGCTTTAGGAATTTAATAATCCTATTGGAAAGTATATACTTCTTAATCATTCTGCATAATAGGTTATTCTATTCCTTATAACCATTACGTTGCTGTAATTGCAGTATATAAAATATTTCATTGATTTTAGGTCAGTTCAATGAAGTTCCTGAAGTCAATTCATCAGTTCCAGACTAAATTGAAATGCTAAAATGGGATTGGGAAGTAGACACCATCACCTCCACGATTATTATTGGTGTACTGCATACTGCTGGAGTTCATGTTTTTGTGATTGAACAAGAGTTGTCAAGTTTTGAAATATATAGAAAAAAGAAAACATTGATTAAAATGTAATAATGCACTGGATTTGAAGCTAGACTTTCTGAGCTGTAAGACAGTGTTTGGCTGCAACTCTGCCTCAGTGGCGGCATTTGCAAGTTTGGAAGGGCGGCAGGTAATGTTTTCGTATTAAACACGCTTTACATGACAGGTATTATTCTACAGTTTACCCAAAAAATATATGTAAACAAAAATAACCATATAAACCAAAAGATTCTGCATATATTTACTCGTTTGTTCAGTTTACTGCATGTATTTTTCAGCACATACAAAACCCTATGCATTAGTGCAATTCAGAAATATAACATGTAATAAAATACGTCGATCAAAGCGAGTGTGAATTAAACTTTAATAATAATTATTGTATTATTCCCTTTAGTAGCAGGAAGCCTTTTGTCATATTATATGGTGCACACATGCGTTAATGAATATGGGTTAAAATTTCAGTGGGGAACACACAGTTTTATAACATATGGATATTCTGTGCTTTATTTTCACAAAACAAATTATTTACAAATCTTAATCACACGTACCTGCATATTGATAAATCTATTTTTCATGGGCATATTTCTTAAGTTCCTACCATCTATAATAATATTTATTCAGATGTCAGAATAAGAACATAAATTCTAGTGGGAATGCATAGAGTTTATTTTTGCTTGTTGCCCAACCTTACCTTGTTTGTAAATGTGTATGTGATGCAAGCAATCAGTGTTCAAGAGTATTAAATGAACTGTAAGAAAGTATTATGCATCTACTTGTCTTCAAATAAAATAAATCAATAAAAAAACTGGACTATAAATTAACCTAATTAATATTATTGTGCGTGAAGTCTATTCTGCTCTCCTTTTGTTCAGCAAAATGACTGAAATCAGGGCCTTCTCAATATAATGTACGACTAATGCATTAATTCTTTCTGTTTGCTATTTACATGGTTCATTACAATTCCTTAACTAATTAAAATTTAACTTTTAAATACACCCTTCAGATTTTTAATGGTCTCCACCAAGAGCATACCACTTGCAGTGAAAATAATTGTATAAGTTAGGTATTTTACACAACATGTGCTTACCAACCCTGTGCACATGTTAATCACATCACTGCATGTGGACACATACACTGATTATGTGATGCAGAAACAAAAGTGACCAACATAGACTATAGTATAAGGGGAATTATTATTTTCTGCTCTGAATCGTTTTAATTCTACAATGTTATACTTCAAATCACAGTATAACTTAAGAATTTAAATAAATTTTAAATGAATTCATATAGCAGAATTAAAGTTTAGACAGGACTGAGTAAATTTTTTTTTGTCTTACAGCGGCAACAGTGAAATTGAATTACTCCCCATGGAAAAGACTGCATGGAGAAAGAACCAATAACAAAGCTTTTCAGACTCTGCAGAGCTGCTTTTACCTCTCTGCATCCCTTGCCCTCTTTCAAAGCATTCCTCTCTGCACAACTCACCTCTAGCAGTATCCATAAATGCGAGGTTTCCGGGTGGACTTGATGTAGTTGGAAACACACTTCCTAATGAAAACATTTGCGCTATTCACTGTGTAAGCATTGCAAAAACATTTCAAACAAAACAAAATCTATAAACTAAATTGGGGAGTGCAGAAATTAATACTGCAATGACATTTATTGTTATTCTTCCATTCCTGTTTTTTTTTTTTTTTACTTATGGGAAGGGTGCTGCCCTATAGTCATCCATCACTAGCTGTCACTGCTCCTCCTTTTCCCAAACATTTCACCAATAACACTTTTTCATTGAGGTCTATTCACCTGCCTGATAGCCCAAGAAAGTCTCAGTGCCAGGAAAGATTCAATTCATGAAGCAAGATGTATGAAGATGAATTCCAGTCAGTTTTATAGTTGGAAAACCAACTCTTACTTTGTTCTAGAAGCTTGCCTGAAGTGAAGTGAAACTAACATCTTATACTGCTTAGATTATTAATGCATGTGCTGTTTTGACCAGAATTTCCAGCATAGGTCAAACTTAAAAAAAAAAAAAACTTGAATATTTCTATCGGAAGCTATAAACAAGTAAAGTAACAATCAACAGCTTCCTGATCCCAAATTACAGTAAGCTTCCTATTTATTGTGATTGCTCACATTGTAATACACCTGTTTCATTTTTATTGTTTCTGCTTTGGTTCCCTTTCTTTTTACTGTAAACCAGCCTCAAGTTCACAAATGTTTCTATTATGTACCTCAAGCACTAATTTACCTATGGCTCTTCAGTGCATGTGCCTTAACTCACTTGTACTACTGTCCATTCCAAACCAGAGTGCCTTTCACTGAAAACAAACTCTTTGTATTATCTGCGCAAAAGTAGTTCGCAATCCACGCCCCTAATGGCAGCTTGTTCCCCTCTCACGTGCTTGTTGAACACTGTTTAAATCTATAAAAACGCGCTCTGTGTGAGACTCATAGTTTAAAATGCAACCTGAGGTAACAATCGATTTTATAAGTATGCGGCAATTAACATTTTACTTGCATTAATCACAATCCTCGGGCAAAAGTGCAACACCCAAAGGTGACTCAGCTGACATATCGGAATCAGAACTACTCTCCAAAATAATGACAAGCTTATTCACAATTCCACAGCACTGTCGCACAAAACAAGTTCCCACATATTATCCTCTTCTATGTTCTATTACGTCTGTTTATATTCCCTGCTCGCTTTGGTTACACTTCTCACTGAAACACCTGTAAAATCCGATATTAGTTTCGTAATATGCACTAATGCAAGTGTCGGGTATTTTTCTAATACTGAGTTGAATATATGAAGTATTGTTTGTTTTTTGCCACTTTTTAACTGTTTCCCTCTTTTGTGTTTGAACAGTTTATGCGCACTACACGGACCTTCCTCTGCCTTTTGAACTCAAATACCAACTGACTAAATCACAAGATTTGACCTGAGCTGAGCATATGTGTGCTAGCGTATTATGAATGACCATTTGCTTATCATATTTCCTGTGTTACGCAAAGTGTTTATTCGGTACTCAGATTAGCACCTCTGGGAATTCATTGCCACATTTCCCGTATATGTAAGAGAGTGGCAGTCATGCATACGGTTGGTATTAACAAGCAAGATGCTCTTGGCATTAGCGCAATAGCAGACGAAAATCATATTTTGTAATCTCTTAACAGCTAGTATATATCCATTACCTTTAACGTCGAGTTCTTATGATGACCATAATAAAATGTGGAGTTGTATACCTTTCCTGCTCCAACATTCCATAATACAATACATGTATTAAGGAACTATTTACGTTTGGCGTAAGAGTGTGTTCTTGGGTTCATGACAAGCAGAATCACATGCTTCTGTTTACATCAGAGGGAACTCTGGTTTGGAATGGACAGTAAATGTGTTAATGCTGAACCTGGCAGATTTAACAGAAACATAATCCACCTATAAGTTGGGTATGTTTCTGCAGCCCATACAGCTTAATTTGAAATGTTAAGAGATTGGATTATAGCAAAATTTAGTAAGAAAACAATTGTGAGGGAAATAAAAATTAGCTAAAGAATGCATTAGGTTAAAAAAATTAAGTTTGTTGATAAATCAATTGTAATGGAATACTTTTAAACAGAATTTGATTCTGGTAAAACACTTTTTGGGATGCAGCTATGCCTATGCTATGGAAAACTTTTATTTAGAAGTTTAAGAAATAATATGAATTTCAAATCATCTGATATGATTTACTTATCAAAATATTTAAGTCAGCAGTAGATAGTAACCCAGTGAAAGTGGTTCCAACCAATTCAGTTTGAAAATGACAGCATGGTCTGTTGAATCCATGGGCATACAATTATGGTGGAGGGGGTTGGTGGATCGTTAGTGTTAACATAATGTTAGTTTGTGCTCCTGTTACAACACAACTTAAAGACATGGGAAATGTAGCTGAGATTATAACAGTAGTTACAAATGCACGAGTACTAGATGATGTTAAGTGACTCATGTGGAAAGGAAATGAGATGTCATTAATAAAGGAAAATAACAAAGCATAATGCACTACATTGACAAAAGTATCAAAGCTTTGGATTAAACTATCATATCTTTATTCCTATAATGATAGATTCCACCCCCTTGAAAATAAAGTATCAATTATTAACTGCCATTGTTGACAATGGAAGTTAATAAGGTGTTGGCCCACCCTTAGCCTGTATGACAGCCTTCATTGTCCTAAGCATACTTTCAATCATGGGGTAGAAGGTTTGCTGGGGTATGGCAGCCCATTCCTTATGGAACACCAAAATGAGAAGAGGCTTCAATGTGGGTCAGTGTGGTCTAGCACAAAGTGGTCATTCCAAAACACCCCAGAGATGTTCTATGGAATTCCTGGACTTTTGTTGGCCCGTCCATTAGTAGGAGATTGTGTTGATGTCAAACCACACACACATGCCTTGTAGAGTATGGATAGGTGGCTCAATTGTGTTGAAAGAAGTGCTCATCCTTGAATTGGTCTTGCAGTAAACACTGTAAGGGATGATGGATGTCATTCACCTTTCATTTGCCACATTCGTACCCAATCATCAGATCGCCACACTGTGGCAATGAATATTGTGATTCATTGCTCCACCCAAGTTTTCCATGTTCTGTGGTGCAATTTCAATGTTACTTACACCAGGCAGGGCTGCATTTGACATTGAACTACATCTGCTCGGCCATGGAAACCAAGTTTACATGCCTCACACCAAACATCTTTGTGCTTGTAGTAGATCTTGAAGTTTGGAATTCCTGTGTGATATGATATGTGATAAGGCTATGGATAGTTGATGTTTGCACTGTACATCCTCTTCTCTTGATGCTCTCTGGAGGTCAACATGAAAGGTCGGCCTGGCCACTTCTAGGTTGCACATGTCCCTTTCCACTTCACTACAACATTGGATTTTGGATGTTCAGCAGTGTGGAAAGCTTGCACATAGACTTCCAATACACAAGTGGCATCCAACCATTTGACCCCATTGGAAATTTGTGAGTTCCACAGAACATACCATTCTGTTCTCTCATGTTTAGTGCTGAGAGTACAGAACAAGTTTTCCAGGTGGTATATGCCTGTTTTTATCTTTTAGTGTTATATTGCCATGTGTATGAGTGGAAATGTGTATGTATATTGTTTGAATGGGTTATATTTTACGGAATGAAAAATGTGTATGGATCTCCACCCTATTTTGTGTTATGATGCCATGACATAGCACATCTTCATTTCCTGACCTTCACCGGAGACACTTAACTTTTCATGTTTGCTTTCTGGCTCGACTCAGCTGGGAGCAACTTCTTCACAGGCCACCGACTGGTGCAGTACTCTGACCTTTATTGTGAGTGTGCTGGTCACTGTTGACATCATTTGTTTCTTTTGTTAATTTTCTTCGGGTACTCAGATAATCCCTCACTTTATTTTCACATGTACATATTGCTGCAATTTTGGCAAAAATTAATGTAAGCATGAGTGAGAAGTTAATTGTTGGTAATTTAAAGCAAGGACCATGTATGGTTGTCATTGAATGGGTGTCTTACTTGTATTTATGAGACTGCAAAAGTGAGTGTTCTTAATGTCAAGTTACTAGGAAAGCTTTATAGCATTTAAATTGTTATTTCAGTCTCAAATACAGTGGAATCTCGTTAGCACGTTCCTCATTAACACGTTTTCCTGTGTATTACGTTCAATTATAAAAGTCCTGGTACCAAATCACCAAATGTAATAAATAACGTTTGCGTAGTGCGTTTTCCCGGTCCCGCTTATTATGTTTAGAGTTTGACGTCCTCATTCACTGTTTAGGCCAATCCTTGATCGGTCCATTGGGAGAAGGCGCTTAACATGTTCAAAGTTTGACATCCTCATTGGCTACTTTGGTCAATCCTCGGTCACGGGGTGGATACCGGCAGCCAATCACATGCATGTATGTAAATATTTGTGTGACACGATTTGTGTGGGCGGGATAGAGAATGCTTTACCTTGGCGTGGTAAACGCCAAACGATAGTTTCTACTGTTGAGTGTTGACCAAACATACGTAGATTGTATTTTAACTTTTCATTTGCAATGAAAAACAGAAAGTGTAGTAAATAACCAATAGTGAAAAACTGAAAATCCTTGAAATAGATCACAATCCAAATATGAAACATGTGGATATAGTGCGGAAGTTAAACATTCCTCCGCTAACTTTAAACACAATTGTTAGCAAACCTAAATTGATTAAAACTGCTTTTAAAGAAGGGAAAAATGCAAAAACAAAACTTTGCTCATGGAAAATAGGATCAGAACGAAATTTGTTGCATGGAAACACTGTATTCAAATCATATTGAATACGCCAAAGATACATTCGCCTATTGTACTCGTAACATGATGCACGCTCATAATTTTTGTTTTCTTTTTTAGCGGAAATTGTTATCACATGTGTAATAAAATGCACAGCAAAGCCACTCTTGTCGCTTCCATAATTTGCAATTTATTTTCTCAAAAACATTCATAACCTCAAAAATCCAAGTTGACCAACATAAAAGCTTGAATTATTTATTCTCAGGCTTTGTGTATCCAAATCTATTTGAACACATATTGAATTCAACACGGATTGTACTCAAAATCGATTTCAATTACCCATGGTGACATAGTAATTATTAGATTTTATTACATAACTATGTTCTTAAATTGCATATTTTGCATTTTCGTTAACACGTTTTCCCGCCTATGACGTCCAAATTCTTAGGTCCCTGCAAAAATGTGCTAACGAGATTCTACTGTATTTGGTTCTTAGTAAAGCTTATAAAGGTGTGTAATTGCTATTCATATTTTCAAATTTCATGGAAGCTTTTATTTATTTAATTGTATATAAATTTTCAAGCTATTGAGAAATAAATCAAAGAGGAGTTTTCTACCGAACTGGTCTTGTCAGTTTATCTCCGTTGACTCATGTTAGGATACCAAGGTAAATCTTTAACTTTAAGAAAGCTACTCATGCAACTGTTCCTCTTCTGGAACACCAGGGGAGCCAAAGTTCAACTAGCAGAACTTAAACATTACCTATACAACAACAGCATAACAAATAGCCCTCATCTCTGAAGCTTTCTGGACTAGCAAATCCTGTTTCTCAATGCCGGGTTACAAAATCTACAGCACAGATAGGATACATGAGCAGGAGGGAGAACAGCAATACAACACAACATTGAACACTCTCAGAAGCATATACCCACGATGATAACTGAGTGGCCTCTTAAAAAGGCCTTGCATGTAGGCTCTAAACCCTTTGCATATACTCACATTCAACACAATGGAGGCCTCTGCCATCACTGTCACCTTTCAAAATCAACTGGTAACCATTGTCAGCGCATACAGTCCCCCCTGTCATAATTAGACCTGCAGGATGTAGAAACAATCCGCGACATTGACAATATTGTACCAGCCAGGTACTTTCAAGCAATACATCAGTCATGGGGTAACATTACATACAACACGGAAATAATGCAGTTTATAAGTTCCAGAAGAGGAACACCAGGTTGTGGTTGCAATTAAGTGGTGTTCCAGAAGAGGATTTTGTGGTTGGTTGCAATTAAGCTAGTATTGGGGGTCATTTGTAGTGTGATTGGGCTTGGGTAGTTGGGTTTGCTATGTGCTGGGTCTAGAGCACAGAGGTTTTGCGATCATTTACAAATTGGCCAACCATCTTGATGAAGCGACTCTTAAGAGGTGTGCTTCAGTTTTAGCCCTTGGAACAGCACCGCCTAGGCATCTAAGAGTTTCTCTTATCCATTGAGGATTTTACCTTTGCATATAACGGCTAAGTAACATTTTGCTGGTTCACTAAAGTTGAACCTAAGCTGGCAGCCAGTACCTTGTGTGAAATATTGAGTAGCAACTCACTTGTAGTGGCCGTGGTGACATGGCTGAGGGTTAGTGGGCTGCGCTGTAGACCCATGTGATTCTGGATTGGTGCACTGCTGCATTGGAGGGTGTAGATTCGCCATCTATGGCATCTCAGCTGTGTGTGGGAGATTGATTGCGTTTAATACCTGCATTGGGAGTTATTTGCACTGCGTACTGGCTCATGTGCCATGCGACTTGTGTGTGGTGCTTGCCCACCTGCTACTTGGGTAAATCTCTCTCCTGACTTGAGACTGTGTCCCAGTGCTTTGTATGGCCTGTCTGTTTTGCTGGTCTGCCTCTCCATCTGGCTCCATGTTGGGTTGAATTGCACAAGGCAC
The DNA here is from genome assembly GCA_030765065.1 of Deroplatys truncata. Classification (NCBI taxonomy): domain Eukaryota; kingdom Metazoa; phylum Arthropoda; class Insecta; order Mantodea; family Mantidae; genus Deroplatys; species Deroplatys truncata. The sequence goes on along the minus strand of CM060984.1, from coordinate 94,467,496 downwards.
ATTGCCATGTGCTGCTCTGACAAGAAGACTTTGTGATTCTCTGCTAGCCTGCTGCAAATTTGAGCCACAGTTGCGTGTCAGATGTCAGAATCTGAGGCACTTGTCACATTGTGGGGGTCCATTTGGTGAGACTTGGTCCTTCACCTTAAAGCAACAGTGGATGAGGTTGTGATATGTTTGTTAGCAGTGAAAGAAGTTGTATTTGGCATCTCTACTAGAAAGGTAGGAATATATAACCTGGTTCTTTTAGAGTAAAGCTTCGACACTTTGAGAACTTCTAGACTGATTGCCTGTAGGGCCTCTGAATTTCCAAAAACCACTAGAATCACTACCTTCTCACACCAAGTCTTACATCACCAAGTTCTGGGGTCGATAACATACTGGGTTTTTATACACTGGTGTGGGCGGCGCTTGCTCATTGATCCGGGAGCAGGGTGGTTTTGTTAGTGCTACCACTGCACCTCATGACTACATTAGGTGAGCTGCCACTCTTCATCACTATGCTTACCGTGCCACCATTCATTTGACCATTTTATTTTAAGCTTCTTGATAAAAACCTTGGGTGCCAAGCTTTATTGAACCTTGATTCTTTCTATTGAAATTATTTTTGTGTTTAAGATCTCTATTGCTCCCTGTTTAATCTGGTGTGATAATGAAGAGTAGATGATAGCACCTTGGTGTCTTTATACTGTACTATGTGTTATACCATATGCAGTACATGTACCACCACAGCAGATGAATTAGTTTGCCCCAACTGTCAGCATCTCCTGTGTTGTATGACACAAGTGTTGAAACTATGCTGAGTCTTACTGATGTATATTACACAAAGACAGTATTCTATAAACACCAGCTGAGGACAACGGATCTACTGAGCCCTTGGCTTTACATTGTGAATTTGCTCTGTCGGTTTGTAAATTGTGTCAACGTTTTGGCATTTAAGCAGCTTACCAATGATGGCCTTGTATTGTGATTCGTTACTGGGATGAATGGTGATTTAAATTTTTGTGTAAATAATGGTCTGTATGAGTAGGTTTGTGGTAAAACATATGGCCACTGTATTGTCTTCTTTCCAGGATATCTAGCTGCCCAGTCGTTCATGTTGAACTGTATGCTTGGATTTATGCTGTTTATGTGCTATAGAAACTCGTCTAGGCTGTGTCACCATGGCTCCATATGACAAATGTATTGCCGTGTATCGTGGCTAGTAAGAAAGACTTTGAGTAGCAATTTCTAATGCAGTGGCTTCGAAGAATTCCATAAAATAATCTGTGATGACAGGCTCATGGGTTCCCATTGCTACTCCATCAGTTTGCTCATAGAACTCGTTCCATTGAAAATAGGTTGTAGTAGTACATGGCAAAATAAGGCTGCGATGTCCTTCGGGAAAAGCTATCTCAGATGTGTGGTGGTCTCCTCCACAGGTACCATTGTAAACAGTGAAACCACATTGAAATTAACAAGTAGATTGTTGGGGTTTAAGTTTATGAATCAGTTTTTCAACAAAGGTGAACAGTTGTGGATGTAGTCAGTATTGCCTACATGAGGCTTTAATGGGTCGGCTTTGCGTAAGAGAACTAATAGCACTTACTATGGGTCTGAGCGGCATTTCCTATTTATGTATTTTAAGTAGTCCGTATGATCTCAGAGGTCGGGTTTCAGATGTCAGTAGGATGTGATGTTCTTCTGTGGGAATGGAAGACTGTTTGACAAGCTGGCTGTTCTTATGAAGAATGCTTGAGGTGGGGTTTAAATTGAGTTTTTATTTATGGATGCTTTTTAACTGCTGTGTTCCTTAGCGTCCAATTCTATATTGGATGTGAAAGACCAAAAGTTTTTCTCAGAGGCCTCTTTATCAGGCTTGAGGTTCTTTTATGTGCTGTAAATCTACAACACAGTCCCACTGGCTTTACTTCCCTTCTGAAGGAAGCCATGCTAAAGATTTTTACCCCCGAAAGAAATCCATCAACCTCTGCCGGGTTTGAATCTGCGACCTCGGGAACTAAAGGCTAGCATAGTAACCACCACACCATGGAGGATGACTGTTGAGGTGTGGTCATGTGCTATCTTCTTTGTATTTGGATGTTTCCAATATGTTGGAAATCTTCAGCTGGTAGTCATGATGATTCAAGATGACTGTAACATTGCCCTTTTTTGCTAGTACCATTACAATATCATGCCTGTTCAGGTTCTTGAGAGCAATCCTCTGTTTATGGTTAGACTGTCTGATAGTGGTCTTGCTCTGTAGAATCCTGGCATATTTCTTCATCTGTTGCAGAAGGTAAATTGCGGATTCCGCACTCATAATTATCTTATGTTTTCCTAAATATTTTGAGTGAAGTGACAGTTTAGTTGTCCCTCTTGGGGAGAACCACCATTTCGGTGGGGGTTAATTGGTGATTAGAATGGTTGATCACTGTGTGGCCGACATCAGTGGTTGTGATGGTTTTTGAATTACATAAACTAACTTACTTTTTTTTCAGTCATTAGTCAGTTGAGTTCTGTTGACATGGAGTTGAAGTTATTCTATTGGCTCGGTAACTGTTGTAGCCTGTTGCTGAAATTATCAAAACTTGCAATGAAATGTCTGGAAGTTAGAAGAGTTGTTCCCTAGACCATGGCCTACGAGCCTGGAAACCATCCATTCTGCTATTGACACGTCCATGAAAATCTTTGTTGTTTAGTGATACATTTTGAACTGCACTGCAGACAAGGACATACACTGCCATGCTCATACTATGAACACCACAATCTATATTTTTGGTCATAGCAACTCCTTAAATTAAACAAATTGAGCTTTATTTATGGACACTCTTTAACTGCTGTGATCCTTAGTGTCCCATTCTATATTGGGTGTGAAAGATCGATAAATTTGCTCAGAGGCTTCTTTATCAGGCTTGAGGTTCTTTTACATGCCGTAAATCTATGACACGGGACCACTGACTTTACTTCTCTTCCGAAGGAAGCCATGTTAAGGATTTTTAAGCCCGAAAAAATCCATCGCCCTCTGCCGGATTTTAACCCATTACCTCGGGAACTATGGCTAGCATGGTAACTACTACACCACAGAGGATGACTTACAAAACTCCTTGAAGGCCATTTCTCCCTACCAGGATTGCCAACCTGCAACCATTAAACGATATTCATTCTATAAAGCCTCAGATTATAAAATTATGCTCTAAGGGTAAAACTGTCATATGTGTCTAAGCAACAATAATGAGTACACTTCCACTTAATTATATAGTCCATGGTTAGCAACCCTGAAAATGCAACCATATTCATGTTTCTATAAAAGGGGCTATTTCAGTGGCATTTTGCTCCTCAAGATTTCAAATTAAGATCATAAGTATTATGCTGAAGTATTATCCGCATTATACATGCAATTTTAAAATATGAATCCTTAGTAAGTTTCAAGAATACTAAATTGTTCATGAGAAATTATAATTTATATAAACTTTTGATGATGTTTCTTGTATCAAGAAACAACTTTTTGGTGGTGGGGTTTTGACCTCCTGAACCCTCCCTACCATATGCCCATGTATTATAATCAATTGCAAATAATAATTGTTGTGCTTATAAATTTTATGTATTATAATTTTGGAAAATTGTTTGCCAAGCCAGCAAATGTGTAAGCAATAAAATCAAGCAACTGGCACTGTTATTAAATGTTAAAATGTAAATAGATGTAAAATCTGCAATAAATACTCTTTATCGCTGCGCTTCATATATGATGGAAATAAGTTGTCTAGGCCAAATTTGTTTCTAGATTTGTTTTGTGTGCATTTTTTCTCCTTTACTCCCCAAATGTAAATATAAATTAACTTCAGGTGACTACTATTTCCTAGCTGGTTTGGACAATTATACAATCCTTAGTTTAAAATACAATAATTGAAACAGCAGATGCTTATAGAAAGAATAACTGTATATGGTAAATTGTAATGCCAATTTAAGGAAGTGTAAATTAACTGTGGCAGTGGCTATGGTGAAAGTTGGCTATAAAATCTGAATTTGAACTTCTGAAGATACAATGTCTGAGATAGATCATGCACCGAGTTCCTATTGAATGCAACAATTTAAATGTCACTAATTTGGAATGTGTGATAGGTTTTTCATGCCTAATGAATATTTGCTCTTTTGGTTGTAAATAAAGGAGTGTGTGAACAGTGTAGCATGAATATGCTGAAATGAACTTTGAAATGTTTTGTGTGTTACACTTGTGAAATATATATTAAATATTTTTATATATTGCATACTGGAGTGAGAGAGAAAATATCTTGTCTGTGATAATATTAGTAAAGTATTTTGTTATAGTACATGTAAACCTTAGTGCAAAAATTAAAATGTATAAGATATATGTGGCATATTATAAGTTTATTGTACCAAATGTAGAGATCATTCTTCTGATGCAATTACAACACATCCTTCAAATCCATGTCAAGTTTCTTCATGGAATAGTGAGGCGTGGCAGAGTTTTGCGGGAAAAATGAGTGCTACCATTTTAGTGAAATCACCTACAAAGGCATGCCTCCACTACACCCTAAGACACACACAAAAAAAAAAAAGAGTAGACTCTCGGCATGTATATTTGTCAAAGTGTAGTAAATTGTTTCTGCTTGTGGTTTACAATTTTGTCTCAGGGTGCATGCCTTTAGCTTTGTTCTATTATTGAGTCCCATCTACTAAAGATGCGCTGACAGCCAAGCGGTATAAGCAGGTACATATTAGACCTACCGAGGTTTGTATTCTGAGCATAATGTTTGGTTTCTTTTCCTTTCTTTTTTATTTTCTTTCCCTTTTTCTTTTTGTGCAGAAAAATGTAATATTTATTATGCATATTATAATATAATTTGCAATTGCTAAGGCTTATTTGATTTCAAGACATTTATGCTCACACATAAAAACTGAAACACACTCCTTTTCATTTTCAAACTAAATATGAATATTATATTCGGAAATGAAAAGGCAAATAAAATTACAAATTAACTTAACTGTTTCTATTATTTCCTCATTCTACAGGGCACTGATGATATCAAATGCCTAGTCAAATTTTCATGAGAAGCTACTTCCTCCCAAGCATCCTTTATTTGATCCCACAAAACCTCTTTTCACTTGCATTGTCTTGCAGGCCAATTTAACTCCAAAACTTTCCTCACCTCTGCCCACACATTTTCAATGGGATTCAAATCTGGTGAGCAAGGAGGCCAGTTAATCATGTGATATCTTGCCTTTGCGAGAACCAGTTTGAAACCCAGCTGACTTTGTGGACAAGATGATATCCTGCTGGAATTCAGTCATTCCACCGGGATATAGTCCTTACAGAGGGAAACATGGTGTTTTCAAGAATGTCTTTATACTGGTGGCTATTTAATGAGCCATCAAACTGCCACGGCACACCTAGACCATCTCATGACAACCAATCCTAACTTGACACAGATATGCGACCTTGGTGATCCATTTGTGCCATGTATTTTGCATCATAATGTTTTCCTCTGTGGTAGTAGACAAGGACTTTGCCCCCATTTATAGATAAAAATGCCACCTTATCTGTGAGAACACATGCTGGAAGGGATTGCTGTCTGCCTCTTCTAGAATGGATGGTACTGAATATTCCTGAAACTATTTCTAAATAATAAAGCAAGTGAAGGTTGTAAACATCCAACTCTAACAGCTACAGTTACCAACACTATTATTCTCAACGACTTTACTTTAGTTAATATTAGTTACATTTCCATTTTACAGTTCCTCTTAAAAGTTGTTCAAAAGGATTAATGGTTGTAATCGTTACACAATTGCATTGTATGCATATATTTGACCAGTGGAAAAGACATATTCCATGGCAATTTTCAAAACATCATCCAAATAATCTTGATGAACACGGTGTATTTTGTGCTATATGAGGGGCATTCTAAAAGTTCTCAACTTGACCATGAAAACACAAGATTCAGAGAAATGCTTTTTATTTTTCAACACTTTGTAAATTAATACACATTAATCCAGTGACATTCCAACATTTTAATACCCTAAGTAAAATAAGATTTGTCCAGCTATTCAAACAAAATAAGCATCTGTCTTAGCTTAACCTCATCAATTGATGCGAGTCTTTGTCCCCAGTCATTTCTTCAGGTTTGGAAAATAGAAAGTAAACTCCAAGAGCCAAATATGGCAGATGTGGAGGCACTTGAAAGTGAAAGTCTTGCAGCAGCAATTCGAGTTAGTGTGAAGCTGCATTATCATGATGAAAGACCATGGAGGACGACTTATTTCTCTACTGCTTACCTATAGTAAATAGAGCATCTTGCATTCCACCCAAAAATTAGATACTGAGATTTCAGTGGAAATACATAATTTGAGGTCCCTGAATAAAAAAAAAAGCACTTCTGGAAAAGTTTTGTGTGTGTGTGTGTGTGTGTTAACTAGTGATGGGATGATATCGCTATTTCTTGATACTGATACTAATTTTTGAGCACTGATACTTGATATGCAATACTCACTTTATAAAAAAACTGTAAAGACGATAGCTTGTTCACTCAATTATGTTCTTATTAGTAATTTTTTTGTATAAACGTATGTAACCAGTTTTGTATTGTACATTAATTCCAAAATATCTGCCATTCTCCAATTGGCAGCAATTTTTATATTTTTATAATGGCACAGACCGATTGGAATGGCTCAGACAGTAACATCTATGATCACATTCAGGAAGTTCCGAGTTCAAATCCCTGGAGCTGACCAATCTGACCGAAGGTTTGTTCACTGTTTTTCTCAGTTGCTAAGGGAATGCTGGATTGGATAATTTGATCATCCCTTTCATCACAACATTTCATTTCCTTCTTCTTCATCACCATACCAGGCATTGGGCTCATCACCCATCCTGGATATGCTATAATTTAGAGCTTACTTGCTCCTTGACAGGCTACTGACCCAAGGCATTGGCTGCAAGTCCTACAAAGAGGAGGGTAATTGGATAACGAAGATGATAATGACACAGGTTATATATCCCCTATTGTTAGTCAAGGATACAGATAGTAGTAGTAATTTCTTTGCTTCCCTTTTTGTATAACTATATTTTGTGCTGAAAATTTTTTTTAAAGGATTTTATATCCATAATATGGAAGTTATGTGTACAGTATAGCTGTAAGCTATGCTTATGACCTGAGTTTGACTTGCGTAAACACAAACTAACAAATGGAAGGAAAGAACAAATAATTCCATGCACTTTATTATCTCACGTCTTAAGATCTGATTTGTTTCTGCTGGATTCACAGCTTTTGGTTATCAGATTAGGTAAATGTAATGGCTGAGGGTGCGTCACCAAGCCAGGCTATTGCAGAAACGTGATTTAGTGCATTAGGCTAAATCAACTGATGCACTAAGTTATGACAATGCTGCATGTTACATGAGTACCTCTACTCCCCCCCCCCCCCATTGTTTTGTATCAAGTATCGAAGGTTTATTTCAAAGTACTAGATATACCAAGTATTGAGGGTATCAACAGTATCGAGGTCCCATCCCTATACCCTCAGTATAACTAAAAAATGAAAAGTTGGTATTTAAGTTCAGCGCCTTCCAAAGATGTGACACAAACATTTTCAAGATAATTCCTCTACTGAAAACTGCCCTCAAAGATTATTTTTCATTTTCTCCAAAATGGCTCTAACAATTTTGATTAAAATACCCTATGTTTAAGATATTTGAATAACAAATGAAATATATACCTTGAATTTTCTGTGAATAGCCTAAGAAGTCTTCTTCATTCTGAATGAATTTCTTATAACTTGTAAACCACAGGAAATATAAACGGATTACTACACAAAAGGTGTAGATCTCATTAAATTACACAATTTATGTCAAATACAATTTGTTATGATGTTAACCATTTCCGAGATATTCTTTATTGTAGGTTTGAATTGTCAAATACTTTATAATTTTTCAGCTGAAAATCGCTGTTCATTTTGTTTCTCATGGTCTTGCAAAGAGAACGAAATTTCAAAGCCATCTCGTAGCTACCTGTTCTTAAAGGATTTGAGTATTCCTTGTACCTATAAGGAAGTATGTAATAAAACAATTTCTGCAAATGTTTATCTCAATTAGCGTGAAGTAGATAGAAGAATAAGCTAAACTAGCCACTAATTCTTTCAACTCTTCCTGTATTATTCAGAATAGGGATGTAATACATAATAGGTAGGTAGTCTAGCGTTTTATCCCAGCTGGCTTCATTTGTTATCCCTGTAAACACATTTGGTTTCACATTTCCAGAGATTTCATTATTTCCAAAGTTTTGCTTGAATTCACATTTTTTATGCTTCAGTTTTAATTGCAGGTGCAGGTGCTGCAGGAGTTTGTATTAATACATGGGTGCATATGCATCTTTTCATGAGGTGTCATTTCAATGCTCTTGCACCCTAAGTGGATAGATAACAATATGAACATTATCATCTAGACTGCAAAACAAGGACAAATTCGCTAATATTTTATGCAGATGACGAAAACTTTGTGTAGTATATTATTTTCATGCATATAGTGTTTAATAAATCTTATAAATGCACATCTTAAAAAAATCAAAAGACCTTTGTAGTAAAATTCATGCACTTTTGTTTATGCTCTGATTTTCTTAACTTCTTAGGAACTAGAGGTTGCCACATAAAACCATGCTAGTGAAAAGTCATCTTCTTTTCCCAGCATTAAAGTGGTCATTCCACTAGTCTTATGAAAGTTCTGCGAGTTGATCTTTACCCCCTTCTGTTTGCATGTTTCCTTTTTTGTTTAATTTACTTAATTATATCTGAAGTTTTGTATATATTTCTTAATTTTGTTTTTAAAACATGAGTATCTCAACAATTATGTCAAAACAAGTTACAAGCAGGAAATGGAATAAGCATCAATCACATGATGAATAATGTCAGTAACATCAACTTGTGGGGCAAACACTAGTGTTCATTACAATTCAAGAATACAACCAAAGACACATGGAAACATAAAAAAACAGAAATGTGAGATACCAGCTTTTATTTACTTAATCAGTCTGTAAGCAGAGGAATAAGATAAAGTAATACTAGGGATAGAAATTCGTGCAATAAGATCTTGAGTCCCAGAGCAAGTGTCTAGAACCTTTCTTGAATGAAAGTGAATAATGCTGCTCATACATGCAGCATTTCCAATCCCAGTAGCAAAAATTTCAAGATTTCATTGGATTCATTTAAAGCGATAAAACAAAGACTGACTGTTTGGCTTAGTTGGTAGAGCACTTTTCTGCTGTTTGAAAGGTTCTGCATTTGAACTCTGGCTGGACTCGCAACATTTATGTTGTACATATATGACATCCAATACTCTGAATACATAAATACCACCCATTCTTGCTCTTTTTGTGGGAAGGTTGCACTAGCGCTCCAACGGAATGGAATAGTCAGTTTTGCAACAGCTCTTTACTTCTATGCTTGCATGTGCAGTCATATTTTGAATTTGAAGAAGAAATACTTATAATGTTCTGTTAGGTTTAATGACAGTAGTGAAAACCCTACTTACTTCAAAATAAATTTTCTCGAGAGTTGAGGATGTTAGGGTCTCGATAATCCACCCTTTCCACCCTGCACTCCTTAGGTGATCAAGGAGGTTTTCAAAGATGCAGCTACATTTGTGTGCAAGGTGAGAATCTGGGGGACTTAACTTTGCATGCGTTTGAGATTATTGAAAATAGGCAAAACAAAATCAACTAACTCCAAATACAGCTTATTTATTATATGGGTCTTTTAATTTTTGAAAAATAGTTTCTGAAGCCTGTAATCTTCTGCTGCTGTATGAGTGAAGAAAAGGACAAGAGTACTGTGTTATTCCAAAATGCAAGATACCATGCAACCGCCTGATCAGGCATGGACGTAAAAGCTCATGTGGCTTCACTTTTGCAAAAGCTTGAAATTCCTTTAACTCTTTCTGCCCACTTAGCACTATCATGGCAGTAACTGTGCTTATTATTATTGTAAATATGAGGAAGCCAGGCAGTTGTCTGAGCTGCAGTGGCCAGCGCACAAGAAGCTGTGTGGTGGCCACAGGAGTAAAGGAAAAGCACTGTGTTTAGTTGCACTATCATTACACAGTTCAGATTTTGTTAGAGGAAAGAGGGCAGTCAAGATTCACTCATCACATATACTGTTAGGGAAGCACGAAGTGGCATTATTATAAAACATGAATGTATCAGTATCAAAAGCAGCACTTTTGCTATTAGATTAAATAATTATCGCCCAGTTAAAGTATCAGATTTGCTCGTTTTCCTTTAATAAATCAGTGGATAAGTAGACAAGTTAAAAAACAAGAGATCTACTGAAAAATCAGCAGGGTTGGCAACTCTACATGCTTTTTCTACTACTTATCTATAGTAAGTAGAGGAAATATTGTACTCCACTGAAAATACACGCTTTGAGGTCTCCTGAATCAAAGAAATGCATGGGTGAAAGAGAGAGAACACAAAATGAAATGCTGGATAAATACCAAAGTTAGTATTTAAGTTCAGCACCTTTCAAGGATGCAATTCAATTTTCAAGAAAAAACCCACATCAAACTCCCCTTTACATGTAAAAATTTCTTATTTTGTTTTATATAGGTCTTAATGATTTTGATTAAAATACCAAGTGTTTAAGATAATTGCATGACAAATAAAATGTATGAGGGTCACTCTAAAAGTAATGCACAACATTTATTTGTAAATTACATGTTCATTCTACAGCTTAACTATTTTTACAATATGTAGATGCATCCCTTAGGAACATAATGTCATTTTTCCACATAATCCCCCCATCTCTCTCAACTGCTTTATGCCACCTTGGAACTAGGGTCTGTATACTGGCATGGTATAAGTCTGGACCAGCATGTTTGAGCCACTGTTTGGCAGCGTTTAAGAGGCAGTCATCATCTTCAAACCTTATTCCATGAAGGTAGTCCTTCAGTTTACCAAAGAGATGGTAATCACATGGAGCCAGGTCCGGACTGTAAGGCGAATGTTTCAATGTTGTTCAAGTTTGCTGATCTCACACGTGGTTTTCTGACTGACATGTGGCTGTGCATTGTCGTGCAACAGCAAAAGATCCTGCTTCTCCCGATGTGGCCGAACAGGTCTCAGTCAAGCTTGAAGCTTCTTTAGAGTTGCCACATGTGCATCAGAATTAATGGTGGTTCCACATGGCATGATGAAGTCGCCCTCCGTGGTGTAGTGGTTACCATGCTAGCATCTAGTTCCCGAGGTTGCGGGTTCAAATCCAGCGGAGGGCGATGTATTTTTTTCAGGCGTATAAACCCTTAGCATGGCTTCCTTCAGAAGGGAAGTAAAGCCGGTGGTCCCGTGTCATAAATTTACGGCATGTAAAAGAACCTCAAACCTGATAAAGAGGCCTCTGAGCAAAATTTCCGGCCTTTCATGTCCAATATAGAATGGGACGCTAAGGACCATAGTAGTTAAAGAACATCCATAAATAAACTCAATTCAATTCACGTGGCATGATGTCCACAAGCAAGAGTCCTTCAGAATCGAAAAACACTGTAGCCATAACTTTTCCAACTGAAGGTGCAGTTTTGAATTTTTTTTGTCTTTGTAGGCGAGTTTGCATGATGCCACTCCATGGATTGCCTCTTTGTCTCTGGTTCAAAATGGTGGAGCCATGTTTCATCATCTGTCATAATTTTTGCAAGAAAGTCATCTCCACTATTCCCGTACTGTTCCAAATGTTCGCTGCACACTGTTTTTCTTGTTTCTTTGTGAGCCTTTGTCAACCTCCTTGGAACCCACCTGGCACAAACCTTTTTCAATCCCAACTCTTTCAGTATTCTGCAAATACTTGCTTCCCTGTTCCAACATAGTGTGACAATTCTTTCACTGTGATTCATTTGTCAGCAGAAACCATGATGTTAACTCTCTGCACATTGTCAGGAGTTCGTGCAGTGTGGGGTCTGCCACTGCGAGGAGTATCCCAAATATTGGCGTGCCCACTTTCACCATGTAATCTGCTTGCCTACCGACTAACTGTACTGCGATCAATAGCAGCATCCCCATACCTCTTGTGCAACCTCTTATGGATATTTCCCACTGTCTTGTTCTCACAGCACAGGAATTGTAATACAGTACATTATTTTTATGAATGTCAAGTGCAGCAGCCATCATGAAGACATGCTACAACAGCACCACTCTTGGGAACGAGTTGAACTAAATTTGACTGCAAGCAGGAAGGATGTATCTATGAACTTAGTAAGTTGTAAAGACATAAAATGAAACATAGATTAAAAAAAAGAATACTGTGACCCTCATATATCTTTAATTTTCTGGGAATTACTTTTAAAGTTGTCTTCATTCTGAATTAATTTGATATAACTGATAAACATAAGAAATGTGCAAAAGCTTACTACAGGAAAAATGTAGATCTCATTAAAATATACAATGTATGTGAAATAAATTTTTTTGTGTCATTAACCAATTCTGAAATATTCTTTGCTATTGGTTTGAAATTTCAAACACTACTACTTTGTTCTTTCTGTCTCTTCATTTCTTTGCTTTTCTTCTCGTGGGCATGCAAAAGAAGAATTTCAAAGCCATCATATAGCGATAGGTTTTTAAAGATCTGAGTATTGCTTCAGCCTACTGTTTCTCTTTTACATCTATAACAAAATGTGCAGTGAGATGATTTGTGTAAATGTTTATATCGATTAATAAGAAGTAAATAGAAAAATGAGTTTTTATAAGAATAGTTTGTAGAAGAATGGGTAAAAAAGTTGTGTGAATGTAACTTTTTTTTGCCTCAATACTAACATAAGTGCTTACTTGCAAATTTGAAAGTAGTAGTAAAGCTTTCTGCAGAAATGTGTTCAAAATGTGTGCAATTTTATTGTCAGTTACATACAAATTGAGTGATTCTTGTGAATTATATTTATCTGTTTTTTTTTTCCCCCTTTCTCTACTACGTACACTAAGTAGGGGAAGTATTGTATTCCAGCCAAAAATTCGATACCGAGATTTCACTGGAAATACAAGTTTTGAGACACCCTGAATCCAAAAAAAGCATTTTTGGAAACATGTCCGTGTGTGTGTCTGTGAACAGCATAACTCAGAAACAGTCGGATAAACACCAAACTTGGTATTTAGGTTCAGTATCTTCCAGAGATGCGACACGAAGGTTTTCAAGAAAATCCCCCCACCCTAGACTACCCTTTACATGGAACATTTTTTGAAAATTTTAATTTTCTCCAAAATGGCTCTAACGATTTTGATTAAAATATCATGTGTTCAATATATTTTCATGACAAATGAAATAAATATCTCAAATTTTCTGGGAATGTCTCTAAAAGTATTCTTCATTGTGAACGACTTTTGCATAACTGGTGAACCATAAGAGATAGACAGAATTTTACTGCACAAAAAATGTAGATTGCGGTAAAATACACAATTTATGTCATATACATTTTTTTTGTTGAGTGAACCATTTTCGAGATATTGCTTGTTATTCCCTTAAATTTTTCAACACTTATTTTCTCAAATGGGAATTTGTTATTGATTTTTTTGTCTTGTATATGCAAAGAGTATTAATCTAAGGCAAAGAGAATGGTGCTGCACATAGTAACCAGCTATTAAGAGATATGTAGATGCTTAAAGGCTACTGTATTTCTATATTGCCCCTGCGAATACAAAACAAGGGGTACATAGTACGCCTTAAGCGATAGTCAAATATTTTTAGAACTGGTCGCTATGTGTAAAATGTAATTCTCTTTGCATGTCAAAAGATCGTTTCTGCAAATGTTTATCTCAATTAATATGAATTAGATGGAGAATAAGAGTTTGTAAAAATAGTTTGTACAAGAGTAGAGAAAGTCATGTGAGTGTAACACATCAGATTTTTTTGTTTTGTTTTGTTTGGTGTTTTGTTTTGTTTTTATTTTTGTTCCATTTATATACCACCTATAACATCTAAGGTCATATCGACAGCTTTGCCTTTGAAACAATTGCTCATTGGCAATGATGTTAACACATTTTGCAATGGAATCTTTGAGTTTGTTTACTTTGGGTTTTCTATTTAAGCATGAACTTCACACACTCATTTACACTTCACTCATTTACACTTCACTCATACTTCCAGACTCTAGGGAAGATGGGGAATAATCCTGGCAAAAGAAAAATTCCCATCTACAGCCAGTAATTGAGCCTGGGAGTTCTGGATTTGGAAGCTTAGCATGCTAACTAGAGGTATGCATTCTGAAATAACCAATCATGCTGACCATGACTCAGTGATAGCTTGTTGCACTCGATCGTGAAATGAATGTGCAGATGATTGCATACCTATCAGGCTAAACTTCTGTGCTCCCTTGTTTCTCTGTCTGAAGCACTTCTCTTGACTGAGAGCTCACAATCTACTTGGATCCCTCAGTAAACCATGGCTATTTGGAGCAATGATGGTGCTTTAGACTATATAGGTAAATGAAGCAACCATTATGGTTAGGCACCTCTTTACTCAGTAGCAAATGTATAGCCTTATTTAGCTAGTCTCCATTACTTTTGACCTTTTTACTTTTTTTTTTTGACCTGGCCAATGTGTATTATTTTGTTATTACTTTATCTACAGCCTGTGTATAACAGGTAGAGGAAGTAGTATTCCATCCAAAAATTTGATATAGAAGTTTTACTGGAAATAAACATTTTGAGATGCCTGAACCTAGAAAAGAATTTTAAAAAAGAAATCCGTTTGTGCATGTACATATGCGTTTGAGATGCTGACAAATAAAATGTATATCTTGAATTTTCTGGGAATAGTATATGAACTCCACTTTACTGTGAGTAGATTGTATGTAACTTTAAAGCAAAAAGGGAGAGGCAAAAAAATTGTATATCTACAAAAGAATACACAATTTGTTGAAATACATTTCTATTTTCACAACATCAACAGTTCCTTTTAAATATTTCATGGTGTATGTTTGCATTTTCCCAAGTCTAAGTAAATGTGGCGAAGAACATTTAAAAGTTTTGCGATACTCTTTTTTTCTTCTCATAGAAGCTTGATGATGAAAACAACTTAAATCAGTCCAGTGGTTGTTCTACATTCTGCATCTAGGTGGTGGTAGTTGAAGTACTACAGGTAGTAATGTAATGTAGCAGCAATATGTTAGCATTTTTATTACGATTAATGCTCATGTTTAGGAATATCATTTTTGTATATGCAAAAACAGTTATATCCCTTGCTTCTGCGCTTGCGCTAACTTACATAGAATGTGCATCATAAAATGTGTTTTGAGAAATACACAAGAATTTCATTTCAACATAAAAAATAATTAATGCTTCAGTCCAATTTATGTCAGTGCTAGAACCAATCCACTACCATGCTTTTCAGTACTAATGCATCTCCAGCCCTAATTGACCCTGTGCGCCATAAAATGTGGCTATACAAATATTGACAAATGGCAACAGATCAGCTCTGTTCCCACTCCCCAGCCTTACCTGCTTTTGTAAACAAAGCTGTCAGTCTTTTGTCTGTACTGTTTTGGAAAGGTTATTGAAATAGTAATCATTTATGATTATAAATGTAGTTTAATTATAAGAATGACACTAAAGTATTGCAGAGTCCATTTTATTTAATTAACATAAAAGCCCTACCCATTGTAGTACATTCCACGAAAAGATGTATTAATTTTTGTACTGCAGAATCTTTCCATAATAATTTCTATTATGATTAATGTTACTTAAGTAAAGTTTGTGCCTCAGCTTTCTCTATTACCTTTTCCTTGTTTTTTCTGTTTGTACACATAGACAAGTAGTAATAAATATATCAGATTTTGTTCTATTATGCTCATGGGCTTCATTTTTAAGGTCATTCTAAAGTCACATATATATAGTAATGTATTCTTTCTTTATTTTTAGTAAGTAATGCCATAGTATTACCAACACTCAGTAGTATCGAAAACTATAATCATATAGATATTGTATAATACATCTATTTAAAGTCTTGCAAATACAAGCTGTATTAGTGGAACAATAAGAGTTATTTCATGTAGTTACATTGTTTAATAACAAACACTTTTATTTTAAAACCAATACTTTTGTGTCGCCTGATGTGGTAAGACTTTGTTGAAGCCAATTCATTTTTTTATTTCAATGCAGTAAAATTATATGAGAAATTTGCTTAGATTTTGAATCCCTTAAATATCTTCATTATAGATGTGGTTTCTGTAAATTTTTTTTTTAAAATATAAACAACTAACTTTTTAAAGCGCATTCAAAACTGCAACCCATTTGATATAATCTGCGCAGTTAATAGAATTAAAACTACAGAAATAAATAATTACAATGTAAAGCGTCAGGTTATCTCGATAATAGATTATGCACAAGCAATAAATTGGGTATGTAATAACCAATAATTTGGATATAATTAAATGCATCACTGCAGTTTATAAAAGAATGCAACTCTTTATAATTCATCACTCCCAAATATTGCCACCTCCAATAAAATCTCTAGTTTTACATACATATCTGCTCTTGAATATAGTGTTGCATTAGTGCCCAGTCCACAACTACAATTCGCTAGTAGTTGTATTATAACTGGGATGCACCAGAGAGCAGCAGTGTTACTGTTGCTTGCAAGTGATTGGGACTTTACCATAACTAACCAGCTTGTCTCTGCTCAGCTTCACGTGCTTGCCTAAACCTAACTTGACTGCTGTACATGGCAACCAAAGGTGGCCTGGTGAGTCATGGTTGGTTGATTTCATGAGAATGCAAACCTCTACTACTAACCACCAGACCACAGAGGTAGCCGCTCTTTCTTATTTGTATTTATAAGCACTTTGTATTTAAAATATATTTGATGACAAATGAAGTTGTAAGAGAAGTTATAAGAGCAATCCTTAAACACAATATAAAGGTACTTATTAGGTGCTCGGTGCAAACTGCCTACTTAGTTGTTCTGTTGGACAACTATGGTGCACTGTTGTGTTATACTCAGTGTAATGCATGCTGTAAAAATAGTGCTGCTTCCTAATGAGAGAGTTGCGAGGCATACTTTTTCTGCAAGACGTGAAGTTCTTGGACTTCTTGAGACATGTGCTTTTACTCCCCATACATAAGACAAAACATGGCTCTAACCTCCTTTATGTTATCATGTAAAATAAAGTAAGACAACATTGTTTTGTGTGATCTGCACGTTGGATTTGGCAGATGTCCGTATCATCTAGGAATCTCTTGTCAGAAATACTTTCTTGCTTGTAAGACTAAGAAAATAGAATGCTGCTTGTTAATTTATTGAATATTACTGCAGTTGTGCTGTACAATGCAGTCAGTTTTTTGTATCATCAGTTTGCTGTGCATAGTACATTCTCAGACTGTTTGTTATTTTTGTTTTTATTCCAGTATGGCAGAGAAAGGTGTATATGGAAAGTGGACAACAGAACAGTTGAGTTTGGCTGTTGTGGCTTATCTGAACGGTCATTATGGTTTAAATGAATGCTCACGCAAATATCGTATTCCAAAATCTACCTTAAAACGACATGCTGAATTTCGAAATATTAAAGCTAATGGAGATGTTAAAAGATTTGGAAGAATCCAAACATTTTCAAGTGACATTGAAACTGAATTAGAGAAGCACATCTTATCATTGGCAGAAGATATGTTTGTTGTGCGGCCAACAGATGTAAGAAAGTTTGCCTTTCAAATTGCAGAGAAAAATGGAATACCACACACTTTTAATGCTAAGGTACAAATGGCGGGTAAAAAGTGGTATTATAAGTTTATGGAAAGACACCCTAGACTGACTTCAGTAATACAGAGTAGAGGATTAAAGAAATTTGTGCATACATGAACCCTTATCTAACAGTGCACTTAAAGAAAGCAGTTAAGAGACCTTTCATTGATTCACAAGGACAGCCAAGTGCAAGAACAAAACTATAAGAGTATCCCTTAGTTTCTTTGGAGAAAAAAAGATGTTTTATATCACAGAGTCGCTAGTTTTCTGTGCTTTACTGAAGTGTTGAAGTTAGGTGGACTGATGGAGTATTTTTTTAAGTAAGGCAGATGAAGAAAAAATGGGAATTTAATACATTGGCTTTTATTATTGTAGTCATAATGTAAGTGCTTATACAAACAGTGTTCAGATGTAAGAAACTTCAAGCCCAAATTGAGAACTAGTGCACATTTTTTATCTAGTTGAAGATTGCAACTAGTGCAATTCATATTATAAAGTAATAAAGTCCTTTTTGTCAAGCAAAAGTATTATACGTTATCATTTAGTGAATAAATTAATACAGGCAAAAAATAGTTCAAGTTGGACATTTCCTATGTTTTTATTAGTCAAAGGAGTCAATGAATATACAGGATTAAGAAGACCTATGTTTCTCGTAAGTTTTCATTTGACGTATGTGCTACAGAATTGAATGCTGTTTTTCCCTCTTTGAGTTTCTATACTTCAAGTGAATGAAGTCTAAATCCGTGTATGTCATTAGTGTAAAATTGGGAGCATGCACAAAAATGTAATTATGCTCACATATAAACTACGTGAATCTGAAAATATCAGTAAGTTCACTCGCCTTAAATATGATTCAATTGCAATTTAATCTGCAAACAGGGCATATGAGGCAATAATGCATCCTTATAGTTTGATGTCACCATCTATATTGGCACAACTAACAGGAAGAATAAAACACATTTACTATGTTAAATGGGAGTTGCACTGTTTTATTTTATATATGATATAGTTGTGAAGTTTTTGTGTAGGGCATGTAACAGAACATTTTTGTTTTGGGATCAACATGAATTCTAATCAGATGTTAAAGCAGGAAAGCTACAAATTGTATATAGTTCCTCTGTGCACCAATACGTTGCATACCTCCATCAAACTTTCTTCACATGGCGCCCCCCCCTCCAAAAAAGGCCTGAATTCAGGAAGAAAAGTATTTTTAACATGGTGAAGAAATGTCAGTACTATATTGGGAAAATCTACAATATATTGTTGCGAGGATCATTTTGATGTAACTTAAATGTATTTAACATTTTTCTGTTTTCATGTTTAACTTTTTTCTAATGTCAAGTCTCACCATATATGTGCTACTTTTAACCTTTTTAAGAACTGTTGTCTAAGGTTTCAGATGACTTGGATATATATATTTAAAAGGTAGTAATGAATAAATATTACCCAAACATAACCATCTTTTCTTGTGCCAAAGTAAGAAACCATAGGGTTAAAATCGAAATTTGATCATTCCATGCTAAGCAATTAATGGCCACCATCATCATTACCATGTTCATATAACAAAACAAAACCTTACTGATTTATTTGCCCTTTTCTTCATGTTATCTTTATACCACAATTAAAGTGCATTGGCGCTCATTAAGTATTATGTTCGGTTTCATAGTGTCAAAAATTACAGCTATTTTCATTTTATCTATCGCGTTATATGTTTATCTACAAATTAATAATTAACAAACTTGCTAGTCTAATGAAAAACAGTTTTAATCAGATGAGTGTTTTTAATTTATGGACACTGTTATGATTCTCAGTGTCCCATTCTATACTGCGCGTGAAAGACTGTAAATTTTGATCAGAGGCCTCCATCAGGTTTGAGGTTCTTTTACGTGCCATAAATTTATGATATGAGACCGTTCATGGCCTCTTTAAGAGGCCACTCAGTTATAATTCATCATGACATGGGACTTTACTTCCCTTCTGAAGGAAGCCATGCTAAAAATTTGTACACCCGAAAATGTCCATCGCCCTTCGCCGATTTAAACCTGCAATCTTGAGAATTGGAGGCTAACATGGTACCCCCAGACCATGGAAGGCGACTTTAACCAGATGTTTGACCCAATACTTAGTTGCAAATGAGAAATGCGACAAAAATGGTTCATCATTGGTTTGTGAAAACTGATAAGTAATACATCTTAATTTTTGAACATAAGCATTAGATTTGGTGCAGCTTAGCAAACGGTAGTTATTCTGAATGACAATGCAACCATTAATGCATCCCCACATAGCAGATTATCCAATTGTACCTTTTTAAAACTTTCATCCATAATTTTGAGGAAAAAATGGAAAAGTAAAGCTATAACCAACAATATACACCGACCTTCGATGCAAGCATATGGCATGAGTTCACATGGTACCAGATAATGACATCACAACTCAGTTGCTAACATTAGGAACATTTCAAGAACCTTGCAAAAAGGTATTCTAAAGCATTTTTTCCTTGCTGCTTTTAAAAGAACTTAATATCACAATTTTCCTGCTAATTTGAGAATTAACTTTTCATTAAAAATAATTTTAGCATTTGTGCATGTTCTCAAATGGATGAAGATTCATATAGCTGAAACTGCAAAATAGATAATGTTAGAAATCAAGTTGCTATTTGAGTCTTAAAATTTGAGTTGGTATATGTTAATTCACATCACATAAAGGCACTAGTTGTTACCGTAGGAGCGCTTTCGAGAGATTTGTTTCTCTCATCCTCAGCTGAGACCCAACTAACTAACTAGCGCCTTTATCTGATGTGAACTAACATATACCAACTCAAATTTTAAGTATCATATAACATCACAATAAGAAATACTTCTGGTTTATTATAAAATGCTATTTGAGTACTTACATTTTTCCTTCTATATCACTGGTAGGGCAGGTAATGAATTCCACCTAAAATTTTCACATTGAAGTTTCACCACATTTGTGTACCCGCGAACAGGTACCATTTAAGGGTGCCAGTTAAATATTTTCAAGAATGTCTTCCTGTCCCAAATGGGGGGGGGGGGGAAATAGTTTTTTAATTTTCTCATAAATATCTTTAACAATTTTGTGTTAAAGTATTTTATATTTGACAATTTAACTGAGAAATGAAGTTTATGTCTTGAATTTTCTGTGAATAGCCTGTGAAATCTTCATTCTCATTGAATATTATATAATTGGAGAATCATAAGAGAAAAAATCTGATGTGTTACACTCACATGACTTTCTCTACTCCTGTACAAACTATTTCTACAAACGCTTATTCTCCATATGCTTCATGTTAATCGAGATATCCAGATGTAAATCTTATTGGTAATTTTCATGTAGATGCAAGGGGAATATGGTAGATTTTAAGCGATAGTCAAATATTTTAACGCTGGTTGCTATTTGGCGCATTCCATTCTCTTTGCATGTCCAGGACATAAAAAAAAATGAATAACGAATTTGAGAAAAAGTATAAGTATTGGAAAATGTAAGGGAATAACAAGCAATATCTCGAAAACGGTTCACTCAACAAAAAAAAATGTATATGACATAAATTGTGTATTTTAACGTGCTCTACATTTTTTGTGCAGTAAAATTTTGTCTATCTCTTATGGTTTACCAGTTATGCGAAAGTCGTTCACAATGAAGAATACTTTTGAAGACATTCCCAGAAAATTCGAGATATACATTTCATTTCTCATGACAATATCTTTAACATATGATATTTTAATCAAAATCATTAGAGCCATTTTTGAGAAAATTAAAATTTTCAAAAAATGTTCCATGTAAAGGTTAGTCTGGGGTGGGGGGATTTTCTTGAAAATCTTCGTGTCGCATCTCTGGAAGATACTGAACCTAAATACCAAGTTTGGTGTTTATCCGACTGTTCGTTTCTGAGTTATGCTGTTCACAGACACACAGACAACACACACATGGACATGTTTCCAAAAATGCTTTTTTTGGATTCAGGGAGTCTCAAAACATGTATTTCTGGTGAAATCTCGGTATCGAATTTTTGGGTGGAATACAATACTTCCCCTACTTACTATACGTAGTTGAGAAAGTAAAAATATACTTTAAGAAATATGTAGAGCTAACATATGTTTTGGGTTACAAATAAGTATTTTTGTTGTATTAGTAATTTCTGAGATATTTGGTATTTGTTGTTTTGAATTTTACAATATTTTAAGCAACATTTAGATTTTATTTGTGTCAATATCTCGCACTAATGATATTTTAATCCTCTTTTGTTTTTTTTTACTTTCTCTCTCTCTCTCTCTCTCTCTCTCTCTCACTCTCTCTCTTTTACATTCTATCTCTTTTTTTAAGCTAAAAAATAAAACATTTTTCATGTGAGCTGTTGGGAGGTGGTGATTTTTTGAAGAAGTTATTTTTTTCTTTCTTTTGTTTTGCTTTGCTTTATTTTTACTTTCCTTAGTGCCTACCTATAGGAGGTAGAAGTATTATATTCCACCCAAAAATTCAATATCAAGATTTCACCGGAAACGTTTTGAGGCCTCATGAATTTTAAAAAAAGTAATTCTAAAAAATGTTTTGTAGTGCATGCATGTGCAGCATAACTCAAAAACAAAAAGCGAGTTAAAAAGCAAACTTGATATTAAAGTAATCTTTCAAGGATGTGACAAGAGACTTTTCAAAAAAAATTCTCCAAACTAGCCTTTACCTGGAACATTTTTGAATATTTGGAATTTTCTCAGAACGTTTTTCAGTGATTTTGATTAAAATATATGTTTAAAATATTTGCATGACAAACAAAATCTATGTCTTAAAATTTCTGCAAATAATTTGTGAAGTGAAGCGAAGTGAATGAAATAATGAATATTTTATTTATAACTCCAAAGTGTAAAACAACAATACAAACTGTATATTTAAAAATTTGTATGAGCCCACATTCACATGGCTTTCTGTACCCATCCTTCAACAAACTGATATATATTACAAAAGTGTATTCTTCTCTCTCTTCATATTAATTGAGAGAAACATTTGTAGAAATAGTTTTATTAAAATATAAAGGGTGTTTAGGGATCTATTTTTTAAATCATTTGTTTCAGTTCAAATGTTAAATATGAATTAATCCTGAGCTGGAATATTTAAATAAATCAATTTTATATTCTCAAATTAAGGTGCAACAATTGGAATTAAAATTAGGATGGAATGTTTTTCCCATGTCAAATGTGTTGTGACATGGGATTTAATGACCTGTGGAATATTTTATACAACCACTCAATGCCATTTTCTTTCACTACAAAATAGGATTTCTATTTATGTTCTAAACTGGGAGATATTACACTCATTTGGAAACCGCTCAAATTTAATAGTGGAACGAAAACATGCCCCTGATATCTTAACATGGTTCTACTAATGCCATATAAAGTACAGTTCTTGTTAATGTCATGTGCAGTAATTAAGTATTTGAAAATTCAAACCAATAACAAAAAATACCTTGCTAATGGTTAACTCCACCCAAAAAAATTTCTGATGCGACACTCTCACATGACTTTTCCTACGCTCTATTGTTTATTTGTGGATATACGAACTAATCTTACTAAAGTTTATCACTTTCTCTACTACATAGGGTAAGTAGGAGAAGTATTCCATTCCACAAAAAATTAATACCAAATTTCACGAGAAATACATGTTTTGAGGGCCCCTGAATCCAAATAAAGCAATTTTGGAAACATGTCCGTGTACACATCTGTGTGTCTGTGAACATGATAACTCAAAAACTAAAATTTAGATAAATACCAAACTTGGTATTTAGGTTCAATATCTTCCAAAAATGCGACACAAAGATTTTCAACATAATTCCCCCACCCCAAACTACCCTTTACATGGAACATTTTTTGAAATATCTTATTTTATAAAAGATGGCTGCAATGATTTTTATTAAAATGCCACATATGAATTATATTTACATGACAAATAAAGAGTATGTCTTGAATTTTCGGGGAATAGCCTATGAAGTCCTCTTCATTTGGAAGGAACTGAATAATCTTGTATAATTGGTAAACGTTAAGCAGTAGATGTAAATGTACTACATGAAAAATGTAGATCTCTTTAAAACACACAATTTATTTCAAATAAGTTCTTTGTGGCATAAGCTGTGTCTGAGATTACCGTTATTAATGGTTCGAAATTGTCATTTCTTAAACTCCTTTCAACTTTCAGCCATTTCTTGCAATTGCATAGAAACAGTATGGAATTTTAAGGCCAGTGTAGAGTGTGCAGTTCTTAAACGTTCAACTTTCGCTGTTATCTTTATATCTATAACAGAATGTGTAATATAGCTATTTTTGCAAAGGTTTATTTACACTAAAATGTTGTAGATAGAAAAATAAACTTTAGTACGAATACTTTGTATAACCACTAATAAACATAGAGGGTAGGGAAAGTCATGTGCATGTATCATCAGATTTTTTTCCATACCATTTCCATGCAATCGCAATAAACAACTGAATATTGACAGGACTTTAAAAGAATGATCAAGTAATGGACAATATGAATCATTGATAATGATATCTCAGAAATGGCTTACACCCAAAAAAAATTATTTGACATAAAGACATCTACAATTTCTGTGTAGCACATTTTTGTGTAGTGCTTGACGTTGACCAGTTATACAAGGGTATACAAAATTCCTTCCATAGAGGACTTCATAGACTATATCCAGAAAATTCAAGATACACATTTTATTTGTTCATGTAAATATCTTTAATATATGGTATTTTAATCAAAACTGTTAGTCATTTCCTCTTAAAAAATAAAACATTTCGAAAAATCTTCCATGTAAAGGGTAATTTGGGTTGGGCTTTTGTCTTGAGAATCTTCGTGTTGCATGTTTGGAAGGTACTGAACCTAAATACCAAGTGTGGTGTTTATCTGCCTTTTCATTTTTGAGTTATGCTGTTCACAGGCACACACATGGACCTTTTTCTAAAAATGTATTGTTTTTTTTTTTATTCAGAGGGCCTGTAAACATGTATTTCCGGTGAAATCTTGGTATCAAATTTCTGGGTGGAATGCAATGCCTTCTCTACCTACTATGTACATAGTAGAGAAAGTAAAACGTATTTGACATAAATTCTGTGCTTTAACAAGATCTGCAATTTTTGTGAAGTAAAATATTTTCTATCTTGTATGGTTTACCAGTTAGGCAAAAGCCATTCAGAATGAAGAGGACTTCAGAGGTATTCCCAAAAAATTCAAGATAGAAGTTTGATTTGTCATAAAAATATCTTGAACATAACGTATTTTAATCAAAATTTTTAGAGCAATTTTTTTGAAAATAAAAACTTTTTGAACAATTTTCCATGTAAAGGGTGGGGGCATTTTCTTGAAAATCTTCTTGTTATATCCTTGGAATTTTGTGAACTTAAATATCAAGTTTAATATTTAAGCCACTTTTCATTTTTGAGTTTTGTTGCTCACAGCTCCATACACACAGACCTTTATCTAAAAATGTTTTTTTCTTTTTTTGGGGAGGGGATGGAATTTTGGGTGGAGTACAATACTTCCTCTACTTGCTGTAAGTTCATAGTAGAGAAAAAAAAATGTCTAGCACAGCTGTATCAAGGCTCTCCCATACCTTAACTCTTTAACATTCCTTAACACCTTAAAGATAGTCTACAATACATCAATCATTATCACAACTGTGTATGCTTCCATGCTCCTTTAAACCTCTCATCCGTTTTCCCCATCTTATTAATGTTCCCTACCCTCATGCTTGCCAACATTTTAACTGCTACTGCTTGTGAGGTATTCTTCATTCAGAATGTATTTCATGTACTATTGCATAACTAGGTTTCCCAACTCTAGTTAGTCAATTAGAATACTTTACATACCACTCAAGAAAGCAGTGTATTTACAGGTATCAGCATAAGTATGAGGGCTGATCAATAAAGACAGACTGAATTTTTCCTGTAGCTTTCTTGAGAGTTTCCTGTCTCTACCATGAATATTCGAAAAGAGCGGGGTTTCATGTATAATGTCCATAGACGGCAGCACTCTTGTATCGGTAGGTTGGTAGTAATGCTGTATGTTGTTGACCCTACTTGAATTTCGCATACCACTCGACACGAGAGGAGCAATAAAATTTTGTTTTCGTTTAAATCATACAGCCTCTGAAACTTTGGAAAAGCTGAAGCAAGCATACGGTGAAGATGCACTACCTCATGCAACAGTGTTTAGGTGGTTCAAGGACTTCAAAGAAGGGCGAGTCCTCTGTGCTAAGCAAGGTGGGCCTGGTGCTTCGGCTTCTGCTATGACTGAAGTCAACATCAACACAGCTGCTGTGATTGTTGTTCTTCCTCACACTACTGCTACAGCAGCGTACTACATGCCAGTATTGGCTACACTGAGGGAGCACATTGCAGGGAAACATCCAGAACTTCATCAGAATGGGTGGCGACTTCATCACAACAACGCATGGCCTCACGTCGCAAATGAAGTCCAGGAATTCAACATCACCTGTGTACTGCATCTGCCTAATAACCCCAATCTTGCCCCCTGTGATTTCTGTTTTATTCCCATCACTAAAGGCAAAGCTCCGGGGCATTCGATTTGAGAGCACTGAAGCGTGCTGAGGAAAAGTGAGGCGATTCTCAAAGACTTAAAGAATGGCCTGCACCATGTGTTCGAGGACTGGCAGAGACGCTATAAAAAGTGCATTCAAGTAGGAGGGGACTACTTTGAAAAAGATCATGTCAACATTGAAATGCAGTAATAAATACTGTGAAAAAAAAATCAGTCTCAGTCTTTATTGATCAGCCCTCGTACTATTACTTTCTGTACTACTTATAATAAGTAGGGGAAGAATTGAATCAGTTGGAGCTGAAAGGCATTAAGTCAAAATTTGAATTTTTTTAATTTATTTTAATATTGTGAACTACTTTGACAAGACACATCAAATGGTACTGAAAAGCATTAAGTTAGCCTTGAAAAGAAAATGGGAAAATTGCAGGTATGTACAAACTGTTAATACTACAACAGTAATAATGAACTTTATTTCTACTACACTATTTACCGAGTTACATAGCATATCTTTATTTTTGAATGCTTATTGTAGTACAATACTTGATTAAACAGGCAAAATTTATAAATACTCGTTTCGGTTGCAGGTGCCGAAAACGCTGTCAGAATAGGTGATAATGAAAAAATTCATAGAATTCTTTCAATTCGCAAGGCAAAATTTCATGATCTTCCAAACAAGGATGCTCAAGATTTGTACCTAATGAGTCTTACTGAGGCATATGATGTCAAGTGGTGCGGATCCCAGAAGTCAGACAGGGATGAATAAAATAAGCATTTTTCTAGTTTTTGATATTTTGTAATGTGTGGGTCACATAAGTGTAGGTATGTCAAAAAGCATTTCGCAATTTACCCTCCATTGATATGAAGTGGTTGTTCTCTGTAACTCCCACATTAGTAAACGGAAAATTGCTCAAGATAAACGTGGGAGAAATCCAAAAGAAAATAAATTTGGAAAGGTAGAATCAGACTGAAAAATTCAATGCCATGGCTGGGATTTGAACCACGAATCTACTAGTTTCTGTCAGCTTGCTTTAACCAATTAAGCTAGTATAGTAACATGCCGGCAGGAAACAATAGATGAACACACAAAATCTTTTCCACTGAAGATGGGAAGGGAATTCAGTACTTAAATTCTTGGCTGTGTGTGAGAACAATGTATCAGTTTTACTGTAGTATTTATTTAGATACAGCTGTGAAACATGACTGATACAGGCAGTATTTTTGGGAAAATTATGATTATAAATTTGGCAGGCCACAGATGTTGTTCTCTTTGTGAGGAGTTTTATAAGTCCCTGAAGATGAGCAAATCTCACTGTTTCCAAAATGAAGAAATGGATGAATTGCTTTTGACTATATGCAGAATTTACCCCTGCTGGAAATTTCGATGCAAAAAATATTTTATATGCGGCAACTGTAGGTAAATTTTTTCACAATTTAAAAAATGACAGCTCTGTGGTGTACTTTTATCATGAAGGTAATGGAAGGAAAGATGTGCTTTTCTGTACCATTACATTAAGCACTGTGTTCCAGACGCCATTGTTCTCAGACAGCTGTACTGAACAAAACAGAAATCAACAATAGTGAGACTGTGTATGAGACTGACTGCAACTAGTAGATTTGAATTTATTACCCACATGTTTCCTGAACGCAGTCACTCATATCTACAATGTGATAGAAATTTTGAGGTATTCAAAAGGAAAATTAAAAGGTATTGATATATTCCAAGCGGATATGTAGAAATAATAGCAAACAGCAGGAAAAATGTGGAAGTTCATGTTACAGAATTTGAAGAAATTATTAATTTTGATAAATGATGGTCATCTTACTTTAAGAAAATGGTTATGTCCAGGGGAAGTGAAGGACTTCTAAGAGAGAAGAAGCAGGTGTTGACCCCCTTAAAGTTCAAGCAATTCAAGTGCCGAACAACAAGATTGAAGGGGTTGAAGCTTTGTTTTGCATCAGTTCTGCTGTTAAACACAGATTCTTTCTGGGAAAGCTCAAGTTGCTACATCATCTTCTGAAAAGATATATAAGGACAAAGTTCCCGTAAGCTTTAAGATACAGGACATTGGGAAGGTAGTAAAGTATGTTCCTCAGGGTGCTCTGCAGTTTTACGAGAACATTCTGAAATGGCCAATAACGAGTATTCAAAGTGACTATGTAAAGCCATCTGTCAAAGTCATGTTTCTCTGTTTATTTTTTCATCCAATTTAAATTATATTTAGGCAGAGTCATAATTTACATTAATCTGTTCAATGAATTTGTGTTTTAAAAATACAGATAATGAATGTAACCATGTTAAATTAAAACACCAGTGCAGATCTTGAATGTAGTAGTGACCATGGAGCAGAAAATCATGAAGTCAGCTTTTGAAAAACTGAACAAAAATCCAGATAACACATTCAAATTACATTTTCGCTTAGACAAATATGTTTCAAGAGATTACTTCATAGAAAAATAAATTAAAAATCTATTTTTTTTTTCTGCATCTGTGTATTTTTTCCTCCTTATGAAAAGTTGCAGAAATTGACAATGCCTTTCAGCTCCGACGATTCAGTTGTATTCCACCTAAAATTTGATGTCAAGATTTCACTGGAAATAAATGTTTTGTAGTCCCCTGAACCCCCTCCCCAAAGAAAAAGAACTTTTAGAATGAGAGCTCTTTGTGTAGGCATGCCAAGAAAATGCTCCCACCTCAAAATTACTCTTTACATGGATAATTTTTCAAAAAATGTTATTTTCTGAAAAATGGTTCTAACAATTTTTATTAAATATTTTCATAACAAATCAAATTTATTTCAGTTAGCATGATGTAGGTAGAAGAATAAGCATTTGTAAGAATAGTTTGTACAAGAGTGAGTAGAGAAAGTCATGTGAGTGTAACACATAAGAATTTTTTTTTTATTGGCAAACATAAACCATTAGCAATAGAATAATGTGAACGTTTTCATATTATATTTATATACAGTAGCTTATTATAGACATAAAGAAATGTATTTAAAGATTACCTCATAACATCTAATCTTTGGTGGCTCCTTGTGCTTGATTGCAGCACTACATAAGTGGTTGGAAGATCTCCAGTCACTCCGTGTGTATTTTTGAACCAGTATTCTCCCTGAAATTTCGCTTTCTTTATTAAGTTCTCTCCATCTTTAAGATAGTCATAAAATTTAGCACAGGTCATGTTGAAATTTAATTTCATTGTATTTTAGCTCTCATTTTATTAACACTGAGTATGACTGGTAAACCGTAAGAGACAGCCTACGACATAAAAAGTGATGTGTTACATTCACATGGCTTTCTCTAGCCTCTATCGCTTATTAGTGGATATATAAATTATTCTTACGAAAGTTTATTTTCCTAACTACTTCATTTCGATCGAGATAAACCTTTCCGGAAATAGCTGCATTACACATTTCGTTATGGAATACAAAGGCTATAGAGATAGTCAAATGTTTCAGAACTGGACACTATACGCTGACCTTACAATTCCATACTGTTTCCATGCAATCGCGGAAAACAGCAGTGTCGACCGGACTTAAAAAGAATGACATTGTTGAACAAATCGAACCATTAATAACGGATATCTCGAAAATGGCTGATATAAAAAGAAATTATTTGAAATAAATTGTATGTTATAAAGCTATCGCTTAATGTTTACCAATTATACAAGATTAAATAAGATTCCTTCCGAATGAAGAGGACTTCACAGGCTATTTTCAGAAAATTAAGATATACCTTTTATTTATCATGCTGTTATCTTTAATATATGGTATTTTAATCAAAGTCGTTAAGAGCCTTTTTTTAAAAAATAAAAAGACTTCGAGAAATGTTCCATATAATGTTGGGGTGGGGATTTTCTTGAAAATCTTTCGTCGCATGTTTGGAAGATACTTAAGATAATAGCAAGTTTAGTAGTTATCCGACTTTTCATTTTTGAGTTATGCTGTTCACAAACACACCGCCTTTTTATTCAGGGGTCCTCGAAACATGTATTTCCGGTGAAATCTCGTATCGAATTTTTGGTTGGAATACAATACTTTCTCTATCTACTAGGTACGTGTAGAGAAAGTAAAAAAGAAATGTCAGATGAACATCAAACTTGGCATTTAAGTTCAGCATCTTCCAAGGAATGCGGAGAAAAACAGAATATTCCCTCTCGCACTATCCTTCACATGGAAACATTTGAGTTATTTGTGACTTTCTCAAAAATAGCCCTAACGATTTTTAGTAAAATGTTGGAAGTATTTGCATTAAAAGAAATGTTTAGGTAGGTATCTTTAAATTTCTGCAAATAGCCTGTAAAAACCTATTCATTTTAAATGCATTTTGTTAACTGGTAAACCGTAAGAGGCATAAAACATGTAGATATTGTTAAAACATGTGCTTTATGCCAAATGTTTTTATGGCATCAGCCATTTCCGAGATATTCGTTGTTATTGATTTGGATTTTCTAATACTTCATAGATGTTTACTCTCTCTACTATGTACCTACCTAGTAGGTGTTGCATTACACCCAAAGATTCGATTTCGCAGGAAATACATGTTTTGTGGTCCTGAATAAAAGCAATTAGAAAAAGGTGTGTGTGAGAACAGCATAATCCAAAAATGTTGGATAAATACCACACTTGGTATTTAAGTTCAGTACCTTCTAAAGAGGCAACATGAAGATTTTCAAGAAAATCCCCGCCCAGCCCAATCTACCTTTTGCGTGGTAAATGGTTATTTTTATTTTCTCAAAAGTGGCTACCGATTTTATTAAAATACCACATGGTTAAGATATTAGCATGACAAAACCTATATCCTGAACTTTCTAGGAATAGCTTATGAAGTGCTTATAATTGGTAAACCGTAAAAGATAAAAAATGTACATCTCTTCAAAGCACACAATTTATGTAAAGTAAAAAGTTTTCTGGCATTAACCATTTCCAAAACATTCTCTGTTATTGGTTTGAATTTTCAAATATTTTACTCTTTTCTCGACTGAAAATCGCTGTTCGGTGATTTCCCCTCCCCTTCTTTTTATGTAAAGTACGGAATTCCAAAGCTATCACACAGCGACTGGGTTGGAAAAGATTTATATATCACTTCTTTTTATAGATACAATGAAATATGTGTATTGAGGCTTTATCTGTATTAACAAGTAGATAGAAGAATAACCTTTTTAAAGAAGAGTGAGTAGAGAAAGTCGTGAGTACAACAAATATTTTTCATTTCATCCTAGAACTTGTTATAGCGAAGAAATTTGATGTTTCCGTATGTTGAAACCTTAACACAAAAACAGTTCCTAAGTAAAAGGAAATCTGTAATACATTCACATGATTTATTAGTGGGTATACAAATTATGCTTACCAAAGTTTATTTTTTCTATCTACTTATTTTTAGCCGAGATAAACTTTCCGAAAATAGCTGCATTACACATTTCGTTACAAAAGGAATAGCGATAGTCAAATGTTTAAGAACTGGATGCTATACACTGGCCTTAAAATTCCATACCCTTTCTATGACATCGCGAGAAACTGCTGAGAATCGACAGGACTTGAAAAGAATAGGTATAGAACAATTCGAACCGTTAATAACGGATATCTCGGAAATGGCTGTTGCCGCAAAAAAGTTGCTTGAAATTAAGTTTGTGTTTTAAAGAGATCTACATTTCTTGTGTAGTAGGTTTTCTGCTATCGCTTAATGTTTACCAGTTATTCAAGATTATACAAAATTCCTCCCGAATGAAGAGGACTTCAAAGGATATTCCCAGAAATTCAAGATATACATTTTATTTGTCATGCAAATATCGTTAATATGTGGTGTTTTGATCAAAATCGTTAGAGCCATTTTTTAGAAAATAAAAAATTTCGACAAAATGTTCCATGTAAAGCGTAGTTTGGGATGGGGGATTTTCTAGAAAATCTTCGTCACATCTTTAAAAGATACTGAACTTATACCAAGTTTGGTGTTTATCCGACTTTTTTTTATATAAAAATGCTGTCTTGTATTCAGGTAGCCTCAAAACATGTATTTCCGTGAAATCTCGGTATCGAATTTTTTGATGGAATGCAGTACCTTCTCTACTTACTAGGTGCGTGGTAGAGAAAGTAATATAATCGTAACACAGCTAGGATAAAATAATAACTTTTTGTATGAATAGTGATATTTATGTTTACAATGATTATATCAGAATTTGCCATGGTATAGAAAGCCCTATGAATGCATCACATCAGATTTTCATAACAAAAGAAAAATGTGGAACTATTTGCTAGTGACCTCTTTTCCCTTTTGCAACATTGTTGATGTTTATTTTCCAGACTGTGGGTGTCCATGTTTTTCTTTCCCTAGGCTCAACGGTCGCCATCTTCCTCATTATATGGAATTTAGAACTACAAAGAAAGTATTAGGATTATCTTGAACTGCGTTTGGGGAACACTTTTTGTACTTTTTTTCTAGGACTCGTGACGTGAAAGTAAGCATGACTCAGAGAATTATGGCGCAAATTGTGGCCATGGTAATGACTTCCTGGTGAAATGGCTGAGGCCAGCATCGAAGTGAAGTATTCCACCCACATCAAGGATCTCTTTGCGCGTTTTCTTGACTTATACGCGAATTTCACATTTTTAAGATGTTAATGAGCATTTCGTTGTTTTTAACGCTCATTCGCTCATGTCGAGCATCTATTAGCGTCTGTTCCTCAATGTGCTCTAAACAATCCACGAGCCAATGCAGGTAAATAGTTGAAATTTTGTATGTAAGAATTTGAAGGGTTTGTCGACATACTGCACGCAAAAGTGATGGTAATTTTTTACTTTCTCTGCCACTTATAGTAGGTTGAATTGAATTGAATATTTATTGTAACCCTTAATATATTTTCATAAATATACAGATACAAGCAAAACAACAGAAGCACTTTTATAAGTACAACTAAAGTGTCAAATCTAAATTTACAATCTAATAAATCTAACAACCATCTATACGAGGCTTCCTTATACACAATCCCATACCACTATTTAACTATTTTATCAGTTTATATCTGAATTCTCTCATCTTAACTGCTCTAGTCCATTTCTCCCTTACTTTCCCCAAATATCCTCTTATCATTTTATTCCTGTTTTCCACATACCAGTTAAATTTTAAGTGCTATAATTTCATTCTGCAATTTGTTCCATTTATTTCCCATATGTCTTCACCCGCTACATTCTAATAAACAATGAAATATTTCTTCTGGATCCCCATATAATGCACCCTTCCCCGTTATCTCCCCTCAAACCTTTAAAAATGGATCGCATCCATGCAAAAATCCCTTTCCAAATTTATCACAACAGTCCACGTATTTCTCTCTCCTCATATCCTTTTTAATCGTTCTATATAATTTTAAAGAACTCATGTAAAACTAGCCCAAATCGCTTGCCTGTCTATATTTTCAATTCTTTGCCTAACTTCCTTCCAAATCTTGCTCTATTTTGATCTCCAAATTTTCACGGCTCCCCATCCCAGTTTCTTGTAAAGTTTCCCATACTTCATCCATCCAGCTGTTACTTCTTATTACATCCATTTGGAATTCATACACTCTTTTAAACATTGTGACCCTCTAATTTCAAAATCCTGTGTCAATATTTTAAAATTCTCTCCATCACCAAACCCTTCCTCGCTACCCTTCCTAACATAGCCAATGCCACTCCCTTCCATGAAGCTTTAGGCAATCCCATATCTTTCTACAAAACATTCTGAGAATTAAGTCTTATTCTGAACCAATCGTTATAAGGTCCCCACGCTTCCACTCCATATAACATTCCTGATTCCACTACCACTTCATAAAGTTTCTCTAACTACTTTACCGACATATTTGGAATCTTATTCTAACATGTTCTAATTGCTCTAATTACCTTTGGTGATAATTCTTTCCTTGTGGTTCCCATCCTCCACTGCTTGATAACCTCGCCCCCAAATAATCAAATTCCTTAACCATCTATAGTAGGTAGAAAACCATAGATTCCACCCAACAATTCATTATAAAGATTTCATCGCAAATACTCATTTTGAGGTCCACTGAATCCTCAAAAATGTATTTTTAGAAAAAGGTGTATACTCGCACGTGTCTGTCAACAGAATAGCTCAAAAACAAAGTCGTGCATATACCAAAGTTCATATTTATTTGAATCGGACACTGTTTAAGCTTGCCAGGTGAAGCCGTTCAAGAAAATTCCCACCCCACTAGCCTACCCTGTGTAAGCAAGAAATTTTATTTTTAATTTTCTCAAAACTAATGATTTTGATTAAAATAACGCAATCTTGACTTTTCTGTGAATAACTTGCAAAAGGCTCTTCATTCTGGATAACTGGTAAACCGTAAGGATAGGCAATAAGTTACTGCACTAAAGTATAAACCTCATTCAGATATACCTACAGTTTATGCCAATGTTTCTGTCATGTTAACCGCTTTCAAGTTATTCGTTGTTTCATCTTCAAGTTTTACCACGTTGAATTATCATGTGCATCCATAAACCATCTTACGTGATTCTCCTTTTTTCCCCGCAAGGCTTCATTAATAACAAAAACTGATTTAAGATATATGGACAGTTATAATATTCACTGCGTTTCAAAGGTACAAAATGAAGGAAAGAGAAGAAAAATGAAGAGCAAATACGTTCCAGTAAATTAAGTCAGAAAATTAACCGGTTAGGACATAATGTGATTCTTGTGGTGGAGGGTTCTTGTTAGAATCCGTTGAATACTTTAGTATAATTCCAAAGATTTGGGATATATGCATGGACAGTGCTTTGAACACCTCTAGTAGGTAGAGTTAAGTAGAGGTGTTTGCTCTTAGAAAATGATAAACGTACAATACAGTACGTATGAACTAAATAATTAATTTACGGGTTAATTTTTATTGGAGCTCGTGTAGTTGTTTCTGCTTGTAATGAATGCTGTGATTGTCACTGCTTTTGTTGGAATTAGTACTTAGTATTGAAGGATGGTTTATTTTAGAAGTTGAAGTTTATTTCGACTGTTGGGGAGCCGAACACTTGAAGTAGTTGCAACCACGTGCGATACAAAGTTTCCGGTAGCCTTCGCTCCAAGTTTCAGGAACCAACTTTGTATTTTTATGTTTCTTTAAATACTATATATATATATATATATATATATATATATATTTAGGTTTACCTCGGCTGCGTCAGTATTACTTTGTAGAAACATGTGTCTCTTTGCAGGGAGTGGTGCGGTTTAAGAATGTAGGCTTACACAGATTATAATTTTTACTTCACTCTTTTTATTAATCCTTGACACGATTAAATAACACTTCACTGATATAGAGAGCTGTGAGATTATTTATTAATTACTTGCACTTTATAACACTAAACTATTTTCGTCTCACACTGAATACGTATTAAACTTCTCGAGGATGCGTCTCGCGTCCAGTTAGGAACGCTGTCTACAAGCAACTGAACTGATTTCTACCGCCTGAATTTGCAAATTTCATCTATTTCAAGTCTCTGATTGGCTATTCCTAACCCAATAGAATACTTTTATTTAACTTTCAGGTTTTTCTGGTTGTTGATTGGCTATTTATAAACTGTCTAAAAATGTCATTATTTCCTCAAGGTTACCTCATTGTTAGCAACTTTTGACCTATATTCTCACAGCTCCTACATTATTAAATTACGTAATACTTTCACATAACATTATTAAACATGTGCATAATATAAACATATACAATTACTGTAATATACACTTTTTATATATTGTTACATACACATATTGCTTTAAGGCGGACTGTTATTGAATTATATATTATATAATTAGACTGAAATTATTTAAGTGTTAAAAATAATGCCTCAGTATTCAGCGGCTCCGAGTGCCGGGCCCGCCAGTGGGATGTGCAAGCAATCAGGAGAGAGGGGAGCCGGTTGTACCATCTGACATCCGGGAAATTTCAACTGTGAAAATTTAGGGCCTCTGCCCTCTGCTCTGTCGTGCCTTATGATCTGGCCCCCTCTGTCTCCTCTCACCTCAGAGTGAGTTTCTTGCTCACGTTTTCTCTTAGTTCTTTCAGTGTATAGGGTTTGTTGCACACATCATTTTATCATAGGTAGGGTCACTTATAGTTAAATCAGGGGATCGTGAGGACCATAATTTTTTACTAATTACCTATAGATCCTGTTACTCTGTATGCATTTACTGCACACAGATTTTCGCGTCATGCAAGGAAATGTCGTGTGTAAAATCGGGGTTCTCTGTACTCCAATATGTTATTTTGCGTCGAAAAATAGCCATATAAATGGAACCGTGCCTCTTCAGAGAAGAATATTAAGCGTGGGTCAATTACTTTATCATTTCACAAAATCCAATTACAGAAATTTATCCGACTTTGATGATCACATGAAAAATACGAGAGGTGTATTTAACAAACCCCCATACGTTGGAAAGAAAACCAGCGAAAAATTCACTCAGTTTCGGATATTGAACTCTCCATTGTGAATGAAAATTTCCTGAAAAGTTGCCAGAATTATGTAGACAGAAAAGAACATTTCCAACATCTCTTATGATAAGACATATGCTTATTATCATTGTAAGTGTAACTATGAGAACGTGAGGCAGTTACGGGAATATTATAACTTTCGGCGGGAGTCCGAGCTGCGGCGGCCGGCGCAGGAGCAGCTATGCAGTGGCCATAGCGTGAAGGAAAAGCACTATATTTACCAAGGCATTGTCTACAACATGGGAACTTAGATTTCGGGAGAAAACAAAGCGTTATTTATGAATAGAATCCCATACGAAACTTGGGAACCACAGGAAATTTTTCCATTAAAATTACTAATTTAGTCACACCTGCATCGAGCGACGAGATTCGTGCAGTTTAAGGACTTCATTACACTGCACAAAGCTCCATAATAGACGCTAGGGGTGCTTATAGAAGAAAATGTTTTTGATTCTGAAATAGTTGTGTGTCTTAGAGTTATCAAAAAATTAGGCGAAAATTACAACTTTCTGTTCAATATGTTATTTAAGAGAAAGCCGT
Source organism: Deroplatys truncata (assembly GCA_030765065.1). Lineage (NCBI taxonomy): Eukaryota > Metazoa > Arthropoda > Insecta > Mantodea > Mantidae > Deroplatys > Deroplatys truncata. Next base: position 94,430,233 of record CM060984.1, on the reverse strand, counting down.
ATATTAGTAGCAGAATAAGACCCTACGAGATTTGCCATACTCGATGATTAAAAGAAAATAAACATTTCTGTTCCGAACACAATAATGGGGTTGCTATTTTAGTAACTAAGGTTGTTATTAATGACCCTTAGAATTACAGCTCTTTATTTGCTCTATTGTTTACCTATTGCAAGTAGGGGAAGCACTGTATTCCACCCAAAAATTTAATATCGATATTTTACCAGAAATACTAGTTTTGAGGTTCCCTGAATAAAATTAAAATAATAATAAAAAATCTGATGTGTTACACTCACATAACTTTCTCTACTCTTGTACAACCTAATTTTACAAACGCCCATTCTCCATATGCTTCATGTTAATCGAGATATCGAGATGTCAATCTTATTGATAATTTTCTTGTAGATGCAACGGGAATATGGTAGCTTTTAAGCGATAGTCAAATATTTTAACGCTGGTTGCTATGTGGCGCATTCCATTCTCTTTGCATGTCCAGGACATAAAAAATGAGTAACGAATTTGAGAAAAAGTATAAGTATTGGAAAATTTAAGGGAATAACAAGCAATATCTCGAAAACGGTTCACTCAACAACAAAAATGTATATGACATAAATTGTGTATTGTAACGCGATCTACATTTTTTGTGCAGTAAAATTTTGTCTATCTCTTATGGTTTACCAGTTATGCAAAAGTCGTTCAGAATGAAGAACACTTTTGGAGACATTCCCAGAAAATTCGAGATATACATTTCATTTGTCATGAAAATACCTTAAACATATGATATTTTAATCAAAATCGTTAGAGCCATTTTTGAGAAAATTAAAATTTTCGAAAAATGTTCCATGTAAAGGGTAGTCTGGGGTGGGGGGATTTTCTTGAAAACCTTCGTGTCGCATCTCTGGAAGATACTGAACCTAAATACCAAGTTTGGTGTTTATCCGACTGTTAGTTTTTGAGTTATGCTGTTCACAGACACACACACAGACACACACACACACAGACACACACACAGACACACACACGGACATGTTTCCAAAAATGCTTTTTTTGGATTCAGGGAGTCTCAAAACATGTATTTCCGGTGAAATCTCGGTATCGAATTATTGGGTCGAATGCAATACTTCCCCTACTTACTATACGTAGTAGAGAAAGTAAAAAACATTCCAGAGGAGGATCCGTGTGTGTATGTCTGTGAACAGAATTCAAAAACTAAATCTCGGATAAATACCAAACTTGGAATTTAAGTGCAGCATCTTCCAAGAATGTGAACGGAAGGTTTTCAAGAAAATTCTCCAGCCCAAACTCCCCTTTGTCCCTTCCCCCCCCAAAATGGCTCTAAGGAGTCTAAAACACTATTTGTTTAACCGAGCGAGGTAGCGTCGTGGTATTCGGGAAGTTCCGGGTTCGATTCCCGGCAACTGCCCGCTCTAACCGTTTTTCATGGTTTCCCCAAGCGAATGCTGGAATGGTTACTTTTCTTCCACGATTTCCTTTCCATCATTTCCGTTTCATTCCGTTTCCCCCTCATCTTTCAGGCCTGCTTTTAGGTTTGGCGGCGCCGGACAGATGGCGAGAATGCATGCTCAATGGAAAGAGCATTCCCGTGGACACCAGAGGATTGCTTGATGGTGGGTTGTTCATCGCCCTCTCTCGCCGGCTCCAGCAGTGGGACGGGTCTGCGAGCTTAGAAGTGATAGAACTTCCGCGCGTCTCTGTGGCCTGTCTGCTTACGGCCTTTATCCTCCTGTGGTTCTTTCATCTCACCCCTTGCTTCTCGAGAGTGGTAGCCGCAATAGATCTCTACAGGCCGCAGCGCGCGAGGTGTCCCCCTCCGTTGAATCACCTCAACCTCTACCACCTATTTAAGGTATTTACTTAAATAAAACGTACACCTTGAATTTTCTGGGAATTCCTGTGGTGCTCTCTTCATTTGGAATGCATTTTGTGTAACTTTTAAAACATTAGGGATGTACAAAAATGATTGCACAAAAATCTAGATCTCATTAAAACATGATTTATGTCAATTACACTTTTGTGGTGTACCATTTTCGGGGTATTCTTTTTAGTGGCTTGAACTCTGAAACACTTCTTATTGTTTTTCACGAGTAGAATTTCAAAGTTATTACATACCGACCACTTTTTAAGGACTTGACAAGCCTTTGAGGTCCCTGTTTTCCCCTTGTACCTATAATGAAATGTGCAATAAAAACATTTCTGCAGCGTTTATCTCTGGGTAGAATAAGCTTTTGTAAGAATCGTTTGTATAAGAGTGGATGAAGACAGTCACGTGAATGTAACGCATTTTTTATTTTCTCTACCATTTATCTAAAGCATAGGAAATATTGCATTTCAACCATTATATATCGACGTTTCATCTGATGTACATGTTTTGAGACCCACGAGTCCACGAAATAAAGCATTAAGAAAAAATCTGATGTGTTACACTCACATGACTTTCTCTACTCTTGTACAAACTATTTTTACAAACGCTTATTCTCCATGTGCTTCATGTTACTCGAGATGTTAATCTTATTGCTAATTTTCTTGTAGGTGCAAGGGGAATATGGTAGTATTTAATCGATAGACAAATTTTTAAGAGCTGGTTGCTATGTGGCGCATTCCACTCTCTTTGCATGTCCAGGACATAAAAAAATGAATAACGAATTCCCATTTGAGAAAAAGTATTGGAAAATTTAAGGGAATAACAAGCAATATCACGAAAATAGTTCACTCAACAAAAAAGTGTATATGACATAAATTGTGTATTTTAACGCGATCTACATTTTTTGTGTAGTAAAACTTTGTCTATCTCTTATGGTTTACCAGTTATGCAAAATTCATTCACAATGAAGAATATTTTTGGAGACATTCCCAGAAAATTCGAGACATACATTTCATTTGTCATGAAAATATCTTAAACATATGATATTTTAATCAAAATCGTTAGAGCCATTTTTGAGAAAATTAAAATTTTCGAAAAATGTTCCATGTAAAGGGTAATCTGGTGTGGGGGGATTTTCTTGAAAACCTTCGTATCGTATCTCTGGAGGATACTGAATTTAAATACTAAGTTTGGGTTTATCCGACTTCGTTTCTGAGTTATGCTGTTCACAGACACACACAGTAATGTTTCCAAAAATGTATTTTTTGGATTCAGGGTCTCAAAACATACATTTCCGGTGAAATCTCGGTATCGAATTTTTGTGTGGAATATAATACTTCCCCTACTTACTATACGTAGTAGAGAAAGTAAAAATATATTTTCCTTTTCGTGTTAAAAAGTATGGTAACCCTGAGGAAAATGTTCATGTTGCTCATGTGAATGTTGTGTTTAAGTAAGCAAATATCTTGTTACCTGGAGAGTTGAAACTTTTTGGCAATGTGTGAAACTGTTATACTTCCCACAGTACCTGGTGGCCGGCAGGCAGCAGATAGTATTTTGGAAATAAAACTACACGTAAGAAGCCGAAGAGTTCTCTCCTTTCCCACGGATATTTTTTGTTTGTTATGCATGGATTCTGCTGAATGCCTGGTCCAGCTGCTAAGCGTGGTCTAGGACGATTACCCCTAACTGTCCGGGAGCTTCCCATTTACACTTACACTCTTGGTTTAAGCCGTTATTTCACTAGCGCCTTTCTTCTTAATTCCAGAAGCGAATATGTATCATAAAAACCCTAGAAACGCAATACCTTAGTTTTAATTTCTTGCAAAGAAAAGCACTTTTATAAAAGTAATGCTCGCGCACTTGTAAGCGCATGTTAGTGTGTTTGTAAGCAGCATAACTCAATTCGAAAAGTCGTGTAGGTACCAAAATGATGCAGGCGAAACTTTTTTTTGCAATTTTGCGTCATATTTATGAAACTGGATCAGTAAATTACTTGAATATGAAGTAACAACATCGCAGATAAAGCAGTTGTTTTCTTCCTGAATTTTGTGTTTCTGGTAATTCATAATGGGCGGGAAAACTAGATAATAAATCTGATGTGATACATCCACATGGCTTTCTCTATCCTCTCTCTCTCTCTTAATGAGTATACAAACTATTCTTACTAAAGCTTATTTTTATATCTACTAGGTTTTAAGCCAAATAAGCCTTTGCAGAAATAACTACATTACACGTTTCGTTGTAGATACAAAGAGAACAGCGATAGTCAAATTTTAAGAACTGGACGCTATACGAGTGCTAGCCTTAAAATTCCATACTGTTTCCATGCAATTGCGAGAAACAACTGAATGTTGAAAGCACTTTAAAGAATGACCAAGAAGTGAACAATTCGAACCATTAAATATCTCAGAAATGGCCTATGCCACAAAAAAAACATTTTGAATAACTTGTGTGTTTTAAGGGGATCTATAATTTTTATGTAGTACGTTTTCGTGTATCGCTTAACGTTTACCAGCTATACAGATTACACAAAATTCCTTCCGAATGAAGAGAACTTCAAAGGCTATTTCCAAAAAATTCAAGATATACATTTTATTTGCCACGTAAATATCTTTAATATATTGCACCTGCTTTGTTTCATTTTGTATATAATGTCTTTATTTTATTTTAAATGTTGTTTATTCTATGTAATATTTACGTATATATGTAACTATATTGTAAGTTCCTTAACACGCATATAGTATGTCTTTATTTTACTTTAAATATTCTATATTCTGTGTAATATTTATGTTTATATGTAATATTTTTACATTTCCTTGACATGTTCTATGTTCACAAGCCTTTATGGCTGCTAGTGTACTCACAGAATGCAATTCAATCTAATCTATGGTGTTTTAATCAAAATTGTTAGAGCCATTTTTGAAGAAATCAAAACATTTTTGAAAAATTTTCTATATTAAGGGTAGTTGGAAATGAGGAATTTTCTTGAAAATCTTCCTGTCGCATCCTTGGAAGATAATAGCTTAAATACCAAGTTTGGTTTTTGAGTTATGCTGTTCACAGACATACACGCGCCCGCGCGGACTTTTTTCTAGACATGCTTCTTTTATTATTTATGCAGGGGGTCTCAAAACATATACTTCCGATGTAATCTCGACATCGAATTTTTGGGTGGTACACAATACTTCCCCTGCTTACTATACGTAGTAGAGAAAGTAAAAATGTAGATCGCGTATAATATGTGATTTAAGTCGAAACATGTTTTTACCTTCTGTACCGCTTACCTGAAGGAGGATTTGATATTAAGATTCCAAAGAACATACTAATACGTTTTGAGGTCCCTGAAAAAAGTATTTTTAGGAAAAGGCCCATGTGTCAGTCTGAGACATTATTGTATGACAATGATTTGAGATGTTTGTTAATTATAAGTATTGTTAGGAAATAAGTTTACACGACTTCACTGAAACTGACAATAGGAGCGGATAACAATGAGCGAGGGGGTGAGTTGTTTATCAATTATAAGAGACAAACAAATGACGTCAGAGTAGCGCGCTTTTCTGTAGAAATGGAGAGAATATCTTCCCTAGGGCATATATGTTCGTAATTTTGATTGGATATAGAAATAGACGCTAATGTTGGCGCGTTTTATTAACCAATAGCAGCTCGATTATAATATTTAGGCATATCGGGGTGAGGGAGTATAAATTCTATAGCCAGAGACAATTATCGCAAAGTTAACAGAATCATCCACGGGTTACACGTCGCGCAATTCTACAGAATCTCTTGCGTCATAAAGCTAGTTATAAAATGTGTAATACACGAATTAATAATGTGCGGCAAATAAGTGATTATAGTTACATTCGAAAATATAACAGTTTCAGTCGGGCGTGCATCAAGAGTAAATATGTGAAATTAATGAAGTGTGACTTCAATAAAAGTGTAAAAACAAATTCTTTTATCAGTGTTATCTTTTAATAACAACTCCTTTCCGTTTACACACCCTGTTCAAGAGATTTGCTCGACTGAGTAATAATAGCTAGCCGGAGGACAAAGAACTCAAAATTCAAAATAATAAAACAATAACAGGCGCTCAGCAAATAAGATAACACGAACGATACCGCGACAAGTCTACGTGTGTGACGCGCGCGTACGTACGTCTATGTACAGCTTAATTCAAGAACGAAAGGTCAGATATCTACAAATTTAACGAGGCGAGGCGAATATTAATTGTACCCACTCCAAGCAACTTTTTGCATGGACGTTTTTGTTATTAGTTATTTTCTCAAAATAGCGTTGATGATTTTGATTAAAATGTCGTAGGTTTGAGATATTGGTCTACAAAGAAAACGTATGCCTTGTGTTTCTGAAAATAGCATATAGACAAAAATTTGTAAAACAGATGCTTATAGTATTATAGTTGATGCCAGAAAATGTATATTGGACATGCTTTGTGTTACCTAACGCAGTGGTTTCTCGGTATTACAAATTTCAATGAAGGTGAAATTTCTAGAAAATTCAATAAATAAATTTTATTTGTCATATCTCTGTTTTAAACATATACTATTTTTATTAATTTAAATGCATGGTGTACAGTTTTATTTCCTTACTCTCTGTAAATAATCACTTTTCTTTTAAGGCCATGTAATGGAATTTCCTAGAAGTGTACCACATTTCTAGGAGTTCGTCAACCTCGCTTTTAACAATACCTGATAACTATCGCCACATACAAAGGTCTTAATGAAGTGAAGTAGTGTTTGCTTGTCTTAGAAGATGAATATAACGTCAGAAACTTTGCTGCAGTGTTTCAAACAGTTTACTTCCAGCTCCTCGGGATTACTTTGTGTTAACCTTCACTTAGCCACATGGCTTGAGATTTAGCACCGGAACAAAACTTCATGGGTTTTAATGACTCCTTTATAACCGAGGATGAGTAAAACATAACATTTTATGCATGCTTCTACTTACCTATGTCTCAGCAATTTTCTTATATTCCTTTCCCTTCCTCTGAGCACTATATATCTCCTTTATGACGGCAGTGTTTTAATATGCTAGGTAGCCGCTATAGAATGACGGACATCTTTGTGTCCGATATGATAATCCAGGATATTTCAGCTGCCAAGCTCATTGGTCAGAAGATCCTCACATGATATGGCAAAAAGTGGATACTTTTATCTTCTCTACATCGTACCTAGTAGGTACAGTACACCTATATGTTTGAAGCCCACTAAATATAAAAAATAGATAAAGGTCCATGTGTGGGCCATCATAACTCAAAAAACGAAAATGGATAAATAATCAAATTTGGTTCAGCGTCTTCCAAGAATGCGACATGAAGATCTTCAGCAAAATCCCTCACCCCAAACTACCCTTTGTATGGAAAAAAATTCGTTATTTTGTATTTTCTGAAAAATGGCTGTAACATTTTGGTTAAACTACCATATATTTAATACATTTGCATGACAAATAAAACGTGTATCTTAAATTTTCTGGGTACTGCCCACTAAGTCCGCTTCATTCAGAAGGAACTTTGCAAAAGGTGTAAACTGCACGAGATGGAGAAAAACTTACTACACAAAAATGTAGATTGTTTTAAAAAAGGCTATTTCATATAACGTTTAAGGAATTAATATTTCACGAGATATCGTTAATATTGGCTTGAATTGTTCAGTACTTTGTAATTTTGTTAAAGTTCTACTCACTTGTTGCTTGTACTGTCATGGAAAGAGTATTGCATTTTTGTTAAAGTTCTATTCACTTGTTGCTTGTACTGTCGTGGAAAGAGTATTGCATTTATGTCAAAGTTCTATTCACTTGTTGCTTGTACTGTCATGGAAAGAGTATTGTATTTTTGTTAAAGTTCTACTCACTTGTTGCTTGTACTGTCATGGAAAGAGTATTGCATTTTTGTTAAAGTTCTATTCACTTGTTGCTTGTACTGTCGTGGAAAGAGTATTGCATTTTTGTTAAAGTTCTACTCACTTGTTGCTTGTACTGTCATGGAAAGAGTATTGCATTTTTGTTAAAGTTCTACTCACTTGTTGCTTGTACTGTCGTGGAAAGAGTATTGCATTTTTGTTAAAGTTCTACTCACTTGTTGCTTGTACTGTCATGGAAAGAGTATTGCATTTTTGTTAAAGTTCTACTCACTTGTTGCTTGTACTGTCATGGAAAGAGTATTGCATTTTTGTTAAAGTTCTATTCACTTGTTGCTTGTACTGTCATGGAAAGAGTATTGCATTTTTGTTAAAGTTCTACTCACTTGTTGCTTGTACTGTCGTGGAAAGAGTATTGTATTTTTGTTAAAGTTCTACTCACTTGTTGCTTGTACTGTCATGGAAAGAGTATTGTATTTTTGTTAAAGTTCTACTCACTTGTTGCTTGTACTGTCGTGGAAAGAGTATTGTATTTTTGTTAAAGTTCTACTCACTTGTTGCTTGTACTGTCGTGGAAAGAGTATTGTATTTTTGTTAAAGTTCTACTCACTTGTTGCTTGTACTGTCATGGAAAGAGTATTGAAGTTTTGTTAAAGTTCCATTCACTTGTTGCTTGTACTGTCATGGAAAGAGTATTGCATTTTTGTTAAAGTTCTATTCACTTGTTGCTTGTACTGTCATGGAAAGAGTATTGCATTTTTGTTAAAGTTCTACTCACTTGTTGCTTGTACTGTCGTGGAAAGAGTATTGTATTTTTGTTAAAGTTCTACTCACTTGTTGCTTGCACTGATATGGAAAGAGTATTGTATTTTTGTTAAAGTTCTACTCACTTGTTGCTTGTACTGTCATGGAAAGAGTATTGCATTTTTGTTAAAGTTCTATTCACTTGTTGCTTGTACTGTCGTGGAAAGAGTATTGCATTTATGTCAAAGTTCTATTCACTTGTTGCTTGTACTGTCATGGAAAGAGTATTGTATTTTTGTTAAAGTTCCATTCACTTGTTGCTTGTACTGTCATGGAAAGAGTATTGCATTTTTGTTAAAGTTCTATTCACTTGTTGCTTGTACTGTCGTGGAAAGAGTATTGCATTTATGTCAAAGTTCTACTCACTTGTTGCTTGTACTGTCATGGAAAGAGTATTGCATTTTTGTTAAAGTTCTATTCACTTGTTGCTTGTACTGTCATGGAAAGAGTATTGCATTTTTGTTAAAGTTCCATTCACTTGTTGCTTGTACTGTTATGGAAAGAGTATTGTATTTGTGTTAAAGTTCCATTCACTTGTTGTTTGTACTGTCATGGAAAGAGTATTGTATTTGTGTTAAAGTTCTATTCACTTGTTCTTTGTACTGTCATGGAAAGAGTATTGCATTTTTGTTAAAGTTCCATTCAGTTGTTGCTTGTACTGTCATGGAAAGAGTATTGAAGTTTTGTTAAAGTTCCATTCACTTGTTGCTTGTACTGTCATGGAAAGAGTATTGCATTTTTGTTAAAGTTCTACTCACTTGTTGCTTGTACTGTCATGGAAAGAGTATTGTATTTGTGTTAAAGTTCTATTCACTTGTTGTTTGTACTGTCATGGAAAGAGTATTGTATTTGTGTTAAAGTTCTATTCACTTGTTGTTTGTACTGTCATGGAAAGAGTATTGCATTTGTGTTAAAGTTCCATTCACTTGTTGCTTGTACTGTCATGGAAAGAGTATTGCATTTGTGTTAAAGTTCCATTCAGTTGTTGCTTGTACTGTCATGGAAAGAGTATTGTATTTGTGTTAAAGTTCCATTCACATGTTGCTTGTACTGTCATGGAAAGAGTATTGTATTTGTGTTAAAGTTCCATTCACTTGCTGCTTGTACTGTCATGGAAAGAGTATTGTATTTGTGTTAAAGTTCCATTCACTTGTTGCTTGTACTGTCATGGAAAGAATATTGCATTTTTGTTAAAGTTCCATTCACTTGTTGCTTGTACTGTCATGGAAAGAGTATTGTATTTGTGTTAAAGTTCCATTCACTTGTTGCTTGTACTGTTATGGAAAGAGTATTGAATTTGTGTTAAAGTTCCATTCAGTTGTTGCTTGCACTGTAATGGAAAGAGTATTGAATTTTTGTTAAAGTTCCATTCAGTTGTTGCTTGTACTGTCATGGAAAGAGTATTGCATTTTTGTTAAAGTTCCATTCACTTGTTGCTTGTACTGTCATGGAAGGAGTATTGCATTTTTGTTAAAGTTCCATTCAGTTGTTGCTTGTACTGTTATGGAAAGAGTATTGAATTTGTGTTAAAGTTCCATTCACTTGTTGCTTGTACTGTCATGGAAAGAGTATTGCATTTGTGTTAAAGTTCCATTCAGTTGTTGCTTGCACTGTAATGGAAAGAGTATTGAATTTTTGTTAAAGTTCCATTCAGTTGTTGCTTGTACTGTCATGGAAAGAGTATTGCATTTTTGTTAAAGTTCCATTCAGTTGTTGCTTGTACTGTCATGGAAAGAGTATTGCATTTTTGTTAAAGTTCCATTCACTTGTTGCTTGTACTGTCATGGAAAGAGTATTGCATTTTTGTTAAAGTTCCATTCAGTTGTTGCTTGTACTGTCATGGAAAGAGTATTGCATTTTTGTTAAAGTTCCATTCAGTTGTTGCTTGCACTGTCATGGAAAGAGTATTGAATTTTTGTTAAAGTTCCATTCAGTTGTTGCTTGTACTGTCATGGAAAGAGTATTGAATTTTTGTTAAAGTTCCATTCACTTGTTGCTTGTACTGTCATGGAAAGAGTATTGCATTTTTGTTAAAGTTCCATTCAGTTGTTGCTTGTACTGTCATGGAAAGAGTATTGAATTTTTGTTAAAGTTCCATTCACTTGTTGCTTGTACTGTCATGGAAAGAGTATTGCATTTTTGTTAAAGTTCCATTCAGTTGTTGCTTGTACTGTCATGGAAAGAGTATTGCATTTTTGTTAAAGTTCCATTCAGTTGTTGCTTGCACTGTCATGGAAAGAGTATTGAATTTTTGTTAAAGTTCCATTCAGTTGTTGCTTGTACTGTCATGGAAAGAGTATTGAATTTTTGTTAAAGTTCCATTCACTTGTTGCTTGTACTGTCATGGAAAGAGTATTGCATTTTTGTTAAAGTTCCATTCAGTTGTTGCTTGTACTGTCATGGAAAGAGTATTGCATTTTTGTTAAAGTTCCATTCACTTGTTGCTTGTACTGTCATGGAAAGAGTATTGCATTTTTGTTAAAGTTCCATTCACTTGTTGCTTGTACTGTCATGGAAAGAGTATTGCATTTTTGTTAAAGTTCCATTCAGTTGTTGCTTGTACTGTCATGGAAAGAGTATTGCATTTTTGTTAAAGTTCCATTCAGTTGTTGCTTGTACTGTCATGGAAAGAGTATTGCATTTTTGTTAAAGTTCCATTCAGTTGTTGCTTGTACTGTCATGGAAAGAGTATTGCATTTTTGTTAAAGTTCCATTCAGTTGTTGCTTGTACTGTCATGGAAAGAGTATTGAATTTTTGTTAAAGTTCCATTCAGTTGTTGCTTGTACTGTCATGGAAAGAGTATTGCATTTTTGTTAAAGTTCCATTCACTTGTTGCTTGCACTGTCATGGAAAGAGTATTGAAGTTTTGTTAAAGTTCCATTCAGTTGTTGCTTGTACTGTCATGGAAAGAGTATTGAAGTTTTGTTAAAGTTCCATTCACTTGTTGCTTGTACTGTCATGGAAAGAGTATTGCATTTTTGTTAAAGTTCCATTCACTTGTTGCTTGTACTGTCATGGAAAGAGTATTGCATTTATGTCAAAGTTCTATTCACTTGTTGCTTGTACTGTCATGGAAAGAGTATTGCATTTTTGTTAAAGTTCCATTCAGTTGTTGCTTGTACTGTCATGGAAAGAGTATTGCATTTTTGTTAAAGTTCCATTCAGTTGTTGCTTGTACTGTCATGGAAAGAGTATTGCATTTTTGTTAAAGTTCCATTCACTTGTTGCTTGTACTGTCATGGAAAGAGTATTGCATTTTTGTTAAAGTTCTATTCACTTGTTGCTTGTACTGTCATGGAAAGAGTATTGCATTTATGTCAAAGTTCTACTCACTTGTTGCTTGTACTGTCATGGAAAGAGTATTGCATTTATGTCAAAGTTCTACTCACTTGTTGCTTGTACTGTCATGGAAAGAGTATTGCATTTATGTCAAAGTTCTACTCACTTGTTGCTTGTACTGTCATGGAAAGAGTATTGAAGTTTTGTTATAGTTCTATTCACTTGTTGCTTGTACTGTCATGGAAAGAGTATTGCATTTTTGTTAAAGTTCCATTCAGTTGTTGCTTGTACTGTCATGGAAAGAGTATTGCATTTTTGTTAAAGTTCTACTCACTTGTTGCTTGTACTGTCATGGAAAGAGTATTGCATTTTTGTTAAAGTTCCATTCAGTTGTTGCTTGTACTGTCATGGAAAGAGTATTGCATTTTTGTTAAAGTTCCATTCACTTGTTGCTTGTACTGTCATGGAAAGAGTATTGCATTTATGTCAAAGTTCTACTCACTTGTTGCTTGTACTGTCATGGAAAGAGTATTGAAGTTTTGTTAAAGTTCTATTCACTTGTTGCTTGTACTGTCATGGAAAGAGTATTGCATTTTTGTTAAAGTTCTACTCACTTGTTGCTTGTACTGTCATGGAAAGAGTATTGCATTTTTGTTAAAGTTCCATTCACTTGTTGCTTGTACTGTCATGGAAAGAGTATTGCATTTTTGTTAAAGTTCTATTCACTTGTTGCTTGTACTGTCATGGAAAGAGTATTGAAGTTTTGTTAAAGTTCTATTCACTTGTTGCTTGTACTGTCATGGAAAGAGTATTGCATTTATGTCAAAGTTCTATTCACTTGTTGCTTGTACTGTCATGGAAAGAGTATTGCATTTATGTCAAAGTTCTATTCACTTGTTGCTTGTACTGTCATGGAAAGAGTATTGCATTTTTGTTAAAGTTCCATTCACTTGTTGCTTGTACTGTCATGGAAAGAGTATTGCATTTTTGTTAAAGTTCCATTCACTTGTTGCTTGTACTGTCATGGAAAGAGTATTGCATTTTTGTTAAAGTTCCATTCACTTGTTGCTTGTACTGTCAATGAAAGAGTATTGAAGTTTTGTTAAAGTTCCATTCACTTGTTGTTTGTACTGTCATGGAAAGAGTATTGCATTTTTGTTAAAGTTCTATTCACTTGTTGCTTGTACTGTCATGGAAAGAGTATTGAAGTTTTGTTAAAGTTCCATTCACTTGTTGCTTGTACTGTCATGGAAAGAGTATTGCATTTTTGTTAAAGTTCTATTCACTTGTTGCTTGTACTGTCATGGAAAGAGTATTGCATTTATGTCAAAGTTCTATTCACTTGTTGCTTGTACTGTCATGGAAAGAGTATTGTATTTGTGTTAAAGTTCCATTCACTTGTTGCTTGTACTGTCATGGAAAGAGTATTGCATTTTTGTTAAAGTTCTATTCACTTGTTGCTTGTACTGTCATGGAAAGAGTATTGAAGTTTTGTTAAAGTTCCATTCACTTGTTGCTTGTACTGTCATGGAAAGAGTATTGAAGTTTTGTTAAAGTTCCATTCACTTGTTGCTTGTACTGTCATGGAAAGAGTATTGCATTTTTGTTAAAGTTCTATTCACTTGTTGCTTGTACTGTCATGGAAAGAGTATTGAAGTTTTGTTAAAGTTCCATTCACTTGTTGCTTGTACTGTCATGGAAAGAGTATTGAAGTTTTGTTAAAGTTCCATTCACTTGTTGCTTGTACTGTCATGGAAAGAGTATTGCATTTTTGTTAAAGTTCTATTCACTTGTTGCTTGTACTGTCATGGAAAGAGTATTGCATTTTTGTTAAAGTTCCATTCACTTGTTGCTTGTACTGTCATGGAAAGAGTATTGCATTTTTGTTAAAGTTCCATTCACTTGTTGCTTGTACTGTCATGGAAAGAGTATTGCATTTTTGTTAAAGTTCTATTCACTTGTTGCTTGTACTGTCGTGGAAAGAGTATTGCATTTTTGTTAAAGTTCCATTCACTTGTTGCTTGTACTGTCATGGAAAGAGTATTGCATTTTTGTTAAAGTTTCATTCACTTGTTGCTTGTACTGTCATGGAAAGAGTATTGCATTTTTGTTAAAGTTCCATTCACTTGTTGCTTGTACTGTCATGGAAAGAGTATTGCATTTTTGTTAAAGTTCTATTCACTTGTTGCTTGTACTGTCATGGAAAGAGTATTGCATTTTTGTTAAAGTTCCATTCACTTGTTGCTTGTACTGTCATGGAAAGAGTATTGCATTTTTGTTAAAGTTCCATTCACTTGTTGCTTGTACTGTCATGGAAAGAGTATTGCATTTTTGTTAAAGTTCCATTCACTTGTTGCTTGTACTGTCATGGAAAGAGTATTGCATTTTTGTTAAAGTTCTATTCACTTGTTGCTTGTACTGTCATGGAAAGAGTATTGCATTTTTGTTAAAGTTCCATTCACTTGTTGCTTGTACTGTCATGGAAAGAGTATTGCATTTTTGTTAAAGTTCTATTCACTTGTTGCTTGTACTGTCATGGAAAGAGTATTGCATTTATGTTAAAGTTCTATTCACTTGTTGCTTGTACTGTTATGGAAAGAGTATTGCATTTTGGTTAAAGTTCCATTCAGTTGTTGCTTGTACTGTCATGGAAAGAGTATTGCATTTTTGTTAAAGTTTCATTCACTTGTTGTTTGTACTGTCATGGAAAGAGTATTGCATTTTTGTCAAAGTTCTATTCACTTGTTGCTTGTACTGTCATGAAAAGAGTATTGCATTTTTGTCAAAGTTCTATTCACTTGTTGCTTGTACTGTCATGGAAAGAGTATTGCATTTTTGTCAAAGTTCTATTCACTTGTTGCTTGTACTGTCATGGAAAGAGTATTGCATTTTTGTTAAAGTTCTATTCACTTGTTGCTTGTATTGTCATGTATTGCATTTCAAAGCCAACATATAGCGGGCCGCTTTTAAACATCTAACTGTCGATTGGGTTTCCTCTAACCCTCTTGTACGAAGAACGAAATGTGTAATGAAACTATATCTGCAAATGTGTATCTCGATTAACATGAAATGAATAGAAAAAATAACCTTTCATAAGAGCAATTTCTATAAGCTATAGAAAAATAAAGGTAATGGGTAGAAAAGGACATGTGAATGTAACACACGCATAATTTTTTCTGTATAAAATGACGAGCGCTATCGTATTTCGTCTTAACTTCATCAGTAAACATTAATCTTTGTTTTGACTCACATTAACTTAATTTGTTTGAGCCATGAGCAATTTATGCATTGCGTGTTTTCGTCAGTGTTTTATGAAACTCCACTCAGTGATTTAATTTCCTAGCGCATCTACATGTTTCCTTTTAAACGTTTTCAGGTATATTTTATTAGTATGACGAGTGTTTTCAAAACGCTTATATTTATTATTTCTTAAGTACTTGTATGCTAAAATAACCAAAACGTAGTACAGTATTGCTGAATCACTCACCCCTGGGACGCTTTAAGTTTATGCATCCTCCTAAGCAGAATATTAGATTAGATTGCGTTGGTCGTGGCCACTGAAACCCATGAACATAGGACATGTCCAGGATATGTACTGTTGAACTATATGCACACATAAGCATTATATATCATGAACAAAAAGTGTATTGAAATAAAAGTAAGTAAATCTGAATGCAAATATACTTGCGATATGTAGTTATAGAAAATATAAAAATGTATAAGTATTTTCCTGCAGTTACAGAATTTAAAAATGTACTTACATATAAAATAAACATAGCTCTACTGCCTCGTAAATAACAACACGGCTTTACATTACATTTTCACCACGAAGCTTTTATACCCTGTGTGTCTCATCATAACTGTTATTTATTTAAAATGCGTAGCATTGTTTATGAGTTTACTATATTTAAATTCTGCAATACATAAACATGTAAATATATACAATTAATGTAGTTTTTAGTAATTCTAGAGTAGACAACATAACAATGATTTGTCATTTAAAAATAGCGAAATATTTTTTACTGAGTTATACTATGTATTATAAGAATAATTTGTCATTGAGATAGTATTCTACAGAATAAAATTACTTGTTACAAAGATATTCCTTTAGTGAAAATGAAAGAATGAAAAATAACTTAAGTGTCCCTTGAAGGGCAAAGGCCTCCTATCAAATAGGGAAAGCTCATTATTACTAACGTGGTGAGTTACTCCACGTTAGGCGTTGCATATATTTATTTAGCTCGTCTGCTTGTGTGGTGCACTCTTCAATCACTGTTTAATAATAACACGATCCCCATGTGGCACTAGAGGGCCGCTTGGTCGACGCCTCGTTTATTGTCCTCTCTAGGCAGCTCCAGTAGTGGGACGGCCTTTCGAGCCTGGAACTCTTAGGCTTCCGCGCGTCTCTGTGTCTGTCTGCCCAGGCCTGCAGCCTCCTGTGGCTTCTTCACTTCATCCCTACCTCCTGGGATTGTTAGTCAAAATAGATCTATGTAGGTCCAGTGCGCGAGGTGTCCCCCTCCGTTGTATAACCTATATCTAAATCATTTGGCACAACAATTACTTCAAAAACTGCAATGTTTTTACCCTCTACTCTTTGAACTGTACAGTGAAAATTTGATGTTTCTGGTAAAGGATATTAAAAATAATTTGATAATAAATGGACATTTATTTTAGATTCAAAATACGATTTCAGAGGAACGTAGTCAAAAGACGTTTAAATGGAGATAAAGCAAGCCACTTTGTTTTCTATACCCTAAAACTAGTCTGTGCTTTTGATCTACAAATTCACAAAATCTTTAAGTCTTTCAACCCTCGCAGTAAGCACATAGAAATAATAGTATATTTTAGAAACAGTGCCTTCAACTTAAATAGGAAGGACATCAGCAGTCATCTGGATAGTGTTGTGTAGAATATGAGCAGAACACACAACCCCAAGTAAATTTTGCACTAAGTTTCCTTTCAGTTTTGTGACGCCCTTTCCAGATGCATCTCCAAAATTATTGCAGTTCGTATTATCTGCACAAACGCAATTGTTGTTAGTATTTTCCAAACATTCACTCGAAAACGTAACAATGATTTTTGAAATTTCTTCAGACGAAGATTTAAGATCCAACATTTTAAATTGAATCCCTCAATTAAGATTTAAGTGCCTAACAAGGAATGGAAATATTTTTACGTCCTTATGGTTCGATGCATCCGTCATTATTGAAATAAAATTAGTTTCATGTAAATCAGATTCTAGTTCACAAATGGCATATGGGGTTAAAATATTTAGTACAATAATTGCTTCGGCTTTACCATGGCCGCACGTAAATTTTGGTTCAAAAGTACACTGATAAATTTAGAAGTACAGTCCATGGATCTAAAAGAGTGGTTGTGCTGTACAGTTTTTTTTTGTTTTTTTTTTCACCACAACTTTCAATTTTAAAAATGGATCAATACGGTGCTAGAAGAGCACTTTTGTGCAGCATTCTTTTATGATTTTCGCTGTTTATATGTTGTGATTTATACCCGATCGGCAACCCCCAAGCTTATACTGAAAGTATGTGCACACTTATTGCATCGAACATCTAAGTCAGATATTTTTTTATGTATGGTTATTCTTTCTGTGAATCATTATTAAAAAACCGCACTTCCTTTTCGGCGGGGACATATTTTCAAGTGTTTTAGCACTCGCAGTTTACAAAAGTACCCATACTGTATTTTAGTATTTCACAAATTCAGAACACAATACTGTCTTCTACTAAAGTCACAACTGTAAGTAATTTCATTTCATTATGAATGAAGCATAATTATTATGCGATTACAGTTTTCAACATTGGTGATGGATTCATATAAAACATAGTGATTACGATTAATTGGCACATTGTTGCAGGTGTATACCGATAATATAAACTATTTTTTACATAAATGATACTAAGCACTGTTGCTCTTCTTCTTCACCTGTTTATCCCCCTCTTATGTAGGACTTCCACCCCCAGGACTTACAAGCCAACGCCTGGGGTTCAGACGTCTGACGAGGGGCAGAGGGACTCCTTGGACCCGAGAGAGAGAACAGCCAGGGTGGGTGATCAGCCCGACAACCGGGGATGAAAGCGAGGGAGTAGATGATAGATGGAAGTGAGCGAGATGAATGACAGGTAAAGTGAAGATAGAGCACCGGTGGAATGAAATGGCAAAGGAAACTGGAGAACCAGGAGAAAAATCTCCCAGGCGCCGCTTTGACCACCACAAATGCCACATGCGGGTCCCTGGGATCGAACCCAATCCACCTTGGAGAGAGAGACGAGCGGTCCAACCACTCGGCCACGGCGCCACCCAAGCACTATAGTTAACGGCATTTTATGCCGGTAAGTCATTGCCATAAAAAGGAATAATTTGGCGTCCCGGTTTATCTTTAAAAAAGACTGGACAGACTAAAAAGAAAGGGACTATTCCAGCTAATACGGGACGTCTGGTTACCTTATTTATATGCTTTTTACTTTCTCTACTACGTCTAGTAAGTAGGGGAAGTATATTCCACCCACAAATTTGATATCGAGATTTCACCGTAAATACATGTTTTGAATCCAAAAACGATCATTTTAGAAAAAGGTCCGTGTGTGTTTGTGAACAACATAACTAAAAAATCTGATGTGTTGCACTCACATGACTTTCTCTACTCTTGTATAAACTATTTTTACAAACGCCTATTCTCCATCTACTTCATGTTGATCGAGATGTTGATCTTATTGCTAGTTTTCTTGCAGGTGCAAGGGGAATATGGTAGGCTTTTAGCAATAGTCAAAAATTTTAAGAGCTGGTTGCTATGTAGAGCATTCCATTCTCTTTGCATGTCCAGGACATAAAAAAAGAATAACGAATTCCCATTTGAGAAAAAGTATAAGTATTGGAAGATTCAAACAAATAACCAGGAATATCTCGGAAATGGTTCACTCGACCAAAAAAAGTGTGTGTGTGTGACATAAATTGTGTGTTTTAACGAGATCTACATTTTTTGTGTGGTAAAATTTTGTCTATCTCTTACGGTATACCAGTTATGCAAAATTTATTCAGAATAAAGACGACTTTTGGAGACATTCCCAGAAAATTCAAGATATACATTTCATTTGCCATGGAAGTATCTTAAACATATGATATTTTAATCAAAGTCGTTAGAACTATTTTGAGAAAATCAAAATTTTCGAAACATGTTCCATGTAAAGGGTAGTCTGAGATGGAGGGGTTTTCTTAAAAATCTCTGGTCACATCTTTGAAAGATACTGAATCTAAATATCAAGTTTGGTATTTGTCTGAGTTTTCGTTTTTGAGTAATGCTGTTCACAGACACACACACGAACCTTTTTCATTAAATTTTTCACTTTCTCTACTACTTACCTAGTAAGTAGAGGAAATATTATATTGCACCCAAAAATTCGATACCGAGATTACAGTTTTTTTGTTGTTTTTATTTGTTTTTTATGGACACTCTTTAACTACTATGGTCCTTAGCGTCCCATTCTATATTGGGTGTGAAAGACGGATAATTTTGCTCAGAGGCCTCTTTATCAGGCTTGAGGTTCTTTTACGTGGCGTAAATATACGACACGGGACCACCGGCTTTAGTTCCCTTCCGAAGGAAACCATGAATGAAGCCATGCCAAGGATTTTTACGCCCGAAAAAATCCATCGCCCTCCGCCGGGTTTGAATCCGCGACCTTGGGAACTAGAGGCTAGCACGGTACCACGGAGGACGACAAATTCAGGTTTTTAGACTCCGTGTATACAGGGTGAATCACCTAAAACTTGCACCGCAAATATTTCGGAAATGGAAAGTGCTATTGATGTGCAGTTTTCACAGCATTGATTGGTAGTCAGGGGCTCGTACATTTAGCCTATAAACACATTTTAATAATACTGAGAAATGTATTTTTGAGCAAACATACAATTTTTAAATGAAACAATGCCTAGTTACTTCAACAGAATAAAGGTAGGGTAAATTAGAATGCCAGAGGCGTTTGTTGCAAGATTCTAGTGCAAGTGGTTTACGAGAAAGCTTATTTTGAAACTTTTACGCACCGACACTTGTGCAACCTGTGGTAGCACAAACTAAGGAGAAACAAAAGGGAATTACAATACTTCTGTGGATTCTTACAAATAAAGAGAACATAGCCCTTCAAAGCTTGTGTTCAAAATGACCACCGGCAGCTTCAATACACGCTTCCAGTCTGCTATGGAAAGACTGCTGCACACGTTCTAGCATTTCAGCGGAAATTTCAGAGCAGGCAGCAGTAATACGTCGTTTCATATCGTCTGGTGTAGTTAGTACATCCTTGTAGATAGTGTCTTTCAGCCTTCTCCACAGAAAAAAGTCTAAAGGGGTCAAATCCGGTGAATGGACCGGCCAAGGTACAGGTCTCTTCGTCTTTGGAAACAATCCGTTAAGACAAGCTGTAGTTCTTCGTGCACTATGGGCTGGACAGCAATCATGTTGTGCGGGAACTAATTTACGGATCTACTGCAACGGCAGCCAAAACATTAATTTCTGCCTCTTCTCCAGTCACTTGTTTGTTTCTGTTACGTTTTCTAGGTGTTACAGTACCACTTTCACGTAATTGGTTGAAGAGGTTGATAAATAATTGCCGAGATGTTGACATCTATTGGGATACGTTTCCATACACCGTAGAGGAACGAACTGCATTCTTCCTACACTCTCCATACACAACGAGCATGTCGGCTTTTTCTGCATTAGTAAACCCCATCTTCCACTCACGACTTACCGCTTGAACTGTCACAAACTAACTGACCAGAAAGTCGCAATGCAATCAATGAACAGAAAACACAATGCAAACAAACATAACAACATCCTACCTAGCAACTGAGCAGGTTGAATGAGACAAACAATTGTCGGGGTGGAAACTTTTCAAAATACGATTTCTCGTAAACCACTTGCACTAGAATCCTGCAACAAAGACCATTGACATTCTAATTTATCCTATCTTTATTCTGTTAATGTAACTAGGCATTGTTCTATTTAAAAAATTGTATGTTTGCTCAAAAAATACACTTTCTCAGCATTATTAAAATCTGTTTATAGGCTAAATGTACGAGCCCCTGACTACCAATCAATGCTGTGAAAACTGCACATAAATAGCACTTTCCATTTCCGAAATATTTGCGGTGCAAGTTTTAGTTAATTCATCCTGTATAAAAAGAAGGCATTTTTAGAAAAAAGGTCTGTATATGTCTGCAAACACCAAAACATCTAAATCCATTAAATACCAAACTTGGTATTCATGTGTGGCATCTACCAAGGATGCGACACGAAGATTAAATTTTTTGAACATTTTCATTTCCTCAAAAATGGCTCTAACGATTTTGATAAAACACTCTATGCTTAAGACATTTTCATGACAAATTAAATGTTTATCTTGAATTTTATGGGAATAGCCACTGAATTACTCTTTATTCTGAATGACTTTTGCATAACTGGTAAACCGTAAAGACATAAACAATATCCTACTACACAAAACATGTAGATGTTTTTAAAGCAACAATTAATTTTTTTATTTTATTTATTTATTTATTTTTGTGGAATTAACCATTTCCACGATATTCCTCAAATGGGAAGTCGTTCTTTTGTCTTCTTATGGTCATGCAAAGGGTAAGGAATGCTAAAACCGTCACATAGCTACACGCTCTTTAAAAATCTGACTATCACTTTACCTAGTATATCGTACAACGAAATGTGTAAATGCGAATTGAACATTTATCTGAATTAACAAAAAGTATGTACACCTTCAAGAAAATGTTCGTCTGCACTTTAAAACATTCTAGAGCTAAATTAATAGAAGGAAAAATTTTAATTTTTTTGGACGTAAAGCTCAATTGGTAATACGGTTTGTGTTTTTGGCGTTTTTTCAGATCGTTCATTTTATCAGATTTATAATTTTTTGAAAAATATGCCAAAATTGCAACTATTTTGTACGTGGTGTTTTCAAAATTATCTTACACGCGTTTTGCGGTAAAAATAGGATTTTATTTGACATAGAAATAAGATGTTAAGGTTAGAAATTTTCAACGTTTTTGATTTAATTTCTTATTTTCTGCCCCTTTTTACAACTTCACGAATTTATTCCTCCACCATTTTGTCGCACGGAAGTGTGGATGTACGCAAAAAATGTTTTGGCCAATGCATGAAAGATAATTTTGCATACACCACGAACAAAAAAGTTGTAATTTTGGCATATTTTTCAAAAATTTATAAAACTGATAAATTGAACTACCTGAAAAACCGCCAGAACATCTAAACATTTGATCTTTATGTTTAAAAAAATAGATTTTTCCCTCCATTAATTTGGCTTCTAGAATTTTTTAAAGTGCAGATGAATATTTTCTTGAGGGCGTGTGTATATAATAAGAGGTTTTTGTAAAAACTGTTTTTAGAAGAGTGAGTAGAAAATATGATGTGAGTGCAACATATCAGTTGTTTTTCCTCGTTATGCAAAGTGCATGGAATTTCAAAGTCATTACATAGATGGCTATGTAGCTCTTTAAAAATCTGACTCGCTTTACTTCTACCGTACAACGAAATATATACATGTAAATTGAAAGCTCATCTGGATTAACAGAAGTAGTTAGAATAATAAGCTTTTGTAAAAATAATTTGTAGAAGGGCGAGTAGAAAAAGTCATGGAATATAATACATCAGCCTTTTTTTTTTAGTGCTATTAACATTTTATTCGTTTCTCTGTCATACAAAGCGTGGAATTTCAAAGCCAGATATAGCGACCCGCTTTTCAAAGATTTGACTATCGCTTCAGCTCTTCTATTCCTCTTGTAAGTGCAACGAAATGTACAATGAAACATTTTTGCAAGCGTTTTTCTCGATTAACATGAAGTATATGGAAAAAATAAACTTTTGCAGGAATAGTTTGTAAAGAATATAATTTAAATAATACTGCGTAGAGAGAATCATTGATTGTAACATATTTTTTTTATTTTTTGAAGATTTTCGCCCAATTGAGCATTGCTTTAAGTAGATGCGCTGTAAATAACTAAATAAGTTAGTATATAACTGTCTTCTGTAAAGTTTAAGTGGTATTGCTTGGCATTTGGGAAGAGAAGATTGTAGGCTGTAGGCGCCGAGTGTCAACGGTCCGCTCTAGCATGTAAACAAACAAACAAAGAGGGCTGGATGAAGTGGGTAAATACTCGAGACGGCAAAGAGGAGGGTACTCGACACACCTTTAAGCACGTTACAGAAATTAAAACAAGTCCAGTCCAAGACTTGCCATGCGACTCTGGCTTCTTTTAAAACCCCTTCTATGTATATTAAAAATGTCGTCACTTTTAAGGTAAGATATCTATGGGGGGAAAAAGAGGGGAGGAATTTTAATACATGCCAGAGAAAACAATATCCATATCAACACAGCTCTATGGAACAGCTATAGAACTATGAACATTTTGAATATCTGAAAATAAAATATTTTTAAAATCTGATGTGTTACATTCACATGACTTTCTCTACCCTCTACGTTTTTTAGTGTGTATACAAATTATTCTTATGAAAGCTTATTTTTAAAACGTTACAGAAATAGCTACATTACACATTTCGTTATAGATACAAAGGGAACAGCGATAGGTATTGGTATATATTATACAATGGAGGGGGCATCTCGCGCACTGCGACCTACATGATCTATTGTGGCTATCCCCAGCCAGAAGGAAGGGTTGGAGTGAAGGAACCACAGAAGGCTACAGGCCGCAGGCTCAAAGAACCTCTCACTGCTGGAGCTGCCTAGAGAGGACGATGAACGCCCCGTTATCTAAGCAGCCCTCTAGTGTCAATGGGAAGTACTTTCCTTTGAGCAAGCAACCGCGCCATCGGTCCGGCATTGTCATACTCCACGAAACCTAGAAGTACACCTGAAAGATGAGAAGGAAGCGGAAGGAAAGGAAAATGGTGGAAAGAAAATCGTGGTAGATGAGAAATTATCCCAGTATTCGCCTACCGACCACAAAAAGGTCTGAGTGGGCGGTAAACGAAATCGAGCCCGGAAGCTCCCGAATGTGCGCCTCACACGTCACTGCGGAAACATGTCGCTCAGTAAGGGAATAGCGATAGTCAAATGTTTAAGAGCTGGACACTATATGCTGGCCTTACAATTCCATACTGTTTCCATGCAGTCGCGAGAAACAACTGAATATCGATAGGAGTTTAATAGAATGACAAAGTGTTGAACAATTCGAAACAATAATAACGGAATTCTCGGAAACGGCTTATGCCACAAAAAAGTTATTTTAAATAAACTGCATGTTTTAAAGAGATCTACGTTTTTTGTATAGTACGTTTTCGTCTATCGCTTATTGTTTGTCAGTTATACTAGAGTATAGAAAATTCCTTCCAAATGAAGAGGACTTCACAAGCTATTGCCATAAAATTCAAGATACATATTTTATTTGTCAAGTAAATATCTGTAATATTTGTATTTTAATCAGAATCGTTAGAGCCATATTTGAGAAAAACAAAACAAATTTGAAAAAAAATTCTATCTGAAGGGTAGTTTATGGTTGGGGTATTTTCTTCAAAATCTTTGTCGCATCCTTGGAAGATGCTGAACTTAAATACGCGCGCGCGTGTTTTCTAAAAATGCGTTTTTGGATTCAGAGAGCCTCAAAACATGTGTTTTCGGTCAAATCTCGATATGGAATTTTTGGGAGGAATGCAATACCTTCTCTACCTACTATGTACATGGAAGGGGAAGTAAAAACATGAAAAACCATGGATGTGGGAAGTGAGACATGGGGAGAGGCATTTAAATGTGGTGTGTGTTTTAAGGTCATTAGGTGCCAAGTAATTTGAATTTTTCAAAGTAGATATAGTTTATGAGCAAAATGTTATTAGTTGCTTAAAAATTTGACAGATATATCAGCTTTGATTACACTGCTCTTATGGTAGCCTTTATTTGTTTCCGTGCCTGGAACAGTATTTGGTTTATTACCTGGCTGACAGATGGTACTAATTGCGAAGCCACCTTCCTATACCATATATTTCCATTTTATTGCCTTTCAACGGTAATGGTGTTTTGGGGTTTCTTTTGAGAAAGAACCAGTTTGATATTTGCCATCAGAAGTTGAGGAAAACCGGAAAAGGGAGTTAAGGATCGAAGCTGCTCGCAGAGTGATTAAGACCTGCGTTTAGAACTCGGTACCTTGGCAACTGTTATTTGATGTGGCAATCGTACGCGAAAGGGATAGACATAATAATCTGTCAGCCGATCTATCGAGCGATCCAATCGTTCAATCAGTACATAGCTGTCTGTCAAACGGCAAGTCTAATACTACAAACGCAACCATTTCCCCCCTTTTTCGATTTTCTTTCCGCATAATGGATCAATTATTGAAATATCGTCCATTATCACACGTCTTTTCCTGTCTCGAACCTTTTTACTACTCACCATCCCTTCCTTCAAATGCATCTCTTAGGAAGCGGCTTATGTTTCTTCCTTCGCCCTCTCTTTCTAAAACAGCTTCGTTATTTGAAATTAATTGTTCTTCCACACAAGCCGTGTGTTGGACAGGGTTGGAAAGGTGGAATCAGGCGACTGAAAAATTCAATGCCATAGCCGGGATTTGAACCACGAATCTCCCGGTCTCCGTCCGGTTGCTCTAACCACTGAGCTATCATGGCAACGTGCCGGCAGTTAATTTCATTAATTGACCTAATAGTGGTTGTAACTAGAAGCCCGGGACTTAAAGGACTTACAACATTGTAAGTCGCCATTGGGGTATGTCATCTCAATACAATTTGAAATCTCCTTGTGGTTTACTGGGAGAAACGCAAATCAGCTGGAGAATTTAGTGTCGTGGCATTGAATTTTTCAGTCGCCTGATTCCACCTTTCCAGCTTCGTTATTTATTTGATTTGCACATTTCAAATAGTCTTCATTCCTGAAATGAGGCGGCTCGGTCTTAGAGACATGTGGATGCAACAGGATGGTGCACTAGTCATTCAAGATTAGTGCCAATGAGAACCCTTCGACAATAAGTCCCTGGACGTTCATTTCCAGATTCTGCGACAACTGGCAATCGAGGTCTCCGGATCTAACACCACCAGACGATTGCCTGTGGGGTTGCCTAAAGGAAAAGATGTACACGAGAAGACCCCATACGATTGATGAGCTGAAAGAAAACATCCGAGATGAGATAGAGACCATTCCAGCCAAAATGCTACACCACGTTTTGAACAAAATGACTATTAGAGCCCAAGAATATTCTCGTCAAGGTGACAACTCTAAGGGATGTGATATTCATAAAATGAACATAGTGATAAACTCCCATATTTTGGTAAAGTTTACACTTAGTATTTAATAAATATGTTTTTTTTCCTGCCCAAAGATCTGTGTCCCATCAATATGGCCCATCCACATTTATGGTACAATTCAAGTATCTAAAGCTGTTCTTTTGCTTCACTACCTCATCTAGATTCGCAATTTCCATTGCTTCCAAGAACTACAGTCATTATCCTTTTACTTTCTCTACTGCCTTTCTCTAGCAGGCAAAGAGGAAGTATTTAATTTCAACCCAAAATTTTGATATCGAGATTTCCCGGAATTACACGTCTGTGTGCGTTTGTTTGTGAATAGCATAATTCAAACAAAAGAACATAGGATAAGTTCCAAACTTCATATATAATTGCAGACTCTTTTAAGGATTCAACACGAATGTTATCGCGGGGTAATCCTGTCCCCCAAAACTGACAAATCTTTACATGAAAAAAATTGTTGTTATATTTTATTTTCTCAAAAACGGCTTACGGATTTAGATGAAACTGTCATATATTTGAATAATCGGCATGGCAAATAAAATGTCTATCTTGAATAACCTGTTAAGTCCTCTTTATTCACGACTGTCGCTTTAGCTTACTGTATATTTCTAATACCTTCAAAGAAATATGTAATGAAGAAAGTTTATCTCGATTAACAAGAAGTAGAAAGAATAATATGTTTTTGCAGGAATATTTTTAGAAGAGTGAGTAGAGAAAGTAATGTGAGTGCAACATAAATTTTCTCCTTTATCTGTACTCTATACAATTGTGGAACAAACATTTGATTACACATTCTCTACTACGACCTGACCTAAGTCCATTTTATCACAGAATATTGAGTTTAATTCTAAATATATTACGATTTGTTTATTTAAACTTAAATTTTTGCTATAACTGAAATGATTGATACTGGCCTAAAATTAATAGGAAAAACCTAACAAATTTCAGACCACTGGGAAACACACAGCTTTCAATAGGTAAGTCCAATAAATAAATATGTTAGAATTTCAGAACAATATCTAGATACTAATATCGAATAAAAAAGAAAGGGCCAATGAAACATTCATGGATTCCATTGGTGATTTAAGAACGCTCTTTGATTATGCCAATGGATGCATCGCTGATGTAAGAAGTTGGAAATTCCGCTTAAACTAATGGGCTGCAGACGACTTTGTTATCGCTTCCCTGAAGATTGCAGTGGTTTTAGACGTGGACATAGTTCGGGTCACTTTAGCGTAGGCGTAGTGCTGCAAAATGTTGTCAACTTCCCATGTGCATTACGGTAGATATTCGAGTGTTTACTTACCCACAAGACCGGAAGACGCTTGTATGTTCGCAAAAGGTCGAGCCATGTCTATCTTCCCATCATGCCATGCCCTTATTGTCTTTGGCGCTTCGCTGTTCAAAACGAGTAAGTAATTTGCTTCAAATGTCAGCATTTCCCTGTCTCGCTGTTCCAGTATGTCTCTTGAAATGTAAAGAACAGTACTTTATTTCATTAATTTTTTATTTCTCTCTTTCTTACGTACATGGTTTCGTTTTCACTGTCTCTTTCATTTACCTGCAGTAAGTAGAAGAAATATTGTATTCTACACAAAAATTCGATATCGAGATTTCACCGTAAATTGAGATCCCCTGCATAAAAAAAACTATTTAGATAAACGACGTTTATTTGTGTATGTGCGTGCATACGCGAGTAGTAATAGTCCCGGATGAGCCAATTGTTTTAACGATAATCCTGCCGCTAGGGGCGCTAGTGTCGCTAGTGTCGCTGCGTGCGACGGCGGCGGCGGTAAGTTTGAAAAGCGCCCTGAGCGTTAGGATTATCGTTAAATCGGTTGGCTCATCCGGGACGAGTTGAAAGAATTGAGGAAGTGACGTGGAGTGTTTTGATTGGTTCGTTAATTTGGGGTGGAAGATGGAGGAAGGGAGATGGAGGAGTATGGAGGTCGCGTGATGGAGAGGAGCTGGGTGGCGAGGTGTTGTCTGTGCGGAGGTCGGTACTGAAATGGGGGAAAAGATGGGGAGCGAGGGATAAAAAGTGTAAAGGAAAGTGACGTGTGAAGTTGTGATTGGTGGGAATAAGAAGTGATGTTATTGGTGGAAAGGAGCAAATGAAGGTTGTTGATTGGTAAGAATAAGAGAGATTATGATTGGTGGAAAGAAAAAGGAGTGGGGTATGTTGGAGGTGATGGGAAAGGTAAGTTTTGCTAGCAACAGGATTTGCAAAAGCCTGTCGTGAACTGATCAGCAATTTTTTGAACGTTGGATGGTAGTTTTCTTGAGTGGATAGAGAGATGTGGCGATATGAGATGCGGTGGCGAAAATGGGAACTAAACAAGGTAGTTGAGACAAGAGGTTTAAGGACGAGGAAATTTGGAGGTTAGTGGTGAACATGGCGGTCGCAAGAGGTGGGGGGTAAGGAGACGCGGTGGTGAGAATGGGAACTAAAAGAAGATGGCGGTAGCAAGAGGTTAGAAGAGTAGATTTTGAGGTTAAAATAGCGGGAACTAAAAATGGCGGAGGGTCTGCGACAAGGAGATGCGGTGAGAACTAAACAAGATGGCGGACGCAAGAGGAGGGTAAGGAGATTTGAGGTTACAGTACCAAAACACGAAAGGATATATTCCTACGTCAAGCATGTCCGAAAAATAATTATGCGTGTGGTACTTACCTGTTACCGGTGTGGATGCGTCACCAAAAGCGCGGCACGCGAGGCGGAAAAATAAAAGCAAACTGTTTTTGAAAATGCTTAACCAGCTTTAAGATCAACCAACATCACTACGCACTGATATACCTAGGTTTTTAAACGGTACAGACACCCTTTGCAGAGGCGTAATTTAACTATACCAAAACCTGGTACTGGACCATCGTGATGGTCGCTAGCGTACGTAGGAGCAGGGTTCTCATAGCCGGTCGAAAGCGGTCAAAAACGTGTACGACGTAGGTGTTGACAGTAGCTGCTGTCGAGTCAACCGTCGAGGTGTGAATAAACAAGATCTGTTCTCGCCGGCAATTTGGTTCGGAGATGTGAGCAGCGGCGAGGTGTTGCCTGTGCGGAGGTCGGGACTGAAAGAGGGAAAAGATGGGGAGCGAGGGATAAAAAGTGTAACAGAAAGTGACGTGTGAAGTTGTGATTGGTGGGAATAAGAAGTGATTTTATTGGTGGAAAGGAGCAAATGAAAGTTGTTGATTGGTAAGAATAAGAGAGGTTATGATTGGTGGAAAGAAAAAGGAGTGGGGTATGTTGGAGGTGATGGGAAAGGTAAGTTTTGCTAGCAACAAGATTTGCAAAAGCCTGTCCTGAACTGATCAGCAATTTTTTGAACGTTGGATGGTAGTTTTCTTGAGTGGATAGAGAGATGGGGCGATATGAGATGCGGTGGCGAAAATGGGAACTAAACAAGGTGGTTGAGACAAGAGGTTTAAGGACGAGGAAATTTGGAGGTTAGTGGTGAACATGGCGGTCGCAAGAGGTGGGGGTAAGGAGACGCGGTGGTGAGAATGGGAACTAAAAGAAGATGGCGGTAGCAAGAGGTTAGAAGAGTAGATTTTGAGGTTAAAATAGCGGGAACTAAAAATGGCGGAGGGTCTGCGACAAGGAGATGCGGTGAGAACTAAACAAGATGGCGGACGCAAGAGGAGGGTAAGGAGATTTGAGGTTACAGTACCAAAACACGAAAGGATATATTCCTACGCCAAGCAGGTCCGAAAAATAATTATGCGTGTGGTACTTACCTGTTACCGGTGTGGATGCGTCACCAAAAGCGCGGCACGCGACGCGAAAAAATAAAAGCAAACTGTTTTTGAAAATGCTTAACCAGCTTTAAGATCAACCAACATCACTACGCACTGATATACCTAGGTTTTTAAAGCGGTACAGACACCCTTTGCAGAGGCGTAATTTAACTATACCAAAAACCTGGTACTGGACCATCGTGATGGTCGCTAGCGTACGTAGGAGCAGGGTTCTCATAGCCGGTCGAAAGCGGTCAAAAACGTGTACTACGTAGGTGTTCGCAGTAGCTGCTGTCGAGTCAACCGTCGAGGTGTGAATAAACGAGATCTGTTCTCGCCGGCAATCTGGTTCGGAGATGTGAGCAGCGGCGAGGTGTTGTCTGTGCGGAGGTCGGGACTGAAAGAGGGAAAAGATGGCGAACGAGGGATAAAAAGTATAACAGAAAGTGACGTGTGAAGTTGTGATTGGTGGGAATAAGAAGTGATGTTATTGGTGGAAAGGAACAACTGAAAGTTGTTGATTGGTAAGAATAAGAGAGATTGTGATTGGTGGAAACAAAAAGGTGTGGGAGTGGGGTATGTTGGAGGTGATGGGGAAGGTAAGTTTTGCTACCAACAAGATTTGCAAAAGCCTCTCCAGAACTCATCAGCAATTTCAGCAGACGATGTGCGTGGCGATAGGCCCGCTGCGATGAAAGAGCTGCAAACTGCGCGATAACTTGAAAAATATTGCCCGCCGTGACGCATTGCGCGCGCGCGTTTACCGTAAACCGTTACAGTTGCCATACTTATATTATCCGTCTTTCTTTTTTCTTTTTCTTTTTTTTACGTTTGTTTTTTTAAAAAAAATAATTAGTTTTTCGGGGGGTTTTCTCTGGTTGGTAGACGAATGCAAGCTCTTTCTGCTTTTTCACAGGTTTTCCCTGGTTGGTAGGCGTTTGCTGTAGTGGTTGACGAAGCCCTTTCTAATTTTCGAGGTTTTTTCAGGTTTTTCGAGGTTGTCCCTGCCCGGTAGGCAAATGATGAAGTTTTTGCTTGTCAGCGCACGAATACTAGGCACATACTCGCACACACACACACACGTTGCAGTTGTCATACTTATATTATTCGTCTTTTCCTTTTTTTCTTTTTGTTTTTTCGTTTTTTTAAAAAATAACTAGTTTTTGGAGGTTTTCTGCGGTTGGTAAACGAATGCAAGCTCTTTCTGCTTTTTCATAGGTTTTCCCTGGTTGGTAGGCGTTTTCTGTACTGGTTGACGAAGGCGTTTCTAATTTTCGAGGTTTTCTCAGGTTTTTTAGCGGTTGGCCCTGCCCGGTAGGCAAATGATGAAGTTTTACCTTGTCGGCGCACGGATACTAGGCACGTACTCGCGCGCACACACACACACACACACACACACAAACGTTGCAGTTGCCATACTTATATTATTCGACTTTTCCTTTTTTTTTAAAATAACTAGTTTTTTTGGGAGTTTTCTGCGGTTGGTAAACGAATGCAAACTCTTTCTGCTTTTTCATAGGTTTTCCTTGGTTGGTAGGCGTTTTCTGTAGTGGTTGACGAAGCCGTTTCTAATTTTCGAGGTTTTCTCAGGTTTTTTAGCGGGTGTCCCTGTCCGGTAGGCAGATGATAAAGTTTTTCTATAATGTCGTCGTTTCGGCTTGTGGCGCACGGATACTAGGCACGTACTCGCGCACACACACACATAGACAGACAGACACACAGACAGGCACACACACACGGACATGTTTCCAAAAATGCCTTTTTTTTGGGATTCAGGAGGTCTCAAAACGTGTATTTCCGGTAAAATCTCGGTATCGAATTTTTGGGTGGAATGCAATACTTCCCCTACTTACTATACGTAGTAGAGAAAAGTAAAAAAAAGTGTAAGTATTGTAAAATTTAAGGAAATAACAAGCAATATCTCGAAAACGGTTCACTCAACAAAAGAAATGTATATGGCATAAGTTGTGTATTTTAACGCGATCTACATTTTTTGTGAAGTAAAATTTTGTCTATCTCTTATGGTTTCCCAGTTATGCAAAAGGCGTTCACAATGAAGAATACTTTTGGAGACATTCCCAGAAAATTTGAGATATACATTTTATTTCTCACGACATTAACTTAAACATATGATATTTTAATCAAAATCGTTATAGCCATTTTTGAGAAAATTAAAAAAAAGTGTACTATCTTGTTTTCATGGGTTTACCAGATCGGTAAGCGTTAGAATACTCTTAGAGCTTTTTTTTCAGGTTTTCGCGGTTGTCCCTGTCCGGTAGGCAAATGATAAAGTTTTTCTATAATGTCGTCGTTTCGGCTTGTGGCGCACGCATACTAGGCACGTACTCGCGCACACACACACACACACACACACAGACAGACAGACACACAGACAGGCACACACACACGGACATGTTTCCAAAAATGCTTTTTTTTGGGGGGGGATTCAATAAGTATTGGAAAATTTAAGGAAATAACAAGCAATATCTCGAAAAACGGTTCACTCAACAAAAGAAATGTATATGGCATAAGTTGTGTATTTTAACGCGATCTACATTTTTTGTGTAGCAAAATTTTGTCTATCTCTTACGGTTTATCAGTTATGAAAAAGTCGTTCACAATGAAGAATACTTTTGGAGACATTCCCAGAAAATTCGAGATATACATTTCATTTCTCACGACATTAGCTTAAACATATGATATTTTTCATCAAAATCGTTAGAGCCATTTTTTAATACAAAGAGAACGGGATTTCACAAGTGAAACAGTACTGTGATAACGATACCAACAAACTAATTATTATTCACCCACTGAAACACATAAAAAAAATCTTATGTGTAACACTCACATGACTTTCTCAACTCTTGTACAAAGTATTTTTACAAACGCTTATTCCCCATCTAGTTCATGTTAATCGAGATAAACATTTGCAAACTCTATTTTATTGCTAATTTTCTTGTATAAAAAAAATCTGATGTGTAACACTCACATGACTTTCTCTACTTTTGTACAAAGTATTTTTACAAACGCTTATGCTGCATCTAGTTCATGTTAATCGAGATAAACATTTGCAAACTCTATTTTATTGCTAATTTTCTTGTAGATGTAGGGGAAAATATATTTACAAGGGGAATATAGAAAAACAGTAGCCTTTAAGCACATACATATCTCTTAATAGCTGGTTGCTATGTGCAGCACCATTCTTTTTGCCACAGATTAATACTCTTTGCATATCAAAGACAAAAAAAAATGAATAACGAATTCCCATTTGAGAAAATAAGTATTGGAAAATTTAATGAAATAACAAGCAATATCTCGAAAACGTTTCACTCAACAACAAAAATGTATATGACATAAGTTGTGTATTTTAACGCGATCTACATTTTTTGTGTAGTAAAATTTTGTCTATCTCTTACGGTTTATCAGTTATGAAAAAGTCGTTCACAATGAAGAATACTTTTGGAGACATTCCCAGAAAATTCGAGATATACATTTCATTTCTCACGACATTATCTTAAAAACATATGATATTTTTCATCAAAATCGTTAGAGCCATTTTTTTTAATACAAAGAGAACGGGATTTCACAAGTGAAACAGTACTGTGATAACGATACCAACAAAACTAATTATTATTCACCCACTGAAACACATAAAAAAAATCTGATGTGTAACACTCACATGACTTTCTCAACTCTTGTACAAAGTATTTTTACAAACGCTTATTCCCCATCTAGTTCATGTTAATCGAGATAAACATTTGCAAACTCTATTTTATTGCTAATTTTCTTGTAGATGTGGGGAAAATATATTTACAAGGGGAATATAGAAAAACAGTAGCCTTTAAGCACATACATATCTCTTAATAGCTGGTTGCTATGTGCAGTACCATTCTTTTTGCCACAGATTAATACTCTTTGCATATCAAAGACAAAAAAAATGAATAACGAATTCCCATTTGAGAAAATAAGTATTGGAAAATTTAAGTAAATAACAAGCAATATCTCGAAAACGGTTCACTCAACAATAAAAATGTATATGACATAAGTTGTGTATTTTAACGCGATCTACATACTTTCGTACTCACCTATAACAGATAGAGGGTAGAGGTCGTACGAACGTAGCACTTTGAGAATTTATATTCAACAGTTGGTGTTACTCCTTAGAAAGGAAGTATCTGCTGATTTTTATTTAATTCTTTACATTTTACATAACACGTATGCACTGGCACAACACAAAAACACTACACACGATACTCATAGTTTTAATATTTGCACTAATAACATCAGGAATAACTGAACTCTGCAAACAGTCATTTCCCATGTGCAGCCTTACGTACAAAGAACGTGTGTGTGCTGATCTATGTGTAAAAAGAGCCTGAGAGCGGATGTACGTCAGCGGTAAAATCTTTTAAATGCATTTTTATTGGCGATGGTAGAAATCGTGCAGTGGTGGATCGTGAAAATTCATATAAATGGATGTATCACCTCATAATAAGCCTCTATATACCAAGAATATTGAGTTTTTAAAAAGTCAGCAACTGTACCTGTGTTTCTATACGTGAACGTCAGATGGCAGCTTCGATACGTGTCCACGGAGACCTTAGTGCTAGGCAACTGTACCTCTGTTTCTATACGTGAACGGCAGATTGCAGCTTCGATACGTGTCCACGGAGACCTTAGCGCTAGGCAACTGCACCTCTGTTTCTATACGTGAACGGCAGATTGCAGCTTCGATACGTGTCCACGGAGACCTTAGTGTTAGGCAACTGTACCTCTGTTTCTATACGTGAACGGCAGATTGCAGCTTCGATACGTGTCCACGGAGACCTTAGTGTAGGCAACTGTACCTCTGTTTCTATACGTGAACGGCAGATTGCAGCTTCGATACGTGTCCACGGAGACCTTAGTGCTAGGCAACTGCACCTCTGTTTCTATACGTGAACGGCAGATTGCAGCTTCGATACGTATCCACGGAGACCTTAGTGCTAGGCAACTGCACCTCTGTTTCTATACGTGAACGGCAGATTGCAGCTTCAATACGTGTCCACGGAGACCTTAGTGCTAGGCAACTGTACCTCTGTTTGTATACGTGAAGGGGAGATTGCAGCTTCGATACGTGTCCACGGAGACCTTAGTGCTAGGCAACTATACCTCTGTTTCTATACGTGAACGTCAGATTGCAGCTTCGATACGTGTCCACGGAGACCTTAGTGCTAGGCAACTGCACCTCTGTTTCTATACGTGAACGGCAGATTGCAGCTTCGATACCTATCCACGGGGACCTTAGTGCTAGGGAACTGCACCTCTGTTTCTATACGTGAACGGCAGATTGCAGCTTCAATACGTGTCCACGGAGACCTTAGTGCTAGGCAACTGTACCTCTGTTTGTATACGTGAACGGCAGATTGCAGCTTCGATACGTGTCCACGGAGACCTTAGTGCTAGGCAACTGTACCTGTGTTTCTATACGTGTCCACGGAGACCTTAGTGCTAGACAACTGTACCTCTGTTTCTATACGTGAACGGCAGATTGCAGCTTCAATACGTGTGCACGTAGACTTTAATGCTAGGCAACTGTACCTCTGTTTCTATACGTGAACGGCAGATTGCAGCTTCGATACGTGTGCACGGAGACCTTAGTGCTAGGCAACTATACCTCTGTTTCTATACGTGAACGGCAGATTGCAGGTTCGATACGTGTCCACGGAGATCTTAGTGCTAGGCAACTATACCTGTTTCTATACGTGAACGGCAGATTGCAGCTTCGATACGTGTCCACGGAGACCTTAGTGCTAGGCAACTGTACCTGTGTTTCTATACGTGAACGTCAGATGGCAGCTTCGATACGTGTCCACTGAGACCTTAGTGTTAGGCAACTGTACCTCTGTTTCTATACGTGAACGGCAGATTGTAGCTTCGATACGTGTCCACGGAGACCTTTCGCTTCAGGTGACAAAATAACACTAGGCACTTGTGTGCCGTGGTGTAAGCCGCAATGACGGCATTGGTAGTGTGGATCTCCTTGGGGCTCTCCTCGGAGTTACCTCAACACCACGTACATGACCTGGTTCGTCACGGGTACGCAGGTCTGCACTACCACTTCCTCGGCGTTGAGCAGGCCCAGGAGGCGATCGTACCGGTACACCAGCTAGCACGTGGACATGTTATCGCGCTGTGGTGTTGCGTGTGCGAGGTATGGAAACTCAAGGACGCAAAACATGCACGACCGAGGGTTAAAAAGCAGAACAAGTAGTGACGTGGAGCGTTGTGATTGGTGTAAATAAGACGATCTCTGATAGGTGGACAAATTGAAATAACGTGATGTGATAGGCGAAAATAAAATCAAAGGTGATTGGATGAAAAATGACGAGAAGGAATTAGCGGTGAATTTGTGAACTAAGATGGCGAAGATTTTTTTTTTAAAAAAAAAGGATAATATAAGTACGGCAACTGTAACGGTTTACGGCAAACGCGCGCCGCGCAATGCGTCACGCCGGGCATCTTGCTCAATATGATTTTTGTTTTATTGCCCAGGCGTGCCGCATTGCGCGGCGCGCGTTTGCCGTAAACCGTTACAGTTGCCGTACTTATATTATCCTTTTTTTTTTAAAAAAAAAAATCTTCGCCATCTTAGTTCACAAATTCGCCGCTAATTCCTTCTCGTCATTTTTCATCCAATCACCTTTGATTTTATTTTCGCCTATCACATCACGTTATTTCAATTTGTCCACCTATCAGAGATCGTCTTATTTACACCAATCACAACGCTCCACGTCACTACTTGTTCTGCTTTTTAACCCTCGGTCGTGCATGTTTTGCGTCCTTGAGTTTCCATACCTCGCACACGCAACACCACAGCGCGATAACATGTCCACGTGCTAGCTGGTGTACCGGTACGATCGCCTCCTGGGCCTGCTCAACGCCGAGGAAGTGGTAGTGCAGACCTGCGTACCCGTGACGAACCAGGTCATGTACGTGGTGTTGAGGTAACTCCGAGGAGAGCCCCAAGGAGATCCACACTACCAATGCCGTCATTGCGGCTTACACCACGGCACACAAGTGCCTAGTGTTATTTTGTCACCTGAAGCGAAAGGTCTCCGTGGACACGTATCGAAGCTGCAATCTGCCGTTCACGTATAGAAACAGAGGTACAGTTGCCTAACACTAAGGTCTCCGTGGACACGTATCGAAGCTGCCATCTGACGTTCACGTATAGAAACACAGGTACAGTTGCCTAGCACTAAGGTCTCCGTGGACACGTATCGAAGCTGCAATCTGCCGTTCACGTATAGAAACAGGTATAGTTGCCTAGCACTAAGATCTCCGTGGACACGTATCGAACCTGCAATCTGCCGTTCACGTATAGAAACAGAGGTATAGTTGCCTAGCACTAAGGTCTCCGTGCACACGTATCGAAGCTGCAATCTGCCGTTCACGTATAGAAACAGAGGTACAGTTGCCTAGCACTAAGGTCTCCGTGCACACGTATTGAAGCTGCAATCTGCCGTTCACGTATAGAAACAGAGGTACAGTTGTCTAGCACTAAGGTCTCCGTGGACACGTATAGAAACACAGGTACAGTTGCCTAGCACTAAGGTCTCCGTGGACACGTATCGAAGCTGCAATCTGCCGTTCACGTATACAAACAGAGGTACAGTTGCCTAGCACTAAGGTCTCCGTGGACACGTATTGAAGCTGCAATCTGCCGTTCACGTATAGAAACAGAGGTGCAGTTCCCTAGCACTAAGGTCCCCGTGGATAGGTATCGAAGCTGCAATCTGCCGTTCACGTATAGAAACAGAGGTGCAGTTGCCTAGCACTAAGGTCTCCGTGGACACATATCGAAGCTGCAATCTGACGTTCACGTATAGAAACAGAGGTATAGTTGCCTAGCACTAAGGTCTCCGTGGACACGTATCGAAGCTGCAATCTCCCGTTCACGTATACAAACAGAGGTACAGTTGCCTAGCACTAAGGTCTCCGTGGACACGTATTGAAGCTGCAATCTGCCGTTCACGTATAGAAACAGAGGTGCAGTTGCCTAGCACTAAGGTCTCCGTGGATACGTATCGAAGCTGCAATCTGCCGTTCACGTATAGAAACAGAGGTGCAGTTGCCTAGCACTAAGGTCTCCGTGGACACGTATCGAAGCTGCAATCTGCCGTTCACGTATAGAAACAGAGGTACAGTTGCCTACACTAAGGTCTCCGTGGACACGTATCGAAGCTGCAATCTGCCGTTCACGTATAGAAACAGAGGTACAGTTGCCTAACACTAAGGTCTCCGTGGACACGTATCGAAGCTGCAATCTGCCGTTCACGTATAGAAACAGAGGTGCAGTTGCCTAGCGCTAAGGTCTCCGTGGACACGTATCGAAGCTGCAATCTGCCGTTCACGTATAGAAACAGAGGTGCAGTTGCCTAGCTCTAAGGTCTCCGTGGACACGTATCGAAGCTGCAATCTGCCGTTCACGTATAGAAACAGAGGTACAGTTGCCTAGCACTAAGGTCTCCGTGGACACGTATCGAAGCTGCCATGTGACGTTCACGTATAGAAACACAGGTACAGTTGCTGACTTTTTAAAAACTCAATATTCTTGGTATATAGAGGCTTATTATGAGGTGATACATCCATTTATATGAATTTTCACGATCCACCACTGCACGATTTCTACCATCGCCAATAAAAATGCATTTAAAAGATTTTACCGCTGACGTACATCCGCTCTCAGGCTCTTTTTACACATAGATCAGCACACACACGTTCTTTGTACGTAAGGCTGCACATGGGAAATGACTGTTTGCAGAGTTCAGTTATTCCTGATGTTATTAGTGCAAATATTAAAACTATGAGTATCGTGTGTAGTGTTTTTGTGTTGTGCCAGTGCATACGTGTTATGTAAAATGTAAAGAATTAAATAAAAATCAGCAGATACTTCCTTTCTAAGGAGTAACACCAACTGTTGAATATAAATTCTCAAAGTGCTACGTTCGTACGACCTCTACCCTCTATCTGTTATAGGTGAGTACGAAAGTATGTAGATCGCGTTAAAATACACAACTTATGTCATATACATTTTTATTGTTGAGTGAACCGTTTTCGAGATATTGCTTGTTATTTACTTAAATTTTCCAATACTTATTTTCTCAAATGGGAATTCGTTATTCATTTTTTTGTCTTTGATATGCAAAGAGTATTAATCTGTGGCAAAAAGAATGGTACTGCACATAGCAACCAGCTATTAAGAGATATGTATGT
Source organism: Deroplatys truncata (assembly GCA_030765065.1). Taxonomy (NCBI): domain Eukaryota; kingdom Metazoa; phylum Arthropoda; class Insecta; order Mantodea; family Mantidae; genus Deroplatys; species Deroplatys truncata. Next base: position 94,391,087 of record CM060984.1, on the reverse strand, counting down.
GCTTAAAGGCTACTGTTTTTCTATATTCCCCTTGTAAATATATTTTCCCCACATCTACAAGAAAATTAGCAATAAAATAGAGTTTGCAAATGTTTATCTCGATTAACATGAACTAGATGGGGAATAAGCGTTTGTAAAAATACTTTGTACAAGAGTTGAGAAAGTCATGTGAGTGTTACACATCAGATTTTTTTTATGTGTTTCAGTGGGTGAATAATAATTAGTTTTGTTGGTATCGTTATCACAGTACTGTTTCACTTGTGAAATCCCGTTCTCTTTGTATTAAAAAAAATGGCTCTAACGATTTTGATGAAAAATATCATATGTTTTTAAGATAATGTCGTGAGAAATGAAATGTATATCTCGAATTTTCTGGGAATGTCTCCAAAAGTATTCTTCATTGTGAACGACTTTTTCATAACTGATAAACCGTAAGAGATAGACAAAATTTTACTACACAAAAAATGTAGATCGCGTTAAAATACACAACTTATGTCATATACATTTTTGTTGTTGAGTGAACCGTTTTCGAGATATTGCTTGTTATTTCATTAAATTTTCCAATACTTATTTTCTCAAATGGGAATTCATTATTCATTTTTTTTTGTCTTTGATATGCAAAGAGTATTAATCTGTGGCAAAAAGAATGGTGCTGCACATAGCAACCAGCTATTAAGAGATATGTATGTGCTTAAAGGCTACTGTTTTTCTATATTCCCCTTGTAAATATATTTTCCCCTACATCTACAAGAAAATTAGCAATAAAATAGAGTTTGCAAATGTTTATCTCGATTAACATGAACTAGATGCAGCATAAGCGTTTGTAAAAATACTTTGTACAAAAGTAGAGAAAGTCATGTGAGTGTTACACATCAGATTTTTTTTTATACAAAAAAATTAGCAATAAAATGGAGTTTGCAAATGTTTATCTCGATTAACATGAACTAGATGGGGAATAAGCGTTTGTAAAAATACTTTGTACAAGAGTTGAGAAAGTCATGTGAGTGTTACACATAAGATTTTTTTATGTGTTTCAGTGGGTGAATAATAATTAGTTTGTTGGTATCGTTATCACAGTACTGTTTCACTTGTGAAATCCCGTTCTCTTTGTATTAAAAAATGGCTCTAACGATTTTGATGAAAAATATCATGTGTTTAAGCTAATGTCGTGAGAAATGAAATGTATATCTCGAATTTTCTGGGAATGTCTCCAAAAGTATTCTTCATTGTGAACGACTTTTTCATAACTGATAAACCGTAAGAGATAGACAAAATTTTGCTACACAAAAAATGTAGATCGCGTTAAAATACACAACTTATGCCATATACATTTCTTTTGTTGAGTGAACCGTTTTTCGAGATATTGCTTGTTATTTCCTTAAATTTTCCAATACTTATTGAATCCCCCCCCCCCAAAAAAAAAAGCATTTTTGGAAACATGTCCGTGTGTGTGTGCCTGTCTGTGTGTCTGTCTGTCTGTGTGTGTGTGTGTGTGTGTGTGTGTGCGCGAGTACGTGCCTAGTATGCGTGCGCCACAAGCCGAAACGACGACATTATAGAAAAACTTTATCATTTGCCTACCGGACAGGGACAACCGCGAAAACCTGAAAAAAAAAGCTCTAAGAGTATTCTAACGCTTACCGATCTGGTAAACCCATGAAAACAAGATAGTACACTTTTTTTTAATTTTCTCAAAAATGGCTATAACGATTTTGATTAAAATATCATATGTTTAAGTTAATGTCGTGAGAAATAAAATGTATATCTCAAATTTTCTGGGAATGTCTCCAAAAGTATTCTTCATTGTGAACGCCTTTTGCATAACTGGGAAACCATAAGAGATAGACAAAATTTTACTTCACAAAAAATGTAGATCGCGTTAAAATACACAACTTATGCCATATACATTTCTTTTGTTGAGTGAACCGTTTTCGAGATATTGCTTGTTATTTCCTTAAATTTTACAATACTTACACTTTTTTTTACTTTTCTCTACTACGTATAGTAAGTAGGGGAAGTATTGCATTCCACCCAAAAATTCGATACCGAGATTTTACCGGAAATACACGTTTTGAGACCTCCTGAATCCCAAAAAAAAGGCATTTTTGGAAACATGTCCGTGTGTGTGTGCCTGTCTGTGTGTCTGTCTGTCTATGTGTGTGTGTGCGCGAGTACGTGCCTAGTATCCGTGCGCCACAAGCCGAAACGACGACATTATAGAAAAACTTTATCATCTGCCTACCGGACAGGGACACCCGCTAAAAACCTGAGAAAACCTCGAAAATTAGAAACGGCTTCGTCAACCACTACAGAAAACGCCTACCAACCAAGGAAAACCTATGAAAAAGCAGAAAGAGCTTGCATTCGTTTACCAACCGCAGAAAACCTCCAAAAACTAGTTATTTTTTAAAAAAACGAAAAAACAAAAAGAAAAAAAGGAAAAGACGAATAATATAAGTATGACAACTGCAACGTGTGTGTGTGTGTGTGTGCGAGTATGTGCCTAGTATTCGTGCGCTGACAAGCAAAAACTTCATCATTTGCCTACCGGGCAGGGACAACCTCGAAAAACCTGAAAAAACCTCGAAAATTAGAAAGGGCTTCGTCAACCACTACAGCAAACGCCTACCAACCAGGGAAAACCTGTGAAAAAGCAGAAAGAGCTTGCATTCGTCTACCAACCAGAGAAAACCCCCCGAAAAACTAATTATTTTTTTTAAAAAAACAAACGTAAAAAAAAGAAAAAGAAAAAAGAAAGACGGATAATATAAGTATGGCAACTGTAACGGTTTACGGTAAACGCGCGCGCGCAATGCGTCACGGCGGGCAATATTTTTCAAGTTATCGCGCAGTTTGCAGCTCTTTCATCGCAGCGGGCCTATCGCCACGCACATCGTCTGCTGAAATTGCTGATGAGTTCTGGAGAGGCTTTTGCAAATCTTGTTGGTAGCAAAACTTACCTTCCCCATCACCTCCAACATACCCCACTCCCACACCTTTTTGTTTCCACCAATCACAATCTCTCTTATTCTTACCAATCAACAACTTTCAGTTGTTCCTTTCCACCAATAACATCACTTCTTATTCCCACCAATCACAACTTCACACGTCACTTTCTGTTATACTTTTTATCCCTCGTTCGCCATCTTTTCCCTCTTTCAGTCCCGACCTCCGCACAGACAACACCTCGCCGCTGCTCACATCTCCGAACCAGATTGCCGGCGAGAACAGATCTCGTTTATTCACACCTCGACGGTTGACTCGACAGCAGCTACTGCGAACACCTACGTAGTACACGTTTTTGACCGCTTTCGACCGGCTATGAGAACCCTGCTCCTACGTACGCTAGCGACCATCACGATGGTCCAGTACCAGGTTTTTGGTATAGTTAAATTACGCCTCTGCAAAGGGTGTCTGTACCGCTTTAAAAACCTAGGTATATCAGTGCGTAGTGATGTTGGTTGATCTTAAAGCTGGTTAAGCATTTTCAAAAACAGTTTGCTTTTATTTTTTCGCGTCGCGTGCCGCGCTTTTGGTGACGCATCCACACCGGTAACAGGTAAGTACCACACGCATAATTATTTTTCGGACCTGCTTGGCGTAGGAATATATCCTTTCGTGTTTTGGTACTGTAACCTCAAATCTCCTTACCCTCCTCTTGCGTCCGCCATCTTGTTTAGTTCTCACCGCATCTCCTTGTCGCAGACCCTCCGCCATTTTTAGTTCCCGCTATTTTAACCTCAAAATCTACTCTTCTAACCTCTTGCTACCGCCATCTTCTTTTAGTTCCCATTCTCACCACCGCGTCTCCTTACCCCCACCTCTTGCGACCGCCATGTTCACCACTAACCTCCAAATTTCCTCGTCCTTAAACCTCTTGTCTCAACCACCTTGTTTAGTTCCCATTTTCGCCACCGCATCTCATATCGCCCCATCTCTCTATCCACTCAAGAAAACTACCATCCAACGTTCAAAAAATTGCTGATCAGTTCAGGACAGGCTTTTGCAAATCTTGTTGCTAGCAAAACTTACCTTTCCCATCACCTCCAACATACCCCACTCCTTTTTCTTTCCACCAATCATAACCTCTCTTATTCTTACCAATCAACAACTTTCATTTGCTCCTTTCCACCAATAAAATCACTTCTTATTCCCACCAATCACAACTTCACACGTCACTTTCTGTTACACTTTTTATCCCTCGCTCCCCATCTTTTCCCTCTTTCAGTCCCGACCTCCGCACAGGCAACACCTCGCCGCTGCTCACATCTCCGAACCAAATTGCCGGCGAGAACAGATCTTGTTTATTCACACCTCGACGGTTGACTCGACAGCAGCTACTGTCAACACCTACGTCGTACACGTTTTTGACCGCTTTCGACCGGCTATGAGAACCCTGCTCCTACGTACGCTAGCGACCATCACGATGGTCCAGTACCAGGTTTTGGTATAGTTAAATTACGCCTCTGCAAAGGGTGTCTGTACCGTTTAAAAACCTAGGTATATCAGTGCGTAGTGATGTTGGTTGATCTTAAAGCTGGTTAAGCATTTTCAAAAACAGTTTGCTTTTATTTTTCCGCCTCGCGTGCCGCGCTTTTGGTGACGCATCCACACCGGTAACAGGTAAGTACCACACGCATAATTATTTTTCGGACATGCTTGACGTAGGAATATATCCTTTCGTGTTTTGGTACTGTAACCTCAAATCTCCTTACCCTCCTCTTGCGTCCGCCATCTTGTTTAGTTCTCACCGCATCTCCTTGTCGCAGACCCTCCGCCATTTTTAGTTCCCGCTATTTTAACCTCAAAATCTACTCTTCTAACCTCTTGCTACCGCCATCTTCTTTTAGTTCCCATTCTCACCACCGCGTCTCCTTACCCCCCACCTCTTGCGACCGCCATGTTCACCACTAACCTCCAAATTTCCTCGTCCTTAAACCTCTTGTCTCAACTACCTTGTTTAGTTCCCATTTTCGCCACCGCATCTCATATCGCCACATCTCTCTATCCACTCAAGAAAACTACCATCCAACGTTCAAAAAATTGCTGATCAGTTCACGACAGGCTTTTGCAAATCCTGTTGCTAGCAAAACTTACCTTTCCCATCACCTCCAACATACCCCACTCCTTTTTCTTTCCACCAATCATAATCTCTCTTATTCTTACCAATCAACAACCTTCATTTGCTCCTTTCCACCAATAACATCACTTCTTATTCCCACCAATCACAACTTCACACGTCACTTTCCTTTACACTTTTTATCCCTCGCTCCCCATCTTTTCCCCCATTTCAGTACCGACCTCCGCACAGACAACACCTCGCCACCCAGCTCCTCTCCATCACGCGACCTCCATACTCCTCCATCTCCCTTCCTCCATCTTCCACCCCAAATTAACGAACCAATCAAAACACTCCACGTCACTTCCTCAATTCTTTCAACTCGTCCCGGATGAGCCAACCGATTTAACGATAATCCTAACGCTCAGGGCGCTTTTCAAACTTACCGCCGCCGCCGTCGCACGCAGCGACACTAGCGACACTAGCGCCCCTAGCGGCAGGATTATCGTTAAAACAATTGGCTCATCCGGGACTATTACTACTTACGCGTGCGCGTCCAACGTTAAGTATTAAGTTCAGGCGTCTTCTAAGGAGAAGATTCTCAAGCAAATCCCCTCACCCCAAACTACCCTTTATGTGGAAAGATTTGTTGTTATTTTTTATTTTCTCAAAAAGGTTCCAATGATTTTGATTAAACTATCACATGTTTAATATTTGCATGAGAAATAAAACGTGTATCTTGAATTTTCTGCCAATAACCTGTGAAATTCTCGTCATTCAGAATGATTTTTTGTGTAATTGGTAAATTGTAAGAGATAGACAAAATCTTAAGAGGAATACAGGGTCTTGTTAAGGCACACAGTTTGTCAATTTTTTGTGTGGTTAACCAATTCCGAGATATTTTTTGTTATTGATTTGAATTTTAAAATACTTAGGTTTGCTTTCTAAAAGTGGTAAGTCGCTATTTGTTTTTTTTTCTTCAAAGTCATCACATACAACCCTCATTTAAAAGATTTGACTATCGCCTCAGCATTCAGTATTTCCCTTGTACCTACAACAAAATCGATACTAATATTACAGAGAGAGAAAATCTGTGTGTGGGGTGTGTGTGGGTGTCTATGTAGGGTAATCTCAAAAACCACTCAAACAATTTAAATAATTCTTTCATCATTGAGAATTCCAATTCGTTCTGACGGAGCATGGGGTTAGAAAACACCTAGTTTCACTTCATAAATTACTAAAAGATTAAAAAGAATTTACAAAAACCTTGTACTTGAATACGAACCTTTTGGAGTTATAAGAAAACATGTTTCCGAAGAAGACCTTGAATTTTTGTTGAAAATGCCATGAAGCAGAAACCTGTTGTTGTTACTCCACAGAATATACATGTAAAATAAGATAGATGCCGTGGATATTTCATTCCAATCCATATAAATGTAGATTGTCACGATTTAACAATTAAGACATAGCAAAACAAATGAGAATCCAATCTGTTTATAACATTACGACGCGCATGCGATACCAATACCAAAATATTTTAATACCCCTCATGTAAGAAAGTTTTGTTTTATTTCCTTTTACTTATCAACTTCGTTAGTAGGAAATGCTAAATAATTATACAAAGATAGAAAATTGCTAACTTTAGAAATCAGTGAACGTGATTATTGATTGTTTTATAATTGTTTATTAATTAACAACTGAGAAGATTATTTTTCTCGACGGTCGCAGACTATATGCCTTTTCCAAAAGTGGCCATATAGTGCGAAATCTAGGTATTCACCAGCTTCACCTCTGTTTCGTTGTATATGTTAAAGGTTTCTGTATTATGTGAAAACTACGTACCTTTTATTTTATTAAATAACTATGGGACCGAGGAGAAGGTACAAAGGTTTAAAATTTCACCTATGTAATTATCTACCAAGTTACTCGATTATTGCAATCGACGATTGTTCACAGCCAACTTATAGGCTGTGCAGAATTTCTAGAACTTGGAAGAACTGTCGGGGAAGGTTAAGGAAGTCGTTCCGCCGATATTTCACTCCTTTTGATGAATACCAGGAGATTTTTCATCCGTTATTAGCTGTACGAAATTACAATTATTATAATGGGTAAAGGGGAGGTTTCATCACCAAACTTTTATAGATCATTGTACAATAATTTTATAAAGAATGGGGGGAGGAAAATGAAATTACTTTGTCATTCGAATTTAAAAAGCTACCCGGCAACAAGCTAGTGTGTAATACGTATTGCAGCAAATGTTTATCTGATTATCCCGAGGCAAAAGTCTAAGATTTTGTAAGTCACGTAAATGTAACACACCATCATTTTTATATGAATAGAACGGATATATGTGAATTTGTCGTGGGTAGAAGAAGTCGTAAGATATTGAACCCCAAGAATATGACAACCCTGGGCAAGCAATATCTGATACACAAGATGCACCCTAACTTTAATTATGTGATATTGCTTTACATTAGGGTTAGCGTTAGGAAGTATACGACTGAGGGGGACACTTCGCCACTTAGACCTGCATAGATACATTGTAGCTACAATCCCCAGGAGGAAGGGATGAAGTGAGAGAACTACAGGAGGCTACACGCCGCAGGCAGACAGACCATAGAGTCACGCGGAAATCACTGACAATTCCAGACTCGAAGAACCATCCCATTACTGGAGCTGCCTAGAGTAGGCGACTCATCGACCAAGCATCCCTCTAGTGTCCACGGGAAGTACTCTTTTCTTTGAGCAAGCATCCGCGCCATCTGTTCGGCACTGCATTGCGCCACGAAACCTAGAATCACACTTGAAAGAGAGAAGGAAACGGAATGAAGCTGAAATAATGGAAAGGAAATCAAGGTAGATAAGAAACCACCCCAACATTTGCCTACCGACCCGGTAAACCACGAAAAACCCATAGTCAGAATGGTTGGTCGCCGGGAATCGAACCCGGTACCCTCCGAGCTTCACACGCTACCGCGGAGCCATCTCGCTCGGTTTGCTTTACATTAACTGTCTAAGGGATGTAATAAAAAATTAAATACATAATTTTCATTGTCAGTAATTAATTACAGCTCTGAGATAAACAGGAAACTAGGCTCAAAAGCAACAAAGTTTCAACAATGGCTACCACAACATCAGTTGTCAGTTGTTGGGGAGGGATGCTTTTTGCAACTGTTTTGTTTTCGAGGACTCCCTTGCTGACAGCCAGCTGTGGTGTGGGTGCCGTATTCACCCTCACACAGGCCATATTTTGCTCCTTTTTATAGCGTCATTAAGTCGAAGTGCACGCCGCCTAAATTGTTTGCCCTACCTGGTCGGCTTTGGCAGTGGCGGTTTTTCCACGGGCTCATCTGTTGCTGACTGTTTAAAAAATAGAAGCGAGTAGTCAAAGTGACGGAAGTATCACGTATGTTATGGGAGGAAAAAAGGGTAAACAACTTTTCGACACCAGCTAAACCTAATGTTATAGGGTCCTTGCTTCTTAAACAGTGAGTTTGGTTTTGAAACCCGATTGAATCAAGTTACTTATCTGACACCTATATACCAGGTTTCCCTCCATAGGTCAGCTTCTTTGCCGTAGATGTCGCAATAACCTTCGCGTTTATTTCATTCGTCCATTCAATTAATTCATAATCTTTTGACATGCCCGGTTAAAATGCTTTAAATCTAAAAAAAGTGTAACATTCACATGACTTTCTCTACATACTATCGTTGTTTTATTTATCTTCTGCAAATTATTCTTACAAAAGTTTAATTTTCTATTTCATGTAGGTAAATCGAGACAAACATTTACAGAAATAGTTTCATCGCGTATTTCCTAGCAGGTACGAGAGGGATATGAGACTGAAGTGAGTCAAACGTTAAAAAGTATTTTACTATATGCTGGTTTTGAAATTCCACTCTTTGCATAACATCACCAGAAACCAAGGAATGGCGACTTAGCACTTCCACATTGTATTGGAAAATTTAAACAAAAAATAACGAATATTTCTGAAATAGTTAATGTAATAAAATAATTTTACGACGTAAATTGTTTGCTTTAGCCAGACCTACATTTTATTTTGTGTGTGTGTGTGTGTGTGTGTGTGTGTGTGTGTGTGTGTGTAGTACGTTTCTGTTTACTTCTGGTTACCAGCTTATACAAAAGATTATTCAAAATTAATTCTGAATAAAGAAGGCTTCGCAAGCTATTTGGTATACATTTTGTTAATCGTGCAAATATCTTAAACAGAATTACTTTAATTAAAAGTAGACTGAATAAAGCTTTAATTTAAAATCATTAGAGCCATTAAAATTTAACGAAAATGTGTCCATGTATAGGGTAACTTGATGTTCATTCGACTTCTGGTTTGTGAGTTACGCTGTTAAAACACACACACACACACACACACACACACACATTCGCTACCACTGTATAGTAGGGAGAGCAAGTAGGTATTGTATTCCATTCAATAATTTGATATCAAGATTTCTCCGGAAATATACATCATGAGGTCCTTTAAATCCAAGTGAGGGTGTGTATGCCTGTTTATTTATTTGCATTTTCTGCTACAGAGCACCGCCCCAATTATGGAAGCATATGTAATTAATTACATTGAATACACAAGACTTTACAAAGTAAAGATATTAAAACATATATAAATGGTATATAAAATAGAAAATACAAAAGTACATAATAACAGAAAAACGGGAAGACTGTTAGGATGAATAATAATTTATATACATTTACAATATTTAAATGATACAAGATTAATGTTTAACTGCCTGAATAGAACGAAAAGTCAGATAAATAACTAACTTTATATTTAAATCTTCCTAGGATGCGACACGAAGATTTTCAAGAAAATTCCCTAACCTTAGTTTCTCTTTACATGGAAATTATTTCGTTATTTTTTATTTTCTCAGAATGATTCTGGCGGCTTTAATTAGAATGCCGTATGTTTAAGATATTTACTTGTAAATGTTTGTATTATATATCTTCAAATAAAATGTATATCTTCAATTTTCTGCGATCACACCATTAAGTGCTCTTTATTCGTAATGAATCTGTATAATTTAGCATAACTGGCAAACAATGAGAGTTAGAAACTACACAAGAAATGTAGTTTTCTATCAAAACCCCAGTTAATTTTAATTAACTTTTTGTAGTGTCAGCCATTTCCGGGATATTCGTTGTTATTGACTTGAATTGTTATTTTTGAAGTTTCTCATCATCCAGTTGTATACCGCTAATTCTCGAAAAGATTATGGAATTTTCAAATCGGTATTGCGACCCAGTTATTAAAGATTTTACTATTGCTTCGACCTCCTGTATCACTAGGTACCTTCAACGAAATGTGTAATGAAACAATTTGAGAAAATGTTCATGTCGATTAACGTGCAATAGATAGAAAAACACTCACATGACTTGCTCTATCCATTCTAAACAAACTATTATTAAAAACGCTCGTTCTTCTATCTACTTCATGTTAATCGAGATAAACATTTGCATAAATTCTCTTAACACATATTTCTTGTAGCTACAAGGGGATTAGAGGAATGCATTAGGCATTAAGCGATAGTCAAATCTTTTAAGAGTGTATCGCTATGCGATGGCTTTGAAATTCCGCACTCTTTGCATGGCCAAGAGGGAGAGAGAGAAAAAAAAAGAAAGGAAAGAAAAAGAAAACGAATAGCTATTTCTCTCTTAACAACAGTTCAAGTATTTGGAAGTGCAAACCAATAATAATTTCCAAACAATCTCGGAAATGATTAACGCCACAAAAATTGCATTTGACATAAATTGTACGCTTTATCCCGATTTACATTTTTTGGTGTAGCAGGATTTTATCTCTCTCTTACGGTTTACAAGTTATGCAAAAGTCATTCAGAATGAAGAGGATTTCACAGGATATTCCCAGGAAATTCAAGATATACATTTAATTTGTCATGAAACTATCTTGAACATACGGTATTTTAATCAAAATCTTAGAGCCATTTTTAGAAAAAAACATTTTCGAAGAATTTTCCGCATAGAGGGTAGTTTGGGGTGAAAAATCTTCGTGTCGCATCCTTAGAAGATGCTGAACATAAATACTAAACCGACTTTTCGGTTTTTATTTATGCTGTTCACAGACACACACGCACATAAACGAGACGCTCATACGGACCTTTTTATAAAAATTCTTTTCTTTGTCCAGGGGGGCCTCAAAACATGTATTTCCGGTGAAATCTCGATAAGGAATTTTTGGGTGGAATACAGTACTTTCCCCTACTTTAAGTACGTAGGAGAAAGTAACACACTTTCATAAGTTTGTAGAAGCTATGTGAAATAAACGATAGAGGATAGAGAAAGATTACTTTCCAGCGAATGTAACCATAGATGTTTCCGCTTATTATTCTAATGTTCATCATGCTCATCGTCCAAAAAAATGCATGCTTTTATGAAAGTTTACAAGTATTTTTTTTATCCTGTTGAGATGATGCGTTTCATATTGATAGCTTGCAGTTGTAGTTTTCTTTCTTTATTTCTTTCTTTCTCATGTTGAGTCTTTCTCTTTTATGTTGAGATGCGTCTGCCTTTGAAGCGATTAAGTTTCCTGAAGCTGCGAGGGTGTAGTGCTCAGCTGCCGATGTATTTATTGTCCCAGTATGGCACGGGACCATCACTAAATTTAGTACTTCCGTAATGAAGATGGTTCTTCCGACACTACAATGGCCATAGGCCTTGACCATAAACTACAGGAAAAATATTAGGCACTAAAGGGGATGATCACGGTTGATGAAACCTTTATGTTATTCTTCAGCTGCCGGTAACACCCAACTCTGACGGAGCTTGGAAATCAACACGGTTATTATCAGAATCGTATTTTGTCTTCTGTTTTGTATGCTTCTTACTTTCTCTATTGCTTACCTATAGTAAGTAGAGCAAGCATGGCATTTCACCCAAAACTTCGATATTGAGATTTCACCAGAAATACACGGTTTGAGATCCCTTATTAAAAAGAAGTAATATAATTAGAAAAAGGTCCGTTTTTGTGCGTCTGTGAACAGCATAGCTCAGAAACAAAAAATGGTTACATACCAAACTTATTATTTAAGTTGAACATCTTCTAAGCTTACGACATGATTTTCAAGAAAACAGCACCTCATCCCAAACTACTCTCTATGTAAAAATGTTTTCGTTATTTTTTTCTCTTCTCAAAAGTGGCTCTAACGGTTTTGATTAAAATACTATATATTTAACATATTTTTTATGACAAATGAAATGTGGCTGTATTTTGAATTTTCTGAAACAGCCTTTTCGGTCTAAATGGCTTTTCTATAATTGTTAAAACGTAAGAGATAGATAAAACCTTATTGCATAAAAAGTGTAAGTCTTGTTAAAGCACACAATTTATATCAAATACAATTTTTTGTGGCGTTAACTATTTCCGAGATATTCTTTGTTATTGGTTTGAATTTTGTCGACGAAGGGCCGGTGTCACCTTTTAACGTCGTCTCCAACATCTGCTGTTCATTTTCCTGCCGGCTGATACAATGGTTGGCTATGATATCTTTCTCTCGGGGTATGCGTGGGCGTAGTGTGAAAGTTTAAATTGACTAAGAAGTTTAATATGATCCAATATTTGAGCTATTGAAGCGACTTGCCGACCATTTGAAGATAAAGAATGAAACTGATTATGCATCGTAGCACTCGAAACTACAGCAATTAAATTATTATGCCTGCCAACTTCTGCAGTATCAATTTTACGGTTTGAAATAACTGTTTCCGTAATAAAAGAAATTAGTAGCGTAAGTTGCCGTGAGTCGCTAAAATGCTTACCAGCAAAATCTCTCGCGGTTACCGCTAAGTGACTCTTAATCCAGGTGGTCTTAGGCGCTACGACCTGCATCACCGTAAAAAGACTGCTGTCGCCCTCCGTGGACCAGTGGTACCATGCTAGTCTCTAGTTCCCAAGGTCGCGGGTTCAAACCTGGCGGAGGGTGATGGATTTTTTCGGGCGTAAAAATCCTTGGCATGGCTTCCTTCGGAAGGGAAGTAAAGCCGGTGGTCCCGTGTCGTAGATTTACGGACGTAAAAGAACCTCAAGCCTGATAAAGAGGCCTCTGAGCAAAATTACCGGTGTTTCACGCCCAATATGGAATGGGACGCTAAGGACCATAGTAATTCAAGAGCGTCCATAAATAAAATTCAATTTAATTTAACTTGTAAAAAGAGTGTAAGTCCCTAAGGTGTACACGAAAGGAAAGAAAGACAGGCACTAATTTTAACAATACACGCTCTTTTATTAACTTAAGCTCCGCCCACATTAGAACTACCTCACTAAGATTCCTTCTTGCACGAGCCAATGCTAAAAATTCCTAGTATAAGTATATGACACTATCCATGCGGTAACCTCCCCGAATCTAAGAATTTCATTTACCTTTATCTTTTACAGACTTTCAGTCTACGTGACTTGACAAACGTACTGACCTAATCTCTAAATGTATTCTAAGAATCTTTAAGCTAATGTATTCAATTCTCGCTGATGCTAATTACTTTGCTTAACATGCCTTGCTGATACCCTTTCCCCGGACAAATCTTTTCAACTCAAACTTATTACATTATACATTGATTTAATATACGGAAATTAGTTATTGCAACTATTTCTTTAACTTAGTGTGGGTTTTTTTAATTTAATTATGTGTATGTTCCCGGCAATAATCACGGTATCAATATTCTTGTATTTTTCTAAACGGATAAGTCCTTATCAGTTTTTTTCCCCCTCGTGGTATCATGCTAAGAGCTTGGAATATCAGAGCCATTACATAGGGATACGCTCTTTAAAAATCTGACTTTAGCTTTACCTACCGTATCCTACAACGAAATGTGTAGACGTGAATTGAAAGTTCATCTGCATACAAAAAGTAGTCAGAATAATAAGCATTTGTAAGAATAATTTGTAGAAGAGTGATGAGGCAGTATTTTTAACACTTGAATACTTTAAATTAAATTATATAATATGTAAATTCAATAACAGCCCGCCTTGAAGCAACATGTATGTAATAATTTTTAAAAATGTAAACATGTTCAATAATGTTATGTGAATACATTACGTAATTTAATAATGTAAGAGCTGTGAGAATAATAAGTTTAACGTTGCTAACAATGAGGTAACCATGAGGCAATAATGAGTTTGAGAGTTTGAATGCTACTAGTCATGATTAGAGCAACGATAATGTAAATTTTGTGACAGTTTAAAAATAGCCAACCAACAGCCAGAAAAAGCTTTAGTAAAATGCAGGTATTCTATTGGACTAGGATTAGCCAATCAGAGACTTGAAATACAAAACGTTAAAAGTTTATACGGTTGAAATATGTTCAGTTGCCTGCAGACCTTGATAGCAACCGGATGGAAGATGTGTTCTCTAGAGAAATATTACGTATTCGTGTGAAACGAAAATTAAGTATATGCGCTAACAAAGTGCAAATATTAAATAAATGAATGAATCTCACAGCTCTTGATATCAGTGTAGTGCTATTTAATTTGTGTCAAGGATTAATAAAAAGAAGTGAATTTAAACTTAAAATCAGTGTAAGCCTACATTCTTGTCGCACAAGCCCTGATTAAGAGAAACGTGTCTCTAAAGTAATACTGAAGCAGCCGAGGCAAAAACAAACATAAATAATATCTATAGAACCAGTTTAATAACAAAGTTAATATTATTTTTTAAACTTGGAGCGTAACAACAAAAATACATCTTCAAATCGGCTTTACATACGTAGCAGCATATTGCGTAACAAACAATCTTCTTCAAATTGGCGCCCATACGTGGGGCAGAAAAACAACAGTAAAACTCCAACAACAAACTCCTAAAGACAATATCTTCTTCAGTGAATAGAGAAAGCCTTGTGAACGCAACAGATTAAATATTGTATTTATGCTTACCAAAGGAGAACTAATACTTTCAGCCCCAAAATTCTGCATCCTTTTACACTGTAAATGCACATTTAGGGGCCTGAACCTCAAAAATATTTTTAGGAAATGTTCGCTAGTACCGGCATATAAAGATATTATTATTATTATTATTATTATTATTATTATTATTATTATTATTATTATTATTATTATTATATCTGCTCAGCCCAAATAACTCTTTGCTTGAGAAAAGTTCAATGTTTTTTATTTCCACAAGATGTTGCTAAGAATTTTGATTAAGATATCATATGCTTGAGCTACTGATATAAGAGAACGTAATGCTGAATATTCCAGATGTAGACTTAGAATATTTCGTCATTATTGTTCACTTTCATATAAATAATTGTAAACCATAAGAGATATACAAGAACATACTACAGGGAAAAGGTAGAATTTATTGAAATTTATAAGTTCCGTAAAATAAAATTCTTGTAGCATTGGCCATTACCGAAATATTTAGGACTCTGTGTTTTATTTTTCCCAGGTTAAAGTTTAATTTGGTGTGCCATTTACTGTGTTCTTCTCAGAGAATATGTCTGTAAGGAATGTGTTGACATCAACAATTGTATCACTATCTGAGAAAGATTAGACTCTACTTTCAACACATCAACAATACTTAAGGCCTCTTAGAAAGCACACGCTCTTCTGCTAGTAATGCTGAACGGCCAGTTGCTTTTGTTTGCTTTCCTCGTCACAGATTTTAACAGCGTTACCAACTATTTCTCGGGCTTGAATGTGTATAGACTTCTTCCTTTCTTACCGGGCATTGTAAATAACTTTATAAATCACTAGAAAACACACACTGCTCCAAGTGAAACATGCTGGAATACTAACGTTGCGCGATGTTTTTAATGTAGATAGTAGATCTATTTATGACATCATCGTGAGCTGCACTTGATACTGTCCCCTCTCTCACTCTTCCGGAGAGCAGAACACCCCGCAAACGTTTTCTCGTCGGGGACCTACAGTACGTATTATGTTGGACATTTTGCCCTTCTTATTCTGTTTCATTTTCCCTCATGAGCTCATCAAAGAGTTCTTAATAAATAAGAGAACTAGGCAGCATTACGTACATCATGAAATTGCATTCGTTGAAAGTGGAGTAATACAAATCCCATAGTAAAGGGTCTTTCATCAAGAGTGCCCTCTCTTTAACATGATAGCTACCGTTGTTATTGAGTTACAGCAGTCATTTTTTCATATGGTTACCGTTGTTATTGACAAATAGCCATGGAACGTTACAGCATTCAGCAACGCGTAGAAATAGTGAAAATTTATTATCAAAATGGATCATCTGTTCGCCAAACCTTCCGTGTATTGCGTGAAGTTTACGGTCTGCATAATCGTCCCTGTGAGAGAACGATTCGGCGTTTGATCGATAAGTTTGAAAGAAGTGGTTCTGTCAGCGATCAAAGAACGACGTAAGCGCTCCAACGAAAACATAGGCGCCGTTCGTGAGAGTGTACGCGAGAACGGAAACAAGCCAATTGCTCGTCGAGCGCAAGAATTGGGGCTTTCACCGACCACAACTTGGCGAATTTTGCATCTGTACTTGAAGTTTCACGCTTACAAAATGGTGTTAACTCAAGAACTAAAGCCCAGCCACCATAGGTTGCGCCGTGTATTCGCTGACTGGGCTATGGAGCAATTGGAAGCTGACCCTGATTTGTCGAAAAATCATCTTCAGCGACGAAGCCCTCTTTTGGATGGATGGTTGTGTTAACAAACAAAATTGCGCTATTAGAGCAATCACAATCCAATGCAGATTCAAGAACGACCACTTCATCCCCAAAAGGTTACTGTTTGGTGTGGATTTTGGTATGGTGGAATCATTGGTCCATATTTTTTCCAAGAGATACGGAGAAGCTCTAACTGTCAATGGAGAAAGATACCGGGCTCTTATAAGAGACTATTTTTGGCCTCAATTGAATGATATGGATCTCTGAAACATCTGATTCCAGCAATATGCTGCTACATGTCATACTGCTCCCGAAACAATCGATCTTTTGAAGGAGAAGTTCAGAGATTTCATCATTTCCCGTGGTGGTGATGTTAACTGGACCCGGAGGTCATGTGATTTAACGCCGTTGGATTACTTCTTGTGGGGTTATGTTAAATCTCGAGTTTATGTCAACAAGCCAGAAACAGTAAATGATCTTATGAATAACATCACACGTGTTATTCGTGAAGTTGGGCCTAATTTACGTTCTTCTGTCATTGAAAATTGGGTCCACTGTATACGCGCAACCCAACGAAGTCGCGGCGGTCACTTCTCTGATGTTCTCTTCCACACGTAATGACATTAATTATTTTCCAAAATAAAAAAAGAAATAAACCTTTATCATTTATAGAACGTGGTTTATTTAAGTTTAAAGATAGGACACTCTTTTTGAAAGACCCTATAGTAAGCATTTGTTTTACTCTGGAAGCAAAACACAGTCGCGGACAAGATCACATATTTATTTTGTCTAACTGATGTAATAATCCGAGTACCGATCCCTTCAACGACGTCTTATTAAATAGTGAAAATTTCAGTTCTGCCATCAACGTACACAAGAGAAACGTAGGTGTTTTCTAGTGTACAGGTTACAGATTATACAACGGAAGGGGACTTCTCGCACGCTACAAGCTACATAGATCTGTTCTGGTTTGCAGGAGGAAGAGATGAAAGCAGACAGGCCATAGAGACGCGTGGAAATCCCTAAAAGTTCCAGGCTCGAAGGCCCGTCCCGCTTTTGGAGCTGCCTAGAGAGGGCGATGAACGACCCACTCGACAAGCAGTCCTCTATTGTCCACGGGGAGTACTCTTTCATTTGAGCACGCATCCGTGCCATCTATCTGGCACCACCATACGACACGAAACCTAGAAGCATTCTTAAAGATTAGAAGGAAACGGAATTAAAGGGAAATGACGGAAAGGAAATCATGGTACATAAGAAACCACTCCAGTATTCGCCTACCGACTAAAGAACACCACGAAAAACCCAAGGACAGAGTGGGAGGGGAACGGAACCCGGGACCTCACACGTTACCGCGGAGCCATCTCGTTCGGTTTTCTCTGGTATACTACAACTCTTTAGACGTCATCAATAACAAAAGCAGATTTTTGATGTCAGCAATTAAGTTAGTTTCCGTAGCTTGCATGTAATCTAGTCCCTAGTGTTGCGCTTGAAACTATCTTTAGACAAATGTTTATCATAATTGCATAAAGTGAATAGAAAAATGGCTTGTTCCAATTTTGGGCTACGGAATTGATAGCGATACTGGTAGTACGAGTAGTTAGGTACCAATTGTTCTTCCATACAAGCCGTGTAGAATCAGACGACTGAAAAATTCTGTGGGAGTTCCGTTGTTCAAATCCCAGCGATGTCATTGGGTTTTTCAGTCGTCTGATTCTAGCTTTCCAGTAGTTGTTAGGCTTTAGGGCTACAGCTGCTGAGGTCATTAGCGCCCATTGATGATGTTTATCAGGGTTTCCTACCAATTACCAAGATAGAGAAAATCGTGTTACATACCTATTAGTTTTTTTAGTTTCTGTAGTGCGTACCTTTAGTGGGTAGAGGAAGTATTCTATTCCCCTAAAAAATTCAATATTGAGATTTCATCGGAAATATACACTTTGAGTGTCCCTATTGAATAAAAAAAAATAACATTGGGAAAAGGTCCGTCCATCCATGTGTGTGTGTGTGTGTGTGTGTGTGTGTGTGTGTGTGTGTGTGTGTGTGTGAACAGTACAACTCAAAAACAAAAGTCTACTAAATACCAGGCTTCGTATTTAAGTTCAGCATCGGATGTGGCACGATTGTTTTCTGCGAAAAGCCTATGAAGTGCTCTCAATTGTGAATTATTTTGTACACTTTTGTATAAATGGTAAACCATAAGAGACAAAGCCTACTTACTACACGAAAAATTAGACCTCGTTAAAAGACGCAATTGTAGTACTCCGTATAAACCATTTCCGCGATGGGCGCCGGGTTAACGCAGTGGTTTAGTCTCCGACTTTGTACTGAGGGTCCGGGATTCTATTCCCGGCTCGCGGGACGATTTTAAGTCAGCCCTATCCACGCCTTCACCTCTGACTTGCTCATGTGAAGTATCCCCAAGGCTCAACGTGGTTCAGAGTTCGCTGTAAAAGCTGTAGGTCCTCTCATTCCACCGCCATCCTCATCATCAACCTACCATCGGAGGTAACGGACTCCGCCCGCTGGGTGCCTCCACCTCAGAAGTTGGTCCAGTCATCGCTTGGTGGAATGAGGTAACCCCTAAAAGTCAGAGGTTAATATGGGAAGTGTAGAGACAATGACGACATTTTCGGGATAGTCGTTGCTGTTGGTTCGCGATATTTATCTTTTGAAATGCTAAGTCATAATTATTTTGTTACTAGTGTAACGGTGGAAGCCATTTGTGACAGTTGGTGCTGAACGTCGTGTCATTTATCGTCTGCCTCGGACTAACTGGCCTCATGGAGTGGGTAATACAATGATTTTAAAATAATAACACTTAAATTACTCTTTGCCACTGCAATTTGTATTTATTTGCCGTAGTCCGGTGAAACCCAGTGTTAAGTTGCGCTATACCAAGTCAAACCAAGCTATTGCCACGTTAGCGAATACACATTTTCCTATCGCGGACGCTACTTTCAAGTAATTAACGTCGCTTACTACATGATCCAAGAACACTTAACACCTATTTACATCGCCGAACTATCTGAGCCTATGAATATGAACACTGAGCACTAACGAGTAGGATGAATGGCGGGGACCTGGTTCTGAATGCTGACTGTTGAATGAGGCGCGTTGACACACGCCTTTTAATTTCAATTAGGTTCCGCCTCCCTTTTAGTGTTTCTCTCTTAACACTGATACGCTATTCCTTCTCCCCTTTTCTTACGTATTATCACCACTACTTGCGATTGCTAGCTAATTCCTGGAATCCCAAATCTAAATATAAACATGTGCCTGGAATTTAGAACCCTCGACCTTAGTCACTAATTATTTCTCGTCTACCAAAATATTAATCTTTCCCTCTTTTCCAGTTCCACTTCTTACACAAAATATTACATGAAGTTTTAAATAAGAATTATTATAGCATTAAATTGCTGCAATCATATAATGTAACTTTATTAACATTAAGTATTCCTTTCCTATTATTATTGTTATTATTATTATTATCATTATTATTCTGCGTTGCTGTTTATCATTCTTACATAAGTATTTCCTTTGTTTATTATTGAATATTAATAATTACTAGTGAAGTCTATCTATACTTAGAAATGTTATAGAATTTCAAAGCCAGCATAATACCAGGTGTCCGGAAAAAAGGTTCCAATATATACAGATAAGGCAATGTTTCTATAAACATTGGTCGTAAACCAATCTTCTGAGTTATGTTCTTATTTTGTACGAAGAGCATATCTTGTACTACTCAGAGCGCTTTGGTACGAAACGAATGAGCACACATTGTACATAGAGGTTTGTTACTATGCAGGATATCGTGTTTGTATATAGTGTATTAAGCAAGAACAGGACACACGAGGAGTCAACCTACAGTATTCTACTGCATGCTACATACGTATTGCTCTATCAGTCAGGTATATTATTTACGTCTGGTTTACGATAGTGCTCAAATGGCGCATGTTTTGTTATGACGTTGTAGTACTGTAATTTGTTTTCTTGTCCTTATCTGGACCGGGGCACCGGCTCATTTTCCTCATAGCGTTAGGCGACAGCTAACACGAGTCTTTCATGAGCAATGGATTGGTCGGGAGGGGGCAATACTTTGGCCTTCCCATTCCCCTGATCTTAGCCCTTTAGATTGTTGGCTTTGGGGATATTTAAAGACCAGGGTGTATGCAGTCTCCATAAATAAAGTGCAGACACTACGGGAACGCGTGTTCTAGGCCTGTGACGCAATCCGGCAACAACCAGAGGTATTTCAAAGACTGCGTGATTCCATGAAACGCAGGGAGGAAGGGCGCATTGCCACGGATGCCATCGAACACCTATTGTGAAGTAGATCAAAGACATGGTAATCATTGATGGCAGTGTAATAAACCATAACTCACGAGATACTAAGTTTACGACCAATGTTTATAGGGACGTTTTTATTCTTTTGTTGCATACTAGCTCCTCTGTAAATATTGGAATTTTTTTCTTCCGGCATCCTGTACAGCAAGCCGCTTTTTAAAGAGCTTGAGTATCTGTAAGTATGAGCCTCCTGTACCACCCTTGTACTTACAAGAAATGTATAATGAAACTATTTCTGCAAACGTTCATTTCGCTTAGCATGAAGTAGATATAAGAATAAGCTTTTGTAAGAATGTTTTGTAGAATTTTGGGTAGAGAAGGATATTTAAATGTAACATGCATTTTTTTCTCTTTAGTAAAACTTAATCTATACACATTTTCAAAGACTTTGAAGGATTGTAATAAACAAGGATCACCAAAAGATTTGGTAAAGAAAAACACACTGAAAAAAAAGAATAATATCAATTAAGTTCTTTTATCCTCTTATGTAGGGTGAAAGAAGTATTGCATTTCATCTAAAACATCGCAAATGCGATTACACCAGAAGTCCAAATGTTAATTTCCTCGAATAAAAGAGTTAGAAAAACTGGAGGAACAAAGAAATGGAATAAGCGAAAAAGTTGTAGTTTAAAACCTTTTCGCCGCTCCCACAATACGCCATTCTCCGCCGTAAGTAAATTTGCAGATTAAATGCGTATACATTGTAGTGCCTATCCAAAGCCATATTATGGCTAACTTCTCGTGTAATGGGAAATAATATACATAACATTGTCCTTAAAATTGAATAAACTCTGGGAAAAACTTTACCGCCCTTGCTTAGAGAAGAGGCGATTATTTAAATTTTAAAGGAAATGACTAGCACAAACGTTTAAGGGGTACAAACCTACACATCATACACTTTACCTAAGCTATTTTTACTTTCTCTACACGTACTTACAATAAGTAGAGGAAGTAATGCATCCACCCAAAAATGGTGTCGAATTTCACCAGAAATACATGCTTTGAGGCTCCCTGAACCCCAGAAAAAAACATTTTTAGAAAAAAGATCGGTGCGTGTGCGCCTGTCTGTCTGTGCGAGCATGTGAGTGTGTGTCTGTATGTGTGTTTTTTGTGAACAGCATAACTCAAAAACGAAAAGTTCGATAAATACTAAACTTGATATTTAAGTTCAATCTTCCAAAGATACGACACAAAGATTAAAAAAAAAAATTCACTGCAAATTATCCTTTGCAGGGAATTTTTTTCGGAACTGTTGATTTTTCTAAAAATACCTCTAACGATGTTGATTAAAATATAATATTTAACATATTTGCTTGACAAATAAAATGTGTATATTTAACTTTCTGGGAATATCATGTAGTCTTCTTCATTCGGAAGGAGTTTCATATTATTTTTACTATAACGGGTAAACCATAAGAGATAGACAAAAACGTATATACAAAACATTTAGATCTCTTTAAACTCACAATTAATTTCAATAACTTTTGTAGCATCAGCCATTTCCGAGATATCCGTTGTTATTGGTTTGAGTTTTTCAATACTTTGTCATTTTTAAGTAGGTACTGTCGCTATTCAGTTGTTTCTCCGATGTCATCATAAGAGTATGGAATTGCAAGGCCAGCATATAGCGACTCGCTTTTAAACACGACTATAGATTCGGTTTCCTCTAACCCCCTTGTACTTTCAAGAAAATATTGTCACCCTAAACAACCATTTACATAAAAAGAATTTCTAGTTTATTTTTTATTTTTAAAAAAATGGCTGTAACGATTTTGGTTAAAACTTCTATGCTTGTACCTTCAACGGAATGTGTAATGAAACTACTTCTGCAAAGGTTTATCTCGATCAACATGAAGCAGATTGAAAAATAAACTTTCGTGGGAATAGCTTGTAGAACTATATAATATAAGCGATAGTGAGTAGTTAAAGTAATGTGAGTGTAACACATGAGATTGTTTTACTAAAATGCTGGGTTAGGTTTAATGTACGCCTTAGAATCTATGCGGCTTGTTTTACGAGGGACGTGGCCGGTCTAAATGCCCCCACTTTCCTCTTCCATTTCCATACTTTCACCATTAATGCAATGTTATGTTGCTGGCATATCTTTCTGCATAGCTTTACGAAAAATGCGGGAAGTCGCATCTTACCAACAGGCAAATTCTGAAGTTGAAACCTGAAGCTTTTTAGAGAATTTCCTACATCTCAGTTCCTTTTTAAATTAGAAAACCCTTTTATTACTTTTTTCAGAAATCGCACAATATTGTAAGTTTGAAATATGGTTATAAAAGTAACAGGACCTTTCTACAAAATATCCACGAAGTCCTTATCATAGATGAATATTTATATAACTGGAAAGTCACAAAAGTTATATCTCATAAAAACATACAGTTTAAATTAAAATGTAGATATGGCATTAACTCGTTTTGAAAATATTGCCTGCTTTATGTTTATTTTCTCAGATAGTTGCTTCATTCCCATGCTGAACTATCATGCGGCATGCATAAAGCATATTACGCGATTCTTCTTTTATACCGCTAGCTTCATTAGTAGCACAAAACTGACTTAAGATACGATAACTATTTTGTTTTTCGCAACATGCATGCAACCAAGTCCATATTGCTTAATTTGGTCAAAGACGTATCGCGAGTAAAGTAACGTGAATATGAGTTACTTTTTATATGAATATTATTGTATATAAGAGATTTTGTGAAGTTTTAATAGACAAAGTTGTGTGAGCGTGACACATCAGATTTTTCTATCAGTGTTTCAGCTAATTATATACTACTCAAATTTTGCATGGTCACATTATACATATTTTCCTGTTTTATTTGTAACCTATCATTGCATTTTGTAGTATGTTGTACCGTACACACTATGATATTTAATCAAAGTTTCGCTACACGTTGCAAGAGGAAATTAATACGCCATTGTCACAAAGTAAATGTTCTTTTCTCTCACTCGCAAAACGTGCAAGTAAAAGAAATAGAATAAAAAAAACTGAAATGTGAGATATATTTTTTTTAACAAATGTGTTTAACATTTTTACTTTGACTACTGGTTATTATGATGGTACAGGAAGTATTGCATTCCAGCCTAAAATACGATATTGAGATTCGCCGAAAATCCAAGGTTCATCGAATCCAAAAACTGATCTTTTATAAAAAGCTATGTGAGAGAGAGAGAGAGAGAACACATAACTAAAAAATGAAAGGTCGGATAAATACCTAACTTTATATCTAAACCCAACACCGTACGAGGATGTCAGACGAAAATTTTCAAGACACTATATCCACCCTAAATACCATTTACATAGAAAGCATTTATTTTCTTTTTTCTTTTATTGAAAAAATAGCTGTAACGATTTTGGTTAAAACTTCTATGCTTGCTACATTTACATGGTAAATAAAACATGTATTTTAAAGCCTGTGTGCATAGCCTGTGAAGTTTTCTTCATTCTTATTACATTTCATATAGCTTTATCTTCAAAGGAACTACAAAGGATGAGCAAAAACTTACGAAATAGTTTAGAGAGTGTTGAAGTATATTTTGTGTCAAATAACCTTTCCATAGCATTACTCTGGGACACATTCAGTAGAAAGTAAACGTATATTCCTTATGCAAAAGAAGGTTGTAAGAGCCATTTCCACTACACATAGTAGACATTCGTGCAAAGATCTGTTTAGAAAATTGAAGGTATACTTTACATGTATATATTCTCCATCTTAAAATTTTATGTATGTAATCGAGCTATATTCATAACAAACATGGAAGTTCATGAGATAAACACTATATAAAAAG
The DNA here is from genome assembly GCA_030765065.1 of Deroplatys truncata. Classification (NCBI taxonomy): domain Eukaryota; kingdom Metazoa; phylum Arthropoda; class Insecta; order Mantodea; family Mantidae; genus Deroplatys; species Deroplatys truncata. The sequence continues at coordinate 94,366,263 of CM060984.1, read as the reverse complement.
GAAATATTCATCGTCCTAAATTTCTTGCTTCCAGAAAGGTGTATATTATGAAACCATTAAGCCATTTACGTATAAGTACGCTAAAAAGGCAAAATACTGGATGAATCCGCTAAAACTTTTGCGAACTGGTGCATATAACAGCTTCTATTTTTTATTTAAGAAATGGGTTTGTCATAAAGACAGAATAACAATAACATACAAAAATTCTTAACACAAAAGTACATTAAAATAGGTTCATCAAGCAGAATATAAAGGTTGTACAATAGTTGTCCATCTTGAAATAAGTTGTAAATTGAATTTAATTTGAATAAAAATAGATGCAATAAATAAGAACAGATTAGAAACTTCTAATAACATATAAATCGATTCGAAGAGTGACAGCTGAATGATTTATAATGCAGATTACAATATTAGCTTGTAATCGCTTATCAATTTTGTAGGAGTCTCTTCATTTAACAAAAATTATGAAATGGTACTACTTGATCCGAAAAAAAGACGTCACTTTAATGTGATTAAGGTTGTATCTGTTTAGAAAATATGGTATTGTGGGCCTATATAAAGATTTCTAAATTACAGTAAATAAAATAAATAAATGTAATATAAATACTGGATAAATATAAAAGACAATCATTTCTTGACATATTCTCACAGCCGCCTGAATCCTACGCTATGATCCGTATCAACGCCTCCTAGGAAACGTTGACCGTAACAATACGATATGCGGATGTAGATAGCAATGCTTAATCTGAGCGCTCGTTTCTAAACTTCTAAATAATCAGCTTGTGACTGAAAATGTGGGTGAAAATTCCGAGGAAATTTGAATCCTAGCCAGAAACATTGAATCGGAGCTAATGCCAGAAAAATTTCGGCACCAGTATGTGAAGGAGTATATTGCATTTAAAGACTGGTGTAAGGTAAGCAGTGTTTCTCTTGTGAACGAAGATGTAATAGTAATTAATTTACATGAAAAATCAAAGACATTGAAAGCTTCCTCACTATGTTATAGATATTCATTGCTTAAAACTACTTTGTATTTAAAAGAAAATATTGATATCAAACATTTTTGTGAAGTAATAGCTTTTCTTAAGCGTAATTATGAGGGATATGAAGAAAGAAAGAAAGAAAGAAAGAAAGAAAGAAAGAAAGAAAGAAAGAAAGAAAGAAAAAAAATCGAAGGGTCTTTCTAGGGAGGAAGGGAATAAGTTTCTAAACGGATAATGACATACGATGTTAACTTATATTTTTGTTTTATGATCAAGTATTTTGTTTAAACTCTGTAAAGTTAGTATTTGGGTTTTGTTTATTACGCCGGGTTTCCATGACGACTTTAGCGGCCTAGGCCGCTTTTAACGCGTTCGAAACTGCTGTTAAAAAGTACCTTTGCTCCAAGTTATTTTATTCTGTAAAAGAACATTTGAATAATAAATTATAGTTCTGTAAATAGGTATTTTGCTGTTTTTAATGACAAATGAAGCAATAGCAAGATGCCGCGATGATGGCGCGACAGTTTGAAGCATGAATGATGTTGCCACCTTTTCTCGTTGTCTCCAATATCTGATGTTGATTCATCTGCCGGGTGCTCCAGTGGTTGAGCTAAGAGTATTTTCCCTGAGGGTATGCATGGATGTATTGTGAAGGACAACACCGTTTAAATTTACTGAGAAATTTATTGTGAACTAATATTTTAGTTACTGAAGTCAGATGCCGACTGTTTGTGATGAAGAAATAGGCTGATTATGAATCGTAGCCTTGAAATTGTAACAACTGAATTATTAAACCTGCTAAGTTCCGCAGCATCAAAGTTACTGTAGGAAATAATTGTTTCCGCAATAAATGAAACTGTAAGCGTAACCTGCGGTGGGTCGCTAAAACGTTTATCGGCAAGATCCCATGCTACTCACACAAACGCATTACTGGCCGCTTAAAATATTACACGAGGAAGTACCGCTGGTGGAATAGAGAGAGAGAGAGAGAGTCACTAATGCGTGTACAACTCTATGCACGAATGTCGATCCGTATCAGTCATGATACCAGACAAGAGTAACCCTCTGATTTAGATGTCCGCCTCTATATTACTTAAGCCACGCCTAATTAGAATTACTCCCACCAAAATTATTTTACGCCCGAGCCAATATTCACCTTCTTCATACGCGTCTCTAACTTTGCTATCATGGGCCTTAGTTAAAATTCTCAGAATGTAAGTGCCTTTCTCTTTTCCAGAATTGGCCTAAGTGTCTGTGTAAGCGGCCTGGACTTATAACCTAACTGCGTTCCCAGAAACCTTAAGCTAATGTGCTCCCTAATGACTTTGGCTAACCTGACTTCCCAATTGCCGTCGTCTTTCTGGATAAATCTTTCAACCCAAGCTTGTTACATTATACATTGATTTAATATACGGAAATTATTTATTGCAATTATTTCCCTATCTTATTATTATTATTATTATTGCTTTATTTAATTATTTATATTTTCCCGTCAATAATTACGGTATCACAAATCATCTGACATATGATGCATACCTTAGAATTAATCTAAGGTATACAATGTAAATATGTGTATTTTATGTATTACAGATATTGAAAATTAAGTTGACAACAATGCTATGCACTGCAAATTAATTATAAAATAATGATAAGACGTACAGGTTATAAAGCCTAGTGATAATGCAAAAAAAAAAAAAAACCGTAATAGATGATTCAATAGATCTATCTATTTGTGATGAAAATAGGACTGGACGATTAGAACTATATGTAGCAAAAGTGTGTGTATATCTACATATATGTAAGCTGTGTAACTACTTTGGGAAATATTTGTATATTTTGTCGTTTCTTTAATCGCACATGTCCCACCTGCTTCATTTCAGTTTTAACCTAATATTGTTCTAATTTTAATATTATTCTATATTTATATTTAATCCTTATTAATACACTAACCAAATTATATTTTCCTTGACATGTTCTATGTTCAAGGGTCTCTATGGCCACCAGTAAATTCACAGAACACAATCCAATTTAATCTAATCTAATCTTAGCCGTTTTCGAAACATTCATTTTTGTATCTTTTAAGTTCTCCCATTTTTTAACTTTGTCTACCACGCATCTACTTGGCAGAGGAAGTATTACATTCCATCAAAACTTCTCTGTCGAAATTTCACGATAAATACAGGTTATGAGGCCTCAAAGGAATGTATTTTTATTGACATTTCGTATCGAGTTTGGGTTGGATGTTATACTTTCTCAACATGCAAGGTAGAGAAAGTAAAAAGTAAAGGAAACACTTAAATTGGATCACATTAAATAAGTTGTATATGTGTTATAAATAATTGGTTTCCAAGAAAAGACCCGCTGTGCCCGTTGCCCCGAATTCCGGAATTGCTCAGGTGATTTCTAACGACTCCTCAAAAATTTAGGAATTCGATAAATATAAATCTGCTAATAAAATGTATATTTAATTGCTGGTAAATATAAATAGACTTGGGATATTGCGTATTTGATATATTGTTTTTAATTTTAATTTATCGATAGATAAAATTTAGACGTTTTGGATCGAAACCTAAGTATTAGATATTTATATTTTTTAAAATTTCAGCATATGAACATAGTGCGCTAAGTGCAAAGAAATAATAAACACATTTTATTTATGAGCGTTTTCAGCTGGGGAGAGACTGTGATATGAAAATACAGGCCGTAACGGCTCTTAGCTAGCGAACGCGCCCAGACTTACACCATTCTGTAGGTATTCTCTAGATTGGCTAAAATTTAATCGGCACCCGCTGCTTTGCGGTTTGGTGGGCCCATAACGAGAATGGGGAAGTGCTACCAATAATTCTTATGGTCTGCCCGACCTTTGAGAAAAATGTGCACAAAAAAAAGAGGAAGAAGGAGCCGACAGGAGCGTGAAATCGTACGTTGCGTCACGCGCCAGTCATCTGCCACTCTCTTCTATTATATCGCTATCATATTGTGGCTTAAGATATAACGCTTCAATGACTTTACCTACAGGGAAATGTGATTAATTTTCCGTTCCTGTCCCCTGCGTAATAATTCATAAACCATTGAGGCGAACTTGTTTTACAGAGGGGACTTAACTTTTTGCTTTCCCTGCTGCTTACCTTTAGTAAATAGAGGAAGTATTGCATTCCACCCAAAAATTCGATACCGGGATTTCACCGGAAATAAACGTTTTAAGGCTCCCCGAATAAAAATTATTTTATTCTGTGTGTTCTTTCCGTATGTCCATGAAGCATAAGAAAAAAATCTGATGTGTTACACTCACATGACTTTCTCTACTCTTGTACAAACTATTTTTACAAACGCTTATTCTCCATCTACTTCATGTTAATCGAGATAAACATTTTCAGACTCTATCTTATTGCTAATTTTCTTGTAGATTTAAGGGGCATATATATTTACAAGGGCAATTTAGAAATACAGTAGCCTTTAAGCACATACATATCTCTTAATAGCTGGTTGCTAGGTGCAGCACCATTCCCTTTGCCACAGATTAATACTCTTTGCATATCAAAGACAAACAAATGAATAACGAATTCCCATTTGAGAAAATAAGTATTGAAAAATTTAAGGGAATAATAAGCAATATCTTGGAAATGGTTCACTCAACAAAAAAATGTATATGACATAAATTGTGTATTTTAACGCGATCTACATTTTTTGTGTAGTAAAATTTTGTCTATCTCTTATGGTTTACCAGTTATGCAAAAGTCGTTCACAATGAAGAATACTTTTGGAGACATTCCCAGGAAATTCAAGATATACATTTTATTTGTTATAAAAATATCTTAAACACATGATATTTTAATCAAAATCGTTTGAGCCATTTTTGAGAAAATTAAACTTTTCGAAAAATCTTCCATGTAAAGGGTAATCTGGGGTGGGGGGATTTTCTTGAAAACCTTCGTGTCGCATCTCTGGAAGGTACTGAACGTAAATACCATGTTTGGTATTTATCCGACTGTTCGTTTCTGAGTTATGCTGTTCAAAGACAGACACACACACAAACACACAGACACACAGACAGACACACACACGGACATGTTTCCAAAAATGTTTTTTTGGATTCAGGGGGTTTCAAAACATGTATTTCCGGTGAAATCTCGTTGTCGAATTTATGGGTGGAATGCAATACTTCCCCTACTTACAATACGTAGTAGAGAAAGTAAAAATCTGATGTGTAATGTTCACATAACTTTCTCTACCCCTATCGTTTATTAGTGGGTATACAAATTATTCTTACGAAAGTTCATTTCTTCTACCTATTCCATTTTAATCGGGATAAGCCTCTGCAGAAATAGATACGTCACGCATTTCGTTACAGTACAAAGGAAATAGCGATTTTCGCATGTTTAAGAACTGGACACTACATGCTGGCCTTAAAATTCCATACTGTTTCCATGCAATCGCGAGGAACTACTGAAAATCGACGGGGCTTGAAACGAATGACAAAGTATCGAACCTTTAATAACGGATATTTCGGAAATGTCTGATGCCACAAAAAAATTATTTAATATAAATTGTGTGTATTAGAGAGATCTACACTTTTTGTGTAGTATGTTTTCGCCTTAACGTTTGTTATACAAGGTTATATACAAAATTCCTTCCGAATGAAGAGGACTTCACAGGCTATTCCCAGGAAATTCTAATTATACAGTTTATTTTTCATGTAAATATCTTTAATTTATACTATTTTAATAGAAATCAATAGAGACATTTTTAGCAAATAAAAAAATGTTTTGTGTAAATGATAGTTTGGGGTGGGAGATTTTCTGTTCACAACACACACACACATGTACATACACATACATTTTTCTAAAAATAATTTTATTTGTATCCAGAGGCCTCAAAACATGTATTTCCAGTGAAATCTTGATATCGAATTTTTGGGTGGAATGCAAATTCCTTCTCTACCTACTATGTACATAAGTGGTACAGAAAATAAAAACGAAAAGTCATTACATACCAAAGTTTAGCATCTTCCAAGAATGCGACACGAAGATTTTCAAGAAAAACTACCCTTGAAAAACTACCCTTCGCATGGAAAAAGTTTCGTTATTTTAGATTTTCTAAAAAATATCCGTATGTTTTAAGATATTGCATTTGCATATTTTGCGAATATCCTGTGAAGTCCACCTCATTCTGAATGACTTTTGTATAGTTGGTAAATGTAAAAGATAGACAAAATCATATTATATAAAAAGTGCAAATCTCGTTAAAGCGCACTTTATAAAATAAAATGTTTTGTGACGTTGCCGATTTCCGAGATATTCTTTGTTACTGGTTTGAATTTTCAAAGACATACTTTTTCAAGTGGGAAGTAGCTATTCGTTTTTTCTCGTTGTCATGAAAGAAGCATGGAATTTCAAAGACAACGCATAGCGATCCGCTTTTTAAAAATCTGACTGTCTCTTTACCTAGTACATCCTTCTTATATCGTTAACGAAATGTGTGAATGTGTAATCACATTCTTGATTAATAAGAAATAAGTAGAAGAGTATGCTTTTGTAGGAATGAGTAGGGAAACCATACGAAAAGCAGCACATTAGATTATTCTGATGGTAGCTGGTTTACACACACGAGTAGTAGCAAAGCAAATTTTGTATTATTTCTTAAATACTCAGCAAAACTTTCAGAAACATTATGCTCATAAACCTTTGTTTCTAACATTAAAATATATGAATAAGTAACATATTTCGATTTTTTTATTTTTTGCCCCTTAAAAAACCCCCGTTTAGAAGAAATAATTAAGATAGTCATGTAGCTAGTTTTACTTTCTCTACTACGTATAGTAAGTAGGAGAAATATTGCATTCCACTCAAAAATTCGATACCGAGATTTCACCGGAAATACATGTTTTGAGGCGATCCAAATACTTTATTATCATCCATTACCTTACACTACTTCTCCACTTAGTCACACCGTTATTCAGGCACTTGTAACGGGAAATCTTTGTGAGTGTAACACATCAGATATTTTTGGGTAAGTACTTCTAGTCATATTCTTTCTGCTGCTTCTGTAATTTCAGCTGGATCTTCTTTTTCAGTTTCTTCTGAATTCATAATTGCCGCCATTTAATCTTTATGTTAATTATACTAGATACAAGAATAACGTTTTAGATCAAAGAAAGCACAAGGCTGCCAACATAAGGTATAGGTTAACTCCACAACGAATTGCGATAAATTGAAGTATGACGATTTGTATTGTGAACAGATAATGAGACCGCCATGAGAAATTAATCTTGTAAAAAGACATAATGAAAAGTAAAGCCTATTCAAACCAAGTCAAATTATTAAACATGTGCAAATACAAAGGCTAATTGCCATGTGATTGGAGTTGAAACCAAAGTTGGTCACACGTAATGTAAAGCTTTTAGTTCTGTGCACTATGTTAGAATTCTACGTTAACGCCATGCTGTCTAAAACTGTAGGTACGTTTCGATACTTAAATTTTGCCCAAAAGCCTGTATTTCTCAAGTTCTAATTACACACCTATAAATTTTAAAGAAGGGAAAGTCAGCTACGGGGTTGTCGTACTTTCTGCTAAGGCAGTTGGACCCCGGGTTCCTGGCCACTCCCTCGGACAGTTTGCGGTGCAGACAGAAAACAGGTGGCTTTCGGTCGCGTGCCTGTGTCAAACAATAGACGTCTCTAGACGCTATCGCATAATAGTCACGCAAGTGTTGCATCTTCAGTCTCAGAATGACAACAGTTCGAGTCTCCAGCAAGTTCACCAGCCAAATGCAATTTTCCAAACTCAGATTTAGGAAAACCTTTAATGTTGTACCTCACATTTGAAGTTCAATATTCCCGTTTCGCTCCATACTCTATTTGTACCTTAAAGATTGCCTGTAAACAATGACGTGATAAATCTATTTTGCTCCTATTTCTTTGAATATCGGCATGCATCAGGTGGCTTTTGAGGCCATTAATCCGAACAGGTTTGAGCTTTTTTATATTTCGGTCAGGTGGCCGTATCAAGTTCAAAATATTTCATAGTTTTTAGTAACTTCGGGTGGGGAAGGGGTTATTTAATAAGATGCAAGATCTGGTTATTCCGATTTTCGCAAAAATTCGATGAAAAATCCCGTGATCCCTTATCGTAACAATACTGTTGGAAAGCGACCTGGTTCTGAACGATTTAAAGTAGTTTTAAACAAAACAGAGTGAGGCGTGTTTTTAAAGTACCGATAATTTTTTAAAAAATAGAACATTATTTTCGAAATTCTGTGGTGTTTTAACGTCATTTCTTTTGTTTCAAGAATCTCGCTATACACATGAGTTGATCTCGATCTAAACGTGGTTTCTCATAGTTTCGGGAATCAATATAATATCATTTTATTGATATTTCACAAATTCGAGCGCCGTCTAAAAAATAGTACATGCCAGATCTGGTTTTATTTTGCTCGTAGGGTTGCAAACGCAAACATTCCCACTCGCAAGATAAAACCCTTCTTTTAACACTTGTATCACAATCTCTTTTTTGACTTTAATACATATTGTAGATTTTATACTCTAAAGAAATGTTTAAATATATACCTACATTTAAAATGTTAAAGCTTTTGCTTAAATTTATTCCAAGAAATAATAAATACCGAGAGAGATGACTCAGACGGTATCGTCTGTGGCTCACATTCGGAAAGCGCAGGTTTGAATCACGTGCATCGGCCCATCTCGTTGTGGTTTTGCTCCGCTGTCAGGTAAATGCTGGATTGAATGTTAAGGTCCAGCTACAGAACAAAATAAATAGAAATAAAAATACATGCTGCAGGATTACGCAACTAAGGCCATTTATCAACCAAGCAGATGGGCAGAAAAGCAATTACGCAACTAAGACCATCTGCCAAGCATCACACTGACTAGCATATACCCAAAGAACAGCCAGCAGTTCCACGTTTCCAAAGTCCATATCCCGACAAAACTCAATTGCAACAACACAGATGGTACAGGAAAGTGTCTACTCAGCTAAGACCATCAATCAGCAAGCTTCTCAAGTAGAAGGTGACTACGCAATTAAGGCAATCTGCCTAATACTGACTCAGGTGAACAAACGAACCTAGAGCAACCGTCGTGAGCCAAGAAATTAAAACTAAGTTAAATAATAATAATAAAAATCTGATGTGTTACACTCACATGACTTTCTCTACTCTTGTACCATCTGATTTTACAAACGCTTATTCTCCATATGCTTCATGTTAATCGAGATATCGAGATGTCAATCTTATTGGTAATATTCATGTAGATGCAAGGGGAATATGGTAGCTTTTAAGCGATAGTCAAATATTTTAACGCTGGTTGCTATGTGGCGCATTCCATTCTCTTTGCATGTCCAGGACATAAAAAAAATGAATAACGCATTTGAGAAAAAGTATAAGTATTGGAAAATTTAAGGAAATAACAAGCAATATCTCGAAAACGGTTCACTCTACAAAAGAAATGTATATAACATAAGTTGTGTATTTTAACGCGATCTACATTTTTTGTGTAGTAACATTTTGTCTATCTCTTATGGTTTACCAGTTATGCAAAAGTCGTTCACAGTGAAGAATACTTTTGGAGACATTCCCAGAAAATTCGAGATATACATTTCATTTCTCATGACATTATTTAAACATATCTATGATATTTTCATCAAAATCGTAAGAGCCATTTTTGAGAAAATTAAAATTTTCGAAAAATCTTCCATGTAAAGGGTAGTCTGGAGTGGGGGGATTTTCTTGAAAACCTTCGTGTCGCATCTCTGGAAGATACTGAACCTAAATACCAAGTTTGGTGCTTATCCGACTGTTCGTTTTTGAGTTATGCTGTTCACAGACACACAGACACACAGACACACACACACAGACACACACACACAGACACACACACAGATACACAGACACACACACACAGATACACAGACACACACACACAGATACACAGACACACACACACAGACGGACATGTTTCCAAAAATGCTTTTTTTGGATTCAGGAGGTCTCAAAACATGTATTTCCGGTGAAATCTCGGTATCGAATTTTTGGGTGGAATGCAATACTTCCCCTACTTACTATACGTAGTAGAGAAAGTAAAAATAATTCCATAAAGTGTAATCGATTGTTCACAAGCATTCTTCTCTTCGAACCCATAAAAAGACATTCTAAATTGTAATATTCTTCTAAAACTAAATTGATAAAAAGGAGTACCGATATAAACTACATTTTTGGTGTGCCAATTATGTAAATATGTAAGTTCAAACGTAAATTTTCTTTATACGTATATAGTACAGTGTGTTTATAACAGGCTAAAAACGCTGTAACATGAGAATTACTCCTACTTATTTTTCTGTAGCTTGTAAATACTTTCTTTAAGGATGGGATTTTTTTTCAGATTAGATTTCAGTGTAACCAGCATTAACTACATGAAATAATTCATATCGTGAGGCTACTTCTTCCCAGGCATCTAAGTATAAGCCCTCCAAAGAGTTTGAAAATAGTTCCTCGGAATCATGTACTTTCTTTACTAAATCCCAGAGGAGAAAATACGAGTAGGATGGTTTGAGATCTGGGGTATGAATATGTTCATTCATATAATCACGGACCTCTTTTGCACAATGAGATGGTCTACTTCTTGTCGGAATAAGATATCCGTGTCATCTTACTGTTGCAAATACCAAAATGTTGCAATTTCAAATTTAGGAACCACAGTACACATTTAGCACATTACTGAGCTGTAAAAACACCTATTTTTTAGTTGTTGCTGAACAACTTTTTTTGTTTCTTATGCGGTAGGTAATACTGACGATTCAAAACTCCAGGATTACATCCGTGACCCGTGAAATTATAGTGTATAAGACTCTGATGTGTTACATTCGCATGAATTTCTCTACCCACTATCGTTTATTTTTATATAGTTTCCACAAACAATTGTTGCGAAAGCTTATTTTTCTATCTACTCCATGTTAATCGAGATAAACCTTTACAGAAATAGCTTCATTATACATTTCGTTTAGGTACAAGGGGAATAGAGGAAATCGAATCGATTTTAAAATGCAAGGGGCTGTATGCTGGCCCTGAAATTCCTTACATTCTCCATGATATTGCAAGAAACAACTGAATATTGACAGCGCTTTAAAATGGCGAAGTTTTGAAAAATTCAAACCATTAATAACGTATACCTATCTCGGAAATGCCTGATGGGAGAAACAAGATGTTGAAATAAGGTGTGTGTTTTAATGAGAACTAATTTCTTATGTAGTACGTTTTAGTCAATTTTTTTTGTTTTGTTTCGGGTAATATTTATTTTTGGTCGTTTCGACTGCTTGGTCTTATCACGACCATTCATAATGTTACTTATAATAGATATTTACATTGTTTCAACATTAACACAAACGTTTACGTTTACATTTTATCATATAGATTAATTCCTTAAGAAACTGTAAGGTTTTTCTTATCTTTTCTAGTTTGTTCACGACTCTGGAGAAATCGAAGGTATTGGCTTGTTGTCTACATCTGGTGTTAAATGGGCAGTCCACAATGATGTGCTGGATGGTTAATGTGTTTTGCAATTGGCACAGGTTGGAGGCTGTCTCTGGTTAGTTTGCTGCCAATTCTTAGACGGGAGATGATTACTTGATTTCGTCGTTTGAGTTCAGTCTCTTTTGTTTTATCAGTTATACGAAATTCCAAATGAGGAGAGTTTACACGATATTTTTAGAAAACTCAAAATATGCATTTTATATGTCATTTAAATATCTTAAACATGTATTTTAATAAAAATCGTTAAAGGCATTTTTGAGAAAAACGAAAATTTGATACATTTTCCATGTAGAGGGTATTTTGGCGTTGGGTGATTTTGTTGAAAACATTCTTGTCGTATTTTTGGAAGATTTTGAACTTAATACTAAGTTTTGTATTTGTCGAATATTTCATTTTAGGTTTACGCTGCTCTCTCTCTCTCTCAGACCTTTTTCTAAAAATGATATTTTTTGGATTCCGGGGTCTCAAAACATCTATTTCACGGGAAATCTCGATATCGAAATTTTGGGTGTAATGCCGACCGAATAGGTACTTGGTAGAAAAAGTAAAATATAAAGTTTATAGGCTGTGAAGATCAGCGATTTCCAGACACGAAAGAATGAGGCCCTCAGCACCAAGCCTTTGTCATAATAATTGCCTCTACCCGCTGTTATCAGAACATGTATATCTTTTCTTTTATGTTACTTCTTCATTTTAAGACGTAATTTCAGAGGATAATCGACGCAATTAAGTAGTGAAATTTGAAGCTGATATTATTTGAAACACTGAAATGAGACATGTTCTTCATATTAACACCCCGTCAGAAGAAAGGACGGAGACAGCAGGGAAAATAAAGAGGATAAAAAAATAGGCATTAATAAGGACATGCGAAAGCGATGTCTGGCTTGGAGATGGCATCTTATATCCGGCTTGCTTCTTTTAAAATTACTGTTTGTACTAGAGGAACAGAGGTTCGCGACTTATCACAAAAAATATAGAAATGGTACCTACGTAGATTTGGGACTGATCATTAATACTATACAATCATAATATTTTCAATACAGGGCTAAAAGGTTTTACAGGATCAAAGTTAAGAGGAGGTTAAAAGTCTTATCTCACCAATATTAAATTTGTCAAATTCATGACCCACTCTCTCGGAAACTATTTAAGATATCAGGCTGAAAATGTTACAGGATATAGGTGTATGCCTTCTAAGTTCACTGATCTACTTTTATTTAATACGTTTGTTTATTAAGGAAGAATTTTTTCCCTCAGTTATACCAATAATTGATTATAATTTATCAGCATTTTTTAAATAACTATACATCTTATTAACACCAAAATAACCGAGCGAGATGGCTCCGCGGTAATTTGTGATGCGCGCATTCGGAAGGTGCTGGGTTCGATTCCCGTTGACCGCCCACTTTGAACTTGGTCGTTTTCCCTGGTCGTTAGATGAATGCGGGGGTGGCTTCTCATCTACCACAATTTTCTTTCCCTCATTTCCCTTTCATTCATTTCCATTTCATCTTTCAGGTGTGCTTCTAGGCTTCGTGACGTGTAGCGGTGCCGGACAGATGGCACGGATGCCTGCTCAAAGGTTAGAGGGCTGTTTGGAGACGGGTCGTTCGTTACCCGCTCTAGGCAGCTTCAGTAGTGGGACAGGTCTTCAAATATGGAACTGATAGGAACTTCCGCGCGTCTCTATGCCCGGTCTTCCTACTGAAGGGGTGGTAGCTATAATAGATTTGTGTAGGTCGCAGTGCGCGAGGTGTACCCCTCTGTCGTATAACTTATACCTATAACATCAAAGTAAATCCACAACATCACTTGCAGGTTGTCTCTAATATCCTTAAATTTAATTTAGCATCTTCAGTAGTTTCTGAGAAAACCGGCATTTATTCCAGAAAATGTCATTCACACAAAAAGCTGTTCAAGCAAAATTGGAGAAAATAAACTCACGTATATTTGCAGAGAAATAAACTACATGGCTTGGACACACAGAAGTTTCTATGTATATTTAACTGTAGTACCAACCATTAGAGTAAAACTTCCTCTAAAAGGTGGGCTAAAGTTTCCAAAGTGTGTGAAGTGGTGCAGAACTCACAGTACAAAATGGCAGATGCAGTACACTTTTTTTAAAAAAAAAACTCATGTACTATATTCACATAACTTTCTTTGCCCTCTATGGTTTTAGTGAGTATACAAATCATTCTTACTCAAGCTTATTTTTCTATCTAGTTCATTTTAATCCAAATAAACCTTTGCAGAAATGGCTGCATTACACATTTCGTTATGGATACAAAGAGAACAGCGATAATCAAATGTGTAAGAACTGGATGTTATATGCTGTTATAAAATTCCATACTGTTTCCATGCAATGGTGAGAAACAACTGAACGTTTACAGGATTTTAAGGGAATAACCAAGAAATGAACAATTTGAACCTTTAATAACGGATATCTCAGAAACGGCTTATGCCACAAAAACTTATTTTAAATAACTTGTGTGCTTTAAGGATATCTACATTTTGTGTAGTACGTTTTCGTCTATCACTTAACGTTTACCAGTTATACAAGATTATATAAAATTTCTTTCGAATGAAGACTTCATAAGCTATTCAAGATAAACATTTTATTTGTCATGTATATATCTTTGATATATGGTATTCTAATAAAATCTTAGAGCCATTTTATACAATAAACAATTTCGCAAAATGTTCCATGTAAAGGGTAGTTTTAGGTGGGGGACTTTGTTGAGAAACTTCGTGTTGCATTTTTGGAAGACACTAAACCTAAATATCAAGTTTGGTATTTATCTGACTTTTCGGTTTTGAGTCATGCTGTTCATAGACACACACACGCGGGCGCGCATGGACATGTTTCCACAAATGCTTTATTTGGATCCAGGGACCTCAAAACATGTATTTTCTGTTAAATCTCGGTATCGAATTTTTTGGTGGAACGCAAAACTTCCCCTACTTACTACACGTAGTAGAGAGAGTAATATATTTAAAATATAATTCTGCCTACAATGATGAAATATAATATATAAAATTAACGGAAATATTTCTATTTATAAGACTGCACAAAAACTAAAAATGTCACTTTTTGACACTTTTCGCCATTTAGTCATGTCCTTTAAAACACTTAACAAATGTGTAGGTATTGTACAAAGTACTTTGCACGATCACATATTTTAGAGTTACGAAATGCCTAAGTCCTAAACTAAACCGTCTTAATGGCACAATCGTGTAGCTAAACCACTCTGCTACCAGCGTAAATTGATGGATTATGATGCATTTGAAACAGCGGAGTTACTTCTAAGGCCTTGACAATTAGCATATACAGAAGGCAGTGTTTCACTTGCAAACCCTGCAAATAAGTAAATTATGTAAGTATACGGAGGGTTTTCGCGATCTAGGTAAGAATATCAGACGAGCACAATAGCTCCGCGCTGAAACATATGGAACCGAATGAAAGTTCAGCAGTATGAGTGTATCACTGTGTTTGCTCAGTTGTGTGCTCTTGTTCTTGCTGCATCAAATAGCGTAAAAAATAGAACCATTCTGATAAGGGTACATTATTGCCCTTTCCGATGCAAAATACTTGTATTCTAAGATTATTAAGCAATGCAAGAGGCATGGTTTTACCATATCCAAGAAAGTGATCTCATGTGCACTCAACAAAATAGTTAAGGCCACATCAGGACCTATTCCAAAGCGCAAGAAACAGGGAAATCCACGACCGGCCACTAGTCCCACCCCAGAGATAATCTGAAAGGTGAAGGCCTACGCCTCTGGACCAAATCCTGCAACTCAGAGGGCTATTGCACTGTAATTAGGGATCACTGCTACTACTGTGAACACCATAATCAACAGGATTTGAATCTATAAAAGTGCCATAAGAGCCGGGGATATACACATTGCAGAACGTGCCACTAACAGCGGAAAGCCGTATGAACCATACCTATACCCCCGCCACTGTATCTTTGCACTTGACAGTTCGTGTGGCTTCGTGTAAGGTTGGCTACATTGTGGTTGCGACGTTGCCAGAGTGGCTAGTAAACAACAACAGCTGATTGTTCTCCTTTCTATCGTGTCTAAGCCGCATACAAAAAGTGTACGTAAGTAGTGAACGTCAATGAATAATAACTATTTCGTATTATTATTGTTAATTGAAAATAACTCTGCATAAACATTGCTGCGTATGTAGAATAAATTACGCACTTTTGACAATATAGAAACAAAATAATACAAACTTCCTGCTACAATGAGAAATAAAACAAATTATAAGCATGCCATAACAAAGTTATTTTTACTCACGCATTTAAAACTGCAATGGGTCAATTCCATCCAAATCCCCGTTGTCGTCGTCGTCATCATCATCTTCACCAAGGCATATCATCAATGGTTCACAGTCACTAATAATTCCGTCTATTTCTTGTGCTTTTCGTATTAGCTTATTCACATGATCTACTTTCTTCTTCCACGAAGCTCCGTCCACCGTAGCCTTGTGAATAACAGTTCTCGTGCTTAGTCCAAGAGCTGCTGCAGTTCGTTGTACGGCTTTATCAGCAGGAATAGAGGGATTGCCATAAAGCTTCACGTACTCCTTTTCCTGTTCAAAGAATTCCCGGGTTCTCCTTAATAGTTCCAATGCACGACTATTAAGTGGCACACCTCGACGCAAAGGTGATCGGCGTCGTTTTTCAGACATTGTCGCACTTAGTTTTGTTTAAATAAATAATGTGAATGAAGTATATATAAAATATATAAATAAATATATATGTATAAACGAACAATAACAAAACTATCAAAAAATAACCACAAATGTAAATAACAAGAATATGTAGCTTGCAAAGAACAACTCGACGCTCGTGCTAGAGATTCACAAACTGAAGCACGTGGTTGAGAATAGTTACATCTGGCAACAGAGCCCATTCTTGTTCCGGTTCAGCTTTGTCATCGACCATTCGTAATGCTGCCTTGTGATTGGCTTAGGAAGTCAAACGGTTGAAGCTTTTCATCTGTTTTTTTGCGAGTGTACCAACTTAAACGCTAGCTGTCAAGTGCAACGTTACAGCGGCGGGGGTATAGCTGGTGAAAAGTTGATGTTTGTTGTCATTTTAGATGAGGCATATGTTTATCTAAGTAACTGCAACAAACCCTGGGCTATATATTATCGACCAAGGGGGAAAAATTGAAACGAAAATTTCCCCAATGGCTTCATGGTAATAGACGGTACAGTTACAATGGCAAATTAACAATTCGTCGTGTACATAAAAAAGTGAAAATCAATTTGGCAGATTATCAGACTATTGTCCTGATACCAATTTTCCATACATATCGCTGCTGTCTTTGGTGCAGATGTAAATAAAATTCTGGTTGCATCAGAATAAGGCATCAAGCCATACGTGTGCTTCAACCTGCAGATTTTTGGAGAACATAGAGAGAGAGAGAGGGTATACATTCCATACAGCATGGGAATACTTTCAGCGACATCCGTGTTAAGTCATCTGATGCATCACTGATGGAATTTTGTGCATTTGGGTTACTGAAAACAGCCCTTGGAAGCAGACGGCCGCGAAATTTGGATGGTATCTGGAAAGCTGCCAGGAGGGATGGAATAAACTGGACATCCTAGTATTTCGTAGCAATTTACTCCAGTGTAAGTTGTGCTGCAGATTGATAGCCCAAACTACAGGCTGCCAGATGGAACATCACTGCTGGTGGAGGCGTAGTTTTTCATAAGATAACGGGGTCTTAAGTTTGTTACCATAGATTGCGAACAACACTCTGTATAACCCTGGACTTTCTACAGAATTTATACAATCCACTTCCAAGGTTTGCCTCGGTACTCTATAAAGTCAAGAAAACTCACGATCATACAAAAAGAATTATAATATGTTTAAGGGTTGTGTTGCTGTTAGGTATTCAGTGGTTTGAAAATATTTCGCTATCTACTTATACTTGCTGATAAGTGCTTAAATTATTTGCGAAAGAAAAGGAAAGAGAATTTTCAACCATTTTGTGTGCAAATGGTTGAAAAATTGGAAGATATTGTATTTTTGGTAGAATAAGTGTCAAAAAATCAAAGACTTACCTGCCATACAGAAGCCGATACTCGGACTTGATAAGATCAACTGCTGATTTGTTTAGCTGAAAGTACTAAGCATTAAAAGTGAAAACGTAATTGAAGATTGTTAATAGTTAAGAAAGTACGTGATATATAAAAGCCACTGTGCATATTTTGAGCTAATTATACTCTTAATACATCTATAGTAACCTGAGAACGCTTTCACGGATGATAGTGTTGGCAAGATGTCAATACTCTTAGAAAAATATTAACATAGAACAAAAAGCCAGAGATCGAATTAAAGAAAAGGAAAGTGTCACAACTTAATATTTGTATTACTCGGGTGGAAGTTACCGTATTCACGTCCATAGTTACATCTATCTGTTACTATAATGCACTTCCCACTTCCTTTCAAGAGCTATAACACTATCTTCCCTTCTTTATCGCCTACCTATTGCAGCCAAACATTTGATTTCGAGATTTCCCGGAAATACGCGATTTGAGGTCAACTCACGCTACTAAAAAAAATCTGATGTGTTAAACAGTCACATGACTTTCTCTACTCTTGTACAAAGTATTTTTACAAACTCTTATTCTCCATATATTTCATATTAACAGATAAACATTTGCAGAAACGATCTTTTGACATGCAAAGAGAATTACATTTTACACATTGCTTAAGACGTACTATGTTCCCCTTGTTTTATAGTTGCAAGGGCAATGTAGAAATACAGTAGCCTTTAAGTATTGATATATATCTTAATAGCTGGTTGCTAGGTGCAGCACCATTCCCTTTCCCACAGATTAATACTCTTTGATATCCAAAACAAAAAAAATCTGATGTGTTACACTCACATGAATTTCTCTACTCTTGTACACACTATTTTTACAAACGCCTATTCTCCATATGCTTCATGTTAATCGAGATATCGAGATGTCAATCTTATTGGTAATTTTCTTGTAGATGCAAGGGAAATATGGTAGCTTTTAAGCGATAGTCAAATATTTTAACGCTGGTTGCTATGTGGCGCATTCCATTCTCTTTGCATGTCCAGGACAAAAAAATGAATAACGAATTTGAGAAAAAGTACAAGTATTGGAAAATTTAAGGAAATAACAAGCAATATCTCGAAAACGGTTCACTCAACAAAAGAAATGTATATGACATAAGTTGTGTATTTTAACGCGATCTACATTTTTTGTGTAGTAAAATTTTGTCTATCTCTTATGGTTTACCAGTTTTGCAAAAGTCGTTCACAATGAAGAATACGTTTGGAGACATTCCCAGAAAATTCGAGATATACATTTCATTTCTCATGACATTATCTTAAACATATGATATTTTCATCAAAATCGTTAGAGCCATTTTTGAGAAAATTAAAATTTTCGAAAAATCTTCCATGTAAAGGGTAGTCTGGGGTGGGGGGATTTTCTTGAAAACCTTCGTGTCGCATCTCTGGAAGATACTGAACCTAAATACCAAGTTTGGTGCTTATCCGACTGTTCGTTTTTGAGTTATGCTGTTCACAGACACACAGACAGACACACAGACACACACACGGACATGTTTCCAAAAATGCTTTTTTTGGATTCAGGAGGTCTCAAAACATGTATTTCCGGTGAAATCTCGGTATCGAATTTTTGGGTGGAATGCAATACTTCCCCTACTTACTATACGTAGTAGAGAAAGTAAAAAATGAAGAAAAACGTTCACGTGCGAGCGCATGCACAAGTATGTGTGTATTTTGGCTAACCTCTGAAACAACTGAACCGGTTTCGATAGTTCTTTCAGCATTGAAAACCACTATTCTTTCCAACGGACATAGAATATAATATAGCTTCCAATTTATCTCCAGTCTGCCTGGTTTCCTCACGATTTTTGTAATTTTGTCAACATTTGTTACATTATAAAAATCTATTTTGAAAGATAGGCGGAAGTACCATACGGTATCGCTAGACAGATATGGGTGCATTTTTTACTTTCTCTACTACGTATAGTAAGTAGGGGAAGTATTGCATTCCACCCAAAAATTCGATACCGAGATTTCACCGGAAATACATGTTTTGAGAATCACTGAATCCAAAAAAAGCATTTTTGGAAACATGTCCGTGTGTGTGTCTGTCTGTGTGTCTGTGTGTCTGTGTGTCTGTGTGTCTGTCTGTCTGTGTGTCTGTGAACAGCATAACTCAAAAACGAACAGTCGGATAAACACCAAACTTGGTATTTAGGTTCAGTATCTTCCAGAGATGCGACACGAAGGTTTTCAAGAAAATCCCCCCACCCCAGACTACCCTTTACATGGAACATTTTTCGAAAATTTTAATTTTCTCAAAAACGGCTCTAACGATTTTGATTAAAATATCATATGTTTAAGATATTGTCATGACAAATAAAATGTATATCTCGAATTTTCTGGGAATGTCTCCAAAAATATTCTTCATTGTGAACGACTTTTGCATAACTGGTAAACCATAAGAGATAGACAAAATTTTACTACACAAAAAATGTAGATCGCGTTAAAATACACAACTTATGTCATATACGTTTCTTTTGTTGAGTGAACCGTTTTCGAGATATTGCTTGTTATTTCCTTAAATTTTCCAATACTTATACTTTTTCTCAAATTCGTTATTCATTTTTACTTTCTCTACTACGTATAGTAAGTAGGGGAAGTATTGCATTCCACCCAAAAATTCGATACCGAGATTTCACCGGAAATACATGTTTTGAGACCTCCTGAATCCAAAAAAAGCATTTTTGGAAACATGTCCGTGTGTGTGTCTGTGTGTGTGTCTGTGTGTCTGTGTGTGTCTGTGTGTGTGTGTGTCTGTGAACAGCATAACTCAAAAACGAACAGTCGGATAAACACCAAACTTGGTATTTAGGTTCAGTATCTTCCAGAGATGCGACACGAAGGTTTTCAAGAAAATCCCCCCACCCCAGACTACCCTTTACATGGAACATTTTTCGAAAATTTTAATTTTCTCAAAAATGGCTCTAACGATTTTGTTTAAAATATCATATGTTTAAGATAATGTCATGAGAAATGAAATGTATATCTCGAATTTTCTGGGAATGTCTCCAAAAGTATTCTTCATTGTGAACGACTTTTGCATAACTGGTAAACCATAAAAGATAGACAAAATTTTACTACACAAAAAATGTAGATCTCGTTAAAATACGCAACTTATGTTATATACATTTTTTTTGTTGAGTGAACCGTTTTCGAGATATTGCTTGTTATTTCCTTAAATTTTCCAATACTTATACTTTTTCTCAAATTCGTTATTCATTTTTTTTATGTCCTGGACATGCAAAGAGAATGGAATGCGCCACATAGCAACCAGCGATAAAATATTTGACTATCGCTTAAAAGCTACCATATTCCCCTTGCATCTACAAGAAAATTACAAATAAGATGGACATCTCGATATCTCGATTAATATGAAGCATATGGAGAATAGGCGTTTGTAAAAATAGATTGTACAAGAGTAGAGAAAGTCATGTGAGTGTAACACATCAGATTTTTTTATGTCCTGAACATGCAAAGAGAATGGAATTCGCCACATAGCAACCAGCGTTAAAATATTTGACTATCGCTTAAAAGCTACCATATTCCCCTTGCATCTACAAGAAAATTACAAATAAGATTGACATCTCGATATCTCGATTAACATGAAACATATGGAGAATAGGCGTTTGTAAAATTAGATTGTACAAGAGTAGAGAAAGTCATGTGAGTGTAACACAGATTTTTTTTGTATGTGTTCCATGTATACCTATGCCGCCTTTAACAACTAAGGGCACATGGGCGGTTTTGCCTTTGGAACAATTGCTCATCGGCAATAATGTTCACTCGTTTACTTTCTGTTAATATTTAAGCTTTTTTTGTTGGGTTTTCTTTATTAATTACATTCACACACTTTATACTCGCACTCATACTTCCAGACTCAAGGGAGGACGGGGAATAATCCTGGCTAAAGAAAAATTTTAATCTTCCAGCCCGTAATCGAACCCGGAACCTATGGATTTGGAAGCTAGCATGCTAACCACTATAGCACAGAGGCAGTCGGGGTCCCTAATGTGTCCAGACTAAAGGCATCCAACTTCGCTCGGGCTCACCCTAGGGCCCGAACCTCCGGAATCCCGAATGAGTGCCTACCCGAAAGCACCCGTAGGAGTATCCTATCCGAGCTGTCCCTGGATCGACGTTAGGAAGAAGCCACAGACCGCAAGCTACCGGCCAGCCGCAACCCGCCGAACACCGTCGCCTGGTCCTACAACCCTGAAACAGATGACAAAGAAGATGCTGATTACAGGAAATGAGGGGCAAGAGAATCGTGGTAGAAGATGACCATCCCAGCATTTGCCTGCCGACCCGGGAAACCACGAAAAACCCATGGGCCAGAGTCGGCGGTTGCCGGGGATCGAAATCGAGTCCTCCCAAATGCGAGTTGCACACATAATGCTTTTGAATTACAGGAAAATTCATGTCATACCAACTCAAAATATGTTATTATTTTGTATCTTGTGTGAGAATAACAAATTAATAGAGCTAATTTTTTTAAGCAGCAAGTGTTCGCACTTCAACAGTCTTTGGCTTAGGTGCACCTTTTAAGGTTTTACATGAACGTATTTGTCTTCCAGGTATTTGGTTAGAATGTATGTGTTATGCACGGAAATGTCCAAAATGAGGATAAAATAGACCACTTCTTCCTCGTGTTCCAGTTCTATAGAGAGACACTCTCATTAATTCTGCCTGAACCACTCCAATTACAAGTGGATGGGGTACAGCTGTTTACTTGTTTTCAGTGAACGAAAGGTTGCACTGACATGGAGAGGCAATGGTGACAATGGGTTGTCAACCCAGTATACTATATGTTTTCTTTTGCATTTTTCAAAACTTCCAAAGAACCTCTTTTCATTTTCTTCATTATTTTGGAATTGGTGAGCACACAGCCCTTTGTAACACGCTTAACCTTTATTATTCAATTAGCCTTGATGTTTCAAGTGATTTATGTCATGTGGAAAATTGTGGAGCGTATCAACGACAGGTGCTGCACATTTAACATACTGAGATTCATATTCATCATATACACTTAGGTACTCTTTTGCCTTTGTGTATTTCAAAAGATATCAGATACCCAGAAGCAGTACTTAGGCACCATACCTTGAAGCCAAATCTTTGGGCTTTCCTCTGATGAATTCCTTGCAGCGATGACGTGCAAAATAAGGAATCGTGCAATCATCAAAATTCATATACTGTTCCGAAATGCAATTTTTCATAAATCTCTCCTTCAATAGATTTATTAGAGGTCGGAGCTTGTACGTTTTGTCTAGTCGAAATACAAATTGGTATTCTCGGTACAGTGTGCAAGGGTTACAATTTTTTTTCAAATTGATCAAATTGATTTCCTGAAAAATTATTAAATAAACCGCATCTTCCCCTTATAAATTCAATGTGACATATGATGGTTCAATATAGATAGCATCCAAATCTCTATTATCATCCTCTAATATTTGCAAAGCTTTAGTAAGTATGCTCCTGGAACAATAATATGCTATCAATATGAGTACTATAAAGAACAAAATATCGTGTTATATTCATATGGCTATTCATTTTCATATAGCTTCTAGAAAATGCTCTTACGAAAGTTTGTTTTTCTATCTACTTCATGTTAATCGAAATAAACCTTTGCAGAAATACTTTCCTAAAATTTCGTTGTAGGTATAAGGGGATACTGATCTTGAAATTCCACACATTCTCCATGACATCGCGAGAAACAGCTTAAAATGACACTTTAAAGAAACACTTTAAAAGTGACAAAGTATTGAAAAATTCAAATCAGCAATAACAGATATCTCGTAAATGGCTAAAGCTACAAAACAATTATTTGAAATAATTTGTGAGTTTTCAAGTGTTCTACAATTTTGATGTAGTGTGTTTTTTTTGTCTATCTCTTAAGGTTTAGCAGTTAAATGCAACTATATAAAATCGTTTCGGAGGAAGAGAATCTCGCAGACAATTCCCAGATTTATCTGTTTGTTTTAATTTTATATTTATTTGATGTTCACCCAAACGTATTTTTAAATTTCTCTTTGTTTTACCAATATATAAACCTTGGTAATCTTGACATGGAATTTGATATATACCTGATTTTTTGTATTATCTATTGTATTAGCCAATGTGTATTCAACATATTCAAATTATACACATTCTGAGGTGCAAGTTGGATATTATATTTTCTGAATAATTTTTCAAAATATTTAAACATCACAGGATGGTATGCAAATTTCTGGTATATTAAGTCCTTTTTATTAGTGTTCTGTAAAGTGCTAGTTGTATGCAAAGCGTGTTTATTTTTGTATTTAATAATTAAATTATTAATAAGTTGTCGTTTAAACCATTTTCGATAGCCACATTCTTAATGTATTCTAGTTCAGTAAAATAATCTTCTTTTTCCAAGGGAATGTTAAGTCTGAAGACTAGGGTTCTAAATGCTGAATGCTGATGTGAAGTAGGGTTATAGAAATTATTTTTTATGTAATTATCCACATGAGTAGGTTTTCTATAAATTCCAAATTTTATGTTATTACCCTTTCTTTTTATAAGTAAATTCAAAAAAGTAAGGTATTATTTATTTCTATTTCCATGGTAAATTTAATATTTGTATCTGATTGTTCAAAATATCTAATGCTAAGTTTGTACAGTATTATGGGATAATAGCAAAAATGTTATCTACATATCTATACCAAATCTTAAGTAAACTTTATTCTACTTCTACAGATCTATGTAATGAAGTTTCTGAATGAATAAACATTTGCCTAATATCGTGCTGCGCCGATGGTTGTCCTCCTGACCCTTTTTCCAGCAAAGACATTACACCCTTAAGATGCACGATGGGTTACTAATTGCGTCGATGAATAATTCGTTCTCAGACGAGGCAACACGGTATGTATTCCATGCACAGCAAATGGAACCGCGAGCTGCGAATTATTGAAAATGTTTGCATATAAGACAGTGACGAAAACCTTTTTCTGCAAATTAACTTTTAAACCGTCAGCAAACAGAGCTACCAGACACAGCCTGGGTAAAAGTGGGCGAGAAAGTTTATTTGCAAGCTAGTGTTCCTATGAAAATTGGTGAAAAGCATTATAAAAAATCTGATGTGTTGCACTCACATGACTTTCTCTACTCTTCAACAAAGTATTTTTACAAACTCTTATTCTCCATCTATTTCATATTAATCGAGATAAACATTTGCAGAAACGATCTTTTGACATGCAAAGACAATTACATTTTACACATAGCGACCAGTTCTAAAAATAATTGACTCTCGCTGCTTAAGGGCTGCCATGTTCCCCTTGTTTTGTATTTGCAAGGGCAATATAGAAATACAGTAGCACAGACATATCTCTTAATAGCTGGTTGCTAGGTGCAGCACCATTCTCTTTGCCACTGATTAATACTCTTTGCATATCCAAGACAAAAAAAAATGAATAACGAATTCCCATTTGAGAACAAATTTTGAAAAAATTAAGGGAATAACAAGCAATATCACGAAAATGGTTCATTCAACAAAAAAATGTATATGATATAAATTGTGTATTTTAACGCGAGCTACATTTTTATGTAGTAACATTTTATCTATCTCTTATGGTTTACCAGTTATGCAAAAGACGTTCACAATGAAGAATACTTTTGGAGACATTCCCAGGAAATTTAAGATATACATTTTATTTGTCATGAAAATATCTTAAACATATGATATTTTAATCAAAATCGTTAGAGCCATTTTTGATAAAATCAAAATTTTCGAAAAATGTTCCATGTAAAGGGTAATCTGGGGTGGGGGAATTTTCTTTAAAATCTTTGTGTCGCATCTCTGGAAAATACTGAACCTAAATACCAAGTTTGGTGTTTATCCCACTGTTCGTTTTTGAGTTATGCTGTTCACAGACCTCACACAGACGCACACACGGACATATTTCCAAAAATGCTTTTTTTGGATTCAGAGGGTCTCAAAACATGTATTTCCGGTGAAATCTCGGTATCGAATTTTTGGGTGGAATACAATACTTCCCCTACTTACTATACGTAGTAGAGAAAGTAAAAATTTAAAAGTAACTTTTAAAATCTTTAAAATACCTAGTTATACTCCAAACCTTAATTTAGCTTCGTTAGTTAATTAATTTCTATAGCAATTAAAGCTTTTCACATATAATTAAATACTCACCTGCATAGTACTGCAATGCGCATTCAATTATTTAAAACGCGTTTACTGTCAGTATTTATATTACGTAAAATGATCCTTGTTACATACTTTGAGCTTCAACCAAAAATTCCATTTTTTTGTATCAAAATTGATGCTCTAAATCCTGCCTTAATAGCGCTCAAAATGTTTGGCTAGAAGTTATTTCAACTGAAGCTACTTGACTTTGCTATATTTATTCCACCATGCTTACCTATACTCAGCCAAGCCGGTCAGCTGTTTCATCTAATTTTTACTTTCTCTTCAGCCAACCTAAGTACGAAGAGGAAACAAATTATTTTATTCCACTCAAAAATTTGAAAGTGAGTTTTCACTGGAATACATGTTTTGAGGTTCCTGAAGAATTTTCGAAAACTTCTCTGTGTACGTGTGGTGTGTGCGTAACTAAAATACCAACATACTTTATATTTACGTTTTGCATCTTTCAAGGATATACACGAAGGTTCTTCCCGAAATTCCATCCACCCCAAACTACCCTTTATGTGGATTGATTTTGGTTACTTTTTATTTTCTTAAAACCGGCTCTAACGATTTTTTTACTTCCTCTACTACGTATAGTAAGTAGGGGAAGTATTGTATTCCACCCAAAAATTCGATACCGAGATTTCACCGGAAATACATGTTTTGAGACACCCTGAATCCAAAAAAAAGCATTTTTGGAAACATGTCCGTGTGTGTCTGTGTGTCTGTCTGTGGATCTGTGTGTCTGTCTGTGTGTGTATGTGTGTGTGTGTGTGTGTGTGTGTGTGTCTGTGAACAGCATAACTCAGAAACGAACAGTCGGATAAAACACCAAACTTGGTATTTAGGTTCAGTATCTTCCAGAGGTGCGCCACGAAGGTTTTCAAGAAAATCCCCCTACCCCAGATTACCCTTAACATGGAACATTTTTCGAAAATTTTAATTTTCTCAAAAATGGCTCTAACGATTTTGAATAAAATACCATAAGTTTAAGACATTTTTATGCAAATGAATTGTATATCTCGAATTTTCTGGGAATGTCTCCAAAAGTATTCTTCATTGTGAACGACTTCTGCATAACTGGTAAACCATAAGAGAGAGACAAAATTTTACTGCACAAAAATGTAGATCGCGTAAAATACACAATTTGTGTCATATACATGTTTTTTGATGAGTGATCCATTTTCGAGATATTGCTTAAATTTTCCAATACTTATACTTTTTCTCAAATGGGAATTCGTTATTCATTTTTTTTTTGTCTTGGATATGCAAAGAGTATTAATCTGTGACAAAGAGAATGGTGCTGCACATATCAACCAGCTATTAAGAGATATGTCTCTGCTTAAGGGCTACTGTATTTCTATATTGCCCTTGCAAATACAAAACAAGGGGAACATATAAGCCCTTAAGCAGCGAAAGTCAATTATTTTTAGAACTGGTCGCTATGTGTAAAATGTAATTCTCTTTGCATGTCAAAAGATCATTTCTGCAAATGTTTATCTCGATTAATCTAAAATATTTGGAGAATAAGAGTTTGTAAAAGTAGTTTGTACAAGAGTAGAGAAAGTCATGTGAGTGTAACATATCAGATTTTTTTATATAGTGAGTTTTTGCCTATTCTTATGGTTTTCAAGTTATATGAAATTCATTAACAGTAAAGATGAATTTGTAAGCTGTTCCTTGAAAATTCAGGATATGCATTTTATTTTCCATTCTAGTGTCCGATGCATTTGATGAGCGGGATTTTGAGAAAATCAATAGGTAGGCTGGAGGGAAAGCAAAAATGTCTTACTTATAAGCTGAATTGTAAAGAGCGTTCTAAGTGCAGAAAAATGTCTAAAATATAATTTCTGAGAACATGTTTTTAATTACGTACCTATTTTCATAAACAGTAAATATGCAAACGGGAAACTTTGCAACAGTTTCTAGCAAATATGGGACAGAGGAGGAGTAGAGATTTCGAGAAACGTGCAAATTCCCTTCTAGTAAAGTCGTTCAGATTCATTGGGATAACAAACTGTTTTACACAAAACTGTCCCTAAAGAATAAGTATTAATAATACCTAAAAAACAAATTGTATTTATTTTCTCCAATTTCCTCTTGTACAAACTTTTACATGTTGGTATGTATGTGGTACTTGTATAACGCATAAAATTATTAACACAAGTATATAGTTACGTATACTAATGTTTTGTAAATATTTGTTTAATCCTTTCCTTCATTGTATTTACCTAGGTTCTCATTATCTAACCTGGTAGTTTTCCCATTGGTTGATAGCGCCTTCCTAATGACCCTCAATAGCCGTGTCCCTAATGGAAACTGACCATCGGCGCAATGCGAATACACCGAAATCTTTTAGTAATATTTACGTAAGAAGGGTTGCTGTATTTCCTCTGTGGGTTGTGATAAACTTCATTCCCAAAGTATGTTTAGCAATTGTATAAAGAGAGAAAATTTTTTACATAAGTTGTTTCCAAAAATTGTTTCAATTGTTTCATCAAAAATCACTGAGCCAATAGTTGTAACTAAAAAGCTGAAGTAGTTAGGTATTTATTTACGTAACTGCATAGGAAAATTAGTTTTTTCAAAACGAGCACGAAACGAACTCTGAAAACAAGAAAGAAAAAGAAAACACTTTCTTGCAGTTACGTACAATATTTTGTTTTACTATGTCGAAATACTTTATACATTGGTTAAATATTGTAGTGCGTATTATATTGGACATGGGCGCAGTCATATGATTCATATGCTCATTGCATGGCCAATGTATTCGTAAGTTGGTGTTGGAGTAGGTATAATAGTAACTGAACGGAAAAGTTCAATTTGACATACTGGTTCTAGATAGTATGAAAAAAAAAATAGTTTTGTGACTGGTTACAAATGTTTCAGAAATGCTTTAATTGATGGCCTGAGGGTGGGGAATCTTCATATTCGACAGTTTCGCTGCTATTTCGTTGAATAATGGTATTGCTGTATTACTTTAAAACTGCTGTACCTTTATGTTATTAAATAACTACCTGACTAAAGAGAAGTAAAAAAGTTTAAAATTTCGCCTACTGTGATTATCTGAAAATGGGTCTCTGTTTCCATAATTCTTTAATCACTGAAATATATTTACTTATAGCATATATAAAACTTTCAGAATTTGGAAATGGAGGAGGTTAAGGAAATCAGAAATACAACATTTGCGGTTATTGGATATTTCATACCACTGAATTTTCGACCGTATTTAGATAATTGTACAGTAACTTCATAAAGAGTTTAGGAGAGATGGCATTCTTAAATTATCATTCGAGCCATCCATGCAAAACTCAGCTGCTAACTGTATAAAATGCCTACAAACACGGCTGTGTAAATAATGGGGGAGGGCGGCAGTCATAAACGCAGGTCGTTCAGAGGACAGACGATGTATCTCAGACGTCACTGCTGTCGAAAAGACCGGAGCTGATAATGACAGCGAAGGAAGACACGGTCTGATGGATAGATCTGTCATTAGCAGCAAAGGGGTCATTGGTGTAAGTCAGTGGTTTTCAACCGGTGCGCCGCGGTGACTCGAATGACATCCAGGGTTGCCGTGGATTGGATTGGCTACGGAGGGACTCGGTACTGATCCACATAGGTTATATTGTACCTACGCCCCACAAGAGGGCGTCCCTGGGAGGAAGAATGAGGTGAGAGGATACCCCGGGCGGCCGAAACCAAGAGTGACGGTACAGGAATGGCAGGGTCCCTAAGTTTCCAGATAATCTTCCCCGGCAGACGGACAGGCAGACGGGGGACCCCATCCCGCACAGAGGGGGTCCAACGCACCTCAAGGGGGTTGGGATACCCATGACAGCCAACCAAAAGCCGAGGGACGGAGAGAGTCAAAAACAGCATCCTTTTCCCCCACTACGCTGCACCGAAACACCATCGCCGGCACTTCCAACCCTGAAAGAGATCAGCGGGTGAAAGATGAAGTGAACTGAGAATGGAGATGAAATGGAGGGACAGGAAATTCGGGGATGTGAGAATCCTTCCCAACATTCGCCTGACCCGGAAAAACCCCGAAGAAATCAGGAAGCTCGACCACGGGAATCGAATCCACGACCTCTCGAATGCGGGCCATAGACGAAACCGCCTGAGCCATCCGCTCGGTAGGGTTGCCGTGGAATTTTGCGTTTTAGTGACGAAGAAAACGGCTATGTCAACCTATAGAATGGTTTCGCACTGATAAAAGTTTCTGAGGTGAAATGTAATACTTTATTAATAATATTTCGTTTTTTTTATAATTTCCCGTTAAATTTTTAAAAAGTATTAGAAAAAGAAAACGATCTGTTCTATTTTTATAACCTATTAAGGTTTTCACGCTGCACTTTGTGTGTACAAGTATTTTTTCTGGATGTTGGTTAGTATCGTATATTTTTTCATCACAGATTCTTAGAGTAAATGTCGAAACACCGATAGTTTTACGGGTAGCTCACAGAGGTGCCGTGTAAATAATGTTGTTGGTCAGGGGAGCCTTGGACTCAAAAAGGTTGAAAACCACTGTGTGCCTTCGACGAATGAACTGAGAAGATTGTCCTGATGGAGAACAGCAGGATATAATCACGTCGCGTGGAGCTGTGCCACTGCTGCACTGACGTGATCCACTTCCTGGCACGTGGCCGAGCTTCCGCCTATTTAACTCTTGACGCCGCTCCGTGTCGCTACAGGTGGAACCTCGTGGCAACAGTAATTATTATTGCTGTGTGTACTACAAGGGGTCGTTGCTGCTTTTCGGCGAAATCTTGAATCTTGGCGGGCTTTCACTCTCCCCTTGACTTCCTTTGCACCTTTACTTGTGACCTTGGTAACGTTGCCCTCTAGTTTAACGATGTTGGTCCTCTCTTGAGCTCTTCGCCCCTTGCAACTTCGTGACATCAGGGATTCCAATTCTCTACCTGCAAAAATACAGCTTGCCTTAGCGATCGGCGAGTGCTCATCGTTTTAACCAGGAGATACTCAGAGAGTGCATATTTTGGGGGAGGGATGAAACAGGAATAACTAAAATACACGATCTCAGGCATATCTACTTTCCGTGATCACTTTTATAAATTGAACCATGTGAGGGAGATATCAACTGGGTCACTGAACAGTGTATATTGATTAAATAAAGGATTTGATAGGTCAGCATGACGAACAACCATCTTTTTACTTTCTCTACTACGTATAGTAAGTAGGGGAAGTATTGCATTCCACCCAAAAATTCGATACCGAGATTTCACCGGAAATACATGTTTTGAGACCTCCTGAATCCAAAAAAAGCATTTTTGGAAACATGTCCGTGTGTGTGTCTGTCTGTGTGTCTGTGTGTCTGTGTGTCTGTCTGTGTGTCTGTCTGTGTGTCTGTCTGTGTGTCTGTGAACAGCATAACTCAAAAACGAACAGTCGGATAAACACCAAACTTGGTATTTAGGTTCAGTATCTTTCAGAGATGCGACACGAAGGTTTTCAAAAAAATCCCCCCACCCCAGACTACCCTTTACATGGAACATTTTTCGAAAATTTTAATTTTCTCAAAAACGGCTCTAACGATTTTGATTAAAATATCATATGTTTAAGATATTGTCATGACAAATAAAATGTATATCTCGAATTTTCTGGGAATGTCTCCAAAAGTATTCTTCGTTATGAACGACTTTTTCATAACTGGTAAACCATAAGAGATAGACAAACTTTTACTACACAAAAAATGTAGATCGCGTTAAAATACACAATTTATGTCATATACATTTCTTTTGTTGAGTGAACCGTTTGCGAGATATTGCTTGTTATTCCCTTAAATTTTCCAATACTTATACTTTTTCTCAAATTCGTTATTCATTTTTTTATGTCCTGGACTTGCAAAGAGAATGGAATGCGTCACATAGCAACCAGCGTTAAAATATTTGACTATCGCTTAAAACCTACCATATTCCCCTTGCATCTACAAGAAAATTACCAATAAGATTGACATCTCGATATCTCGATTAACATGAAGCATATGGAGAATAAGCGTTTGTAACAATAGTTTGTACAAGAGTAGAGAAAGTCATGTGAGTGTAACACATCAGATTTTTAACTATGTTTGGGACCAAAACGTAATATCACAAAGAATTAACTTTTAAGGGATGTTAAACATTTCACTACGGGAAGACCCACTGGGACGTTTCATTTTCGCTTCACTACAGAAGTGCCAATGCCTGCAACCATCTTGTTTTAACTAGTGACTAAACGTGGCAGATAGTAAAATAAGCTGAACGAGCCATTTAATCAGCGTTGCCAATTATCGCGTGCTACTTTTCCAAAGGAACGCATTAATTCCGCAATTCTCCAATATTTAACACTGTTTTAAAGCATATAGTATTTTTACTTACCCGTTTATTAATAGGTAAAATATGGTACACCAATTCTCTGAGGATAAAAGAGTTACAGAAAAGAAATGAGACTGCAGCACTTCGATATTACGATTTTGAGTATATTGCGGGGGGGCCTCAGCCCTCTGAAGTCCTCTTCCTCGCGTACTTCCCTGATTTTAACTCTCCTTTTTACTTAATTTTATATACCTAGTAGAGCGGTCTGACTGTTTAGCATGTCAGGAGTTTCCGTGCTTGTTTTGAAGTAAGTGCGGTTCTAGAAAGCCATGTTAAGAGCCTGTGAAAACTCCTACACTCCATCAAGCGTTTTCTGCAAAATGGAAATTAATGCCTTGTTAATGTTTCCGAGGATTGTGCTCGAGAAGATGATATCTACATCTTAAAGTATCTCATAACTTTAAATTTTTTGGTGATATCGCGACGTCACTGCAGGTTTTGTTTGTTCACTTGAGACAATATATGCCAGACAGATGACCTTAGTTGCGCAGTCGCCTTACTGTACCATCTGCTCGAGGAACATGATGATAAATGGCTTTAGTTCCGTAGTCGCCTTCTTGTACCACCTACTTCAGGAACTTGATGCTAGATGGCCTTCCGTACCATCTGCTTGAGGAACTTAGCGATAGATGGCCTTAGTTCCGTAGTCGCTTTCCTGTACCATTTGCTTGAGGTACTCGATGATAGATGTCCTTCCTATACCATCTGCTTGAAGAACTTGATGATAGATGACCTTAGTTCCGTAGTCGCCTTACTGTACCATCTGCTTGAGGAGCTTGGTGATAAATGCCCTTAGTTTCGTAGTCGCCTTACTGCACCATCTGCTTGAGGAACTTGGTGATAAATGGCTTTAGTTCCGTAGTCGCCTTCCTTTATCATCTGCTTGAGGAACTTGGTGATAGGTGGTTATACAGGTTATCAGGTCCCTGAACACACATACACAAACAATTACAGAATGTTCGGCGTGTGCGTGCTCTTTATGGATTCAGCGAGTCTCAAAATATTTTCGGTTAAATGTCGGTATCGAAATTTTGGCTTAAATGCAATACTTCCTCTTCTTACTATAAGTATAGGTTATACAACGGAGGGGACCCCTCGCGCACTGCGACTTAGATCTATTGTGGCTACCACCACCTTCTCCAAGGAGGAAGGGATGAAGTGAAGGAACCACAGGAGGCTACAGGTCGCAGGCAGACAGGCACTGAAGCGCGCGAAGTCCCTAACAGTCCCAGGCTCGAAGACCCGTCCCACTGCTGAGAGAGGGCGATGAATGACCCGTCGACCGAGTAGCCCTATATTGTCCACGGGGAGTACTGTTTCCTTTGAGGAAGCATCCGCGCTATCTGTTCGGCTCCGCCACGAAACCTAAAAATCACATGAAAGATGAGAAGGAAACGGAACGCAAGGATAATTATGGAAAGGAAATCGTGGTAGATGAGAAACCACTCCATTATTCGCTTACCGGCCAGGGAAAACCACGAAAAACCAAAGTTCAGAGTGGGCGGTCAATGGGAATCGAACCCGCGACCTCGCGAATGCGAGCCTCACACGTTACCACGGAGCCATTTCGCTCGGTTACTATAATAAATACAGAAAGTAAAAATTGCTTCATAAACTAAATTATAGCATTGTAACGATTAGAGTTGCCTTACAATTACGAGGTTAATGAATTCGGGCGATCATACTGCCCTCTAATTTCTACTAGTCCTGTTTCAAGGATTATCGCATATGCCCTCTGCATTGAATACGGCTTTGTGTTACTCTCAAGTAAAGTTTTAGATTGTGCGTGTCGGTGTCTTTGTTTCATTGCAGGAAGGTTACGAAAAGTATGCACTTAACAAGAGAGAGTTCACAACGTTTTACCTCTGTCATGAGAGACTTGAAGAAATAACTTCTTTCTCTTTTTCTTATTCCTATTGCTCACCGGAACTACAATTTGCAGCGTAAAGAACTCAGGAGGAAGTTTCTGCAGGTGCTTCAGACCAAAGACATTGTTTACCTGGCAGCCTACAGCTGATCTTGTAGACAATACACATGAATATGGAGCCGTTTTTTAGACCACCCCTTCTTTAGCTTTCTTCCATTGCACCCACGAAATGTTCGTTAAGTGTAATACGGGCATAAGTCACGTTCAAGCGTCATGCTTCTGGTGACGGTGTTTGACCTCTGATTGAGTGCGAAGATAAAGGCGAGCTCAACAAGTTCTTGCTTTAAGAAAAATATTTAAATGATTGCGTTCGGGCTAACTCAATAAACAAAAAACGGGTTACACAAATGATGTACCCTTTAGATAAAACTATTATTTATCAAGGATGCAAAGAACTTAGTAATGTTACAATTTTTGTATTCTACATGTCTAGCTAATATTTCCAAGGAATCCCTCTCTTTAAGGACCTGTAAAGATTCATAACTTTTGTTCCCCATCAAAAATATGTTCAATAATATTAAAAGAAAAAAGAAAAAGTTTCTAATTGATCCGTAGTCAACATAATCCTCACTGTTATCGTTCTCTTGTACTTC
The DNA here is from genome assembly GCA_030765065.1 of Deroplatys truncata. Taxonomy (NCBI): domain Eukaryota; kingdom Metazoa; phylum Arthropoda; class Insecta; order Mantodea; family Mantidae; genus Deroplatys; species Deroplatys truncata. Next base: position 94,331,553 of record CM060984.1, on the reverse strand, counting down.
CTTGTGTGTTTGGTCTGAATTATGTCAACGAAACTTGTTTCTGGGTAGGCATATAGGCCAACTACTCACCCGTGTCCTTCAGGTTTGTCAGTCGTACACTCTTGTCAGATTTTCACAAAAATGAAAGTAAAAAATCGTCCATTGTTGCGTTAGCTGTTTGTCTTCCCAACGCTCATATCACGTTTCGTTGTTATTGAAGTGTTTTTGCTTTCTCTAACACCAAAGTAAATCAGATATTAGGTATTCGAATCAAAAATTGCGATTTGTAGATTTCACCGGAATATACGATTTTGAAACCCTCCAAACAGCATTTTTATTACAAAAATCCGCGCGTATGTGTGTGTACAGCATAACTAAAATAACAAAAGTCGGTTAAATACCAAAATGCTCAATTTAGTATTAATTTCAGCATATTCCAAGGATGCGACTGAGGATTTTCAAGAAAATCCCCCACTCCATATTATCGTTTACATGGAAAACTTTCGTTATGTTTTATTTTACCAAAAATCCTCCTTAACGATTTTAATTAAAATGTCACACGTTCACATGAGAAATAAAATGCATATATTGAATAAACGTGTGAATTTCCTGTGGACTTCCCTTTATTTGATTGCATTTTGTATAAGTTTGTATAACAAGGAAATCTTAACAAATACATAAAAGCTTACTACAGAAAAATGTAGACCTCATTAAAATACACAACTTGTGTCAATTTTATTTGTAGCATTCACCGTTTTCGAAGTATTTCATGTTACAGCATTAGATTTTTCCTAAGCATCACTTAACGGACATGCTTGAAATGTTGCAAATTTTGCTTTTTTCCATCGTTCTGTTCATCACAAGAGCTACGATTAAACATTTGAATGCTGTTTTGTGTGTTGGAACCCTCATGTTTAATTTGAAACAACTACTAGATACAAATATTATATTGTAAGTGACATAGTGAGGATAGAAGAATATCTACCCTTTTTTTTATGAAGAGTGTAATGTAGCTATAGTGAATAGATTTTATAGAGAAGTAAACTCTTACAAGGATAAATTGTATAATTTGTACCAAAATAAGATAAACGATAATGGCTAGATAAATTTACGTGACGATAACAATTTTTAAGTGTGTAGTGTGTTCCCATTGCATTCTATCAGACTTAACCATCAAGATAGCTGTAGATTTCAGAATACTCTATTTGCTTGTTCAAATTGGGTAAATTTTTAATAAAACCTTTTTTACGAACATAAGACACAGAACTGTCCAACAATTAACTCTCAATTTAATAACTTCTCATCTCATTTATATTAGAATATAAAGCGTGAAACTGTAATTAATGGAATCGACATTCTATTAAATTCTTTTACGTATGTTAAATGACTACATTTTAGTTTAAATAGAGTATATCAATATAAAAACTACTTTAAATTTTACGCTCATCTTTATGTCAGAAAAGAGAGATTTTTGTTTAAAAATTAATTGTGTTTGATTGTGGTTCATTAAATCGAAAATTGATATTTTATTCATTTAGATATTTCCCACCTCTTCAATGTATGTTAAAATAATTATTAATTTCAGTATTACCAAGTATTATAAGTTTACGTACGCGTAGCTCTCTTCGTATTGTCTGTGATGAAATTAATTTAGACTGTTTTAAGTACATGTGTAGATTTTCTTCTTGCTCAGTATTGGAAAACGTGGATTTCTCTTAAATGTAAGAATATTCTGGCCTTATGTTTTTCTGACAAATATTAATATCCTCTCTTTAAAATAAAAGTACATCTGAAATCCGCAACATTATATGTATACATTTCTAACTATAAGCAAAGAATACCTCGTATTACCTAAATGAATATTAGCGATGGATATGTCCCATTTGGCGCCAATATTGAATCATCTATAATTAATTTTTAAGTTTATTAAGGACACGAGAACGAGTGTTGGTATGTGTTTTAGAGAGATCTGGTACAGATGAAATATTTTCTATAGTTGCAATAAATTGTCTTTAAATTTTGTACTGTGAGCATTGTATTCTCAACAGCATTGTACTCGTATATAAACTCCAAGAATATTGGGAAATCAGTTTATGATATATCACACATTTGTGTTTTTATAGACAGCGAATTACGCTTTTCAAAACTAGAATTACACAAAATTTTGGGTTTAATGATTCCAGGTTAGCCATGAATTTTAGAGTAGCAAAAATGGCTAATGTGTAAATTATGTTTACTAATTTTATCATGCCCTGCGTAGACCATTAAGGAAAATTACACTTTAAGTGTTTGGCTACCTGGGATTAAATCTTAGAATTGGCAGTTAAAAAAAAGCATATGTTTGATGTAAAGCTAGACCATAAAGAGTTCGTGGTTTCGCAGAAAAAAACATTATTATTGCTAAAAGTAAATACTCTTAAATTCAAATTCTGTGAGTTATTTATTAAGAAAGAAAATAAAAACAAAGTAAACTATAATTCAACAGTGATAACAGTAATAGTTGCTTTAGACAACTTCCGTACGTGGTGGAATGTTTTCAGAAAGTATATCCCTGCTAAGAGATTTAAATATTTCAATTTATGCAGTGCTATTGCAGCACGTAGACAAGAAGTGAAAACGTAAAACTTCAGTAATGACGATGATGATAATGATGTGCTATTCAAAGAATTGCTTACCATTCTTCACCTTTACACAATTTTAATTCCTCATGTATATCTACATTTAAATCGAGAAACGTCTTAGTTTTTAAAGAAAATACAATTTAGGCTGTTAAGCGTTCATCTACTTGTTGCATTATTAACTTTTTTTATGGAGAAAAATTGTTAAAAAGCTACATTTTATTGACTCGCTGCTAATTAGGATGTTGTATTTTAATGCTTGTATTATCATAACAGAGGCTAATTACCAAAGGCGGCATAGAAAGAGTCTATATTTCATGCAATGTTTCTGTCCTCGAGGCAAGAGATATAGTTTTTGACAACCGTTACCTGTAAAAGAAACCTCTCATCAATAACTTGTGTTGGCGGAACTGAGAAAAACCTCATGACCCCTTTGAACTCCGAGGGAAACCCCTATGATGAATGTTACGGCCCTCCTCTGCCATATTAACGACCAATTATGTGGGTATAAAGGGAACCGGAAACCCCAATGACCCCTCATCATTGGCTGATGCTCCCGCGCACGTGACTTTTCTTACCTCCCCTCAACATTGTTACATTTTGCGATGTACCGGCCGGCACCCTACAGGTTATTTCGTTTTTGTCTGCGACAGTTACTGTTATTGTTGCAACATATGGACTGACGCTGCAGTACTCGCGTCCGCACGAACTTGTACCTAATTGTAGGTACCGTACTTAAAACGACACGTCGCTTTTGCAAATGCTCTGTATCACTAGCCCGGTGCAGTAGATTCGAAGTCGTTTTAGAGCATCCAGACATTAGCTCAGAAGCTAACGGATGGTTAAGTTTTGTTAAATAGAACCTGTTTGAAATATGCAGCAATATGGGTTGAAATGCGCGATATTTTTGTTTTAAGAAAACCATACATCATAGTAATAATTAAACAGTGTGTATTCTCTGCTTTATGTTACCAGTTATTGCCGTGTGCGCATTGCAAGTGAAGGAGTACTAAGACATTGTTATTAGACTTTAGCACACGAATTTTAGTAATTTTGAAGGTTATGAGACTGGATACCTTCACGATGTGTGGCAGCTTTGTCAATATAGAGCAGGATTTTGTGGTGATTTCAATGCGCGGTTAAGTGAGTTTCCGCTGCAACAAGTACATGCTGGGTGTTTTTAAAAAGAAAATATTTCTAAATACTATCTTGAAGTGAAGTGTTTTGACTTAATTACTGTTCCTCGGGTTGTGAATTATTATAGAATTTAGTTTTGACATGTGGATTTGTCGTTTCTAACGCACTGTGGATAATGACATGGAAGTGGGTGTGGTAATAATACAAGCGTAGCATTCATCACACTGGATATGATTTCGTAAAAAATGGACCTGGTGAGGTACCCAGAAATGGCTCCGGAGCGCCCGGGTGCAGCTTACTCCTCCTCATCGACATTCTCGATTCCAGGAGAAAGTGCTTTCTCCCTAGTGCAGCCGTCGAGCAGATCCACAGCTTCATGGGATATTACTACCTCTCCGCTGTATTCCTCCAGGCGGCCTTATGAAGAATTAACGCCTCCGGAGGATTATTCATTGTACCGCTGTCGGGAGATATCTTCACCATCAAGCACCATGCTGCTGGAGCAAGGTAACAGTTCCAACAGCCCCATAAAGCTGGAGCTGGATTCTTCCTCCGCTGGAATCGCCACCTTCTATCGCAGTCAGGAGTCCCTGGAGAGGCATAAGAGTATTTATGGGGCAGACGGTGAGCCATATAGACAGCCGTCGTCGCACTGGGAGGCTACGTCAGGTACTGGGGTCGGTGTCATCGTCACGCATCAGCAACAGCAACAAAGGTCCCAGAGGCGGCTCTCCAGGGGAGGTTTACGGCGAAGGAGCGGATGTTCCACGTCGGACAGGACACCTTCTCCCACCGTGATGAAGAAGCGACGACTGGCAGCCAATGCGAGGGAGCGGCGTCGCATGAACGGGCTGAATGAGGCCTTTGACAGATTAAGGGAGGTAATTCCTTCACTCGGGGAGGATCACAAACTGTCCAAGTTCGAGACTCTTCAGATGGCACAGACTTACATATCAGCGCTGTGTGACCTTTTGGACCGCGGCAAGAGATGACTCCGTCACCAAGTGCGTCGATCTCTCTGAAAGTTCCGCAGATTCAGTCAGTAGTATACTCAGGTTCTGTGTAATCAAGGGTTAAACTTTTGTAACTATGTGCAAGGGTTTGCTATTTACTAAAGTCAGTTGGATTATCACAGGCGTTTATTTTTACATTTCGAAATTGGCCGTGTACGAATACTTCAGATGTACTAGAAAGTGCCAAGCTTACGGAAAAAGCCATAAAAATTCGATATAAAGGTGGTTCGTACTTCAAACATTTATTTGTTCATCTGAGTGATTCGTATCTCAATTGTGTGTTCAATTCTCGTTAAAAGTTTCTTGCAGTAGTAAGTGCGTTCCTTTATCCTCGAAACAAATGTCGATATAGTTTTAAAATTGTAGGTAATTTTAGGTATATTGGAAAGGTAGAATCAGACAACTGAAAAATTCAATGCCATAGCCGGGATTTGAACCACGGATCTCCCGATCTCCGTCCGGTTGCTCCAACCACTGAGCTACCATGGCAACATGCCATTAAATTCTCCAACTGATTCGCACATTTCCCGGTAAATCCCGCCTATGGCATTGGATTTTTCAGTTGTCTGATTCTACCTTTCCAACCCTGTCCAACACTCGGCTTGTGTTCCATTTAGGTACATTACTTCCACAAACTGTAATTACAGAATTAAGGCCCCCGTCAGGTCTGATTATAAATAGCGTTCCTAAAGTAAAGCAGCACTATGACCTCTGGGATATTGTATACTTTACTACTGGATTACCGCATTAGTTTATTTCCGCGTCCTTTCTATTTATTTTAGGATAGTCATCATTAGTGCCTGAAAATGTTTTCCTTTCCTGACAGTGCTTATTAGTGTTTTGTATGTCCGTACGCACGAAACAGCTCATGCATATCTGCGCGTATGGAGCTGAACATTTATTTACAAGAGTTTGAAACAAATTCCTCTACACTTTTCAAATTGGTTGAAATTGATGGCAGATTATACAGAAATCTGCTTAACGATTTACGATTTTTAGGCCAGCTTTTGCACACCTGGTATTAACCGTTTATATGTGGGTTTTGTGTTTTTTTACTTTCTCTACTACGTATAGTAAGTATTGTATTCCACCCAAAAATTCGATACCGAGATTTCACCGGAAATACATGTTTTGAGACCCCCTGAATCCAAAAAAAAAAGCATTTTTGGAAACATGTCCGTGTGTGTGTGTCTGTGTGTCTGTGAACAACATAACAGAAACGAACAGTCGGATAAACACCAAACTTGGTATTTAGGTTCAGTATCTTCCAGAGATGCGACACAAAAGTTTTCAAGAAAATCCCCCCACCCCATACTACCCTTTACATGGAACATTTTTCAAAAATTTTAATTTTCTCAAAAATGGCTCTAACGATTTTGATTAAAATATCATATGTTTAAGATATTCACATGAGAAATGAAATGTATATCCCGAATTTTCTGGGAATGTCTCCAAAAGTATTCTTCGTTGTGAACGACTTTTGCATAACTGGTAAACCATAAGAGATAGACAAAATTTTACTACACAAAAAATGTAGATCGCGTTCAAATACACAATTTATGTCATATACATTTTTTTGTTTAGTGAACCGTTTTCGAGATATTGCTTGCTATTCCCTTAAATTTTCCAATACTAATACTTTTTCTTAAATTCGTTATTCATTTTTTTTATGTCCTGGACATGCAAAGAGATTGGAATGCGCCACACAGCAACCAGTGCTTAAAAATTTGACTATCGCTTAAAACCTACCATATTCCCCTTGCATCTACAAGAAAATTAGCAATAAGATTGACATCTCGATATCTCGATTAACATGAAGCATATGGAGAATAAGCGTTTATAAAAATAGTTTGTACAAGAGTAGAGAAAGTCATGTGAGTGTAACACATCAGATTTTTTAAATAGTGTTTAACACCCGTTCATACTATGCATATACCACATCACAGGCGCTGGATACTGATGATACATTAAATTAAATTATAATTGGCAAATGACATTTAGGAAGGAAACGTTCGAGGCCTAAATTTAGAGCACCTTCCCAGGTTTGCTAGTTATGGGAACTGGGGAAAACCTGGAATAAATCTGTCAGGGAGGACGGTTCTGTCGGGGTTTGAACAGAGTACCTCCCATTCAAGAGTCAGGTATTAATGAATTCGGCTGGTATATTTAATTTTAACGATCAATTGAGTGGTGCAAAATAATGGTAGGTGTTTTATACTGAAAGACTCCTGAAAGTTTACGGTGCTTAGGTCTCAACTGTACTCGCAGTTAGCATTTTGTATAAAAAAAACATGAAAATTTGTCGAAGGAGCTAGAATTTGATTGCAATTGGTTCAAAATTAGCTATTTAAGACTGTTTACCAAAATATCCATAAGTATAAATTATGCTATTGCTACTGTATTATTTGCACCACGAAACGAATCCACTTAAATTTAATGCTAATTATACATTCATAAACTTATCTTTGTATATTTCTTAGTTCCCAGTATACTTGCCGATAAATTAACAGGAAATGAAGATAAGCTGTTGCTAGACTGATTTTGTTAAGTGTTACTAATACTACAATTGCCCTTAACTTAGGAAGAATTGCAAATGCATGTAGATCGTATGACTCTTTATTGTTTATATTTTTCAATATATGTATTTCTCCATAAAATTTATGTCTATTTTCATAGCATACATGATCTTAGTTGTAGAGTAGATTATAAATATCAATTTACTAATTCCTTTGCCATTCATGCTTACAGGTAATTGGGCAAGCAAACGTTAAAAGTCTGTACTAGCGATAGGGGGATACTAATTAGAGCTTTTTTGGTGGTGTTTAACCACCGTTCTTACTGCATACGATACTACAGGCTGTAGACATTGTCGATACGTGAAATGATAATTCCGAAAAGAAATTTGGGAAGGAAACGTTCCAGGCCTAAGATTAGAGCACCTCCCCGGCATATACCAGTTATGGGGATTGAGGGAAACCTGGAGAAAACCTCAGTCAGGGAGGACGGTCCTGCGGGATTTGAACCGCGGACCTTTTGTTCACGAGGTCTTGCCTTAACGACCTCACTCAGACTTCCCCTCTCCATCCCCCTCTCTCTGTTACACACACACACACACACAACACACACACACACACACACACACAAGTAATTTAAATCTCTAATTGCCTATATCGGATCCAGGAAGGTGGTTTTTAAACTAATTAAGCTGTCATTATTAAAACTGCTGCGTAATTTGACCAGTCCGTAACTAATAATGCAGCGTGTAAGACCTTAAGCGTGCTTCGTACTACTTATAAGTGACACCTTGCCAGAGGAAGGCTACTCAGCGAGTCCAGAATAAGTTTTTAGAATCTTGTCGTTGGGTATACCTTTCTGATCGAAATATTTACGGCAGTAAAATTTAGACTTTAATGAATTAACTCTAATGTACTAATGGACTCGGTGTGTGAGGCACTATGACCGTGGCAAAATCATGTCCTCTTATCAACGACCGATCATTTTGTAAGCTAACTCCATATTGGCAAGAAATAAAATGGTGGTACATCTTTTAAGTTAGCAGAACCCACCAACGTTTAAAATTGGTTTAAAGGCATTGTTTTCTTACTTTATAATTACTTTATTTAATTACTTCTCTCTTTTTTATGTGATCTGAGGTTATCTTTGCCATTCAGGCGAAGTTTCATTCTTCTCAACCCCTATTTTGTCGAAATTAGGCCTCCTGTTTAGTTTGTCTACCTACCAGGTACCTGTTGCATTTCATTCAAAAATTCGATGTCGAGGTTTTATGGGAAACACACTAAAGGACGAAGTGCTTCACAAAAACCAAATTTAAAATTTCAGTTCAGCATCTTCCAAAGATGCAACACAAAGATTTTCAAGAAAATCCTCCAACCCAATCCAAACATGGACAAATTTTCGATATTTTCGATTTTCTCAAGAATGTCTCTAACGTTTTTGATTAAAATACCATATCTCTGAGATATATTACAAATAACAATGTTATTCAATTTTCTGGGAGTAGCCTGTGAAGTTCTCTTCTTTCGGAAGTAATTTTATATAACGGGTAAACCATAACGGATAATTAAAATTTTTGTGGCATCAGCCTTGTCCAGATATCCGTTATTATTGGTATCAATTGTTCAATACTTTGTCTTTTTTTTTAAGTGCTATCGCTATGCAATTGTTCATGACGATGACATGGAAAGAGTATGGAATTTTAAGACCGGTATATACCGACTAGTTGTAAACATTTGACTATCGCTATTCCTTTGTATCTATAACGAAATGTGTAATGAAACTATTTATGGAAAGGTTTTATCTGAATTAATTTGAAGTACATAGAAGAATAAGCTTCTCCAAGAATAGCTTGTAAACGCTATTTAAAAATTGACAAAGTCATGTGATTTAAACCCATATTTTTATATATAAAATTTATTTTAATGTTAAACATGTTAAAATGTATACGAAAAACAGCGATCATCTTAAATATTGTGGTTATAACTAAGGTTTACCCGAGTACGGCAATTAATGAATGGTTAGCAATTCGGATTTGAAAGTAAAATCGCTTTCAATTTTGCGTTAATATTCCAATTGTTTTGTAAACGCGATTTTAATGTATTTGCGTAAGAGTCAATCGATTTAAAATGGAAGGTTCTTACGTGCTTGGCAAAATTAGAGATCTAATTTTATTTGTATTTACCGTGTTTTTCAAGAATACATAGAATAAGTTAAGGTTATATGAAAAATAAACAGAGCAGTCGAACAGAATCGAAGCGCACATTAAAGACGCGTTTATACACATTCAATTGTCACTTATCGAATGCAGTCATAACTCTATTTTCATGCTTATAAGTGTGTTTATTTTTCTGTTCTTTCTAGCATCTTCATATAGTAGGCAGAGGAAGTGTTGCATTCCACCCAACAATTTTATATAAGGATTTCACCTAAATATATGCTCTGAGGTCCCATGAATTTATAGAAAAGGGTTCATGTGTGTGTGTGTGTGTGTGTGTGTGTGTGTGTGTGGGGCGGGGTACTATGAATAGCATAAGTCATAAACGAAACGGATAAATACCTTATGTGATTAACATGAAGTAGATGGAAAAATAAGCTTTTGTAAGAAGAGTTTGTGGAAGATATTAAAAAATAAATGATAGTGGCTACAGAAAGTCATGTAAATGCAGCACATTAGATTTTTTTTCTTCCGTTTTTGTGCTAACGATACTGAATTATTGAGTTGACCACTACTGACAGTAGTTGAATGATCTTTGGTTAATTATCAAGGGCTGCAAACAAATTTTAACCATACTAATTTTTATGGCCATTATCGTTTACGCTTTTTGATGAACAACGATGCACTCGGCCATCACATTTGAAATTGGCAATCCTGTATTCTGTTTTGCATTACTCTAGAAATATGCGCTAGAAATCATAGCATGGTAACTTTTAAACTCTGAAAACCGTATTTCAGTACATTTTAGCCTATATTGCTCTTATTTAATAGTATTCTGCCTGTTCTTTCTAACCAACGTCCATAAAAGTCATTTCTTAACGTGTTATTAATTATGTATAACTTGGCTTCTGGTGATCATAAAAGTTATTGGATACAACGGCATATTTCTGAAGAATGTTTGGCTTATGCCTCTAGGTTAGAGAACCTCTGCCCCTTTAAAAATATCGGTGTCGATGCTGACCAGAAAGTTTTGACAGGGTTTAATGAAGCGGCATTCACCTGCAAGTAGCCCTTGGGCATGCGTGCTTTGTTGCGAAACCGAGGGAGAGCCCAATAAAGCGAGGGGCACACACACCTAAGAGTGGTGCCCACGTGCCGGAAGCACCACGCGTGTGAAAACCTGGCCTGATAAAAGTTTTAATTGCGCGTGCGCAGTAAGAAACACTTGTTGCTTTTGCCCCCTGCTTGATTTACCTACAGATAGCAGCTTATTCATTATACGAGGGGACATAACGTTAGATGCCGTATCTAACACCGGAAACTGCAGCATTGCCAACTTTGCATTCGAATTAAAGCCATCGAATTCATTTAATTGCAAATTGCGCTACTCCAGTTGAGTTACAAGCAATTCCGTTTGAAAATGGGCACTAAACGTATAACTAAATTACGTGCAAACGGCGAAGTGACATTCAGAGCTGTTGGAGAGAATAAAATGGACATATTTCTCTTTTTACATCTGGCTTTGGCACATTTAAATGTTGTAATGGAAAATTTAAATGTTGTCTTCGCCGATACGCTGGCGTTTGTCCAAGTTATAGGAAGACGGCAGCTGGACAATAATAAGGAAGTTCGCTTTATTGTGCATACAAGTGTTTTAGCACTTAACAACCTATCATGCTTCAGTTGTTTAACGGGAGATATCACTGTCAATGAATTATGACTCAAACTTGCCCAACCTCCGTAGTTTTATCATCCTTAGTAGCAATAAATGTCGATTCTCCTAGAATATTATTTAAATAGAAGCGTAAGACCCTTTCAGATGTTTTAAACGTGGTGTCTATTAACGTGCCTATTGATTGCGCTTCATACAATGGCGAAGGGTTTTCTGAACAATTTTGTTTTTAAAAATCGTATAACAGTAAAATCAACTAACTGCTTCGAACTTCTAAAACTTAAAGTTTGTAGGTTTTTTACTTTCTCTACTACGTATAGTAAGTAGGGGAAGTATTGTATTCCACACAAAAATTCGATACCGAGATTTCACCGGAAATATATGTTTTGAGACCTCCTGAATCCAAAAGAAAGCATTTTTGGAAACATGTCCGTGTGTGTGTCTGTGTGTGTATGTGTGTGTGTGTGTGTCTGACTGTGAACAGCATAACTCAGAAACTAACAGTCGGATAAACACCAAACTTGGTGTTTAGGTTCAGTATCTTCCAAGGATGCGACACGAAGGTTTTCAAGAAAATCCCCCCACCCCAAATTACCCTTTACATGGAAGATTTTTCGAAAATTTTAATTTTCTCAAAAATGGCTCTAACGATTTTGATTAAAATATGATATGTTTAAGATATTTTTATGACAAATAAATGTATATCTTGAATTTTCTGGGAATGTCTCCAAAAGTATTCTTCATTGTGATCGACTTTTGCATAACTAGTAAACCATAAGAGATAGACAAAATTTTACTACACAAAAAATGTAGACCGCGTTAAAATACACAATTTATGTCATATACATTTTTTTGTTGAGTGAACCATTATCGACATATTGCTTGTTATTCCCTTAAATTTTTGAATTTTTATTTTCTTAAATGGGAATTCGTTATTCATTTTTTTGTCTTGGATATGCAAAGAGTATTAATCTGTGGGAAAGGGAATGGTGCTGCACCTAGCAACCAGTTATTAAGAGATATGTATGTGCTTAAAGGCTACTGTATTTCCAAATTGCCCTTGTAAATATATTATCCCCTTACATCTATAAGAAAATTAGCAATAAGATAGAGTCTGCAAATGTTTATCTGATTAACATGAAGTAGATGGAGAATAAGCGTTTGTAAAAATTGTTTGTACAAGAGTAGAGAAAGTCATGTGAGTGTAACACATCAGATTTTTTTGTGAATAGCAATAATATAGTCTCATTGTGCACAGAATAGTAAGTATTTTGAGACAGGGAACCTAGATAAGAAAATGTTATAACAATGTCAAAGTTATGGTTATTCAAGTAACTTTAATGGAACCCAGAAATTCATATTATTAGATCTAAATATGGTTGAAAATGTATTGAAAGTTTCATTCCCCATTTAAGAATTGAAATAAACCTGAGTGGTTTTGCAGTAAAAGCGTTAAAATAATCTGCATGCTTATTGGTTATGCCACTGCGTTGGTGACACTAATAGGAATTCAATTGTTACGTCTCGACTCTGTACCTAGGATGAAGAATGAAGGACAAAGTGTAAAATATTTCATGTGTTAGATATATTCACGTTACTTTCTCTAGCCACTATCAATTAGTTTTACTTGAAAATCTTCGCATCTCATCCTTGAAGATACTAAACTAAAATATGAAGTTTGGTATTTATTGGACTTTCCTTTTTGAGTTATGCTGTTCACAGGCACATACGCGCGCGCGCACCTTTTTCTAAAAATGAATTTGGGTGGAACACGCTACTTCCTCTACCATGACATCGCAAGAAACAACTGAATGGTGTCGGAACCTCAAAAAATGACAAAATGTTGAAAAATTCAAACCAGTAACCACGAATACTTCGTAAATAGCTAATGTTACAAAGAAGTGATTTGAAATAAATTATGTTTTAAAGAGTTTTTGTGTACTCTAGCTCTTATGGTTTACCAGTTATACAAAATTCACTCCGAATGAAGAGGCCTTCACAGGCTATTTGCACAAAATGCAATATATAAATTTTATTAGCGTGTAAATATCTTAAGATATGGTATTTAATTAAAATAGGTAATTAATAGGTATTTTTAAGAAAATAAAAAATATCCTTAGAACGTACTAAAGTTAAACAGACAATTTGGTATTTATCCGACTTTTCTTTTTTGAGTTGTACTGTTCACAGACAGAAAGACACAGACTTTGTAAAACAGCAATTTATTTACGAAAATCCTTCAAGTAGGATGACGCGCGCGGATACACACACACATCACAAAGCCTTTTGTCTAAAAATGTTTTCTTTTTTGGGTTCAGGGGACCTCAAAATGCGTATTTCTGTCGAAATATCAATATCAAATTTTTGTGTGGAATATAATGCTTCCCGCCTATCATAAATAGGCGCTAGAGGAAGTAAAAAAGTGAATTTCAGGATTTTGAATGGCATAGTACCGCGGGAAAAGGACTCGTAATTTTATTCTGTCATGCTTATTCTCCTATATGCAGAATTACTTTCATTGCACATTTTATATTTTAAATTAGGAATTGCTAACAAGAGCATTTCATGATATCACAAAGGACATAAGTGTAGGCGGATTAAACCAATATTTTGTATCAAATATATAATTTTTACTTGCAGGCTCACCACTTTAATTCTAGAAATATGTTTTATAATTTATGTTCATTCTGATCTCAAACTTCTTACCACGATCTACACTGGAATTATTCCTTGGACAATTATTATCATTTTCTGAATTCATTTTTCAAAATTTCAATTCGCAAGAAAAAGAAATCGTAATCATCAAGCAGCAGAATCCGAAAAAGTGTCTGAAATAACCAATCTTGTTAAGCCGTCTGCTAACACCGATTTTTCGGTATAAACGTAGTTGGTAATACAGGAAAGAGTAATACTGAGTATGCAGGCCATCGAAACTGACGTTATACCTGGCAAGGATTAAAGAGAGAAGGCACATTTGTGATAAGATATGTCGCAAAAATTCGGGACGGTAATCACACTATGTCTATCTTTCTTTCCGTGGCACATTCTTGGCCTTCGGAGGCACAAACGAAGTGAATTTCGCAAAGTCTATAGAAAGTTAGGTTTGCCAGCTTGCGTACTGAACTGTACCATAGCTCTGATGTGTGATTACAAATAAAATCGCTGGCATATGACTCCATTCAATTTAATCCCACGAAGCACCAGTTTATATTGGCAACTCAGTTTTTAACGTAATCAGTTGTTCCCATAAGTCTGTTTAATTTAATCCATTCAGAAGACTCATGCAGAAACATTGTACAATAAACTTTTGTGAAGTGATTTCGAAGTAAAAATAAAACTTACTCCCATTGTATAACAATGTACTCTTTCCTAGTATTGTAAACTTAGTGGCATCTCCATTTATAAACATAAAAAAGGGCCAAAAATTGCAAACACTCATAAATATGCATTTTAGTATTATTAAACATTACAAAACTTCTACTTTGGCTTTTATAGCTGTGGAATCTTCTAAACCATACCATAATGAATAAGTTTTTCACACATTAAAGTAAACAAAGAGAGGCGGCCTCAGGAATCTACAAATACTAAATTAGCTGCAGAGGAGCGGAAAAAGACGAAGAGGGGCCCGTATATGCACTAAATGCTTTTTTAAATAGCATAAAGTCAGATAGAGGGTTATTTTATCGTTATAAGTTTTAAACTCTCTTTTCTTGGGTTTTCATTTGTCGTCACATTCTCATTTTGAAACTGTTTCACACGCACTATTCCGTGTAAACGAATGAAATTTTGTACACCTCTTTATAAATAACAGAATGTAAAATGATGAGATGAATTATTTTTGACCATTCTTAGTTATGATGTTATTAAACAATAATACTTATAGTGTGTAAATTCTTAAGCAACGAATTTAAGTCACACATTTAACGTTTATTTTCTCCCAAATAATAGAATAATTAAACATTGTTTTCTGAAATTTATTAACATACTATTTGAGAATTTAATTATAACATATTAATTTTTCAAAAATATAATTGCATTGTATGGAGCAATTTTCCAGAATAGTAAGACTAATAATAATAATAATAATAATAATAATAATAATAATAATAATAAAAAGTAAATATCTCGGAAAATTATTTTAAAATATGCATGAAATTTTGTGTACATAATTACATTAAACCCTGATTGTTGTATTAAATTAAATCGAACTGAAATTTTGGAATTTAGAAATTTCACGGATGGGTACCTTAAGAACCGGGGTTTAAAAGGTATGGAAAATTTGATCATAGTGGTTTTCCTGTCTCCGATGATTTATCTAGGATTCCACTGAGCAGGGTGCAAATTTATTGATGTTGTTGATTAACAGTCCTTATATATTTTAAACACAAGCATTTCAACATAATTTTGTTGCTGAAAAGAAGCGTTTAGAGAGAATTGAACACAAAATATAAACCAGTTACTCTGAGACAGGAACAATGAAGTTGTTGGTACGAGTATCTCGACCTAAAATGTACGGTAAACATTTTTTTTTCCTTTTTATTTTTTTGTGCCAGCCCTTTGTAGGGCAACGTTAGAAATGAGGATTAGATTTGTAAAGTTCAGCTCAAGGACGGATGCGAACACCTCCCCTAAACCTCACCAAATTCTGACCTGATGTTTACGAATCTAATTCCCTTTTTCAACATATAATTTCGACTCACTGTAATGAATAGTACTCTTATATATAGTTTCTAACTTCCAAGCTATAAATGTAAGATATGCTTTCAGTACACCCTGCAGTGTTACTAAACCTGTATTTTTGCAGCGTAAGTAAAGTTTTTATTCCGCTCGAAATGACGACTACCCTTGCTTGTTTGTATTTGCAACGTAACTTCCCAGATTGTAGACTGAAGTTAAGTATACTGTTCATTAAATTGGTCATTTAATGTTTTCGATTTGTCTTACAGCACAGTGTGTTTTAAGAGAAGGAATTATGCATCCTATCTAGAGGTCAATTTTGTAAATTATGCTTTTGATAAAGTTTGCAAAGTTTTGGAATATATGCTTTCCAATAATCAATTTCTTCCTATGTTTAAAAACAGGTACATAACGAATGCTGTTTTTTATATTTATGTAATAATTTATTTTTATGTGCAGCCCTCCACAATATTCTATGTGTGGAATGTAATTTTCCTAAAGTACCAAAGAATAAAGTTAATTGAATTGTTAAAACTTACTTATTCATTATTTCCACTTGTCCTGAACATTGTTTCCTAGAGATTTGTCAGCGCATTTCCTACATTTAGTGTTGATATTTTCACTGTTTAGGACACTTTGTAATCTGAAAAGTCACATTAAAATAAAATCTGACAGTATATTGTTACACTAGGTGTGTAGGAGCTTTTAGGGGCACTTCGCTAATTCCATTTATTTTTTCTTATTGCTCAGAAATTAATGACATTTTTAGGGCATATGCAATATTATTACACATGTAATTCGCTTCTTGAGTTGAAGTCGTTGTGAGGGGGAAAAAATTCGATATGTTGCTTTCATACCTCTTTCTTTTTTTCCTCTTGTTCTTTTATTTGCATATATACTCTACAAATTATTCATACAACGGCTCATTTTCCTATTTATTTTCTGTTAAATGAGATAAGCCTTTGCAGAAATGGTTTTATTACGCATTTCATTGTAGGTACAAGGGGGGATACAAGAGGATGAAGCCATAGTCAAATCTTTAAAAAGTGGATCGCTAAATGATAATTCCACTCTTTGGATGACTAACGAGAAACAAGTGAATGGCGACATTAGCTCTTCAAAAATGTAAAAGCGTATTGGAACATTCAAATCAATAACTATATCACGGAAATAATTAACGTCAAAAAAGTATGATATAAATTGTGAGTTTAATAAGATTCACATTTTTCCTAAAATAAGTCTTTCTCTTTTATGATTTACTAATTATAATAAAAAATTCATTCAGAATGAAGAGAATTTCACAAGCTAATCAAAGAAAATTCAATATACAGATTATTTTATTAATCATGCAAGCATCTTAAACATATGATAGTTTAATAAAAACGAACCTTTTATTGCGCAAATGAATGATATAGGAAAAAATGTCCATATAAGCGGGTAGTTTGTAGTAGGAAAAATTTCATTAAAATTTTCGCATCCCTGGAGGATGATGAACTTAAATACCCAGTTTGGTATTTATCAAACTTTGAATTTTTTACTTATGTTGTTTAAAGGCACACATGCGCGAGCGATACACTCAAACGCTATAACTTACCTATAGTTAAAAAATAGAGGAGGTATTTTATTCCACCCAAAATTCGATAACAGAGATTTGACCGAAAATACAGTTTTGAGACACCCTGGATCCAAAAGAAGGCATTTTAGAAAAAAGTGTGTGTGTCTATGTGTCTTTCCGTCTGTCTGTGAACAGCATAACTTAAAAACGAAAGGTCAATTAAATATCAAACTTATTAATTAAATTCAGCATCTTTCCAGGTGCGACACAAACATTTCAAGAAAATCCTCCCACCCTAAACTACGCTTTACATGGAAAATGTTTCATAAATTACTAAATGAATAAAAAGGATTTACAAAGCCTTGGTTGAGAATGCTATGGAGTATAAAAACAAAATCCGATTACATAGACATAGCTGACTATGATGTAAATTAAGCAAACAGAAGAGAGGGAATAAAAAGTGACAGTCGATCCTCTTTATAATGGTATGAATCGATTCTTATATTTATTTCTTTAATTGTTATTTATCAACTATTGCAGATGTAAGTATCATGTATATGTAACGAAACAGGGTCAGCCTCTGAATAACCTTTATTCTACTTTATAGATGTATGCACAGAAGTTTCTGGATATCAAAATCTTCTAATAACCCTCATATAAAAAAGTTTTGCTTTTTTTACTTTCTCTACAACGTGCATTATAGGCAGAGAAGGTATTGCATTCCACCCAAAAATTCCATACCGTGATTTCACCGGAAATACGTTTTGAGGCTCCCTGAATCCAATAGAGCACTTAGAAAAAGGTCCGTTTGTGTGTCTGTGAACAGCATAACTCAAAAAAATCGGAAGGGTACCAAATTTGGTATTTAAGTTCAATACCTTCCAAGGATGCGACACAAAGATTTTCAAGAAAATACCCCACCCCAACTACCATTTACATGGAAGGTTTTAAAAAAATTGATTTTTTAATAAATGGCTCTAACGATTTTGATTAAAATACCGTGCATTAAAGATATTTACATGAAAAATAAAATGTATATTTTGAATTTTCTGGAAATAGCCTGTGAAGTCCTTTTAGTTCAGAAGGAATTTTGTATAATCTTGTATTACTGTAAACATTAGGCGATAGACAAAAACGTACTACACAAAAAATGTAGACCTCTTTAAAATACACAATTTATTTAAAATAGGCTTTTTGTGGCATGAGACATTTCTGAGATATCCGTTATTGATGGTTTGAATTGTTCATTACTTGGCCATTTTCATAAAGTCCTGTCAATATTCAGTTGTTTCTCGTGATGGCATGGAAACAGTATGGAATTTTAAGACCAGCGTGTAGCGTGCAGTTCTTAAACATTTGACTTTCGCTACTCCCTTGTATCTATAACAAAATGTATAATGTTGCTATTTCTACAAAGGTTTATTTGGATTAAAACGTAATAAATAGAAAAATAAGCTTTAGCAACAAACGATAGAGGGTAGAAAAAGTCATGTGAATGTAACACCAGATTTTTTCTTTGCGTTTATGTTGTAATCAAGTTCGTTAGTAGGGCATGTTGTATAAAGAGAGAAAACCGAAACATTAGAAATCACTGAACCGATATCTTATATAAACAACTGAGAAGAAGATACAGACTACGTGTCTTTTCCAAAGAGGTTAACTTGGTGGCCTGCAAGTGTAGAATCTTCATATTCCCTAGCTTCACCTCTATTTCGCTGTATATGTTAAGGGTTTCTGCATTATGTGAAAACTGTGTAGCTTTTATGTTATTAAATAACAATGGACCAAAAAAAGTACAACATTTTAACATTTAACCTACAATACTTATCTAAAAGATTACTCGGCCATTCCGAATCAGGATTTTTCCATCACCAAAGGGTGCTTATAGGCTATGCAGCATTTTCAAATCTTGGAAGACCATCGGGCAGTAGTTAAAGAATTCAGACGTTCCGCTGATGTTTCACATCCTTTTGTGTGAATATCAGATTTTTCATCCGTTTTTAGGAATAGCTGTGGTTGTACGAAATTGCAATTATAAGGAGCAAAGAGGAGGATTCAGCTTAAAAAACCCCTAGATCATTATAGAATAATTTCATAAAGAACATGGGACAATAAATGAAATTCATTAATTCGTCATCAAATTCAAAGGGCTGACCTTGCATAAAATGAAAACTCGATTTCTTGATTTTCTCTAGTCATATGATATGATCACACTGCAAAAGGTCAAACAAGATGGGATAATGCTTATTATACAAATTAGGCGAAACGGTACATCAAAAAGAAAGCTATGTATATTAACTTCAAAGTTAGAAACTTATAAGAATGTTTTCAGTGCATACAGTCAACAATAATTGCAATGCAATGTTATTCGTAGGCCGAATTAACGCCATCATAAAGTGATAGACGACTGATCGAGGCTACTAAATATGAAATTAAACAACTCATAAAAGAGAGATTTTTACTTTCTCTACTACATATAGTAAGTAGCGGAAGTATTACATTCCACCCAAAAATTCGATACTGAGATTTCACCGGAAATACATGTTTTGAGGCCCCCTAAATCAACAAAAATGTTTAGAAAAAGATCCGTCTGTATGGATTTGTGTCTATGTGTCTCTGAACAGCAAACTCAAAAACGAAAAGTCGAATAAATACCTTACTTGGTACTTAGGTTCAGTATCTTTCAAAGATGCGACACGAGACTTTCAAGAAAATCCTCTCACCCCAACTACCCTTTACATAGAACATTTTTCGAAAATTTTGATTTTCTCAAAAATGGCTCTATCGATTTTGATTAAAATATCATATGTTTAAGATACTTTTATAGAAAATGAAATGTATATCTTAACTTTTTCGGCAATGTTCCCAAAAATCATCTTCATTCTGAATGAATTTTGTATAACTGGTAAACCGTAAGCGATAGACAAAATTTTACTACATAAAAAAATATATATCTCGTTAAAACACCTAATTTATGACCTAGACTTTCTTTTTGTGGAGTGAACCATTTCCGAGATATTTTCTTTGTTATTTGTTTGAATTTTCCAATACTTATACTTTTTCTCAAATGGGAATTCTTTTTTTTTTTTGTTGTAATATCCTGGGCATGCAAAGAGAATGGAATGTTCCACACAGCAACCAGCTCTTAAAAGGTTTGACTATCGCTTAAAGCCTTCCATATTCCCCTTGCACCTACAAGAAAATTAACAATACGATAGTTTTTGCAAATTTTTGTATCGATTAACATAAAGTAGATGGAGAATAAGCGTTTGTAAAAATAGTTTGTACAAGAGTAGAGAAAGTGATCTGAGTGTAACACATCAGAATTTTTTAAAACAAGTGTCTCTTTAAAACATAATTTAAATGTTAAATATTATAAATCTAATAATATTCCAGTTAGGGTAAATTTAAAACCCTATTTTTTCACATTGAAGGGAATTTTGTTTCATTTTTATTTTGCACATTATTAGTACATAGAGATACTATTTTAGTTAAAGCAAAATTTAGTTAGCATTGAAAGAGTATTTTGGGAAACCATGACTATTGCATTAAATTTTAGGATATATCTGACCCAAAGCAAAAAGATGTCTTTCTCAATGGTTAAAAATGATATAAACTTTAAAGGAATGTTGCTGTTCGTGTTTCTTGTAAAGCCCACTTTTGGAAAACGATTGGTAATAATGTCATTGGAAAGCACATTCATCAAGCTTACTTTGATAGTCTATAGATCTGAACTCATACAGTTCTCAGTCGTTGGGGTACGTTAAAGAACGAGTTTTGGTGGTTCAAGCAACAACCCTACATAAACCTAATATTTCCCCCTGCAGGAAACTGGGAAATACCAAGGACCTTGGCCAGAAATCACAGAAACAAGATCCACTGTGATATAAAGTAGTTGCGAATTATTATTAAAACTTAATCTCACTGTATGACCAACAGCGTGATACTTTTGTTGCTTTTCTACCCCAAATATTACAATAGAATTAATTGCGATATAAGGGTAACAAGTGAGTTATGACAGAATCGAGAAAGAGTTTGAAAATACAAGACGAAATCGAGTAGTTTCTAATAAATGAATTACAACTATTCGGCCTTGTAGGCCGTGGTCTAGCAGGGATCGTGGATACCGACGTTTCGCCAAGTACAGCGCTTGGCATCTTCAGGGTGAAGTGGTTCAGTGTCTGCGGATAGTTGTAATTCATTTATTAGTTATGACGCCGGCCGTGAAAGCCTCAGTATGTACACGAGTAGTTTCTATTTCCGAGATTCTGTTATGCACTTAATACATGTATATCACATGTTAATTTTTTTGACAATCGATGACAATTATGTTAAGTGTAATGTCATCTACTTAGTTGCTTATGAACAAGTGGATGAAGTATGAAAATGGCTGGCCAGTACCAACCTTAAAAATACTTCAGATGGATGTCTGATGACCAAAACTATTTTCAAATAAACGCCAGATCATTAAAGTCGATACACGAAAGTTCATTCTCATCGGTTACTTTCACCTGGTTTTTGGCAATCATTAAGTTGGCCACGCTTGGAAAATCTTATAAGTTTGGACAAAACTTTTTGCAAAAATTTTGTCATTTTTTTTGTTGGTAAAATGAAGTTGTAAATATTAAGGACGGAGTGATAAAACTCGTAAAAAGAAGTTATCTTAAATAAAAAAAATACAAAATGGTTTAATTCAAGGAAAGTGTTAATGCTGGTAGGATTAAAAAATAAATATTAAAATTCTTATCAGTACGACGTATGTATAAAAGTGAAAATAAAGTGTTAATTAATACAAGCAATATTGTTATTATCTTTATTAGTATTAAAGTAAAAGTGAAGTTTATAAAGTGGAAATGCGATATAAAAATATAAACTCACTTGAGGCAAAACAAAAGGCATCTTTAATAAAATAAATAAAGCATGCGTCCATAAGCATAAAACCAAGTTTTATTAGCAAATGAAAAAGTGATAAAACAAATGAGAAAAAAGAAGAAAAAAAGAAACAATACAGTCTGATTGAAATAAAAGATAATTGAAGTAATTAATGTGAATATTAAATTGATGGATACTGAAAAATAAAATATAATAAGTAGAACTTAATTTAATTAATTATATGATATTGTTACTAAAATACGTTAAAGAGATCATAGCTATCTCAGGACGTCGTTAAATAATAATAAGAACAAAATTTCGTGTACCTAGGGATTCAAGTTGTTAACGCGCTTTATAATGTGATGTCTCTCACATATAGTATGACAGTTGCAAATGCTGGCCTGCAATCCTTGTTGTGCTCAAGCCAGTAAATGAAAATGAAGGTCAGTCTGTTAGAAAATCAATATGATGCGCGAATTAAATGCATATACAGGAATAAAAACGTAAGTAAACACAGAGGAAGGACCAAAATTGTAAAAATTTAACTAAAATATTGCAATATTCCATGTTTATAATAATAAAACCATCAAAATGTTGTAGATGTGGTGTGAGTAGCACCTCTAGGCTGTAAAACGGTCCAAAGATATGGGTAGGTTATGTTAGCTGCAACGATGGCGACAATGTATGGTAAGTTTATGAAAAAAACACAATCGCTCAAAAAATTTATAACGGTTTTAAATTTGTAGTGAACCTTAATATGTCCTAAATTGTGCTAAGTTTCCTACATACAGCGTTTTCCCTGCATATTTTAATTAATTTTCTGAAATGTAACTTGTTTTTTATGAAAATGTTCCATTCTCTAAAAAAAAAAAAAGGTACAGCTTTGTTGACGACTTAGCAAGAAAAGTTGAGAAAAGAATGTAAAAAAATCTAACCAAGACAAAATTAGACGATCGAAAAAAATCACATTTAGATAACCAATTTTTACTTTTTCTACCACGTACATAGTAAGTAGAGAAAGTATTGCATTCCACCCAAAACTTAATACCAGGATTTCACCGTAAATACATGTTTGAGGCACCCTAAATAAACAAAAGAGGCAATTTTAGAAAAAAAGTCCGTGGGTGTGTCTGTAAAGAGCAAAACTCAAAAACCTAAAGTCGAATATATACCTAACTTGATATTTAAATTCAGTATCTTTAAAAAATGCGATTCCAACATTTTCAAGAAAGTACCCCCCACGCAAATACCCTTTACGTAGAACATTTTCCAATTTTCGATTCTCTTAAAATTCGTTAAAACGATTTGGATTAAAATACTATATATTAAAGATATTTGCATGAAAAATAAAGTATATATCTTGAATTTTCTAGGAATAGTCTGTGAAGTCCTCTTCATTCGGAAGGAATTTTGTATAACCGACAAACGTTAAGCAACAGACGAAAACGTACTCACAAAAATGTAGATCTCTTTAAAACACACAATTATTTCAAATACTTTTTTCTGACATAAAGCCATTTACAAGATATCTGTTATGAATGATTCGAATTGCTCAATACTTTTTCATTCTTTTAACGTCCTGTTGATTTTCAGTTGTTTCTCGCAATGTCTTGGGATTTTAAGATCAGCATATAACGTCTATTTTTAAACATTTGATTATCGCTGTCTCCTTTATATCTATAGCGAAAATATTTCTGCAAAGGTTTATCTCGAGAAAATGAAACAGACAGCAAAATAAGCTTTCGTAGGAATACCTTGTATACCCACTAATAAACAATATAGGGTAGAAAAGGTCATGAGAATGTAACACATCCGATTTTTATTTTCTATTGCATTCCACCCAAAAATTTTATTCCGAGATTTCAACGGAAATATATGTTTTGAGGCCCTCTGAATCCAAAAGCATCTGATATGTTAAATCCATATGACTCTCTATCATCTATCTTTATTAGTGGACATACAAACTATTCTTAGCAAAGCTTATTTTTTATCTACCACATTTTAATCCAAATAAACCTTTGGAAAAATAGCTAAGTTACACATTTCGTTATAGATACAAGGAAAACGATAGTCAAATGTTTAAGACCTGGACGCTATACGCTGGCCTTAAAATTCCAATCTGTTTTCATGCAATCGCGAGAAGCAACTAAAAACCGATGGGACTTAAAAAGAATGACAAGTGTTGAACAATTCGAACCTTTAATAACGGATATCTCAGAAACGGGATACCACAAAAACTCATTTTAAGTATATTGTGTGTTATAAAGAGATCTACATGTTTTGTTTGGTGCGTTTTCGTCTATCGCATAACCTTTACCAGTTATATAAGATTATACAAAATTCTTTCCGAATGAAGGAAACTTCCTAGGATATTTCCAGAAAATTCAATATATACATTTTATTGTCATGTAAATATCTTACACATATGTTATTTTTGAAAGTCGATAAGTCATAACTTGGTATTTAGATTGAGTATCTTCCAAAGATGCAAAACTGAGATTTTCAAGAAAATCTCCCCAGCCCAAACTACCCTTCACATGGAATTTTTCCGAAAATTTTGATATTCAAAAAAATACCATATATTAAACATATTTACATGAAAAATGAAATGTATATCTTGAATTTTCTTGGAATAACCTGCAAAGTGTGTATAATCTTGTATAACTTGTAAACGTTAAGCAATAGACGAAAACGTACTAAACAAAGAATGTAATCTCTTTAAAACACACAGTTTATTTCAAATAACGTTTTTGTGCCATTAACCGTATCAGAGATATATTTTATTAATGGTTCGAATTGTTTATACTTTGTCATTCTTTTAAAAGCCTGTCGATTTTCAGATGTTTCATGCGATGTCATGGCAAGAGTATGGAACTTTAAAGCCCAGCATATAGCATCCAGTTCTTAGACATCTAACTATCCTATTCCCTTGTATCTATAACCAAATATGTAATGTAGCTATTTCTGTGAAGGTTTATCTCATTTAAAATGAAGTAGATAGAAAAAAAAACTTTCATAAGAATAATCTGTAGAGGGTAGAAAACATTTTTTTTTCAGTTTTTTCTAGTGTTTACTAGTCCGTTCTTACTGCAGATTGCATCACAAACGGTGGGCACTGATGATAAATGCAATGATATTATGATTAGGAAAGACAATTTGAGAAGGAAACGTTGTAGACCTAAGTTCAGGGCACCACCCGACATTTGCCAGTTTTGAAGACTGAAGAAAATCTGAAAAAACCTCAGTCAGGGAGGACGGTCCTGGCGGCATTGAAACCACTCACCACTTGTTCACGAGCCCATGCCTAAATGCTCTCGGCTACCCGTGTCGGTATGTAATTAAACTGTCTGTGAACGGCATAATTCAAAGACGAAAAGTGGATGAATACTAAACTTGGTATTTAAGTTCAGTATCTTCCAAAGTTGCCATACCAGGATTTTCAAAAAAATCCCCCACCCCAAACTACCTTTTACATGGAACATTTTTCGAATTGTTTTATTTTCTAGAAAATGGCTCTAACAATTGTTTGCAATCTTCGTTTACAATATTTCCTCTAATTACTACAGGAAAATGGCAGAGGAAGTAAAAATGTTACACAGGCAACTTGGAGATTAATGGAAGATTTTCGATCCCACCCAAGTAGTAGTAGTAGTAGTAGTAGTAGTAGTAGTAGTAGTAGTAGTAGTAGTAGTAGTAGTAGTAGTAGAAGAAGAAGAAGAAAAATAAGGCGACGACGACGGTGATGGTGATGATTGATGATGGTGGCCGAACAGTAATTTAGGAACTTGCATATCAACCAAAGATTAAGAGCACTGCAGCTGGGATTTAGGATAGGAAAGTGCAATGATTGTAATCAAGTTATCTATTTCTGCGAATAAGTTTGCCTTTAGTGTTTCTGAAGGTTTGCAATGCCGACCGGAGTATTGTGTTTACATGAATTTTCTTCTTTTAGGATATGGATGTCCTCAAACCCCTGAAGTAGCTTGATGGAAGCACCTCAGCAGAAATGTAAGTGTCAAATTATCTTTCTTGAATGTAGTAATATTTGCGCTTGTTGAAGACGACCTGTGGCTCTGTGCGGCATGCTTGAGTTGAGAGAAGAGATTGCTCCTTCTTGGAAAAGGCTGTAAGACGGCCTGCCCCCAAATCATTACTTACAATGAGTGGCACATTTTGCGCAGGCTTTTATCTCCCATGCACTCAGCCGTATTGAAAATAAACGAAAAAAGAGCAGCTTGGGAAAGATGTACGTTTATTGAATTTAAACATGATTTACGGACATGTTAAACTGGCTATGAAGCAAGAGATTGCTGGCGTTGAACCCAAGATACGCAGGGTGTTGCGTTTGAGGGAGTTATGATGGAGACATTCATGCTGCAAGTTTTCCACATCGTCCTAGTCTGAGCCAAAGAGCTTATAAATACATACCGGTTTGTAACGCTAACTGCATTGTCTTCCACTCGCTTTGATATATGTGCTATACAGGAAGTTTCAAAACTGGTGATCTGAGTTAAACAAACGCATATGTACGGGATCAACGCAGTTGGTATTGTCCGCAATCACGGAAAGTCTTCCCTCGTCATGAAATATTCAACTATGTCAATTGGATAGAAATGCTGAAGGCTTTTATTACACTTACTGTCTCATAAACGGAAGTTATGATGAAATTAAGCAGAATCTCGCAGTTTACACAGTTCCATGGTCGTAGTATATTCCTCCACGAGCAGCATAATCTATGCCCTCAGGGCATGCAGGATCAAGACATGTCATGCACGTTTTTTCAACAGAAGATGTAAAAGATCTTCCAACTCCTGCGATGTGAATACCAAGCTCATGATTGAGACAAATAATTGATGCATTCATTGTCTTGTAGGAGTAACAGATTTTTAGATTGGCGATATCGAACAGAGGTATACAGTAGACGAGTTTTATTGGAAGCAAAACAGCAGTTTAGGTCAGTACTCCCTGTTATTACTTTCTCTTATCTACTGTAAATAGAGGAAGTATTGTGTTTCATCTAAAACTTCGATACCTAGATTTCACCGGAAATACAAGTTTTTAGATTTCCTGAATCCAACTCAAAAAATAAAAGTGACTTAAATGCCAAAATCGATATTTAAGTTCAGCATTTTTCAAACGTGCGACACAAAGATTTTCAAGAAAGTCCCCTACGTCATACTACCCTTTACATGGAAGAGTTCTTGAAATTTTGGATTTTCTCAAAAATGGTTCTAACGATTTTGTTTAAATCACCAGATATTTAAGATACTTACAGACAAGTAAAATGATTTTTCTGGGAATAGCTGTGAGGTTCTCTTTATTTGGAAGTAATTTTATACAATTATATACAACTGGTAAACGTTGAGAGGTAGAAAAAAAAGAAAAAACAACAGATCTCTCTGAAACACACCATTTATTTCAAATCAATTTGTTTTGTAGAATCAGCCATTTCCGACATATCCGTTATTATTGGGTTGAATTTTTAAAAACTGTTGTCATTTTTTAAAGTGCTGTCGTCATTCAGTTCTTTCTCGGTATATCATGGAAAGAGTATGGAATTCCAAGACCAGTATATTAGGTACTAACTAGCTTTTACACATATGATATCGATTTGGTTTTGCTCTATCTCCCTTGTATCTACAACGAAATATAGGTGCAATGAAACTATTTCTGCAAAGTTTATCTGGATTTACAGGAAGTAGATTAGATAGAAAAATAAGCTTTCGTAAGAATAGTTTGTAGAAAATAGATGAAAATAAACGATAGTGGGTAGAGAAAATAATGGGAAAATAGGGATTTTTGAAATGGTAAAAAGCTATTCATTTTTGCTTGTGGTCATGGAAAGAGCTTAGGATTTCAAAGCTGTTACATAGTGATTCGCTTTTAAAAAGCTGACTATCGCTATAGCCTATCCTTCTTTAACCTACAACGAAATTTGTAAACTGTAATAAAAGTTTATCTCGATTAACAAGGAGTAGGCAGAAGAATAAGATTTTGTAAGGATAGATTGTGGAAGAGTGAGTAAATAACGTCATGTGAATACAATTCATCAGTTTTTTCTCGTTTCAATTTGAAACTTAATTCTGAACATTTCAAAGAAATCTGTAATGGTAAAATTATGTGATTTACTGTGAATGAAATATTATCATATTGTGTTTTTATCATTTATGAATAATATGGCAAATTTGACATCCAGCATTAGTTTAACTTTGGATGAATATATTATTTTAAGAAACATTTTTTCCAGTGCACTCTAGGAATATAGCTAATGTACTGAACTAACTAAGAATTTTTAAAGCAGTACTAGCATGGGTTCCTGGACCATTTCATATATCTAAAGTAACTAAGATGAACGTAGTGAGAAGTTGAAATCTCTGAAATCAAGGTTCCCGAGGTTCGGGCGTAAAAACCCTTAACATGGCTTGCTTCCTTCGGAAGGGAAGTAAACCTGATGGTCCCGTGTCGTAGATTTTCGGCACGTAAAAGAACCTCATGTCTGATAGAGGCCTCTGAGCAAACTTTCCGGTCTTTCAAGCCCAATATTGTAACCACAGCAGTTAAAGAGCGTTCATAAATAAAACTCAATTTCTCTGAAATCAAGATTTGGAGTTTACATAACAAAAGATATATCTTGAGCATATATATATATATATATATATATATATATATATATATACATGCTCTAAAATTCTGCAGCTTCTTTTTATTTATTTGCATCCTTTCTATTCTTTCTGAATTCTTTAGTGGACCCTCAATGAACTTTTCTTCCTTTAGAACTTCTACTGTTACCGTTTTCTGAAGTTTATGAAATACATCCCCCAAAAGTTACTTCCATAATTTATCCAGCATTTTTCATGCGATGCATTTCCTGTATTGGAGGAGATGAAACACTCCAGCATCAAACGCAAGCTTTCGAAGAAAACATATTTTAATTGTTCTTCCACACTAGCCATGTGTGTAGGACAAGGTTGTAAAGGTAGAATCAGACAACTGAAAAATCCAATGGCATAGCGGGATTTGAACTACGGATCTTCCGGTTTCTGTCCGGTTGTTCTAAGCACTGAGTTACCTCGTCAACATGCCGGTAGGACATTAAATTCTTCAGCTGACTCGCATTTTTTCTGGTAGACCACAAGGAGATCTCCATGGTAGCTCAGTGGTTAGAACAATTCGGAAACCGGGAGATCCGTGGTTCAAATCCCGGCTATGGCTTTTCAGTCGCTGATTCTACCTTTCCAAGAAAAAATATTGTTGAAATATTGTAGCGGACCAGGTTGAGCATTGAGAATTGCAACATATTTCGTTAGCCAGCGCAAGTGTGGAATTCAGGTTAACAGAACGCGTCCACGCTGCACAACGCCGAGTCAGTGCTTCTGTATGTATTTATACTACAGGGTTTTGACTCGGTCGCGGGAGTTGCTACGCGAGAGTTGCCACGAGAGAGTTATCAGAGAGTTGCCAGGCAGTTATCAAAGAGTCGTCAGATCAGTTGTCAGTCTCGAGACCCGTCGCCACCAGTTAACCAGGTAAGCATGCGTCTCATCTGAGTTCTGTTTGTTTGCCGGGGCTTCACCCCAAACCGAATGTACTCACTTAAGGTAACAATATAACTTATTGGGTCAATGCATCCCCTGTGCTTCATTTAAATACCCCTATCCTGGAACGTCACCCTGGCCTGCCTACCATCCCAGTACCGACGCATCTCCCCTACCTCTGAGCTACCAACCCCCCTGTGTAATCACCTACTGCGGGGGTAACCATCCCCGTGGGGTGTTATAATGTGGTGGAGGCGCCGGGTACATGTAGTAGGCACCGACTACAATGTGACGGAGTCTCCGGATATAATTGAGGAAAACAGCCTTACCTCTTCCAGCCAGGGGATGTAATCAAATTTTTTTCTCTTTTCTTTTTGCAAGGTGTAAAACACGCCTCATTTTGGGATAACCTTTTACCTGAGGTTATCTGGTGAAGACCCACCCTCCCACCCTTTGCATCATGAGTCACCTACACAGAATATAACTTTTTTTAACTTTTCTCAAGTTATGTATATTGTTTTAGTGTGGTACATTTAAATTATTATGCATGGCTGAACCTGCTCAAATCTCTACTAGTCCTACTACTAAAGAGATTAGAAATCTGTGCGCAGAATTAGCAGCTATACAGGGGGAACAATTTAAATTCCAAGAATTTCTAATCACAGATTTGAAAGGAATTTCAAACGAGATCGCGGCACACGCTGAGACGGCAAATCAAATACGTCTCCGCTCCGGCAAGATCATTAACACTTCTAGCCCAAGCACAAAGTAGGGTAGAAAAACAGTTAGCCATGAATAAGGGAGACGAACACACAAATACTATGAGTAAAATGGACTCACCTGTTTTAAGTAGAAGGGTAACTGAAGCACCTCAACCCATGCACATTAATCGTCCACCATTGGATCCGGGTAGCTTCGCGGGGAAACCAGGGGAAAGTGTAAGGGACTATCTCCATAAGTTTGAGTTGATAGCGCGTGCCAATAATTGGGATGACCAGCATAAGGACGCAGATTGTTTGTCTAGAATGCCAATAGACCCCCCTGAACCCGAACAGCACAAGGCAGAATTACCTGTCTCATAGAACCCATAGAATTAGCTATAAAACAAGAGGAGGATCCTCAGCTAAAACCACTAATACAAGCCGTAAGACAGCCGGGTACAGCGAATGCTAAACTAGCACGACAAGCTGCAACATACGTGCTGAAATCGAATGTCCTGTACCGAAAAAATGCTGGTAGTACAGGGAACATGCACTTGTTAGTAGTACCTGATAGTTTAAAGCAGGAAATACTATATAATAGTCATGACGATCCGCTAGGAGGACACTTCGGGTTTTCAAAAACTTTTCACAAAATTAATTCACATTACTATTGGATTGGAATGAAGAGGGACATACAAAATTATGTAAGAAGATGCACTTCCTGTCAGCAACGAAAAGGTCCAGTTAATCAGCGACCCGCAGGTTTAATGCAACCCATAAAGGTCAACTATATAGGAGAAAGGTTCTCCATAGATATCTTGGGGCCTTTCCCCAAGTCCTCTAGAGGTAACAGATACATAATTGCGGCAAGTGATTACTTTTCAAAATATTTGGAATTAAGGGCAATCCCAAAAGCTTCTGTTGAGCATGTCACTGAATTTATTTTGGACGACGTCATCTGTCGTCACGGCGCACCAAAATATATTCTGTCGGACAGAGGGTCCGTATTTATGAGCGAAGTGACACAAGAACTACTTAAGATGATGGGAACAATACGACTTTCACAACAGCCTACAGACCCCAAAATAATGGCCTAATAGAAAGGGCGAATAGAACTATCGCGCAAGTAATCAGTAACTACGTAAACACACAGCACACAGACTGGGATAATAATTTACATCAAATTCGGTTTGCCATAAACACAAGCAAACAGGGGAGTACTAAGTTCACACCCTTCGAATTACTGTATGCACGGAAACCGGTAGCACCCCCAGACGTTCAATTACAGGGCACCTCACAAAACCTATTTGTGCAGCAAACACAGGAGGCAATAGTAAAAGCAAGGGCGTTAGCATCCCAAAACATAGTAAAGAGCCAGAGGAAAAATAAAAATTTATATGATTCAAAGAGGCGGCACGTCGAGTATAAAGTCGGCGATTTGGTGAAGCTATATACCCCTAAAAGGAGGGTAGGTAGAGCCACGAAACTTTTGATGAACTACACAGGACCGTATAGGGTAATGAAAAAACTGGGCCCCTTGAATTACGTAATTAAGGCCAGAAATTCCGTGAAACGCCAGAATGTCCACGTTAGTAGAATTTCACCATATTATGCATAGTGAGCATACAGCACACTTGCGACACTTGCACAGCTAGTAAACACAATCTTATTGCCACATATAAATGACACAAAAAAAGCCTACGTATCACTCAATGTCCATCAATACACAAGTGCTGACGTTATTACATGACGGAATGCGTTACACAAATGCGTCCACGCTGCAGTAAGGCTGAGGCATAAAAACAAACAAACAGGAAAAAGAAAGAGGTTAAAACATTAAACATCAGCAATAGTTCTCACATAGGTTAAGTAATAGGTTAAAATGCAAGACGTAGTATATCTTCGGACCTCCAGCTTAAGTTAGGCTAAAAGTGATAATCCACGCGATTCACTTTTACTTTTTTAATTTTTTTGTTGCTCTCTCTTTCTCGCGATGAAGAGAAAATATATCTGGAGGTGAAAATATAATGGGAAATCCGAGACGCGACCCTGTTATTCGCTTAATACAGATATCTTTGTTCAGATACAGGAATTTGAACAATATACATTATCCCCCCCAGGAGTTCAGAGTAGGGCCGAGGGACACAACAGAGAGCAATTATAAAGAAGTATTGTTGTTCTTAAGTTCGGGGAGCAGAGTTGAATAAATAGGAAATAAGATTTAGTGAAGGTCGAAAAGTTATTTCATAGTACTGTTATTCATATAACTGTTAGTATAAGATTAATTTAAGATAGGTATTTGATAATGTGTTTTGAGAACTATAGGTTGATGCCAGGAATTCTTTTCTCCGCACCTTACACATGCGTTAGTGCATATAGAATAAATAATAGTAGGAAAAAAATCGAATAACGTACACTCTGGTACGACAACCAAGCGCTATTAAATAAATAAATGTCAATTAGCAGATAAGGCGAAGCAAATCAACGTGCAAAATAGATAAATGTAATGGGGCAAATAAGCAAGTGTAAATAAATAAAAAAAAATTCTCTCACGACCAGGGCAGATAATACACGAGATGGAGCAGGGACATAGAAATTTTGAAACTCGCATCCTGTTTCAGTCGTCGAAATCATAGCAATAGTATTTATGACTGTTTGCATAGTAGTCATGGCCTTGTTAGCATTCAGAATATTGAAGAAATTTTGTAAGGAAAAGTCGAACTTTTCAAACTCGACCACGGCGGAACCACAGCACACGTCACCGCAGGGAATTATAATTCTGGCAACACCAACCGATGCCGCCTCAGAATCAACACTAACATGACGGAGGAATAAATAAGAGAGATAAATAAAATAAATAAATCAAAAGGCTCAAAATAAACAAGGGAATGAAGGCAGGAAAGGCACAGGTATCCTCCACGAATTACGCAACACAAGATACGTAACACATTCCACACACGCGGAAGGGTACAGAAATTTTGGTTCACAAACTTAGAAACACAGATATCGCCTTCATAAACATCCAATTCTGCATGAACGGTAAGTGTCGAAAGCAGCAGTCTGGTCGTGAATTCCGCTGACACAAGTATTCGTCGCCTCACGCACAGAGTTTGATTTTGCACTTCTCAGTGGCGTGTAGCACTGCGACAAGTATATGAATAGGAAATGGGGTGTAAATATGGTTGTTGTTTTTTTTGTTTGTTGTGTTTCATTGGTCACAACATCTGCAATATTCGTATTTCTGTGTACTAATTTCAAAAACTAAGTCTGTTTTAGAGGATGCCCTCCAGCAGGCAAGAGAAACCACAGTCTACAGCAGCCTCAGCGACCCTCTTCCCCGGGTTACAGAAGGTAGGTATCAGCAAAATGCCAAAACCGGACATCTAACCACCGCTTACATACAATGCAACACAAAAAAAAACAGTTTTGGACAGTTACAGACAAAAATCATTGTATAATGTACAAATTTAATTTAATTTTGTTAGAACGAACATACCAAGTCAAGCAGAACTTATGAGTAGTCGCATCACACCTGGATAACGAACTTAATGTTTTCTTTCTGTTTCGTGTTTTTTTCTTTTCCCTCTCTCGTTTTTTTCAAAATTTGGAGAGACAAGGAATCGGCAGGGGTACCAACTCACTTTCTAAATTTACCTTTTCTCTGCTGTGTTTAGTCTCATCCCGTTGCATTTTAAAACGCCATATAATCCTTCCAACCTTATCCTAAGTGACATCCATCTTTGACAAACAACCCTGTTGCTGCGCACCAAGAGACCACCAAGAAGAGAAGCACCCGACAAAAAAAGATCCAGGTCGAACAGTGCCCACCAGTATGCGCACGCCGGTAACTCATCACGGGAGTCGCGCCAGAACACGCAGAATTGGTGCGCTCCGAGGGAACGCCACTGCTTGACCACAGCAATGCAGCATGCGGGGAAATAAATACTACGTTTCCGAGAAAATAGCTAAGTATGCAGAGTCACTCAGCAGTTCTGTCCCAGCACCTTATTCATTCAAGGCAGAGTTCACCTCCGGGCACAACAGTAAGTAACCAGCTGAGAAGAGTCCAAGATTGGCAGCAGGCTGCGGTGCGCAGTCGAACCCACCCCTAACATACTCACCCACCCTTAAAAACAATTTCCCTGGTATCCGAGTCTTGGACAGCAGAGTACACTAGAGCATTTCAATTGTTTAAAGCTCAACCATGTTTTGTTTTTTTCTTTTTCTCTCCGCCTTCGTCTAGGTAGACTGTTTTAGTACCCCGTAAGATGTTTGTCCTCCTTTTCAATTTTAAATTCCGGGTCGGAATTTGGCGAACCTGGGACCGATGTAGCGGAAGGTTGAGCATTGAGAATTGCAACATATTTCGTTAGCCAGCGCAAGTGTGGAATTCAGGTTAACAGAACGCGTCCACGCCGCAGAACGCCGAGTCAGCGCTTCTGTATGTATTTATACTACAGGGTTTTGACTCGGTCGCGGGAGTTGCTACGTGAGAGTTGCCACGAGAGAGTTATCAGAGAGTTGCCAGGCAGTTATCAAAGAGTCGTCAGATCAGTTGTCAGTCTCGAGACCCGTCGCCACCAGTTAACCAGGTAAGCATGCGTCTCATCTGAGTTCTGTTTGTTTGCCGGGGCTTCACCCCAAACCGAATGTACTCACTTAAGGTAACAATATAACTTATTGGGTCAATGCATCCCCTGTGCTTCATTTAAATACCCCCTATCCTGGAACGTCACCCTGGCCTGCCTACCATCCCAGTACCGACGCATCCCCCCTACCTCAGAGCTACCAACCCCCCTGTGTAATCACCTACTGCGGGGGTAACCATCCCCGTGGGGTGTTACAATATTCAGTTCAAGGTCCAGGTCATGTGTTGCTTGTTTTAAGTAGAATTCCAACTGTATATAAACGTGTTGCATGTACATAAATCTTCATCAGGAATGTAGAGTCTTAAAAGCAAAAATTAGGTAAAATAAAACTTCTATACCCACAATGGCGTTCTTCTCTTGTATTTTATTTTCCATTATTCTCAAGAAAGTGTGAGGCCCTTGGACCTGTGAAGTGATTCTCGTTGAATGTGTGTGAACATCAGAATATTGGTATTGCAGAAACGCCTCTCCTCCTCATGTATCCACTTATTTAATTTTTTACGGCTTGAGTTTGTTTAGCACTGGCATTGAATTGGTTGGGCCAAGAAAGCGTATTCCATTCCGTCTAAGGATGTAAAAAAGAGTTATTACTTTCTCTACCTCGTATAGTAAGTAGGGGAAGTATTGTATTCCACCCAAAAATTCGATACCGAGATTTCACCGGAAATATATGTTTTGAGATCCCCTGAATCCAAAAAAAGCATTTTTTGGAAACATGTCCGTGTGTGTCTGTGTGTGTGTCTGTCTGTGAACAGCATAACTCAGAAACGAACAGTCGGGTAAACACCAAACTTGGTATTTAGGTTCAGTATCTTCCAGAGATGCGACTCGAAGGTTTTCAAGAAAATGCCCCCACCCCAGATTACCCTTTACATGGAACATTTTTCGAAAATTTTAATTTTATCAAAAATGGCTCTAACGATTTTGATTAAAATATCATATGTTTAAAATATTTTCATGACAAATAATATGTATATCTTGAATTTTCTGGGAATGTCTCCAAAAG
The DNA here is from genome assembly GCA_030765065.1 of Deroplatys truncata. Lineage (NCBI taxonomy): Eukaryota > Metazoa > Arthropoda > Insecta > Mantodea > Mantidae > Deroplatys > Deroplatys truncata. Next base: position 94,295,467 of record CM060984.1, on the reverse strand, counting down.
TATTCTTCATTGTGAACAACTTTTGCATAACTGGTAAACCATAAGAGATAGACAAAAGTTTACTACACAAAAAATGTGGATCGCGTTAAAATACACAATTTATGTCATATACATTTTTTGTTGAGTGAACCATTTTCGAGATATTGCTTGTTATTCCCTTAAATTTTTCAATACTTATTTTCTCAAATGGGAATTCGTTATTCATTTTTTTTGTCTTGGATATGCAAAGAGTACTAATCTGTGGCAAAGGGAATGGTGCTGCACCTAGCAACCAGCTATTAAGAGATATGTATGTGCTTAAAGGCTACTGTATTTCTATATTGCCCTTGTAAATATATATTCCCCTTACATCTACAAGGAAATTAGCAATAAGATAGAGTCTGCAAATGTTTATCTCGATTAACATGAAGTAGATGGAGAATAAGCGTTTGTAAAAATGGTTTGTACAAGAGTAGAGAAAGTCATGTGAGTGTAACACATCAGATATTTTTTTGGATACCTAATGGTTATAATATCGCAGTTACAGTGCGTTAACGGTTTCGTGTAACGGTTACCAGTAACGATTGAGTTATTTGTTTTCATAATTATCACATTTGCAGTTACGTTACATTAATGGTTACCAGTAACGATTAGCTGTAACTACGATATCGATATAGACTTCCTTTGTTATTTGATGCAATCTAAAAAGAAGTATATGTAGCTGTGTCAACAGTTTGATTACTACGGTGGTTTATAATCGTAAAATGCATTCGTACTTGCTTCTACATTCTTGCTCATATACCCAGTTTGTACAGGTTAGAACTGAATTACACCTATGGGAACATAAATATAAATATCACGTGACGCAGATATAGCAAAGGAAAATACACGCTATTGCTAACATATACATGGTTGAAGTTAAGCATATAATAGCTTAAATATTTCCGTAGGACGTTAGATAAGACATGTTAATGACATTTTGAAAGGCGAAGTTGCTAGAGAAGAGAAACATTAACGCTCAAACACATACTACTGTCTAACATCACACAATTTCCAGTTGGTTACATATATACAGAGTGAACCAAAATTCCACCGACAAACCTTCAGAGGTTGTCCAAGGATACCTTCTGAGTATTTTGGTGTAAGGGACCCATGGTCTCAGGCGGCTCTAACAGAGTAATAATGTAATTATGACTTATTCGGTTTGTTATTCCAATCACCATTGTTTCTGTGAAACTACTTTCACAACAGTGAAGAAGCCTTATAAAATGCAATAATCAAAACTTAAACTTGTATCATAGTGCGTTCAATCTGATCTGTCAGTATACAGTCAGTACAATAACAAATGCAGAACTGTTCCCTTACAGATATTGTTCAAAATGTCGACCACCATGATCACGGTAGAGTACATGGCGACGCACCATCGACTGTCTTACACGCTCAAGCATTCCAGGAGCTTGGCGTGCTACTTCTGCGATGATCCTAGCAACCAGGTCCATGTAAGTATTAACTGGAGTCTCGTAAGCTAGGCTCTTCACATGCCCCCAGAAGAAGTCCATTGGTGTCATGTCTGGTGACCGAGCTGGCCATGGAACAGGACCATCGCGAGCAATCCATTGTGTCCAAACTGTACATCAGTGTGGTTTCTAACAAAGAGTGCAAAATGTACCGGCGCTCCCTCGTGTTAAAACCACATAAGCTGACGAATTCTCAGCGGCACATCTTCTAGGAACTGTGGGAGAACAAGTTGAAGGAACGTTTTGTACACGACTCCGTTCGTTATATCATGAAGTACGTAAGGTCAGTCACAAAATCGTTGACGGTACCAGTCCATACGTTTACAGCAAACTGCTGTTGATAGGATCGACACGCCAATGTGTGTGCAGTTTGGTAATCCCATGCATGGCTATTTATACTGTTGAACATGCCATCTCTTGTAAACTTGGCCTCGTCTGTAAACAACACCAAAGCAGGAAAATTGTGGTTCCCTGCACACTGCTGTAGGAAACAGCTCACAAACCCTACTCGAAATGGGAAGTCCGCTGGCTGCAATGACTGCACCTTCTGTAGATGATACAGGTGCAATATTATTCATGTACGACTCTCAAAACAGTCGATGGCTTGTGTTCAGAGCTCGTGCAATGCGTCGACTACTGGCGGTAGGATTGTCATCAATTACGTGTAACACATTCTCTTCCAGATCGGGTGTTCTGGCATACCTCGCATGGCCAGTATCTTCTAACACGAAGGATCCAGTTTCTCGTAGGCGTCAATGTACAGATGAAAAAGTACTGTGATGTGATTGCCGTCGGTGCGGGAACAGCTCAGCATAGCGCCGTTGTGCCGCTCTTCATGTCATTCAGTGAATCCATACACGAGGTACTATCGGCCAACTTTGATCAATAAACCTGTTAATACTACTGTCTATCACTGTTAACGCACAAAACATTGCCGGAAAAACAAAACCCTAGACAGAACCGAACATTACTGAATGCAAACTTAAGGGCAACGAATTAAAGAGGCATTACTGCTGTCAGCAGCAGATACCGTGAGCGGATGGAAACAATTTGTTTGCAAACAAGACACACGGCGCATTCTTTCGACATTTGCACTGCTGTGCAGTATTTTCAGTGCAATACAGATACAAAGCTAATTGGGGCAAGTAACCAAACGAAATGTAATTACTTTGTAACGAGCCACCGGAGATCGTGGGTCCCTTATACCAAAATGCTCAGAAGGTATCCCTGAACAACCTCTAAAAGTCTGTTGGTGGAGTTCTGGATCATTCTGTACAGCAAAGCGGATAATTAGTAGTTTTCTCGACAGGTGGTATATTAGGTCCACAGTGTTACTCACGATCTTCTGTGGAGGAGATTAATACTGCGTAACGAACTGAGATAACTAGTTCGTGATAAGCAAAACCATTGCACATGCAGTGAACGATGTCACTCATACTCGGTAACCGGATAATTAGTTACTGTCTTCGCTACTTTAGTATCCGTTATTGGGTAACTACTTACTTTGTATTCCAGTGAAGCCCAAATTTGTCTCTTATGAGCTGATGACATCACATTGTCGCCTTACCCCACCTCTTTTGTTTTGTGTTGTGAAGCATTTCCCCTTCACTCATTGACCGCTGGTCGCAATGTGTTGCAAGGTAACCAAACATTGGTGTTTGGACAACACATGATTACATGAATACGTCATAGCTCCACGGACAATGCGTGGGGATAAATCCGCCCTCCCCTGTTTCGCTTAATGTTCAGCATCACTGTTGCATTCATTAATTTTGCAACAGTTAATGCGTAACTAGTCTGTCTCCATTACTTCAGTAACCGTTACATTAACCGTTACGTTATTTTCTGCCCTTGTCTAGTCCTGCCCCTCGACGATGGTATATAAGTATTTTTAAGTCGCATTTCAACATATTTACTTCCATGTAAAATAACTATTGTGGTTTAAAATTCTGATCTATGGCGAAGATGCTGATATGGCTTTAACAGTTCCTAGCTTCGTTAAAATAGTAAAACTTACAATTAACATTTTCTGTTATTTTTCACAACATTTCCGTTTTATTAAGTTATTCATTTATTAGTTCTCTTTTTTTAAGCAATAATAAAATAGTCACATTAATGAGTATCCCTCCTCCTCCTCCACCTCTCGGTTTTTTTATAATTCACGTCGTACTGGCTACTTTATGCACTCAAACCTATAGCGAAAATAATATTGAGATTATTCGTTCGCTACATTAATACCATTATTCTCTTTATTGGCTCAGCAAACAGAATTCAACGTTTCGATCTAGCGAACTTATTGGTGGCGCTTATTAATTGCAGCAAATTTAGACGCCATAGTCAAAATAGCAACCGGCAAGTGTTATAGTCTATGTCGAATGAACTTTAGCTTCGGACCTCCCCCTATTCCGCCAGACACACTCCACTGGTGGCCGCGACCGTGAATGGGTTCTACGGTCTGGTCATCTCCTTGTCGCAGTATGTAACTATGGTCCATTTTAGAACTATCTTTGCTTCTTTCCTTTTACTTTCTCTACCACTTACTAATATTGGGTAAAAGGATGTATTTGTATTCCACCCAAAAAATCTATATCCAGATTTCATTGTAAACACACGTGTTGAAATCCCTTGAATAATAATAAAAAGATGCCATTTTTACTTTGTCTCCTGCTTACCTATAATAAAATAGAGAAAGCATTTAATTCCACCCAAAATTTGATATCGAGATTTCGCGCAAATACATGCTTTGAATACCCCTGTGTGTGACAACTCAAAACGAATTCATCAACTTCCAAGCAAGCGACACAAAGAATTTGAAGAAAATTTCCCTACCCCCAAACTACCTCTTACGTTTCTTCGCTATTTTAGATTTTCTCAAAAATGTCTCTAACATTTTAATAATACCATATGTTTAAGATATTTGCGTGACAAATAAAGTGTATATCTTGAACTTTCTGGGTATAGCCTGTGAATTCCGGTTCCTTCTGAATGACATTCTATAGTTGGTAAACAGTAATATACAAAACCTGCGCAGAAATGTATATCTCGTTAAAATACGCAGTTAATATCACGTAAATTCTTCTGCGTTGTTAACCATTTACAAGATTATTCTTTGTCATTGGTTTGAATGTTCAAATGCTTATACTTTCCTCATGTGGAACTTCGCTATTCGTATTACTATCTCTACCTCGTATGTTCATAGTACGTAGAGAAGGCGTGCACTCCACCAAAACATTCCATATCGAGATTTTATCGCAAATACATGTTTTATGCCCCCTGAATAAAAAACCACTTTTAGAAAAAGGTCAGTGTATTCTGTTGTGTGTATGCGTATGTGTGTGTCTGTGAAGAGCATAATTAACCAACGAAATGTTCAATAAATACCAAACATGATATTTAGGTTCAATATCTAACAAAGATCGACACGAAGCTTTTCGAGAAAATCACCCTCCAATCCAAACTATTCTTTACATGGAAGATTTTTTTTTACTTTTGGATTTTCTCAAAAGTGGTAGACTTTTTGGATTTTTTAAATGGCTCTAACGATTTTTATTAAAATACAACATATTTAAGATATTTGCATGATCAATAAGATGTATATGTTGAATTGTTTGGAAATAGCCTCTGAAGCCATCTTCATTAGGAAGGAATTTTGTGCCCCTGGTAAACCATATGAGATAGACAAAAGCTTGCTGCACAAAAAGTGTAGATCTCCCTAAAATAAACAATTTATTTCAAATAACCTTTGTGGTGGCATCAGCAATTTCCGTGATGTCCATTGTTACTGGTCTGAACTGTTAATACGTAGTCATTGTTTTAAGATACTGTCTCTATTCAGTTGCTCTTTTAAGATATTGTCGCTATTCAGTTGTTCCTCGTGATGTCATGGAAAGAGGGTAGAATTTCTAGGCTAGCATATAGCGACCTAGTTTTTAAATATCTGAGTTTTTATTCATTTTTCTCTGTTCACCTGTACTTCCAACAAAATGTGTAATGAAGCTATTTCTGCAAACGTTTATCTCGATTTAAACAAAGTGGAAAGAAAAATAAATTTTGTGGGAATAGTTCGTAGAAGCTATATAAAAATAAACATAGTAGGTAGAGAAAGTCATGTGAATGTCATGCAAAGAGCATATTAAAAATCTGACTATCGTTTTATCCTCGTGTATCCTTCTTATGCCTACAACGAAGCATGTAATTATGTAATGAAAGTTTATCTCCATTAACAAGTACTTAGGTAGAAGAATAAGCTTTTTTAATAACTGTTTTTAGACGAGGGTGTGGTGAAAGTCATATGAATGCAACACATCGACTTTTAAAAAAAGTTCGGTTTGTGTGTCTATGAACAGCATAACTCTAAAACGAAATGTCAGATGAATACCAAACATGACGTTCCAAGAATGCGATTCGATCTTCCACCCCAAACTCCCTTACATGGAAATTTTTTCGTTATGTTTGATTTTCTCAAAAATGTTGCAACGATTTCGATTAAGTACCATATGTTTAAGATATTTACATAACAAATAAAATGTATATCCTGAATTTTCTTGAAATAGCCTGTAAAGTCCTCTTCATTCTGAATGAATTTTGCATAACTGGTAAATCTTGTTACAATAATATCTATGTGAAATGCAATTTTGTGTGGCGTTAATCATTTCCAAGGTATTCTTTGTTATTGGTTTGCATTTTCAAATACCTTCAATTAAGTGATAAGCAGCAATTAGTTTTTTCTCGTGGTCACGCAAAGAGCATAGAATTTCAAAGCCATCACATAGCTTCACCTTTTTAAAAATCTGACAATAGCTTTATCTATTGTATTCTTATACCTACAACGAATGAGTAAGTGTATAATAAAAGCTTATATGATTATTAAGAAATAGATTGAAGAATAAGGTTTAGTAAAAAATTAGAATAATGAGTAGAGAAAGTCATGTGTGTGCAACCCATCAGTATCTTAAGACCTGGTTCGAAATATTGGTATTATTTTTTCCAAACTTTACATTCCTCAATATGTGGGAAGACAGGCTACCAAAACTACAGGCTACCACTGTTGACAGCTTCTTAAAGCATTCAACAATAGGGAGATTTCTCAAGTGACTGCTTCCGCAGTTCAACAACAGTTTGTTTTGTAAACGCGCTTTTCGCAGAAGCTGCTGCCCATTATAAATTACCAGCATTCACCTGTTGCGCAGTGGCGACCGAAATAAGCCTCGCTTCAATCCGCTTTCCGACGTTTTAGAAGTGGCTCAAACTGGCTCCAGTTCAATGTTTAACATGAACTAACTACCGTACTGTGCTGTTGTGTTTTATAATCCGTTATACGAAAAATATCATGTTACCTTCTCATCTGCAGCAACAGTTAGAAAAATACTATTAGTATTTCCTTTAATGAAACCGCATTTTTTATCAGAACTCGTTGCCAGGTCGCCACAGCGGTACAGTTAGAAATTGTTTTCAGGGAAACAGCAAATGGATAATCTATTTTAAAATAAAGAACCGTTTTCCCGAAACGCGTTCAAAGTAAGAACCTCCAACTCTCTTTATTTTAAATTATGACACATCACTGTTACTAGCTTCTCAATCTTCAAAATTAATTAATGGATAATCTATGTTAACACTCGTATTTTAAAGCTTTTTACTTTCTCTACTACGTATAGTAAGTGGGGGAAGTATTGTATTCCACCAAAAATTCGATACCGATATTTCACCAGAAATACATGTTTTGAGACCCCCTGAATCCAAAAAAAAGCATTTTTGGAAACATGTCCGCGTGTGTGTCTGTGTATCTGTGTGCGTCTGTGTGTCTGTGTGTCTGTGGTCTGTCTGTGAACAGCATAACTCAGAAACGAACAGTCGGATAAACACCAAACTTGGTATTTAGGTTCAATATCTTCCAGAGATGCGACACGAAGGTTTTCAAGAAAATCCCACACCCCAGATTACCCTTTACATGGAACATTTTTCGAAAATTTTAATTTTTTCAAAAATGGCTCTAACGATTTTGATTAAAATATCATATGTTTAAGGTATTTTCATGACAAATAAAATGTATATCTTGAATTTTCTGGGAATGTCTCCAAAAGTATTCTTCATTGTGAACGACTTTTGCATAACTGGTAAAACATAATAGATAGACAAAATTTTAATACACAAAGAATGTAGATCCCTTTAAAGTACACAATTTATGTCATATACATTTTTTGTTGTTGAGTCATCCATTTTCGAGATATTGCTTGTTATTCCCTTAAATTTTTCAATACTTATTTTCTCAAATGGGAATTCGTTATTCATTTTTTATTTTTGGATATGCAAAGAGTATTAATCTGTGGCAAAGGGAATGGTGCTGCGCATAGCAACCAGCTATTAAGAGATATGTATGTGCTTAAAGGCTACTGTATTTCTATATTGCCCTTGTAAATATATATTTCCCTTACATCTACAAGAAAATTAGCAATAAGATAGAGTCTGCAAATGTTTATCTCGATTAACATGAAGTAGATGGAGAATAAGCGTTTGTAAAAATAGTTTGTACAAGAGTAGAGAAAGTCATGTGAGTGTAACACATCAGATTTTTTTATTGTTGTATTTATACTCCGCCTTTAACTGCAGCGGTCATATCGACGGCCTTTTACCTTTGGAACATAATGCCTTCGGCAGTGGTGTTAACTCGTATTCAGTTGTCATTGGATTTCTGATTTTTCTTTGGGTTTTGTACATTAGATCACACGCACACATTCATACTTCCAGACTCTGGTTAGAGAAACATTTCCACCCCCAGCCGGGAGTTGAACCTGGAACCCCACAGCACATAGGTGCTCTACCGACTGAGCTACTAGAGAAACATTTCCACCCCCAGCCGGGAGTAGAACCTGGAGCCCCACAGCACGTAGGTGCTCTACCGACTGAGTTACGAGGTCAGGTATGTGTGTATGTAGGGTAATTTCAAAAACTACTCACCGATTTTGATGTCTTTCACCATTGAAAACTGCAATTCTTTCTCACGGACATTGTCTATAAAATACCTGATTTAATTTCATAAATTATCTACTAAAACGTTAAAAAAAGTATTACAAAGTATTTGTGCTGGAATACGGACATATTGAAGTTATAAAGGTACATGTTTGCTAAAGAGGCTCTGACTTTTAGTTGAGAATGCCATGTAGTAGAAAATAGTTGTTGTTACTCCGCAGAACTTGCATGTAAAATAAGACAAATGCCGCGGATATTTCATTCTAAGCAATATATTTATGAGAGTGGTCACGATCTAGCAATTAAGACACAACAAAGCAAAAGAGAATCGACTCCTGTAGATACGCATATGGTACCGATGTCAACATATTTTAATAATCCTCGTGTAAGAAAATTTTGTATTTCGCAATCAAGATCATTAACAGGGTATGTTAAATAATTGGATAAAGAAGGAAAATTGTCCTATATTATACTTATTAAATCAGAATATTATTTTTCTCGATGGTCGCAGACTATGCGTCTTTTCCAGAGAGGTTAACTTGATAGCCTGGGAGTGGGGTCTTCATGTTCACCAGCTTCACCTCTATGTCGTTGTATATGTTGTCTATGTATTAAGTAAAAACTATGTAACGTTTATGTTATTAAATAACTGTGGGACCAAAGGGAAAGTCAAGGGTTTATAATTTCACCTACTGTAAGTATTTAAAAGATTACTCGACCATTCCGACCGATGGTTGTTCCGCCGTCAAAGTGTGTGGCATTTCCAGAACTTGTAAGATTGTCGGGGAGGAGGTTAAGGAAGTCAGGCGCTCCGCCGATGTTTCACATCCTTTTGTGTAAATATCAGATTTCTTTCTTTTTTTTCATCCATTATTAGTAATAGCCGGGGCTGTACTAAATTGCAATTATAAGGAGTATACGGGAGGATTCGCCATTAAAATCTTCTAGGTCATTGTACACATGAGTCTAGCATGCGCTACAAAAGCCGCCAAAAGACCTAATTCCATAGTCTACCCTACTATCTTTCCCAAAACCCAAAATAATCCCCAAGAAGAAATGTTATTTCCTCCATCATTTAGAATTTTCGGTTGCTTAGAAGAATTCAACCTGACCCTTCCTCCAATGATTCTATGTTCCTTCAATTCCGTTTCTGGCTGGCCCCGTAACTTAGTCGGTAGAGCACCTCCCTGTTGTGCTAGGGGTCCTGGGTTGGATTCCCAGCTGGAGTGGGAATTTTTCTCTAGCCAAGATTATTCCTTATCCTCCCCAGAGTCTGGAAGTATCAATGAGAGAGTGAATGTGTGTATGATCTAATGATTAAAAACCAAAGTGCAAGAAACCCAACGATAAGAGTTACACGAGTTAACACCATTGCCAATAGGCAATAAGTTCTAAAGTACCTTAATTTCAAGTAACCAAAGGAAAGGCTGCCGATAAGATCAATCCAGTTACAGGCGGGGTATAAATGGAACTAAAAAAATATTCTGATGTGTTACACTCACACGACTTTCTCTACTCTTGTACAAACTATTTTTACAAACGCTTATTCTCCATCTACTTCATGTTAATCGAGATAAACATTTGCAGACTCTATCTTATTGCTAAGTTTCTTGTAGATGTAAGGGGAATATATATTTACAAGGGCAATATATAAATACAGTAGCCTTTAAGCACAGACATATCTCTTAATACCTGGTTGCTATGTGCAGCACCATTCCCTTTGCCACATATTAATACTCTTTGCATATACAAGATACTTCCCCTACTTACTATACGTAGTAGAGAAAGTAATAAAAAAATCTGATGTGTTACACTCACATGACTTTCTCTACTCTTGTACAATCTATTTTTACAAACGCCTATTCTCCATATGCTTCATGTTAATCGAGATATCGAGATGTCAATCTTATTGGTAATTTTCTTGTAGATGCAAGGGGGAATATGGTAGATTATAAGCGATAGTCAAATATTTTAACGCTGGTTGCTATGTGGCGCATTTCATTCTCTTTGCATGTCCAGGACATAAAAAAAATGAATAACGAATTTGAGAAAAAGTATAAGTATCGAAAAATTTAAGGAAATAACAAGCAATATCTCGAAAACGGTTCAATCAACAAAAGAACTGTATATGACATAAGTTGTGTATTTTAACGCGATCTACATTTTTTGTGTAGTAAAATTCTGTCTATCTCTTACGGTTTACCAGTTATGCAAAAGTCGTTCACAATAAAGAATACTTTTGGAGACATTCCCAGAAAATTCGAGATATACATTTCATTTCTCATGACATTATCTTAAACATATGATATTTTCATCAAAATCGTTAGAGCCATTTTTGAGAAAATTAAAATTTTCGAAAAATGTTCCATGTAAAGGGTAGTCTGGGGTGGCGGGATTTTCTTGAAAACCTTCGTGTCGCATCTCTGGAAGATACTGAACCTAAATACCAAGTTTGGTGTTTATCCGACTGTTCGTTTTTGAGTTATGCTGTTCACAGACACACACACAGACACACACACACACACACACAGACACACACACGGACATGTTTCCAAAAATGCTTTTTTTGGATTCAGTGGGTCTCAAAACATGTATTTCCGGTGAAATCTCGGTATCGAATTTTTGGGTGGAATGCAATACTTCCCCTACTTACTATACGTAGTATAGAAAGTAAAAATGAATAACGAATTCCCATTTGAGAAAAGGTATAAGTATTGGAAAATTTAAGGGAATAACAAGCAATATCTCGAAAATGGTTCACTCAACAGAACAAATGTATATGACATAAATTGTGTATTTTAACGCGATCTACATTTTTTGTGTAGTAAACTTTTGTCTATCTCTTATGGTTTACCAGTTATGCAAAAGTCGTTCACAATGAAGAATACTTTTGGAGACATTCCCAGAAAATTCAAGATATACATTTTATTTGTCATGAAAATATCTTAAACATATGATATTTTAATCAAAATCGTTAGAGCCATTTTTGAGAAAATTAAAATTTTCGCAAAATGTTCCATGTAAAGGGTAATCTGGGGTGGGGGGATTTTCTTTAAAACCTTCGTGTCGCATCTCTGGAAGATACTGAACCTAAATACCAAGTTTGGTGTTTATCCGACTGTTCGTTTCTGAGTTATACTGTTCACAGATAGACACACACACACACACACACACACACACACACACACACACACACGGACACACACACGTACATGTTTCCAAAAATGCTTTTTTTGGATTCAGGGGGTCTCAAAACATGTATTTCCGGTGAAATCTCGGTATCGAATTTTTGGGTGGAATACAATACTTCCCCTACTTACTATACGTAGTAGAGAAAGTAAAAAAATTCTGATTCTCCACTTGCAAACTCCAAGTCCCCACCATCGACCTCTCTCTAAAAAGTGCTTTCACTTTAAGTTTAAAGGAGTTGTAAACAAAACTACGTGACGCGAGCACCTCATTGGCTACAACTACAACTTTTTCTGCTTAGCATGTCATCTCTTCCTCTCTTTAAAACATTTCGGTTCAGATCTTAACATTTTTTTATTATTCTTATCTAGAGAAATTAAAAAAATTATTATAACAGTTAAATTTATAAAACAAAACGTGTTAGTTCAGATCCACCTATAACTACATGAAGCGTTATAGCAGAGGGTTTAAGAGGTTATGCGCAGGCGCTGCAGTTCGTTTCCGGTTTCGGATAAGCCAATGTACTTTTGCAACGTGTTGAGAAAATATACTTCAGAGAATCCTCTGCCACTGTGGAAAACATAAACGCGGGAATGGAAAGAAGACGGCAATTGTGTTAAATGCTTTTAACAAATTCTGGAAAAGTACCCACCTTTAATCGACAATGAATATGGTTAGCCGTTGTTTAGCAGTAATTGAACTTCTCTGCTAGTGATGCAGAACTGTTGCTCGAATTGCTTGGGTCGCATTTGTTTTCTGTAGTTTTCTAACCTATAGTGCTAATAATTTTCTGAACTTGTTGACTCATAAAAGGTTAAAGCAAAAGTGGTATAATAAAACTAATTATTAAATGAATGATTTCTAAAACCTGATGTTAAGAACAGTTTAATCCACTTTAATCACATATGCCGAGCTGTTCAGGTTCCACTTTTATTTGTCTGGTCTTAATATTATGTGTTAGAAGTTTAGGATATAAGGCAAACTATAGGAACAAGAAATAATGTTTAAAAGATAACGATCCCCAAGCTGCGCAATGTATTATATTAACATTCTGTCTGAAGCAATTTCCTCCCACGGGTACTTGGTTCTCGTCATCCTTCACGAGGTGGTGCCACGGCTACACAATAGTCACGGATTCTATGAGTGCTACGTTAGTTCTTCAACATCCATCAGCTGAAGTGTGCTAGTCTACGAAATCAGGAACCTATACCATGAAATTGCAGCTTCCGGAATTCAGGTTATTCTCATTTAGGTTCCTTCCTACATCAGAATACCAGGAAATGAATTAGCCGACACAGTCACTAAAGAAGCCACAAGACAACCATCTAGTTTACAGAATCTTAAGGCTCCACATTACGATTTACTTTCCCGAGGCATACTCTGTCAATGGAGTTACACTGGAGTTACACATCAACCAGCAAGCTACACGATATTTCCCAACTCCACACATCAGTCACCCAATAAAGCATTTTCCAGAAGAGACCAATTAGTCATTACATGACTAAGAATTGGACATGCCGCCTTTAGCCACCGCCACCTACTAGCTAAAGAACCTCACCCTCTATGCAGCCATTGTCATACTCAACTAATAGTCGAATATCTGATTACAACCTGCCCATTGTATAATGAAGCGAAAAGACGCTGCAGAGTTCCAGACTGCATCCAGACAGCTTTAGAAAACCTGCCCAGTATCAGAAAAATCATTCTTTATAGGTATGAAACTCAGAAATATGCACATAAAAGTTTAACTCTGCCAACGCAATGTAACTCTTCCTTTCCATGTAACAATATCTTTAACATATACTAGTAGTATTTTGCTGTAATGTTATATGGTAGTGATAAGACTAAATTGTTCAAGCGACCTTAAATAAACAATATTGAAAAAAACAATTCCATAAAGAACAAGGGAATTTAAATTAATTAAATCCTCATGCGAGTTTAAAAGTTGTCCACGAAAGGTTGGACAGCCAGCTAGTTTAAGGTAAAAGTGAAGCAAATCCCCTCTCTCTTTCTCAAGGAAGACATCTTTGAGAATCCCAGATTTGTGTAATTTGAAGAAATTGTGAGATTTTCTGAAAGTGTATACAATGCGCCTGCAAATAATCATTCGAAATTTCAAAATTTAAAATAAATGTAGCTGTTTTTAGAGATTTTTTAATTTTATGAAATGCTATTTTCCAATGTTAAAAATTACTATAATTTCCAGAAACTTAATACAAGACTCACGAAATTCTATTTGCATTTTTTTCATAAGACATAAGGTTTATGAAAAACCAATTTCCCCTTCCACATGAAATACCATTACATTTATAGATTACGTTTCAGACTACGTTTTCAAAAATAATTTAATCATCAGATTTGCTATAAAACCACTAAAATATTTCATTTATCTGTGATAAAATGTTCTACTTTGAATGAAAACTAGTAAAAAAGTGAAAATTCTTACAAGAAAGAGTCAAATTTAAAGTTTTTAGCACTTACTGAAACTTTAAATTGTTACCCGTAGAATTCAGATACCACCAAAACCAGGCAGAAAGAATGAAAATATTGTGTTCAAACATTGAGAAAACATAAAAACAAAACCTTTATCTTTTTAAACCTTTAGATACAATATCACGGTTCTTCCCTTTAAATACTCAACTAAAAGCAACTGTACATTAGTCTATTTTACAAATTTCCACGTACTTATTATTTAATAATGACATAGCGATAATATACCCACATATCGTTATATGCAAGACAAAACAGTTTACTGTTCATGCAACATTCGAAATATAGTTAATGAGCTAAAAAGTCTGATGGAATATATTCACAGGACTTTCCCCTCGCAAAACCTACTAAGCACGTTTAGAACAAGTTTTCTTCCCACTGTTTAGAGGTCTGCCGTTTCTATGTTTTGCTATAAGACGCACCCTGCTCGTTGTCTCACATATTAACGCTTGTAAGCAACATATTGACTTGAGTGTAACTTGGCCATACTACAGCAAAACAGACGGCTTGCTAACCGTAATTATTAGTTATTCATTACTCTTATTGTTTAAGTCGCTTTAACTACATGGTCATATCGCGACGGATCTCTTAGTGGATAACTCTTAGATCAATGTATGGCGGACAGTTAGCCTTCTAGGTCTCATCCCTGTAACCGCCAGATTCGTCACGTGTCCACAGAGACCTTAGTGCATAGCAACAGGATCTTCTACTTCATGCCGTGCAAATGGCGTCCTCCAGTCTACCTGGCGTCCTCATACAGAAAGGGGGACAGTTAGCCTTCTAGGTCTCATCCCTGTAACCATGCCATCTTGCTTCGGCACAGAGACCCTAGCGCATAGCAACTGGATCTTCTGCTTCGTCCCGTGCAGATGGCATTAGGGTGCCGTCCAGTCTACTTGCTTTCATTGTCTGTGTATATATGACAGAACATCCTCTATTACTACCTATTTTTCATGTTTAGTATTGTTTTAGACTAGGGGTGGAACTTTGGGTCAAGTGCATTAAATATCCAATCGGGTATTTACCTTAGCGGCTGAGGGAAACCACGAAAAAACCTAATCAGATTAGACGGCCCACAGGATTTGAACCCGGTACCTCCCGTATGCGGGCCACGGACGTTACCACCTGAGCCATCCCGCTCGGTGCTAACTGTTAATGTAATTTTTCTTCATTTCCCAATTCATGTTCGTTAGTAGTGTATTAATATTGTGCTAATATTCACCTGTGTTACCTATCTAATTGATGCATGCGAACTATTTCTACGCGTGCAACCAACAAGAGCCCTCACGGTTGATGTGCATTAAGTTTGTTTTGGTTCATTTAAAAAAACAAAACTTACCGCAATACTTTTCAACTTTCTCCTGTGAAGCTTTTTGAAATTAAGGAAGCACTGCAGCACATCATTCAAAATGCCAATCAAACACATAATGTAATTTACACTGATTCATTAAGCACAATTCTTGCTACCTAAAATCTAAGTCCTAAACAGCCTTTAATAAGCGATATACTTTTCTTATATTCCACCATTCAGCATTCTGGGAAACAAGTAACCCTCAGTTGGGTAACGTCACATGCAGGTATTGAAGGGAATGAAAAAGTTGATAAAGCTGCAAAGGAAGCCACCCGACACCTTATCAGTAGACTTCGGATATTTAGGTTTTTACCTATTGTTTTCCTTTACAGCATATTGAGCCTAACATAGATAATTACACATATAATTGACCTAAAAAGGTATTAACGAACTTTTATAGACACCTATTTCAACACAGATGCCTATTTTTGCCTTTTGGTGCCTATAAATGCCTTTTTTTTTTTAAAATTCCAATGGATTTATTCACTATACTGTTATATTCAATAAATAATTATTTAGTACCTAAATTTCTTAGCAAATTATTTTCTTTGTCAATAAGGAGCATAAATTGTTTAAAAATAGTGAAAATTGCATTGCAAGGAGCATTTTGTTTTTATAAAATAGCTTACATTTGTGTTTTAAAACACATAATCCAGGAACGACATAACCACATTTCTTTATCAAGATATAAGATCTAAAAAATTCAAAAGACTCAGCACAATACTTTGGATTTTGGAAAATTCACAGGTCGTCCCCTTAACACTTGCATGAAATTACGCTATAACATTTCATTCAGCGGTTCATGCAAAAAGTTGTTAATTACTTCCTCTAGCACGTATCTATAAAAGCTAAGAAGAAGTAGGAGATGCCTACTACCCAAAAGTTTGAATCCGAGATCCATTGCAAATACAGGTTTCTTGATCCTGTAAACTAAAAAAGAGAAAAACACATTTTTAGAAAAGTGTTACATACGCGTGTGTGTGTGTGTCTGTGAACAGCATAATTCAAAATCGAAAAGTCGAGTAAATACCAAACTTTTAAAGTTCAGCATTTTCCAAGCATGCGACGCCAAGGTTCTCACCATCCTAAAAAAAATCTTTACATGACAAAACATTCATTATTTTTATGTTCTCAAAGAATGGCGCTAGTAATGTTAATTAAAATATCACATGTTTAATATATTGACATGAGAAATGAAGTGTATATGTTGAATTTTTTGTGAATACACTGTGAACTTCCCTCCATTTGATTGAAATTTTGTATAATTTTACATAACAAGGAAATCTCAAAGGATAGACGAACGTTTTACAGGACAAATGTAGAGCTCCTTAAAACATGCAATTTGTGTCAAATTAATTTTTTCGTACCATTGAAAGTTTTCGAAATATTTCTTGTTGCAAGTTTAGAGCCTTTACTAAGCGTCACCTTACGGACATACTAAAAGTTTGCAGTTCATAAATTTTCTCTATCCCCTCTTTTTGCTTTTCTTTCTTTTTTTCCCTTTTTTTCTCGCAGGTGCTTGTTACCATGAAAAAAAATTTGAATGCTGTTTCCGCACGTTGAAACCTTTTTTACTTAATTTGAAAGAACTCCTAGATAAAAAAATAGATCGTGAGTAACATAGCGGAATCACTTTTTATATGAATATTATAATATATAACAACATATCTCAGTTTGTCATTGGTAGATAAAGTCGTGTGAGTGCATCACATCAGAATTTATTTTGGGATACTCTTCATATAAGCTGCCCATAATTTTGTACCGATTACAATCAAGTTTGAAATGTTACTTGCAGTGCGCCCACGTTGTACCATAAACAAGTGCCTTGCCTAGCGCAAGTCTTCCACTACCTCTTTGCTTTTATTTCGTGTCTGGTTTTGTCACAAGGAGAACAGTACTGCGCGAAACTAATTCTTGCTAAATGACATTCCAAATGCTTGCCTTTATTTCTTACTGTCCATTTCCACGCACTTCGCATTAGCGTTCCTTATTTCTATTCTTTGTGCACTTTTATTTTTTCTTCGCTGTGTGCTTTCTTTATAAGAAATTTTCCATATTTTACTTAGGTTTCACTTAATGTAATGCTATTTTTATTGACGTTGTTAAACGCCGTTGTTTGCCTTTCGCTTTGTCTACATTGGTGACTGATTTATGCGTTTTCTACATCATATTGAACATTACATGCATTTTATGGCTGGAAGGCATGATATAAGATAACTCATAAGAAACTTGCGTCATTAAACACACTAGTTAAACATAAACATTAAATAGCGATAAAATTAGTGGCTGTGTAGGGCTTGAGGAAAAGACCTTCTGTCTTCTGAAGGAAAGTGAGAAAGAACAATACGCATTTTGAAACTGATGTTTTAAGCATGCGAGAATGCAAACTGAAGTAGAACGAGGAGCAGAGAGACAGTGGAGTACAAGAGAGAAGTGAATAGCAGAAAAAGGGGAGAGCATAAATCAGATGAGAGAAAGGACCAAAAAAAAAAAAGAAAGAAAAAAATAAGAAAAAGGAGCTAAAATAGGGTTGAAGAGAGATACCAAGAAATAAATGAATGAGAAGCGCAGGGGAAGGTAGAAAGAAAGATGGATGGAGGAAACGAATAGAATGTAAATGTTGAAAAGGAAAGAGTAAACAGACGACATAAATAAAGCAAAGAAAACAAGACAGAAGAGGACATAATAGTGAAGAAATAGTAAAGCGAAGGAAAGAGCACATCATATAATAGAGGGGGAAATAAAACAAGAGAGAGAAGGGATAATGCAAAGAGAAACCAGAGCGAGAAGTTTAGAAAGGTATGAAAAATTAGAAAAGAAGAGAGAGAAGTTATAGAAAAGAAATTAAATAAAAGACAATCAAAGATACAGAAATAGAAGGAGGTAGAGGGTTATGTGAATGGAGTTTAGGATATGTTGCAAACTGAAAAATAAAAGCTGAAAATTTTGGTCCTTTTTACCCGATTTTTATTGTTTTACTTGAGGAAATTTAATAAAAATCAAATTAAAATATATGATCGCACGTTAAGCTAGGAATATAGTAACTTCACATAACATGAAGAAACGTGATGCGACATAACATGAAATAATGAAATGTGGCTAAACTTATATAAGGTAACAGTATATAGGTATTTCCGATTGGTAGTTCTAATGTTCCACAAACATGGCTGATATGCTCTATCTGGCGCTAAAAGCTTCAATTAAAAACAAACCAAAACAAAAATCAATAATCCATCTCCATCAACCTCAAGATTCAAACTCGGAGGAGGGCGATGGATTTTTTCGGGTAAAAACGTTCTTAGCATGGCTTCCTTCAGAAGGGAAATAAAGCTGGTGTCCGTGTCGTAGAGTTATGGCACGTAAAAGAACCTCAAGCCCGATAAGTAGGCCTCTAAGCAAACTTTCCGGTCTTTCAGCCCAATATAAAATGGGACGCTAAGAATCATAGTAGTTAAAGAGCGTTCATAAATAAAACTCAATTTATTTTTTCAATTTCTTAGTATATGTTTACAAAACAAAAGAACGGAAGAAAAACATCATAAAATTGAAGATCAATTTTGCTTCACACGATTATTCCGAATTGTTCATGTGACAGTAGAAGGAAAAATATTGTCATTGATGTACTGAGTTACGTTGCGTTAAGGTTACTATGTACTGAAATCCATAATTTCTATAAATTTCAACCAGTTTAGTTAAAAGTTTTGTTGCAGGTTTGTTCAGTGCAATCACAATAAGATTAATTTTCGTAGTCCCGTGTATCTAACTTTAAAAGAAAATAATTTTCAAAATTAAAATCTAGTTATGTAAAATTCTCCCTATAATAAACATTTGAAAAAAGTAAAGCTTTTGAATTCTGTGTAATATATATTGAATGAAATTTCTTACATCAATATTACATTTGCTGGTGCTAACATTTTTCTCGAAAAAAGAAGTATTCATCACCTTTCATATTCTAAAAGTCAAGCATATTATGACGCCGCGGATATGGCCTAAGGTTATAGGAGGTCTGGGCCGGGCAGTAGGAGATAAACAAAGATATGTAGCACTCGCCAGCGTAAACACCGGAAGCGCTATCGCCTAACAACCATCTTCTGGATATTTCTCCTTCTCGAACGTTCTAGAACTCTGTGAAACTTTCCACGGCTGTATAAGCGAGCGCTCTCCTAGGTTAGTCAGTTTGTGAGCGAATTACCGAGTGCGGCGAAAAGTGCTGTTCTCCGAGCGAGTTTGTGATGGCTGCCGTGATGTGTAGTGAGTGCTGCTTCCGCGAGATATTGGAGAAGTTTTGTGTTCGACTCCCCAGTGGGTGAACCGTCCGGAAGAAGAGGCTACATCGTGGAAGAAAGTAAGGTGGTAGTGATAACTTAGAGAAGTGACAGGTAAAAACTGGACAAAGTCACAATATACTAACTTATTAAAACGCTAAATCCAGAATTGCTTTTTGTGTTATGATTTTCTAGGTATACAAATCTATGCAAAATTCAATCAAATAAAGCAGACTTCACAAGCTATTTCCGGAAAACTCGAGATATGTGTTTTATGTACCATGTAAATATACGAGTATTAAATATCTGGTATTTTAATTTAAACTGTTAGTCATTCTTGAGAAAATCAAAGATTTCGGAAAAAATTCCATGCAAAGAGTAGTTTGGGGTGGGAGATTTTCTTGGAAATATCCGTGTTGCATCTTTTGGAAGGTACTGAACTTCAATACCAAGTTTGATTCTGGGACTTCAAAACATGTATTTCTGGTGAAATCTCGCTATAGATTTTTTTAGTAGAATGCAATACCTACCTTCTCAACCTACTATGTATACTAGCGTGCATAAATTGGGGCCCATAATTAAATGGAGACGTTTATATTGGTACTAACAAAATCTAGTCCCACCCTAGATGATTTATGACTTTCGAGCTTAATTCTAGCCATGGGATTGCCAGGGTACTTTACCTCCCCCACAGTATGGCAGAACTTCCGAAGGGTAACATTGCAATTTAAATCTCCTATTTTATGCTACATTACAGTTTTCTTAATGGCGGTTTTCTTATTGCTGTTTAGTAGCGGCAACAACTTCGTTTCCATGTCGCCGATGAAAGCGCTCATATATTAAAATGTCGTAGCTGTGTTCAGTTTAGACACACCAGCAATTAATTCTTCACCACTTCCTTTAGAAGACCGAATTATGTTGTATTGATTTGGCCTTTCCTTGTGTCTCAATCGTAGTGAAGCTCTTTCATAGAGGTGGTATCCGAACCACTCCTTTATTCCACGTAGATTATAAACATCGTTCATTGATTAGTTTGTATGTCCCTGTATTGCTCTTCAGGCAGTCACACAGAGAACTGAAACCGCCCGGTTGGAGTCAAGAGTTGGTTTCCTGAAGGTGGAAACCTTACAGAAGGAAAAACATAGGCGATCTAGAGAAATGGACCAGTTTTTATGCACCACAGTGTACGTGGTAGAGAAAGTAAAAATGAAAACACTAGTTTAATTTATTTTCTTTTTCACATTGCTATGGGAAGTTGTGGTAATGCTTAGAGAAAATTAATACCTACAATAAGCATTCCAGTTGCAATAGGGAGAAGAGGCAGGTTAGAGAAATTTCTGTAGTAATTGCTGTCTTTATTTTCATTGTAACTCATTCCGTGACGAAAAAAAGGGAGAAAAGACTCAAATTAGAAAAGACATCAAACCAGAACAAAGACTTTTCCATATTCGTTCGAGCAGGTAAATGAATCACAGCACTAAACTAGAGAACAAATTATCGATAGCTGACAGATCAAAGCCACATATGCGCAAGAAGTTGCTTTACCGAGGAACAATTATTGTGTGTTTGACAAGCAGAATGCTTTATGATAAATCGTGCTGAATAGCGCTTTTGCTTTTTGTTTCCCTTACCTCTTATCCCACACAAAAGCGATTTTATAAAAGGCAGCTTTACTTTATCAGCTGGCCTTAGTTGGCAGGGTATACGTTCCCAGCAACCATCGGATCAGTATACAGAAACAATTAAAATAGATTTTGAAGTACCTATACAGTTCGTTATAAAAAAAATCTGATGCGTTACATTCGCGTAATTTCTCAACCCCTCTGTAGTATATTAGTGGGTGTACAAATTATTCTTACAAAGTTTATTTTTCTATCTACTTCATTTAAATCGAAATAAACTTTGTAGAAACAGCTACACTACACATTTCGTTAGGATACAAAGGAAAGAGCAATGGTCAAATATATAAGAACTGGACACTATAAGCTGGCCTTAAAATTCCATGCTGTTTCTATGCAATCCCAAGAAAATCGAGGGACTTAATAGGAATGACAAAGTTTTGAACAAATCGAAGCATTAATAACGATATCTCGGAAATGGCTGATGCCACAAAAAATTTATTTGTAATAAGCTGTGTGATTTAAAGATATCTAAAGAGATCTTTTGTGCAGTACGTTTTCGTCTATCGCTTGCCAGTTATATAAGCTTATACAAAATTCCCTTCTAATGAAAAGGACTTCACGGGCTATTCTCAAAAAATTCAAGATATATATTTTATTTATAATCTAAATAGCTTTAATTTATGGTATTTTAATCAAAATCGTTAGAGCCGTTTTTTAGGTAATAAAAAATTTCGAAAAATGTTCCATGTAAAGCGTAGTTTGGCGTGGGGAAATTTTCTTGAAACTCTTTATGTCGCATCCTTGGAAGATGCTGATCTTAAATACCAAGTTTGATGTTTAACAAAATCTTCGTTTTTGAGTTATGCTGCTCACTCACACATACGCGGGACCTTTTTCTAAGAATGCTTTTTTTATTTATTTATTCAGGGTGTCTCAAAACTGGATTTCCGTTGAAATCTCGGTATCGATTTTTTGGGGACTGCAGTACTTTCTCTAATCACTGTAGCTAAGTAGTAGAAATATAAGTATCCAGAATTGTGTTCATATTTCTGTGTTATAGATAGTGTTGACAACTGTATACAATATGCATGCATAAACAGTTTCCAAATATGCATTTACGTTTGGGCTTGTATGTTGGGTATTTTGTCAGTAAACTTACCAAAATATAGAATACTTGAAATCAAGGAAATGGAAGTAGGTATTCACGCTTTAGATTTCCTTATACAATGCCTCTGTGGTCGAGCGGTCAGTGTTCCGACTTCCCAACCCAGAATACGGGACAGAGGTACCGTGTTCGATTATTGAATCATTTTCTACCTTACGTAGGGTTTAGGCGTAGACCACGGGAGTGAAGGTGAGCGTATTGAATAAAATCAACATTAAAAACATCTGATGTGTTATACTCCCATGACTTGCCCTACCCACTATTGCTTGCATGTATCTGCTGCCATCTATTCTTAGAATAGCTTATTTTTCTATCTACTTCATATTAATTGAGGTAAATGTTTTAGAAATAGTATCATTGTACATTTCATTATAGGTAGAAGGTGGACATAAAGGCTGGAATGATAGTCAAATCTTTGAATAGTGGGTCGCTATAAGCTGCCCATGAAATTACGTGCTGTTTCCATAGCATCATGAGAAACAAGTGGTGATAGCACTTCAAAAAATATCAGAGTATTGAAAAATTCAGTAACAATGGATATCTGGAAATGACTGATGGCAAAAAAACAGTCATTTGAAATACATTCTGCATTTTAAAGAGATGTAAATTTTCTGACTCTTTGGTATTTATCTGACTTTTGAGTTATGCTGTTTACAGAGAGAACTCACAAGAATCTTTTCTGTTTCAGGGGATCTCAAAATAGTATTTTTGGTGAACTCTCCATGTCGAATTTTTGTGTATTATTTCATACTTCCTCTATTTATCATATGCGTGTGGTAGAGACAGCAAAAAGAAAGGAAAAATAAAAGCAAAAGATGTATTCAAAACTTCATCTGCAATTCTGGAGAATTACACGTTCACACTGGCGGGTTGATATGCAGACGGTTTGTTTTACAGTATATGTTAGTAGTAACTTCTCTGTAGTGCTCACTGGTTCGTACTCGGCTACTCTCGAATAGTGCTGTTTGTACATACTCATAATTAGAAACAGGCAAAATATGAAGAAAAATTTCCCAAAACATTATGACATACCTATGTATTTTTAAGCCAAAACATCGTATACTTTAAGGGTTTGGAGCAAATTCACTTTATTAGTTTGAAAAAAAATAGGCTCTGTAGATTTTTGTCGTATTTAATAACAAAATATTGTGACGAATCCGGTTCTGCTCAGCGGCGGTATGCAACATGTTCTTCAGTGCTCGCCAGCTATTGCTTGGGGAGAGAGATAGAGGGGGAGGCGTTCTCCTCGACGTAAATAACAGTGTCGCGGTATCGTTCGTGTTATCTTATTTGCTGAGCGCCTGTTATTGTTTTACTATTTTTGAATTTTGGGTTCTTTGTCCTCCGGCTAGCTATTATTACTCAGTCGAGCAAATCTCTTGAACAGGGTGTGTAAACGGAAAGGAGTTATTACTAAAAGATAACACTGATAAAAGAATTTGTTTTTACACTTTTATTGCCGTCACACTTTATTAATTTCACATCATTACTCTTGATACACGCCTGACTGAAACTGTTATATTTTCGAATGTAACTATAATCACTTATTTGCCGCTCATTTCACATTTTGTAACTAACTTTACGACGCGAGAGATTCTGTAGAACTGCGTAACGTGTACTTCGTGAATGATTCTGTTAAACTGTGCGACGTGTAACCCGTGAATGATTCTGTTGAACTGTGTGACGTGTAACCCGTGAATGATTCTCTTAAACTCTGCGTTACCTATTCCCGGCTTTAGAATTTATACTCCCTCACCCCGATATGCCTAAACATTATAATAGAGCTGCTATTGGTTAATAAAGCGCGCCAACATTAGCGTCTATTTTTATATCCAATCAAAATTACGAACATATATGCTCTAGGGAAGATATTCCCTCCATTTCTAAAGAAAGACACGCTACTCTGACGTCATTTGTTTCTCTTCTAATTGATAAACAACTCACCCCCTCGTTTCATTGTTACCCGCTCCTATTGTCAGTTTCAGTGAGGCCGTGTAAACTTATTTCCTAACAATGCTTATAGCTAACAAACATCTCAAATCATTGTCATACAATAATGTTAGTTTACACTACAATCACTCTGGCATTCACAGTGTTGTGATATAAAATACTGCCTCAACAGCAATGCCTTCGAGACGTGACCAGATAATTTTGGACACTTTTTCCCCATGCATCCTGTGAACATTTTGGAACTCTCTGATAGTTATATATAAGCGAGAGTGCTCGCGAGTGAGTGAGTGAGTGAGTTAGTGCGTTTTTTATATTGATGCGACATAAACTAGTAATACAACACCTGTAACGCCGTTCGATACTCCCGCGAGTGAAACGGAAGGAAGAAGAGGCTGCTTCGCGCGTGATTAATCCTACCGCTACGCGCATGAGAGTGAAGTGACAATGAAGACTGAACTAAATTACAACAGTAAAGTGAAGTGACAGTGAGACTGGACTAAGCCACACTAGAAAAGTGAAGTGTCATTGTAACCTGAATAAAGTCACAATATTAAACGAAATACAACATATTGCATGGAGTTTATATAATGAGGGTGCCAAAAATGTATAGAGACTTTTCAGGAGATATCTATTTAATATCTATAGGTATTTCAAAGTTGGACCGAAAAACAACAGTAATGTGTAGTATGCTGTTCTGTAAACATATGTGACTCACATTACATGTTGCTAAACTGTATTCACTCTTAGGTTGATCCGCGGCAAAACAAACCACGTGGTCAGTGCACCGTGGTACAACACGGTAGCAATGCGTTCAGGAAAGTAGTCCCATGCTAATAATCCGAATTTTAGAATGAATTTATCCTGAAATAGTGTAATATTCTATACCTAAGGTTTTATTTAACACTGATTTAAACCGTAAAACAGAGCTACAAGTCCCATCATGCAATTCATTTCAGTCACCTGACATCCAAGTAGGCGCAGAATATTATTTACAGCCAGAAACTAGCAATTGTGTTTAGTATCATGGAGGACGGTGAATTTGCTCTTGTGTTTTCGTCGAATTACGTAACGCATTAGCCGCGCAAACCATCGACTAGGGGTGAAAAAACAATAGTGTTGAATCTTTATTATAAGTTATGTGAGAAATATTCAACACTTTCCGCGGAAGAAATTGTGAAATTCACTTCTGGGTGCACCGGTGTTTCGAGTACAAGTACAAACAGTGCTTGTGAAAAAAAATCCGAAATGGGATAAGTGGTTACCCCGGAGAAAAAAAAATCATATGAAATACGCGATGCGAGTATGTAGCGATTTTGAGAAGAATGAAATTCGCATAACAGTGCACGATTTCTTTTTTAAAATGAACCACTGCAGTTAATAAAGTGCCACTCCCATACCTGTTACTTTATTTTTGCTCATTTCTTTTAGAATTAACTATTATTATATGTGCAAACGTTTATTTTGTTGCAACTATCGATCTTATCACCTTTAACCCTTAACAGATTATGCTAGTCACCATTTCAGTTGTCGAAATAAGGACTCTTCTTTTCTGCACCACGTGCCGCTTGTACTCGCCGCATGGTCGTGAAAGTATGGCAGTATTTCTAGCGCGAATGGCGGAAGGATACATTATAACGGCGCACTGGTCACCTGGGTTTGTTTTGTCGCGGTTCGACCTAAGAGTGAATACAGAGTAGTGTTGGTACGCGGCAGGTAAATCAACAATGAACAAATGAAGCCAAGATTATCGTATGATGTTCTGTAAACAGATGTGATTCACATTACGTTATGCTAGCGTTGCTACAACAAAATGGAGCGAAGACTAGCGTTTGAACAGCGGAAAGCAATTTTGAAGTGGTATCGGAAAACCGAGAATGTTTGTTAAAGTTGAACGGCAGTGGAGTGTACAGAACAGAAACGCCAGACGCGAGTAACAATTGCACGCGTTCGAGACCCATGGTTCCGTATACGATGTTCACATGGGCAGATCTGGGAGACCTCGCACAGTAACAAGCCCCGCGTCCTCGGCTGTGGTTTTGGAACGTTTTGAGCACTCATCGCAGAAATCTACAAAGCAATGTGCACGTGAGACTGAGACGTGGTTGTCCGAATCTAACTCCGTTGGACTTCTGCCTATGGAGAACACCGTAGAAAACCAGCTACATGGCAGCACTTTGGGAAGAAATTGGAGAGAAATGTGCTGCAATCGCTGAGGGCACTTTCGTAAACTTTGCTCGATCAATAGTTCGACGTACTCAGAAGTGTATCGACGCCGATGGTGGGCATTTTGAGCAGCTGCTGTAACTGTAAAAGCCTAAGAGGATGAGTGCTTATCATTTGCTGTTTGTGTGGTTTCAGCTTTGATAAGTTACCACAGTTTCTTCTTTGCTTGAAGTATGTATACATTTTTTTTGGCAACCTCTGTATTTTAATCTTTATGAAACCCTTAAATTTAGAAAGAAAAAATATCTAATGTGTTACACTCACATGACTTTCTCTACTCTTGTACAGGCTATTTTTACAAACGCTTATTCTCCATATGCTTCATGTTAATCGATATATCGAGATGTTAATCTTATTGCTAATTTTCTTGTAGATGCAAGGAGAATTGCTAGGCTTTAAGCAATAGTCAAATATTTTAAGAGCTGGTTGCTATGTGGAGTATTCCATTCTCTTTGCATTACCAGGACAAAAAAATGAATAACGAATTTGAGAAAAAGTATAAGTATTGGAAAATTTAAGGGAATAACAAGCAATATCTCGAAAATGGTTCACCCAACAAAAAAATGTATATAACATAAATTGTGTATTTTAATGCGATCTACATTTTTTGTGTAGTAAAATTTTGTCTATCTCTTATGGTATACCAGTTATGCAAAAGCCGTTCACAATGAAGAATACTTTTGGAGACATTTCCAGAAAATTCGAGATATACATTTCATTTGTCATGAAAATATCTTAAACATATGATATTTTAATCAAAATCGTTAGAGCCATTTTTAAGAAAATTAAAATTTTCTAAAAATGTTCCATGTAAAGGGTAATCTGGGGTGGGGGGATTTTCTTGAAAACCTTCGTGTTGCATCTCTGGAAGATACTAATCCTAAATACCAAGTTTGGTGTTTATCCGACTATTCGTTTCTGAGTTATGCTGTTCACAGACACACACACACGGACATGTTTCCAAAAATGCTTTTTTATTTTCTCTACTACGTATAGTAAGTAGGGGAAGTATTGCATTCCACCCAAAAATTCGATACCGAGATTTCACCGGAAATACATGTTTTGAGACCCACTGAATCCAAAAAAAGCATTTTTGGAAACATGTCCGTGTGTGTGTCTGTGTGTGTGTGTGTGTGTGTGTGTGTGTCTGTGTGTGTGTCTGTGAACAGCATAACTCAAAAACGAACAGTCGGATAAGCACCAAACTTGGTATTTAGGTTCAGTATCTTCCAGAGATGCGACACGAAGGTTTTCAAGAAAATCCCCCCACCGCAGACTACCCTTTACATGGAAGATTTTTCGAAAATTTTAATTTTCTCAAAAATGGCTCTAACGATTTTGATTAAAATATTATATGTTTAAGATACTTTTATGACAAATAACATGTATATCTTGAATTTTCTGGGAATGTCTCCAAAAGTATTCTTCATTGTGAACGACTTTTGCATAACTGGTAAACCATAAGAGATAGACAAAATTTTACTACACAAAAAATGTAGATCGCGTTAAAATACACAATTTATGTCATACACATTTCTTTTGTTGAGTGAACCGTTTTCAAGATATTGCTTGTTATTCCCTTAAATTTTCCAATACTTATACTTTTTCTCAAATTCGTTATTCATTTTTTTTATGTCCTGGACATGCAAAGAGAATGGAATGCGCCACATAGCAACCAGCGTTAAAATATTTGACTATCGCTTAAAATCTAGCATATTCCCCTTGCATCTACATGAACATTACCAATAAGATTGACATCTCGATATCTCGATTAACATGAAGCATATGGAGAATAAGCGTTTGTAAAAATAGATTGTACAAGAGTAGAGAAAGTCATGTGAGTGTAACGTATCAGATTTTTTTTATGTCCTGGACATGCAAAGAGAATGGATAGCGCCACATAGCAACCAGCGTTAAAATATTTGACTATCGCTTAAAACCTACCATATTCCCCTTGCATCTACATGAAAATTATCAATAAGATTGACATCTCGATATCTTGATTAACATGAAGCATATGGAGAATAAGCGTTTGTAAAAATAGTTTGTACAAAAGTAGAGAAAGTCATGTGAGTGTAACACATTAGATTTTTTTGGATTCAGGGGGTCTCAAAACATATATTTCCGGTGAAATCTCGGTATCGAATTTTTGGGTGGAATAGGATACTTCCCCTACTTACTATACGTAGTAGAGAAAGTAAAAAAGAAAGAAAAAGAAGTTACTAGCTGCTTTGTCCTTGCTTCATAATGATTACAACATGCCACAAAAAGCACCAATTCATAACAATAAAAACTCTACAATAATAGAGGGTGTTTAATTTGGCATGGCGTCACATGCAGGAAAAGCTAAATTTTCTCAACTGGTACGTAGAAATTTGGGATAAAAGGGAAAGGGATGCAATAGCCTGTTTTAGGGTAAGGGTATGGAAACTTGGGGACTCAGAGGTAATGTTATACAGGAATATGTCCGATATGCGGAGAAATTGAAGATGGAATGTACAGGAACGAATAAATAGAGGAAAAGATTTGTTAGAGATAAATGGCTAAAAATAATAGCGTTGTAAAATAAATAATATGTTTTGGATTATCTCAGGTAAGAGGTTTCGAAGAATTTTTATGGAATGTGATACCGTAATCATTGGCAAGAAGATAAATAATTAAATAAAGAAATGCTAATAAGATAAAGAAATAATTGCTATAAATAATTTTTGTATATTAAAACAATGTACGAGGGCAGTTCCAGAAGTACCCGATCTGACGTATAATAGCGGTTGTTGTTTCAAACAAATGACTATGGTAGAAAGTACCAACCTTATAAAGCTTAAGTTTGAGTTTGACGATGCTACGTTGTTTAGTAATTGTTTGGTAGCCATTAATAGTTAACTCTCTTAGTGAATTTGTAAACATGGATAAAACTGGTCATCGTTATGTGATACAATATTTTCATTTGAAAAGTCTTAGTCCAACTAATATTAAAGCTGAGCTAGATTCTACTCTGGGGGTGTCTGCTCCTTCGTTTACAACAGTAAAATATTGGGTGACAGAGTTTAAGCGATGTCGTACGAGCTGCCAAGACGAATATCGCAGTGGTCACCATATGAGGTGACCACGCCAGAAATTGTGAAGAAAATCCACAAAATGGTATTGGATGACCGTCGACTGAAAGTGCGCGAGCTAGCAGACATCGTAGGCATTTCAAAAAGTGCTGTACATCGCACATTAGTAGGATATATAGGAGAGAGCTGGGCCACTATTTTGCGTTTATATGGGAAAGGATAGGGAAAACGAGGCTGGATGGGGTGGTTCAAGGAGGAAAATGCGTTTATATGGGAGAGATAGGGAATACGACGACCGATACTATGCTAAAGAGGGTTGAAGGAGGGAAATACGTTTATATGGAAGAAATAGTAGAGAGGTGTTAGGCTAGGAGGGTTTAAGTATGCGTTTATAAGGAGAGACGAGAAAACGGAGAGAGATCCTATGTTAGGATACACAGGTGTTAAAGTTAGGTTAGATAGGAAACCAAAGAGATACTCAGCTAGACAGGGGACAGGAGAGGAATGCGCTTTATGAGAGGTAGAGGATACGGGGAGTGGTGTTAGGCTAGACAGAGGTTGAGAGTAGAGTATGCGTTTATATGTTTGAGAAGTATAGGAACAGGAAGAGGGTGCTAGGCTAGACAGAGGTTGAGGAGTAGAGTATAGGTTATATGAGAGGTATAGGAAAACGAGGGGAGGTGTTAGGCTAGACAGAGGCTGAGTAATGTATGGTTTATATGAGCGGTATAGGAAAACGATGAGAGGTGTTAGACTAGACAGGGCTTGAAACGTAGTGCATGGTTTATATGAGAGATATAGGAAAACGAGGAAAGGTGTTAGGCTAGACAGAAGTCGAGGAGTAGAGTATGGTTTATATCAGAAGTATAGGAAAACGAGGAGAGGTATTAGGTTAGGAGAATTGAGTTTGTGTTTATAAGGAGAGACGATAAAACGGAGAGAGATCCTATGCTAGGATAGACAGGTGTTAAAGTTAGGTTAGATAGGAAACCAAGGAGTGATACTCAGCTAGAGGGGGGGGGGGTAGGAGGGAATGAGCTTTTGAGAGGTAGGGGATACGGGGAGTGGTGTTAGGCTAGACAGGGCTTGAAACGTAGGGCATGGTTTATATGTATGAGAAGTATAGGAACAGGAAGAGGGGTGCTAGGCTAGACAGAGGTTGAGGAGTAGAGTATAGTTTATATGAGAGGTATAGGAAAACGAGGAGAGGAGTTAGACTAAACAGAGGTCGAGGAGCAGAGTATGGTTTATGTGAGAGTCATAGGTAAACGAGAGAGGCGTTAGGCTAGACAGAGCTAGAGGAGTAGAGAATGGTTTATATGAGAGGTATAGGAACAGGAGGAGAGGTGTTAGGCTAGACAGGTAGTGTAGCAGTAGGAATATGGACTTATATACAGGAGAGATAGGGAATAGGAGGTGCTAGACTTGATAGCGACTTTAGACGTGAACTTAGTGGAAAACTGTTTCATGTCAATGTTCTAGACATGCCCATCACGTAACCTATTCAGGGAAAAGGTGACTCGTTCAGGGGAAAAAGGTGACTGCTCAGGGAAAAAGGAGGCCCACAAAGGGAAAAAGTTGACTAGCAAAGGGAAAAACGTGACCAGTAAAGGGCAAAATGTCACCAGCAAAGGGGAAAATGTGACCAGCAAAGGAAAAAAGGTGAGCCATAAAGGGAAAAAGATGACCTGCAACGGGAAAAGCTAACCCACTAACACTAACAGGTAAGTAATTCAGGTAGTATTGCAAGAGGCTGACTGGATCATAGCAGTGTATGATTTCACAGGTAATTCAGCTAGTATCGTATGTATTTAGGCTAATTCGTCTAATAACACAGGATAGATTCCAGATGCTAACTGCATCATGGCTCTGCATGATTTCACAGATAATTCAGCTAGTATCGTAGGTATTTAGGCTAATTCAGCTAGTATCACAAGAGGATAGATTCTAGGGTTGGGTATAGCATAGTTTCATATTTCACAGGTAATTCAGGTAGTATCACGGGTGCTCGTGCTAATTTAGAGCAGGAATTCGTATCAGAGCTAGTTAAGGTAATTTCACATGATTCGGGTAGTATCACAGGTATTTAAATCATTTTCACAGCCAATTCAGCTAGTATCTTGAGCATTTAAGCTAATTCAGCTAGTATCACAGGAGGCTAGATTCCAGAGGCTAACTGCATCATAGCTATGCATGATTTCACAGCTAATTCAGCTAGTATCGTAGGTATTTAGGTTAATTCAGCTAGTATCGCAGGAGGTTAGATTCCAGGGTTGGGTATAGCATAGTTTCATATTTCACAGGTAATTCAGAGGGTATCGTAGGTATTTAGGATAATTCAAGTAACATAGGTGCTTAGAGTAATTAAGCAAGCATTACAGGAGGGTAGGTTCCAGGGGTTGGTTATAGCCTAGTTTCGTATTTTACAGATAGTTCAGGTAATATCGTAAGTATTTGGGTAATCAGCATAGTTTCACAGATGCTCGTGATAATTTCGATCAGAGATTTGTATCACAGCTATTTAAGGTAAATGCAGGTGATTCAGGTTGTATCAATGGTATTTGTGTCATTTTAACAGGTAATTCAGATAGTGTCTAGGTATTTGGGCGATTCAAGCATCATAGGTGTTTAGAGTAACTCAGCTAGTATCACAGGAGGCTAGATTCAATGATCAGGGTTTCGTATCAGAGCTATTTAATGTAATTTCACTTGATTCGAGTAGTATCACAGGTATTTAAGTCATTTTAACGGGCAATTCAACTAGTATCACAGGTACTCATGGTAATATAGAGAGTAATTAAATTATAAAACATTTCTCATCCAACGCTACAACAATTTATATACTTTTTTCTAAATCTTACAAACTTATTATATGTTAAACATTTATTGTACGATGCGGAGAGGGATAAACTGCATATTGGTTCACAAATTGAAAAGCTTTACGTCAACATACCTTTATTTTAGTTCGTTATAGATGTCTCTCCCCTTTTATCTAGGCTTGAGACTAGCACTAGGATTGCTCCTAATGGCAGGGTTACCACCTTCCCTTCCATCTTCTTCTTTCTTCATCAGGCGTCAGCTATCTGCATATACAGCACACAGATAACCTTCTTTTTTAAGATTGTAGACTCACGATAAAATCTTTATCTTTAACTTACATTCTTTTAAGCACTGTTTGTAATGGCGTAATGTCCATACGCATATGTCGTTATCCCATCCTCAGCAATAATTCTTTTATCATCAAACGGAGTCAATGCAATTTTATTCACTTGCACTGTAGCAAGAGCATGCTTTCGTGATAGGATCAGATTCATGGGTGTTCTGGTGATTTCACAGGTTTTAAGACAGTCTGTATAGCTGTCAAACGAAATGTACTGCTTAATAGCGCTACGTTTTATACCTTTAATCTTTTTTATCATTGACCCTTGAATATCTAAGGCATACATCTTAGGACGTAGTCCAACAAAGCGTAGGATGATTTTGCTATTAGCCTCATCTTTAAATTTTCCCAATACCTTCTTGTTCTGAGTAGAGTAACATATATGGTTGGCAGGGTAATCAGCTGTATCGAGATGCCCAAGAAAACGTAGCTTGTCCTGGTACACGTCTTCAGTTGTTACACGATGAATGAACGAATCAGTGTCCATATACATAAGCTTCAGGTTTTCAGCTCCATAATAAGGCAACAAAACGTCGTAATGATAGTTATACATTAATGTCTTGGAGATGTCCAACACACTCATACCAATGTATATAGGCTTGTTGAATACAATCTGACGAGAGGCTATATGTACAGCAGCAAGATTATCAGCATATATCGTCCTGTCGATAAACGTAGGCTTGGCGATCAGCTTCTCTAAAGTTTTTTCATTGGTCACCAGTCGTATATCCATGCGGTTACGCAGGTTCTCCATAGTTTTTCCAAACATAGCGTTGTTAAAGAGCTTGTAGAGATCCTTCTCGAAATCATTTGCAGCTTGTTGTCGTAGCCTGTTGTTAAATTCCACATAAGGTTTCAACCACTGAGACTGTCGGAATTGTAGCACACGATGGATTTTTGTTAGTCGTAGTCCATGACTAAGAGCTTGCTTCAAAGCCATGTAATGCACTACATACTTCTTTCGAGGTCCAAGATGAGGTATCAGTTTCTTTGTAGATGATTCCAATGGTTTCATACACTCTGGCAGGAAAGGTAGATCGTTGTGTAGATCGTGAAGTTCAGCAGGATACTCGATGTCAACTTCTAATATGTACCCATGAGGATCATCTTCTTGTAGTGTTTCTAAGTTGATTTCTTCAGGTGACACCCACTGAAATCCAGCAAAAGGAAGAGCGTGACACATTGCCCACCCATATTGGTTATTAGCGTCCTCGTATGTGATAAATTGGGTTGGTCTCGACGGATCAAACTTATCCATATAAGTGTTATTAGCCTCAGCATACCGATGGGAAACTTGGCATAAACCTCCTCTTATACCTGATTCCACCATGAGTAGTTGATCATAATCTTGTAACAGCTCTAACTTAATCCCAGTATACAGTAACATGGCGTCCCATGTAAGACCTGGAGAGGTAAAATAATGGGCAGGATCAACTTTGTGTGTTTTAAGGGTTTGCTCTCTGAACGTCTCAAAGACATCAGCTAGGAGAAGTACATCCGAAGTTAAGTAGAGATCGCTGTACTCTCCCAGGTTTCTCACATTGAACAGCTCCCATACATTTCTAGCATGATCGTAGTCAGTATCAGTAATTTCTTCTTCATTTAATCTATTGTAGAAGGAGTCCTTAGGGGGCAAGCAGGTCTCGTTCAGGACATCCCATGACGTAACAAAATCATATGGAAATACACCCTTACGGGTCATCAACTTCAATTTGTCTTCTCCAAAGTACTTTAGCGTTTCAGGATACGAGGTTAGATTTTTTACCAACTTATCCAAGCTTGTACTGAGGAATCGGAAGCTATCCACAAATCGAAGCTTTATATCTCCTACATACTTGGTGAATGAGATATAGCTTTCTTCAGAGTTAGGAATTACCTCCACACGTTCACTTGTGCACCCCAGCTCCTTTACAATGAAATGCGAGTCATATCCGCTAAGGTTATGCATGAAGACTGGTATATATTTAGGTGTTTTACAGGCTAAATTACATTCATTATGAAGACTTCCACGATATTCACCGCTGATGTGATCATGGTCGCGTACTTTATAGTTCTCTTCTGTAAAGGGTTTTCCACACAAGTAGCATGCTGAAGAAGACTCAAAATCCTTTTGCTGTTGATCCGTAAGTTTCAGAGGCTTAGCAGATTTGTATATATTACCAATGATTTCTGCAAGAGATGTAAGGTACAGCATAAACTTCTGAGCAGCATCAGCACCACGATACACATAGGGTTGCTTAGGAAGACCAGTTTCGAGATGTTCAACACTGGATGTAGGCTTCACGTAAACACAGAAGCTCATTGGTGTGTGCTCTTGATAAGGGGTTGTATAGGAAGTTTCAGGATTGGGTATACACGTATGGCATGGAGTGAGAATACTCTCAAAATCAGCATAGATGACATAAGGTACTTTCAGCATCCTCTCAACATTTTTAAACTGAACAATTGATTTCCCCTTGGTAGGCATAACTACCCTCGCAACACCATGTTGAATACAGAAGGCTACATGTTCTTGCAGTTTTTCCTGTCCACTTCGTCCATATCGATCATCAAAATGTGTAAAGCAGCGCTTACAAGTATAAACCCGTCCATTATGGTTAGTTTTCTGGCGTCGAACGAGTTTCTCAAAATTCTTTATATACACGTAGTGATGTTTTCCACTGCTGTCATTCAATAGTAGCAGGTCGCGATGTTCAGGTAGTTCAATGTCAGCAACCTTTATTGGATACACTTCATGCTTCTCATCCAGCCCGAAAACGTTAATGGATATCTTGTTAAACTTCTCAAATTTAGGTATTTGAGAAAGTGGAGTAGGGTAGGAAACACAGCTGAAGTCGTACTTATCTTGAAGTTGTTTGTATTTGCTGACGCGTTGAGGCTTGATGCTCACGAATTTGGCCAGTATAGAGTACATGAAACATTTCTCGTCGCTAAAGTTCTGGATGTTTATACATGCTTTCCTTGCTTCAACAGCTGACGGTAGTGGTATGTAGCTACTTCCTCGTAACGGGTTGTACTTGTTGATACGAAGTCGAACTCCTTCCACAGCAAGCAAAGCCCAGCTGCTACCCTTAAGCTGAGACTCCTCCATTTCAGTCACCAATTTCTTGAATTTCACTTCCATCGTTGAGTCCAGATCAGTTTCCAGGAAAACGCCAAGTAAACTTTATTGCGTTTATGTTATTAGGTAGTATCTTGTGGATGTGTAATTAGATACATGACGTCCTGCGTTCGATCCTAATTTTAAAATTTTCATTATCTCGGGAACTAAGTGAGGTAGAGGAGTGGACTAAAGCATGATTGATAGCTTCTATGATGGGTAATTAATGCTGTATATAATTGCCAATCAGTTGTGCTTGGTTCGATTCCCCATCTTTTAATGACTTTCTTAATTTTCCTCTGTACACTAGAATATATCACTTAGATCGATAATGTAACTGCATACAACTTTGTTTAACATGTCAGACTAATATTATAAATTATCTTGTTCCTGGTGTTCTGGGTTCGAATACCGATTCAATGAAATTTACTTGCAAAAATTTAATAACTCGTAATTTAATTTAGATAAACATGTCAAGGTAGACGCAAACAGAGTATCTAGTCCTTAAATATCGTTATCGTGACAAATATTACTTTAAAGTACTCAGATCGAATCCCGAAGGGTCATTTCATATATCTTCAAGCTTATGGATCATATCAGGTTCGAGTAAAGATTAAATGGTAGATGCTGATATTGGGGAGCTAAAATACATTTATTAAAAGTATTACCGGGTTCGATTTAGAAGCTTAGAATCTGTGTAACTCTGGAAAAATTGCTTTTCTCATGATTGTAGTGAAATGTAATGGTCTTTCTGTGAGAAGATGGAAAGGAAGAATTGAAAAGGGAATAAAACATGAAATAATTAAGTAAATAAGGGGGAAAATCTTCTAGGTTTCCTTTTAAGCTTTTACTTTTAAGTATTGTGATAATACAGCTTGAATTAACCTTGGTACAATAGGTGGTGATGGTGGTGGTGGGCTTGAATTTGAAATATATGTCTGAATGAGCGTGTGGGAATACTTCTCTTGCTGGTGTGACAGCATAAGCAGGTAGTTATGAGACGATTTTAAACGTGTTTGATGCTGCCAGACATCTTGTCTCTGGGTGTGACGTCATAAACATCCTGTCTCTAGACTTGAGGTTATATGGCTGGGGGGTTAGTACACGTTGAGCGATCATATACAGGTGGTTATGGAGCGAGTTTATGATTGATCTAAAAGGTTCGTGCTCCCTCTATAAATATGGTGATCTAGGGCATTGGACTTCATTGTGCTAATTAGTCTTGAGGTGTTAACATCGTGTTCTCTCCAAGAATAATCAGCTTTCTAAAGTGGTGTCAAGGTGAAGAGGTCTACATTTCATTGATCAGTGATTAATACGTTATTACATCAAGAATAAAGATGAATAACTCAGCGTATAAGGATATTATTCCAAGCGCTACTGGATATGCATGCGGAAAATGTGGGAAGAAGTTCCTCCGAGGTTATGACAAGAGAAGACACGAGATGAGCTGCAAGAAGCTCTTCAAATGTAAACATTGTAATGTAACCTTCAAAGATTGTTATAAGGGACAGCGACACGAAGATATATGTGAAATAAGCAGCCCTCAGAAGAAAAGAAGATTGGAGCCAACTAAACATCAGTTGCTGTCAACAATGGAGGACTGCGATATGAAAGAATACGAAACTTCATTCGAAGGACGATTGAAATCGTATTTTATACGATGCGAATCAGCTAAGGACCTAAATATGTATCTGCAAGAGGCAAAACAACGTATAATCCATGCTGTGCATAAAGAGCTTAGCATTCATAAGAGTGTTAAAATTAATCTGCTTGCTGAGTGTCGATTTGTTAACAGTATTGGAGAAACCTGTGACAAAACATTTAAAACACGGAATCAAGCTGTTTTCCTGGAAACTGATCTGGACTCAACGATGGAAGTGAAATTCAAGAAATTGGTGACTGAAATGGAGGAGTCTCAGCTTAAGGGTAGCAGCTGGGCTTTGCTTGCTGTGGAAGGAGTTCGACTTCGTATCAACAAGTACAACCCGTTACGAGGAAGTAGCTACATACCACTACCGTCAGCTGTTGAAGCAAGGAAAGCATGTATAAACATCCAGAACTTTAGCGACGAGAAATGTTTCATGTACTCTATACTGGCCAAATTCGTGAGCATCAAGCCTCAACGCGTCAGCAAATACAAACAACTTCAAGATAAGTACGACTTCAGCTGTGTTTCCTACCCTACTCCACTTTCTCAAATACCTAAATTTGAGAAGTTTAACAAGATATCCATTAACGTTTTCGGGCTGGATGAGAAGCATGAAGTGTATCCAATAAAGGTTGCTGACATTGAACTACCTGAACATCGCGACCTGCTACTATTGAATGACAGCAGTGGAAAACATCACTACGTGTATATAAAGAATTTTGAGAAACTCGTTCGACGCCAGAAAACTAACCATAATGGACGGGTTTATACTTGTAAGCGCTGCTTTACACATTTTGATGATCGATATGGACGAAGTGGACAGGAAAAACTGCAAGAACATGTAGCCTTCTGTATTCAACATGGTGTTGCGAGGGTAGTTATGCCTACCAAGGAGAAATCAATTGTTCAGTTTAAAAATGTTGAGAGGATGCTGAAAGTACCTTATGTCATCTATGCTGATTTTGAGAGTATTCTCACTCCATGCCATACGTGTATACCCAATCCTGAAACTTCCTATACAACCCCTTATCAAGAGCACACACCAATGAGCTTCTGTGTTTACGTGAAGCCTACATCCAGTGTTGAACATCTCGAAACTGGTCTTCCTAAGCAACCCTATGTGTATCGTGGTGCTGATGCTGCTCAGAAGTTTATGCTGTACCTTACATCTCTTGCAGAAATGATTGGTAATATATACAAATCTGCTAAGCCTCTGAAACTTACGGATCAACAGGAAAAGGATTTTGAGTCTTCTTCAGCATGCTACTTGTGTGGAAAACCCTTTACAGAAGAGAACTATAAAGTACGCGACCATGATCACATCAGCGGTGAATATCGTGGAAGTCTTCATAATGAATGTAATTTAGCCTGTAAAACACCTAAATATATACCAGTCTTCATGCATAACCTTAGCGGATATGACTCGCATTTCATTGTAAAGGAGCTGGGGTGCACAAGTGAACGTGTGGAGGTAATTCCTAACTCTGAAGAAAGCTATATCTCATTCACCAAGTATGTAGGAGATATAAAGCTTCGATTTGTGGATAGCTTCCGATTCCTCAGTACAAGCTTGGATAAGTTGGTAAAAAATCTAACCTCGTATCCTGAAACGCTAAAGTACTTTGGAGAAGACAAATTGAAGTTGATGACCCGTAAGGGTGTATTTCCATATGATTTTGTTACGTCATGGGATGTCCTGAACGAGACCTGCTTGCCCCCTAAGGACTCCTTCTACAATAGATTAAATGAAGAAGAAATTACTGATACTGACTACGATCATGCTAGAAATGTATGGGAGCTGTTCAATGTGAGAAACCTGGGAGAGTACAGCGATCTCTACTTAACTTCGGATGTACTTCTCCTAGCTGATGTCTTTGAGACGTTCAGAGAGCAAACCCTTAAAACACACAAAGTTGATCCTGCCCATTATTTTACCTCTCCAGGTCTTACATGGGACGCCATGTTACTGTATACTGGGATTAAGTTAGAGCTGTTACAAGATTATGATCAACTACTCATGGTGGAATCAGGTATAAGAGGAGGTTTATGCCAAGTTTCCCATCGGTATGCTGAGGCTAATAACACTTATATGGATAAGTTTGATCCGTCGAGACCAACCCAATTTATCACATACGAGGACGCTAATAACCAATATGGGTGGGCAATGTGTCACGCTCTTCCTTTTGCTGGATTTCAGTGGGTGTCACCTGAAGAAATCAACTTAGAAACACTACAAGAAGATGATCCTCATGGGTACATATTAGAAGTTGACATCGAGTATCCTGCTGAACTTCACGATCTACACAACGATCTACCTTTCCTGCCAGAGTGTATGAAACCATTGGAATCATCTACAAAGAAACTGATACCTCATCTTGGACCTCGAAAGAAGTATGTAGTGCATTACATGGCTTTGAAGCAAGCTCTTAGTCATGGACTACGACTAACAAACATCCATCGTGTGCTACAATTCCGACAGTCTCAGTGGTTGAAACCTTATGTGGAATTTAACAACAGGCTACGACAACAAGCTGCAAATGATTTCGAGAAGGATCTCTACAAGCTCTTTAACAACGCTATGTTTGGAAAAACTATGGAGAACCTGCGTAACCGCATGGATATACGACTGGTGACCAATGAAAAAACTTTAGAGAAGCTGATCGCCAAGCCTACGTTTATCGACAGGACGATATATGCTGATAATCTTGCTGCTGTACATATAGCCTCTCGTCAGATTGTATTCAACAAGCCTATATACATTGGTATGAGTGTGTTGGACATCTCCAAGACATTAATGTATAACTATCATTACGACGTTTTGTTGCCTTATTATGGAGCTGAAAACCTGAAGCTTATGTATATGGACACTGATTCGTTCATTCATCGTGTAACAACTGAAGACGTGTACCAGGACAAGCTACGTTTTCTTGGGCATCTCGATACAGCTGATTACCCTGCCAACCATATATGTTACTCTACTCAGAACAAGAAGGTATTGGGAAAATTTAAAGATGAGGCTAATAGCAAAATCATCCTACGCTTTGTTGGACTACGTCCTAAGATGTATGCCTTAGATATTCAAGGGTCAATGATAAAAAAGATTAAAGGTATAAAACGTAGCGCTATTAAGCAGTACATTTCGTTTGACAGCTATACAGACTGTCTTAAAACCTGTGAAATCATCAGAACACCTATGAATCTGATCCTATCACGAAAGCATCCTCTTGCTACAGTGCAAGTGAATAAAATTGCATTGACTCCGTTTGATGATAAAAGAATTATTGCTGAGGATGGGATAACGACATATGCGTATGGACATTACGCCATTACAAACAGTGCTTAAAAGAATGTAAGTTAAAGATAAAGATTTTATCGTGAGTCTACAATCTTAAAAAAGAAGGTTATCTGTGTGCTGTATATGCAGATAGCTGACGCCTGATGAAGAAAGAAGAAGATGGAAGGGAAGGTGGTAACCCTGCCATTAGGAGCAATCCTAGTGCTAGTCTCAAGCCTAGATAAAAGGGGAGAGACATCTATAACGAACTAAAATAAAGGTATGTTGACGTAAAGCTTTTCAATTTGTGAACCAATATGCAGTTTATCCCTCTCCGCATCGTACAATAACTGTTTAACATATAATAAGGTTGTAAGATTTAGAAAAAAGTATATAAATTGTTGTAACGTTGGATGAGAAATGTTTTATAATTTAATTACTCTCTATATTACCATGAGTACCTGTGATACTAGTTGAATTGCCCGTTAAAATGACTTAAATACCTGTGATACTACTCGAATCAAGTGAAATTACATTAAATAGCTCTGATACGAAACCCTGATCATTGAATCTAGCCTCCTGTGATACTAGCTGAGTTACTCTAAACACCTATGATGCTTGAATCGCCCAAATACCTAGACACTATCTGAATTACCTGTTAAAATGACACAAATACCATTGATACAACCTGAATCACCTGCATTTACCTTAAATAGCTGTGATACAAATCTCTGATCGAAATTATCACGAGCATCTGTGAAACTATGCTGATTACCCAAATACTTACGATATTACCTGAACTATCTGTAAAATACGAAACTAGGCTATAACCAACCCCTGGAACCTACCCTCCTGTAATGCTTGCTTAATTACTCTAAGCACCTATGTTACTTGAATTATCCTAAATACCTACGATACCCTCTGAATTACCTGTGAAATATGAAA
The DNA here is from genome assembly GCA_030765065.1 of Deroplatys truncata. NCBI lineage: Eukaryota > Metazoa > Arthropoda > Insecta > Mantodea > Mantidae > Deroplatys > Deroplatys truncata. Next base: position 94,253,564 of record CM060984.1, on the reverse strand, counting down.
CTATGCTATACCCAACCCTGGAATCTAACCTCCTGCGATACTAGCTGAATTAACCTAAATACCTACGATACTAGCTGAATTAGCTGTGAAATCATGCATAGCTATGATGCAGTTAGCCTCTGGAATCTAGCCTCCTGTGATACTAGCTGAATTAGCTTAAATGCTCAAGATACTAGCTGAATTGGCTGTGAAAATGATTTAAATACCTGTGATACTACCCGAATCATGTGAAATTACCTTAACTAGCTCTGATACGAATTCCTGCTCTAAATTAGCACGAGCACCCGTGATACTACCTGAATTACCTGTGAAATATGAAACTATGCTATACCCAACCCTAGAATCTATCCTCTTGTGATACTAGCTGAATTAGCCTAAATACCTACGATACTAGCTGAATTATCTGTGAAATCATGCAGAGCCATGATGCAGTTAGCATCTGGAATCTATCCTGTGTTATTAGACGAATTAGCCTAAATACATACGATACTAGCTGAATTACCTGTGAAATCATACACTGCTATGATCCAGTCAGCCTCTTGCAATACTACCTGAATTACTTACCTGTTAGTGTTAGTGGGTTAGCTTTTCCCGTTGCAGGTCATCTTTTTCCCTTCATGGCTCACCTTTTTTCCTTTGCTGGTCACATTTTCCCCTTTGCTGGTGACATTTTGCCCTTTACTGGTCACGTTTTTCCCTTTGCTAGTCAACTTTTTCCCTTTGTGGGCCTTCTTTTTCCCTGAGCAGTCACCTTTTCCCCCTGAACGAGTCACCTTTTCCCTGAATAGGTTACGTGATGGGCATGTCTAGAACATTGACATGAAACAGTTTTCCACTAAGTTCACGTCTAAAGTCGCTATCAAGTCTAGCACCTCCTATTCCCTATCTCTCCTGTATATAAGTCCATATTCCTACTGCTACACTACCTGTCTAGCCTAACACCTCTCCTCCTGTTCCTATACCTCTCATATAAACCATTCTCTACTCCTCTAGCTCTGTCTAGCCTAACGCCTCTCTCGTTTACCTATGACTCTCACATAAACCATACTCTGCTCCTCGACCTCTGTTTAGTCTAACTCCTCTCCTCGTTTTCCTATACCTCTCATATAAACTATACTCTACTCCTCAACCTCTGTCTAGCCTAGCACCCCTCTTCCTGTTCCTATACTTCTCATACATATAAACCATGCCCTACGTTTCAAGCCCTGTCTAGCCTAACACCACTCCCCGTATCCCCTACCTCTCAAAAGCTCATTCCCTCCTACCCCCCCTCTAGCTGAGTATCACTCCTTGGTTTCCTATCTAACCTAACTTTAACACCTGTCTATCCTAGCATAGGATCTCTCTCCGTTTTCTCGTCTCTCCTTATAAACACAAACTCAATTCTCCTAACCTAATACCTCTCCTCGTTTTCCTATACTTCTGATATAAACCATACTCTACTCCTCGACTTCTGTCTAGCCTAACACCTTTCCTCGTTTTCCTATATCTCTCATATAAACCATGCACTACGTTTCAAGCCCTGTCTAGTCTAACACCTCTCATCATTTTCCTATACCGCTCATATAAACCATACATTACTCAGCCTCTGTCTAGCCTAACACCTCCCCTCGTTTTCCTATACCTCTCATATAACCTATACTCTACTCCTCAACCTCTGTCTAGCCTAGCACCCTCTTCCTGTTCCTATACTTCTCAAACATATAAACGCATACTCTACTCTCAACCTCTGTCTAGCCTAACACCACTCCCCGTATCCTCTACCTCTCATAAAGCGCATTCCTCTCCTGTCCCCTGTCTAGCTGAGTATCTCTTTGGTTTCCTATCTAACCTAACTTTAACACCTGTGTATCCTAACATAGGATCTCTCTCCGTTTTCTCGTCTCTCCTTATAAACGCATACTTAAACCCTCCTAGCCTAACACCTCTCTACTATTTCTTCCATATAAACGTATTTCCCTCCTTCAACCCTCTTTAGCATAGTATCGGTCGTCGTATTCCCTATCTCTCCCATATAAACGCATTTTCCTCCTTGAACCACCCCATCCAGCCTCGTTTTCCCTATCCTTTCCCATAAAAACGCAAAAGTAGAGAAAGTAAATACTAGGAAACAAAATTTATTGAAGAAATGGGTTTCTGAAGACAAATGTTTTTCTGCTAATGGGAAAATAGTTTTCCGTGTAATATTGAAAAACAGGAAAGTTTTTGGTTATCTAATAACTTGACAATCATTTCTATTACCTTTATTCGATCCATGGTGATTTTTCAGAAATTAGTCTTATTAATAGGAATATTAGCAAATTATAATTTATTCGTTTTATTTGCTACGCTCTAGAATTGGTGAAATTCATTTTTATGTTGCAGTACCGTGTGAAAAGAAAATTTCAACTTCAACACCATAAAGGGACGGCTCAACATCGCAATTAGAGAAGAGTCAGGTTCTTATCTCAAATATGTTCCGCTCTGGGTCAAAAAAGACGAATTTCATAAAGACTTATGCGAAGCTATGGTTGCTGCCAACTTGCCCTGGCGGTGTTTATAAACACAGTTTTTAGATAATTTCTATAAAAATACACCAACAGAAATATCCCTGACGAATCAACCCTCAGAAAGGGTAACTTTCAAGGATAACACGACTCAGTGAGTTTTACTTTTTATATGTTATCCTGACGTGATAAAGAATGTATGATGCAATAAAAATGTTTTAAAATGAATCTCAAATAATTAGATATTTTCAAATTGTTTCAGATTATCGATAATATCAGGGAAGATATAGGCAATGATTTTGCGTGGATTGAGATTGATGAACTACGATGCAGAGGGATGCTATATAGTTAATATATTAACTAGTAAACTTTGTCAGATGGTCCATTGAATTCACATTTGTTTGCCACCAAAGAGATGGATAAAGTCAATATTCAAACACAGCAAAGTTTGCAAATGATTCCATTAGTAAGTAGAATTCAATTTTTTTACAGGGGTAGATCTAGGATCTCCTCCGCCCAGGGAAAGAAAGGAGTTTTGCGCCCCCTTATGCCGCCATCCTCCTCCATACTAAAACCAGTATGCTTAATTTTGTATTTCACCTTAACGAATATTAATTACTATTTTTTTCTAATAATTTATTTTACAATTAACACAATTTTTCAGTGTTTTAATTGTTATTTTATGCAATGAATTTAATTGTAAATAAATGGAACGGTAGATCTAAACTGAAGTTTGAGGTTTAATAAAAAGGTCTGATGTGTTACACTCATATGACTTTCTCTACTCTTATACAAACTATTTTTACAAACGCTTATTCTCCATATGCTTCATGTTAATCGATATATCGAGATGCTTATCTTATTACTAATTTTCTTGTAGATGCAAGGGGAATATGGTAGGATTTAAGCGACAGTCAAATATTTTAAGAGCTGGTTGCTATGTGGAGCATTCCATTTTCTTTGTATGTCTAAGGAAAAAAAGAACGAATAACGAATTCCCATTTGAGAAAAAGTATAAGTATTGGAAAATTCAAACAAATAACAAGGAATATCTCGGAAATGGTTCACTCAAACAAAAAAAATGTATATGACATTATAACGCGATCTACATTTTTGGTGTAGTAAAATTTTGTCTAGCTCTTATGGTTTACCAGTTATGCAAAAGTCATTCACAATGAAGAATACTTATGGAGACATTCCCAGAAAATTCAAGATATACATTTTATTTTTCATAAAAGTATCTTAAATATTTGATATTTTAATCAAAATCGTTAGAGCCATTTTTGAGAACATTAAAATTTTCGAAAAATGTTCCATGCAAAGAATGATCCGGGATGGGGAGATTTTCTTGAAAACCTTCGTGTCGCTTCTCTGGAAGATACTGAACCTAAATACTAAGTTTGGTGTTTATCCGACTGTTCGTTTCTGAGTTATGCAGTTCACAGACTCACACATGGACATGTTTCCAAAAATGCTTTTTTTGGATTCAGGGGTCCTCCAAACATATATTTCCGGTGAAATCTCGGTATCGAATTTTTGGGTGGAATACAATACTTCCCCTACTTAACATAACTAGTAGAGAAAGTAAAAAAGTGAGATAATATCAATATGATTTAATCATAAAGGTTGCTAAATTAGAACAGTTCAAATTATCTAGGTATTTGAAAAAATACAGAATATGAAATTAATTCCGTGCACGTGTCCATTATCAGAACAACAATGAAAAGGTGACAACAATGTGTAGGCACTCCTTTCAAGGCCGAGGTGCGTCATATTGAAGCACGGTGTATCGTGCTCCATACAAAATTGTCCATAAAATCGATTACATTTTTCTCATTATGAAAATTAAGTTTTGTTCTTAACATGAAGTGATTACTTTCAATACGTTGTCATTGATTATGTAGATATATAATTGAAACTGGTGTAAAACAAATGTTTTCTGCTATTTGGCGCCCGGGGTAGGCTGCCCTAGATTCGTCCCTATGTTTTTTACCTATTTTAAATTTTAATTTTGTTTGAACATACATTTATTTGTGAATTGTTGCAGGAATATTGTTGCCAAGCGAGGATCCCGCAGATAGGATGTTTTTCTGGTGTTAGATGCAGCATCTTACATGATAAAAGCGGGGAAAGTGCTGAAAGCTTATTTCCCTGATATGATCAACTTAATGTGCTTGGCACATGGACTACGCAGAACCGCTGAAGACGTCCGCAAATTGTTACCATTAATCAATGAATTAATTTCACAAACAAAAATGGTGTTCGTTAAGGCACCATTGTGAGTCCAGAAGTATAAGTAACAACTGCCTGATTTACCCCTGTCCCCAAATCTAATAATCACCAGGTGGAGCATTGGCTGAGAGATGCTATTTTCTATGACAAGTACTTCACGCAGCTGAAAGAGATAACTGTATATTATTTGTATTTTATATTTATTGTAGGCTGTTTTGTTTTGTCACATTTAACCTACTTCACGAGGGAATTAAAAACAATGTTTATACGATATTGTGTTTAAATCATTGGGGTGGAAACTGTATAAATTAGTGCGTAATTAAAAGAAAGCATACCCACCTTAAATTTTTAAAGTTTAATTGGGAAATTCGATATACGTCCGTTACCATTATTTCTTATCATTTCAACCGCAAAGACCAAATTGTATCAACTCGACTACGTATAGAACATACTTCTATAACGCATAAACATCTCCTCAACCGTGACCTTTCTCCTGTGTGCGACCTCTGCAAATCCAACCTCATAGTTCATCATTTCGTTACAGCCTGCCGTCACTATGTACAACACAGAGAAACATATGACATCCCCAACAGCCTACCAGACGCCCTAAATTCAGCACAACAAAGAACTTTATACTTTATGACAGCGACAAAATTGTATAACAATGTATAGTACACCCATCTAGAGAATTTAATGTTGTATGTATTTATCACCGTTTAAAATATTGTATTTTCATTGTAATCATATTCTGTATTCTAAAGTAGTCGCGATATGACTAAAATTGAAGCGACAATAAAGAATATATAATAATGTAATTTACGCGTAACTTGCGCCTTAGCGGGAGCGCACCGATGCAACCCGCAACATAAATACATTGGAAAAAATAAATTAAATTAACGTTCATGCAATTTTAGGGATTTTGTGAATCACTGCTACTTTTTAAAATCCCTGAAAACATATATAAAATTTAGAATATATTTCCACTTGTTTCAGGTTTTGGCAGGGATTTTAGATTCTGTGAATTCTTTACCACTTTTTAAAATCCCCCAAAACATATATACATTTAGAATATACTTTTGTTTTAGGCTTTTGCAGGGTTTGATGCAAACGAAAGTGTTTCCATTCAAAGAACACAAGAGGTCATGAATCAAAGGAACCTCTGAAATGAGCTGTCTTGTGTGACTGCTAACTTCTCCATAACAGACAGCATAACCATGCTGGAAACAGAATCCCTTACAGTTGTGCAAAAGGTGACAGACGCATTGGAAACGTAAAGCAGTGGCTGAAAAATTTAAGTTTGGTTAGAGAAAAATCCTGACTATAACGAGACGCACCAAATTGCTGACATTCTCAATGGAAAATGTGAAACATTCACTGAAATTTGGAATATTTCCGCATACAAATATGCACCAGTCACATCATGTGATGTCGAGAGATCTCTCTCGGCATTTAAACTAATTCTGACGGATAAGAGGAGAAGTTTAATAGTAAAGAACCTAGAAAAATGGTTGGTTATTTACTGCCATAAAAATTGCACGAATTGCGAAGAAAGTTTAAAAAAAGTTAAAAGTGTATAAATTCAAATAAGTAATAAAATTAGTAGTCAATATATAAAAATAATAAAAATTTTGATGACCTGAAGACAATTATTAACTTAATACTTTACATTATTAATCGAAATAAACCTGACGTGTATTTTTCACTGCATACACTTAAGTATTTAGGGCATATTTCAACGCTTTTACTGTATAGTTGTATACATATTTTCAGGTTTTTACCGCATAAAGTTCCGGGTCTAATAAATAAGCCTGAGTTGAAAAATTTATCCGGCAGAAAGGGTCATTAGCGAGCCATGTTAAGGAAATACATTAGTATACAAGTTCATGGAATGCTGTGAGAGTCGATTTTAGTATGTTTGAAAAGTCATGCAGACAGCAATTCTGTAAATTAGAAAAGTGAAATGTACGACTTAGCAGCAAATAAGATACGCATACGAGGATTTTAAGATTGGACCGGATAAGAAGTAACGCTGGTAAGGGTAGCAATAGGTAGGCGGAGCTTAAGTTAAGAAAAGATCACGCATTCTAAATCAGTGACACATTCATGCATACTTTCATGACATATTCTTGAATCTCGCGTGACTAACTGTCGTGTGTAATTTTTAAGTTGTGTAGCCCAGATGAAGGCGCCGACGTTAGAAAGATATAGCGGCTATTGCGAGGGATCTTTCCGAGCAACATTTCTGCGACTTACGGCAACTGGCGCTTCGCTTTATTAGTGTTATAGAAGTAATTAATTCATAAATTCAACAGTCGGCGACTCTCTCAGCTAACTAAACTGGTATTATCCTTTCAAAATAAACTCACGCACACCCTGAGATAAAGAACTCATAGCGATACCACTAGAGCAGTTGGCGTTCGAGACAATGCAGAACAAGCTACGAGATGACGACATCGTAGAACTCAACAGAAGTGGTAACATTAAATGCTATTTGATGTATGGAGGGGCATCAGAGTTATCGCACCGAAAACGGTTTCAAATGAGAGAAGGAAATGGAAATGGGAATTTGAAAATAGTATGTGAAAAGAGGGAGAGTGAAAAAGTTGCAGAATTTAAGAATGTAGGTAAGATATGTAATTCAGAATGTAACATAGGAGGTCTGGGGAATAAGTGTTCAGGGCCAATCCCAACACCTGTGAAAATAACTTAGCACAAGTAAATAAATAAATGATGGATTTTATAAACAGGTTTCATAAAAGCTGGCGAAATAGAGTATCTGGAAAGCCGGTTCATTGCTAACGGAAATTAATTTAAAAGCAAAAATTCGTAAGTCTTACAAAACATAAATAAATATGAAGATTTTCATACAATATAAGATTTTAGCAAAATACTATGACATGAAATTATTTTATCACGTGCATTGAATTGTACACATTAGAAAACATAAAAATACTTGTTCCCATAATGATGGCAGGCATGGTTTAGAATATTTTGCCTGCCTCTACTTATAATTTAGTGTTAATAAAACTACGAATGCCTGATTTATCATTCGCCTCCCTCCGTACAGACACAATCCTAAACATTGTGGACATTAGTGTAATTATTACCATACAGAGTCTCATAACTAATTGTGGCGGATCGCCATATGTGGACTTTCTGCAGTGTGCAGCAAGGTTTTTGCATGCGTGCACGAGAACGGGGTACACCCCTAACATTAGGTAAGGTCGCAACTGGGTATCTAAAACGCATTTGTAGTCCCGTCTGGCACCACCCACTGCGGCCCTCTATTCATTACCGGTCCGTCATTAAAAGGACATTTGGTGCGAACAGGGTACCTGGGGTTATCATGGTCCCATCTCCGACAACTTGCTAAGTTATTTGCTCTACGGGCCCACATTTTACGCGGGATCTTCTGATTAGGAGCCGAAGACAGTAGCTGAACGAAACAAGCAGGTCAACGTTTTGACCATCCCAAGGTCCAAACTATGTTACTGTGGTAACATATCCAGGACACTGATCCTTATCGACTGGCGCCTTCCTATTGGAATGTCTTCCTTTTACAGCTTCACCCGTAAAAAAGCATCCTACAAACATCCGTGTGCAATGCGATACAAGTCTTGCCCTCGCTACCGTTGCCCAGGAAATAATGCCGAGATATCACAAAATATTCATGCATTCATCTATAACAATTTTATTTCTTTGAGCAGTAGACTTCATTTGCTAAATGAAATATCACCTACAGGGAAGTCGCCAGAAAAAAATATCACTTCCTCTACCCATTATCATGTATTTTGTATAATTTCTGCACACCATTCTTACGCAAGCTTGTTCCTTTATTAGTTCATGATAATCGAGATAAACCTATGCAGAATTAGCTTAATTATACACATTTCGTTATAGATACAAAGGGAACAGCGATAGTCAAATGTTTAAGAACTGGACGCTTTTGGCTGGCCTTAAAATTCCATACTGTTTCCATGCAATCGCCAAAAACAACTGAATGTTGACAGGACTTTAAAAGAATGACCAAGTAATGAACAATTCGAACCATTAATAACGAATACCTCAGAAATGGCTTATGCCACAAAAAAGTTATTTTGCATAAATTATGTGTTTTAAAGAGATCTAAACATTTTGTGCAGTAACCTTTTCGTCTATGGCTTGACGTTTACCAATTATACAAGATTATATAGCTTTTTCCGAATAAGAGGATACATAGGCTATTTACAGAAAATTCAGCATATAATTTTATTTGTCATGTAAATATCTTCAATATATGGTATTTTAATCAAAATCGTTAGAGCCTTTTTTAGAAAGTAACAAATTTCGAAAAAAAATTCCATGTGTAGGATAGTTTGGGGTGGGAGATTTTCTTGAGAATCTTCGTGTCGCATCTTTGGGTGGTACTGAACCTAAATACCAAGTTTGGTATTGATCCGACTTATCGTTTTTGAGTTATGCTACAACACACACACACACATGAACCTTTTTCTAAAACTGTTTTTTCTTGCATTCAAGGGCACACAAAACATATATTTCTAGTGAATTCTCGGTATCGAATTTTTGGTGGAATGCAGTACCTGCTCTACCTACTATATACGTGCCAGAGAAAGTATAAATTAAAACTAATAACGGATATCTCGGAAATAGCTGATGCTACACAAAAGTTTGTTTGAAATAAATTGTGTGTTTTAAATAGTTCTACATTTCAGTGTGTAGTGGGTTTTCATCTGTCTGTAAAAATGTACAAAATTCCTTCCGAATGAAAAGGAATTTCACAGAAAATTTCCAGAAAATTCAAGATAAACACTAATTTTCGTGTAAATATCTTAAATATGTGGTATTTTAATCAAACTCGTAAGAGGTATTTTTCAAAAAATAAAGCATTTCGAAAAATGTTCCATCTAAAGCGTAGCTTGGGGCGGGGGATTTTCTTCAAAATCTTCTTGTCGCATCTTTGAAAGATACCCAACTTAAATATCACTAAGCACTCCGCACTAAGGGCCTTGAAGCGCTACAGTGTGTCTAGGCTCACTTCTTGAAGGCGACACACACCCTATTCAGGTTGATGTACGTACTCGCCTGGGAGCCGTTCTTGATTGAAGAACTCAGAATTAATTGTGACCTGCCTACATTCCAAATTAGAGGAAGGCGCTTGAAGAGAGAATAAGAAAGCATCTGGGAGGAGTTCTACATTACGGAAGCCATGACGAACTTGTGATGGACTAGCACAAACCAGGAACTTCGACGCTTAATGACATCGTTGGCGGTCCACGGATACCACCACAAGATTTGCAGAAATCGATCACTCCACGAACCAGACATTAACACTGTGTCCGATGTGAATACACCTGTGACAGATAGCAGGTCGTAAACTGCCAAAAAACGAGAAATATCACTGATAAACATCTGCACAAACTAAGTGACTATCCTTTGCATAATTTGTAGGTATTATTATTGATTATTATTATTAATATCAAGTTTGATATTTTCCTGACATTTTGTTTGTGAGTTATGCTGTGCCCAGACACAATACACACACACACACACACAAACAGACGGACAGACAGACGTATACACACGGACCTTTTATGTAAAAATATTTTTTTGGATTTAGGAGCCCTCAAAACGTGTATTTGCGACAAAATCTCGACATCGAATTTTTGGGTGGAATACGATACTTTCTCTCAAGGTAGTAGTAGAGAAAGTAAAATCTCAGCTCTTGATAAAAGCAATTAATGATTTTTACTGCACGCAGCCTCAACAAGAATTGTAGTATTTTTGTTTTTGGAGAAGTTTGAAAGTGACTTGTGAAGCTCTAAAGCAAATTGGTGCAGAAAAACGGTGAGAAAGCTCCCAAGTAACAGCTAATTTGAGTGTGAACAGTACATAGTTGGGCCAGAGAAGTGGGACAGGGAGAGGGTTACGGCAGGAATGCTCTTACCATGAACTACCACCGCATATATTTGTCAACTAGCAGAATTCAATGGACATTTGTTTCCAGGACAAGGGAAAAATGGTAGTTGGTGTAAGTAGAATAAATTACATTAAGCTCCTTGTACACGATCAACGTTTTGTTAGAGTCGCTGCTTTACCCGACTTTCCAAGAGTTGTCACAACTTCAAACTTTTCTTGTCAAATTCCTTCCAATATTTTTAGTATTTGAAAGTCTTGAAAGCAATTAAGGAATGTTCTAAACGATAAAAAAATTGACAATGATTTGATGACGTTGGCCAATGAAATGCGAGTATTTAGAGTGGGTTACGAAATCTGCAATATGGCTGAAAGCGAAAAGTAAACAAAACTGGCTACCTCGGCAAGGGATGCCGTATGCAAGCTGATTAGGTTATACGAAAGCTGGCAATGTCTATACGTTGTGGGCTCCGTGAATTACCACAACAAGATGAAGACGAGAGCTATGAACAAATTGCCAGGCATATTTCCAAACTATACAATAATGGATTTTTGCAAAATTACATATACCTATATTGTAGTTAATCTATCAATTCGTGTTATTTCCATTATTTTACTTAATAGTTATCTTATTTCATGTGCTATGCTATGTGAGAACATATGTAATTACCTAAAAGAACAATATTCCTTTGCAAGTTGTTATATCGTGATCTAATAGTAAATTGCTTTGCACGTGATAAATTATCAATGTTTTTGAAGGGGTTCAGTTTGGCAAAATACACGTCTATGACATTGTCAATATTGGACAATTTTTCAAACTCTTGTAAACTCCTGAATTGAAAAACAAGTTTCATCATGTAAAAGTGGCTTAAATATGTTGATGGAATGGTATTACTAGCAAAAGAGGAAAATATTCTGAATAACTTGCCAACAAAAATAAATTACAACGCGTGGAGTTCGGAATGAATATATAGACAAAGATAGACAATACTGGTAGAAAAGCAAAGAAACTACACTAGCGAATTCGAGATGAGGTTGTGGGCACGCAAAATAATGAAAGAATTGTAAAGGCGAGAAAGCTTAAGGGTGGAAAAATGTATCCTACAATAGATGCTGTTAAAATAAATTATAAATTCACGGAGAAAAAGAGGAAAGGGAAAAGGGAGAAGCTTAGAGAAAGCTGGGTTTACACAGTAGGATCTGATCTTTGATGGAAAAATATGATTGATTCACTAATGGCTGACTGACTGAACTATTTGTAAAATATTGTTATTGCATATTTTAAATTTCCGGATCAGAGCAGTTTATTTGATGTATCAAGCATCCTGTTATCTCACCCTGCTGTGTATGACAACTTCTATATTATCTACATAACTGAAACTACTTCTGTGGGTGTTTACCATGATTAACAATAGTGTATCGTTATATGTTTGTGTTTTATTTCATGCTCTGAAATATGCACACGCTGTGAGACAGTCAGTCAGGGTTAGTTATAATTAATTACAAAGAACATATCAGCTATACATACAGTTAGGAGAACAGAATGACTGATTTTACAGCATCAGTATTCTAGATATTCCTGTACACTGTATAAATATTACTCACGCAAAAATTATTCGTTTGTTCTTAAAACATTATGAAGATTTTCCCTATGTTATTAAATCCGGTAATTTTATTATGCGTCGTAATTACTTTCTTTGTATACAATACATCCTTCCCCATTAGAAGTCGTCTGATGTGAGTGAATTTACAGTACGTCTATTGCAAGTGTGGTGATAATGTGTACCAGGATTCACCTGAAGCTCATTGTGTATTGGCTACTAATATATATTTTTATTAAGCATATAATAATACTTCATACATATATATACATTGAAGGATGATAAAATATGCAGTACCTTAAGGGTACTAGATACTGCAGAATTTTCGACAAAATTTCTAAAAAATACCTTTTTGTAATTATTATAGAAAGAAGTTCCCCAACATTTATAGATAGAATCAGCAAAGAATTGTGGTTTTGCGCTTCTGGACATTTCGATCCCGAACGCAACGTTTAAATTGACGTGTGTGGGTGGTGTATATGCACAATATTTAAAACTTGATTTTATCCTATAACTATGTTGTTCTCCTACGTTTTCGTCTCTTTAAAATGTTCTCCGTTATGGAATTTTCGTTCATTTTCTTTCAGATTTTCAGCATACGTTCTTTGAAGTGAATAAGAGATCTGAAGAACCCTTTATTAATACCTAGTGTAGGTTAGGGTTTAGGAGTTTTATAATTTAATATATGATTTTTTTCTTAAATTAAAATGTTTTAACCTTTATTATCTTTCAGGGAAGGTTATAATGTTACAAAAGATTTAATTTCATATCGTGAGAAACTATATTAGAGGAATAATATACAACATTCAGAAGTTTAAACTTTTTTGTTTTTCAACGGCTGTAGTATTTCAAATGAGATTAAAATTTAATTTGCTTGAAAATTATTTTCTTACAAGGTTAGGTACATAGGACCATGAAAATTAATTTTATATATATTTATTTTAAGCAAATTTATGATAAAATTTATGAATTTTAGTATTACCGAGTACCTACCCTTAAATAATGGTTTACAGCTACTTGGTTATGACTTTCTTGCTATAAGCACTTTTATTCTTAAGAAACAGTAATGGGTAGAGAAGGTCGTGTGGCCGCAGGAAATTCCTGCTGTAGTAATTATTGATCTGTAATTTCATTTAAAATGAAGCGTCTTAAGACAGTAGCATATGTTGAGAGAAAGGAAAAGTAGAGTCCTTGTGAGGTTGGGTGGTGGGTGGACTGAGGCCGAGGGTTATGCCCTTCACATTATTTTTTATTGGCCACCCCCGTAGGACAGAGAAATCGATCCCCAAAACAGAAAGTGAAATTATGAACGACAAAGGGAAGGTGTAGGCAGCGGCGGCGGGATATCTTTTGTGTGCCCATGGAGTGGATCCGCGGGGCGCTTTGGGCCCTACCAATTAATGACAATCGCCCCAATTTATCACAACGTGCCCGACCTACTTGCAGTCACGTGGAGGAAACTGACAAGAATTTTCCAGACCGGTGGTTTTCTTGCTGATCGCATCTTAATGACTGCCGAAATCTCTTAACCGGTTGAACCCCGACATTTTCGCAAGATGAACAAGGTTCCGCCTGCTAATGGTTCAGGAAGACCCTTGTTTTCAGACGCTTTATTGAATTTCCGTGGTCAAAGTGGCGGGTTGTGTGTTCTCAAAATGACAGTGGTTTCGGTAATGGCAAGGGTTTAGATATCTGCTCAACGAGGTGCCCTTACCACACACTTGAGTGGTTCTGGCTCCAGAACCATTCTTCCCTTGTTAAAGGATTTTACGAAAAGTAAGATAATATTTTCTTCTTAGAAAAAAGGAAATGTCAGTAGACTCCAAAACATACAAAAACATTGAGATTTCAGTTCCATCCTCTTTTGAAAGTTCAAACCATCCATAGCTACAAACCTGGGTCTTCATGAGGATCAATGAGGTTAACTGATGAAGCTAAAAGTTACCCCAAAATGTTTTGGATAAGTGTCTTAGTTAAATCATTGGCAAAATCAAAGAATTGGTAAAATATTAGAGGAACACTTGGTGGCATAAGCAATAAATGTCACAACTTGAACATTAACAAGTATGTTTTGACCTCTCTGTTACTTACCTATGTTGAAGTATTATATTTGAAATCTAAATTTCACCGGAAGTACGTGTTTTGAGGTCCACTGTACCTAAAAATTGCATTTTAAAAAGACCCATGTATGCCTGTTTCTTTCTGTCTCCTTACCTCTCTGTCTCTCTCTATGCGCGCGCACACGTGTGTGTGTGTGTGGTTTTTTTTTATTGAGTTTTATTTATGGACGCTCTTTAACTGCTATGGTCTTTAGCGTCCCATTCTATATTGGGCGTAAAAGACCGATAATTTTGATCAGAGGCCTCTTTATTAGGCTTGAGGTTCTTTTACGTGCCGTAAATCTACGACACGGGACTACTGGCTTTACTTCCCTTCCGAAGGAAGCCATGCTAACGACTTTTACGCCCGAAAAAATCCATCGCCCTCCGCCGGGTTTGATCCCGCGACCTTGGGAACTAGAGGCTAGCACGGTACCACTAGTCCACACAAGTGTGTGTGTGTGTGTGTGTGCGTGTGTGTGCGTGTGTGTGTGTGTGTGTGCGCGCGCGCGTGTGTCTGTGTGAAAAGCATTATTGAAAAAAGAAATGTCGCATAAAAGTCAAATTTCTTTTTAAGTCATATACTGTTTCAGTATGCAGGCAAGGATTTTTCCAGGAAATTCCCTCATTTTCAACTAACCTTTACATGGCAAATTCATTATTTTTAATGTTCACAAAAATAGCTGTCATAGTTTTGATTAACATACAGATGTTAAAATATTCACATGACTAATAAAATGTTGGTGTATCTTGAATTTTCTGTAAATAGCCTATGAAGTCTTTTTCATTCTGAATTAATTTTCTATAATTATTTTGGATAACGGGTAAAGTATAAGAGGTAGAAACTCACTATACAAAAAACTGTAGAGCTCTTTGATATATAATTTATGTCAAATAAAATTTTATAGCGTTATCTATTTTGAAATATTCGTAGCTGCATTTTTAAGTTTCCCCAGGTTGAACTACCATCTTACACGATTTTTATTTTCCGCAACGATTCATTAGTAACAAAAACTGACCTATGATGTGCAACAAATTTCACATTTCGTATTATTCCAGATAATTTCTAGTAAAACAAACTCATGTGTTCCATTCACATGACTTCCACTACTCAGTTTTCTACAAACTATTATTACAAAAGTTTATTCTTCTATCTATTTCTTGTTAATACAGATAAACCTCCATTGCACGTTTACTCATTTCGTTGTAGGTATAAGAAGAATACAATAAACTAAAGCAAGATTTAGATCTTTTCAAAATCGGTCGCTATGTAATGGCTTTAAAATTCTGTTCTCTTAGCTTGAACACGAAAAAGAAAGAAAGAAAAACAAAAAGAGAATAGCGATTTGCGGTTGAAAAAAGTATAAGTTTCTGAAAATTCAAAACAATAACAGAGAATATCTCGGAAATAGTTAACATCCCCAAAATTTCTATTTTACATAAATCGTGTGCCTTAATGAGAGCTACATGTTTCCTGAAGTAATATTTTGTCTACATATCTCTTACTGTTTACATTTATACAAAATCCATTCAGAATAAAGAGGATTTCACAGGCTATTCAAGACATGCATTTTATTTGTCATGTAAATGTCATAAACATAATGTATTTTAATCCAAGTTGTTACAGCCATTTCTGAGAAAATCGAAAATTTTGAAATATCCTCCATGTAAAGGGTAGATTATGGTGGATGAGTTTTTAAAAATATTTGTGTCGCATCCTTGGAAGATTCTGAACTTAAAAACCAAGTTTGGTATTTATCCGCCTTTTAGTTTTTGATCTGTGCTGTTCACACGCCTACACACAAATAGACAGACAGGCACATAGACCCATGGAGCTTGTTTCTAAAAGTGTTTATTTGGGTTCAGGGGCTTCAAAAGATGTATTCCTGGTGAAATATCTATATCGAATATTTGGGTGGAATGCAATACTTTAAGTAAGTACATAGTACCGAGTGGGATACCTCAGGCGGTGACGTCTGTGGCCCGCATTCGGGGGGTCCGGGTTCGATCGCCGCCGCTCACTTTGACCTATGAAAGTTTTTCCGGGTCCTCAGGCGAATGCTGGAGAGGTTTATTTCATCTCTCATATTTCAGGTCCCTCCATTTCGTTACATTAATCATTTCATTCATCCTTCGTTTGTTTGGTCTATTTTAGAGTTGGAAGGGTCGGCGATGGTGTTTCGGTGCAGCGTGGCAGTGAAAAGGATGCTCTCTGTGAACTTTCTCCTTCCTCGGCCTTCGGCAGGTTGCTGCCGTGGATTGTTGTGCCGTCACTTCTGGTTCCAGCCGCTCGGTGTCTTTCTTCACTTCATCGCTTCCTCCCGGGGGCGTCCCCTCGTGGGGCTCGGTACAATATCCTCATTCCAAATTCCTGGATCGGTGCAGAATCCTTTCCGCTTCACAATCCAATTCAAAGTACGCAGTATAGAAAGTAATAAAATAAGAATTGCTTCTTATATGAATATTCTAAGTTTTATGCATGTATGTATTTATATATATAAGGGGTTATGCATGAATTGTTTACCCTCCTCTCTCAGCTAGAATTGCCCATGCAGGACCTGCAGTTGACTTAATAATCTTTTGTGAGGTGGTAATAGGTGGAGAAAATCGTGTGAGTGTGATACATTAGATTAAACAAAATAATAGTGTAAAAGCTAGGCATTTTGACGTGAAAGCTAAGAATCAATAAAAATTTATGAATGAATATATTAGAAAATAATTACATTTCAGTGACAGAGTTGGGCAAATATTCAGTGTGTTTGAAACACTTAATACGTAAATACCATTCCGATGCAACACTTAATGTGAAAATTTGCACTTTATCGGAAATTATTGGCTTTTTAAAAATCTGAAGGGCAGTAAGTCTACATTACCACGCAAACTCTTGTTATGTAATACTGGAAGCTGCTGAGTTACTGAATTTAAGCTATAATGTACCTTCTCTCTTGAAGCCGTTCAGGGATGTACGACACACGGTTGCTGTTTGTCCTCAACACATTACAAACTCTTGAACCAAATGGGTTAAGACAAGGAAGAGAAGACAAAACTTGCATTCATTTCGTAGGACTGGCAGATGTCCGTCATATTCAGACAAATGTACAATTTGGAGCTGAAAGAAGTAAAAATCTGATGTGGTTTGGTCGCATAGTTTTCTCTACCCATTACAAAAGTCGCAGGCGTACCGTATACACTATAGCATTTATTAAAAAGCGATTCTTCTATCCAGGTTACTTTACGATTATGAATTTTTGTCTAAAATGATTTAAAATTAAGCAGCAAGTACTAAGTTACATACAACAAGCGCAAACGACGCTCAAATGCGTGTCGCAAATACGGAAGCATAAATTCAGAGGTCATAGTAGCGAACTCTTGTGAAGGAAAAAAAGTTGCACGAAAGGGTAGTTTAGGGTGGGGGATTTTCTTGAAAAATGTTGTCTAGCATGCTTAAATGGCCTGACTCAAATATGAAGTTTAGTCTTTTCCGAATTTTGCGTTTACAGACGGCAAACAGACACTTAAACTAAGATTTTTTTACTTTCTCTACTACGTATAGTAAGTAGGGGAAGTATTGTATTCCACCCAAAAATTCGATACCGAGATTTCATCGGAAATACATGTTTTGCGACACCCTGAATTCAAAAAATCTGATGTGTTACACTCACATGACTTTCTCTACTCTTGTACAAACTATTTTTACAAACACTTATTCTCCATATGCTTCATGTTAATCGAGATATCGAGATGTCAATCTTATTGGTAATTTTCTTGTAGATGCAAGGGGAATATGGTAGCTTTTAAGCGATAGTAAAATATTTTAACGCTGGTTGCTATGTGGCGCATTCCATTCTCTTTGCATGTCCAGGACATAAAAAAATGAATAACGAATTTGAGAAAAAGTATAAGTATTGGAAAATTTAAGGAAATAACAAGCAATATCTCAAAAACGGTTCACTCAACAAAAGATATGTATATGACATAAGTTGTGTATTTTAACGCGATCTACATTTTTTGTGTAGTAAAATTTTGTCTATCTCTTATGGTTTACCAGTTATGCAAAAGTCGTTCACAATGAAGAATACTTTTGGAGACATTCCCAGAAAATTCGAGATATACATTTCATTTCTCATGACATTATCTTAAACATATGATATTTTCATCAAAATCGTTAGAGCCATTTTTGAGAAAATTAAAATTTTCGCAAAATGTTCCATGTAAAGGGTAGTCTGGGGTGGGGGGATTTTCTTGAAAACCTTCGTGTCGCATCTCTGGAAGATACTGAACCTAAATACCAAGTTTGGTGTTTATTTGACTGTTCGTTTTTGAGTTATGCTGTTCACAGGCACACACACACACAGACACACACACACACACACACACACACACACACACACACACATACACAGAGACACACACACGGACATGTTTCCAAAAATGCTTTTTTTGGATTCAGGAGGTCTCAAAACATGTATTTCCGGTGAAATCTCGGTATCGAATTTTTGGGTGGAATGCAATACTTCCCCTACTTACTATACGTAGTAGAGAAAGTAAAAAAGCATTTTTGGAAACATGTCCGTGTATGTGTCTGTGTGTCTGTGAACAGCATAACTCAGAAACGAACCGTCGGATAAACACCAAACTTGGTATTTAGGTTCAGTATCTTCCAGAGATGCGACACGAAGGTTTTCAAGAAAATCCCCCACCCCAGACTACCCTTTACATGGAAGATTTTTCGAAAAGTTTAATTTTCTCAAAAATGGCTCTAACGATTTTGATTAAAATATCATATGTTTAAGATATTTTTATGACAAATAAAATGTATATCTTGAATTTTCTGGGAATGTCTCCAAAAGTATTCTTCATTGTGAACGACTTTTGCATAACTGGTAAACCATAAGAGATAGACAAAATTTTACTACACAAAAAATGTAGATCGCGTTAAAATACACAATTTATGTCATACACATTTCATTTGTTGAGTGAACCGTTTTCGAGATATTGCTTCTTATTTCCTTAAATTTTCCAATACTTATACTTTTTCTCAAATTCGTTATTCATTTTTTTTATGTCCTGGACATGCAAAGAGAATAGAATGCGCCACATAGCAACCAGCGTTAAAATATTTGACTATCGCTTAAAACCTACCATATTCCCCTTGCATCTACATGAAAATTAGCAATAAGATTGACATCTCGATATCTCGATTAACATGAACCATATGGAGAATAAGCGTTTATAAAAATAGTTTGTACAAGAGTAGAGATAGTCATGTGAGTGTAACACATACATTTTTTTAAAAGGATTGAGTCTGGGGGGCTCACTGGCCCTCAAAACGTATATTTATGTTGAAATCTCGATATCGGATTTTTGAGGATGGAATACTATCCCATTTTACTCCCTCAATAAGAGAGAATAAAATGGGATAGCTTATAATAGCTTAAACTTTAAAAAATTTTTGTATCATAGAACATGCGCTTAAAGGGTGAAACCTTCACCGAATCACGATCGATTATTTCTGTAAAAGTTGTAATTAAGACCTTCCGATCGTAAGAAATGTGATGTTGCTTGATTGTCTTAAGTGATCTGAGTGGTGTGGACGGAGCGCAGCATAAGGACAAGTGTTTACTGTTGTAGTGTTATTCGAATCCACCTGTGCTGTTTCATAACACATACTGGAGACAGAAGCGTCTATTTATCAAGAATTTGGATATACATTCTGATGCACATATTCCTTTTTGCTATTAACTTGTGGTTTTATATTTGAGGAATGTGTAACAGAAATAACTTCATACAAATTCCAGTTCATCATTATTACATCTTGTTTCTGGTAATATCAATGTAAAAGCAGGTGATACAGACAAAACATCTTGTATTGTCTTGGACAATAATATACATGTCAGATGCTGTTTAGTGATGTTTGTTTTAGTGGCACTTCCTTGTTGAACACATTGAAACTTTGACGCTCTGATCATTGGCTATGAAAACTACCTCCTTCTACCTATATGAATAGCTAACCAGAGGGAGCGGTCTAAGAGCGGGGGTTCCTGAAGGTAATTTTTTGACGTGTTGTCTACAATATTTTATCTACGTTCGATATATTAAAGAAATTTATTTTCAAAATTCAGGAAACGCATTTGTTAGAAATTAATGTTTATTCAAAGCCTACTTAATATTTTACATTTATGTGATTGAGGAATAGTTTCGCGGTAACAAGGGAGATCAACAAACGTTGTTGTGTAGTCTCCTTTTATATTTGATTTTCTTGCTTCAAAAAGTGTAAATGAGGGTATAAAATTAATTTGACTGCCCACTAGCTGAAATCATAGAAGTAGTTGAACTTCCTGAAAAATCCAGAAAACGTTATATCAGCAATTACATGAAATTCAAGGACTGGTGAGTGAGGAATAGGTAACAATAAAATTGCATTTCAATCTGTTTATTCATCGTTTCCACGGAACAAAAGCTAATTGTTATAATCTTATACAACGCAAAACATACAAGAACGAATTTTTTTTTTCATTTTAACACTTGGTAAATGAGGGATATAATGATTAGATTCTATTGCCTGGTCACGATCAACCAATTTGTGCACTTTCTTAACAGAAGTAGATAATACTAGATTATGATACAAGTGGTAAAAATAGGGTTTTATTTTGCGAGTAGGAATGTTTGCGAAACGAAGGCCATAGGTAGAGTTTCGCAATCCTACAAGGAAGTTAAATCCACTTTTAATACCTATGACATATACATTTTTAAACAGCGCTCGAATTTTTAAAATATCAATAACATTATATTGATTGCTGAAACTAATAGAGATCACGTTAAGAACGAGTTCTTGAAACAAGAGAAATGACGTTTAAAACGAGATGTTTTGATGTTTTGTGGATTCTCTAGTCATTTTCAGTAAAATTATTTTCACCATGCTTTGCCTTACACCAGCCAATGAAGCAATTAAATGCAATATCATATTGCTTTCTGGACTTTTTGGGTAAGTACTTCTAACTTTATTTTTTCTACTGCTTCTGCAATTTCACTTGCATTTCAGTTTCTTCGGAATTCAAATTTCTGTCATTTAATCTTTCTGTAGGTTAGATAAATGAGTAACGTTTAGATCAAAGAAAGCTGCCAATATAAGGTATAGTTTAACTCTACAATTAATTGCGATAAATTGAAGTATGATGATTAGTATTGTGAACAGATAATGCGAGCGCCATGAGAAATTAATCATGTAGAAAAACATAATGAAAAGTAAAACCTAATCAAACCAAGTCGAGTTATTAAAGATGTGCAAATACAAAGAGTAGATGCCATGTGATTGGATTTGAAAGCAAAGTTTGTCACACTGAAGATTTAATCGAAAGCTTCTAGCTTGTTGCACTATGTTATAAGTTCTACTTGAGGCCATGCTGTCTAAAAAGAATATTATTGTGGTAATTTTTCTTTCTATACCAGGTATTCCACCCAAAAATTCGATATCCAGATGTTATAGAAATACTCGTTTTGGTATTCTCTGAAACCTCCCTTCCCTTCAAAAATATTGAAAAACGCCCGCGCACGCGCGTGTGTGTAAACGAAAATTAGGTTAAAAACCAAACTCGGTTACAGTATTTTACAAGAATGCGATCGAAGATATTCAAGAAAATCCTCCCATAGTACATTTTAAATCCAAAAATGTTCGTTTTATTTTCTCAGAAACAACTCTACGATTTTTATGAAAATGTCACATGTTTACCTATTATATTGAGATGGGAAATAAAAACATATCTTGAATTTTTTGTTAATGTTCTGTGAAATTCCTTAAGTTGGAATGAATTTTGTGTACTTTTGTATAACAATGAAATCTTAACAGATAGACAAAAAACGTATGCTGCAAGCTTCGTTTCCTAAGGGTTAACCAACGGATGTGCTTGACATTTTACGATTTTTGCTTTTTTGCCCTTTCTTTTCCTTCGATACCGAGAGCTTGTCACCACGTATAAAGATTTGAATATTGTTTACGCATGTTGAAACCTTCTTGCTTAATTTGAAAGAATTCCAGCGTAAAATATACTCGTATATCGTGAGTATAGAAGAATCTCGTTTAAACTAACAGTATAAGATTTCATTTATATATGTGAATTTTTCATTGGCAGAAAAGGGTGAAAAATGTAATTGTTTTTCCCAGCCACCACTTCCGCTGAATACAGTAACTGTTGCTAAGAGAATTTATTGTCATGCCGGTATATTGCCATGGTAGCTTAGTTGATTAGAGCAACGGGATGGAAACCAGAAGGTTGTGGTTCAAATCGCGGCTATGCCATTAAATTTTTTACCTAATTCTACCTTTTCCTCCTTGTCCTATATATGGCTTGTGCGAAAGAGCAATTAATTATCATGATGTTACAAAAGACTATTCTTTTATCTTCTTCTTAATCGAGATAAACTCATTACACATTTATACATTCGTTGTAGGTATAACACACATACAAACGCCAGAATTACACATGCGCGGACCTTTTTTTCTTGGGAATGGGGTTCCGGGACCTCAACAAAACATGTATTTCCGGAGAAAGCTCGATATCGCATATAATACTTCCTCTACTTACTTTAGGTACTTACGTAGAAGATAAAGTAAAAAGTTTTAAGTATTTGACAATTCAGACCAATAACAAACAATGTCTCAGGAATAGTTAACCAAACAAAGTTGACATAAATTGTGTGTTTTAATGAGATCTACATTTTTGTTTAATAGGATTCATCTGTTACGGTTTAGAAATAATGCAAAAACCTTAGAAGAAATAATGCAAAATAATACAAAGTCCTTCGGAATGAAGGACTTCACAGGTCATTTTCAGAAAACTCAAGATATACATTTATTTGTCAAGCAAATATCTTAAACATGTGTTACTTTAAACAAGGTCGTTAGATCATTTTTGAGAGAATAAAAAATAACGAAGAGTTTTCCATGTAAAGGTAATTTGTGATTTTTTTTTTAAATCTTCATGTCCCATCCTTGGAATTTTTGTTTTTGAATTATACCGTTCACAGACACACAGACATTTTTTCTAAAAATGCTTTCTTTTCTTCCTTTTTTTAAGTTATGGATCCTCATAACGTGTAGTTTCGGTGAATCTCGATATCGAATTCTTAGGTGGAATACAGTACTTCCTTTATACTTACTATAGATAAGCAGTAGGGAAAGTAAAAATATTAGCCAAGTAAATCACACTGAGATTCGAAGTTAGTCTTCCTAAGACGCATACCATGTCCACACAACCCGCAGGTGGTCATGTGCTGTACAGCTTCCTTGGAATGGAGGGGGGAGGGGGGGGGAGGCAGATGCATTATTTCGTAACGTCTTGATATTGTATTTCAGTTTGAAAGTTATGTTCATGACACGGACGAATGTGAAAAGTCAGCATCATGAAGTGTATTAGGCTTAACATACTAAATTTGTGTAATGGTAACTGTTAAGGACCGACACCACGGGTGGACGAGCTCGTTAAAGTACGGACTCGTGAGCGGGAAGTCCGCGGTTCAAATCCAGCCAAGACCGTCCTCCCCGACTGAGGGTTTTTCAGGTTTTCCACAGTCCTCATAACTGGCAAATGTCGGGGAGATACCTTAAACGTGGGCCTGAAACGTATCTTTCCCAATAATCATTTAATTTCATGTATACTCACTGTCCACAGGGCCTTTTGCAATAAGAACTGGTGTTAAACTAAAGAAAAACGTATCTCTTAAGGCAAGAAGATGCTAATTTTATAAATATTTTAAATTTGATTTGCATATAAAGAAAACAAAACATGCATGCAACTGACCTTGATTTATATTTCATTTTATAATGTTGCGTTGAAATCGATAACTAAGGTGGTATAGGGCAATTGGAATATAGCTATCTTTTATTTTGACCTTGTTTTACCTCAAAGAATATCTTTTCAGTGCAAATCATTGAAGGGGAACAGTGTTCTTTCTGACCACTGATATCCACCTATAAAAACGACTTTTCCAACATTTTCTGTAGCCAATATCAAATCCTTAACGATTTCACACGCTCCATAAAAACACTCCCAAAAACAAACAGGGCACCCAGGTCTCCATAAAATTAATGCTCAATCATGCTCAAAATAACGACCCAAAAAGTGAGAGTATTTTTTTGTCGTTTCGACACCTGATCAGACATCGTTAGCACTTGACGCACTAAGTACAGATACAACCTTGTACTAACAAGATGAAAGGGTTGCCAACAAAAACGAGCGGCGGTCCTAAACAAAAGAAAAACGTCAATTCCCATTTATTAAACAAGGACCAGCACACAACAACAATAAGGCGCACACAAAAACAAAGTAGATTGCTGACCTACTTTACTTTGTAGGTCCATTAGGGGCGCCACATGTCTAGCGATCGACTTTATTGTCTTCTTTTGGTCCGTGCCGCAACCGTGGTGGACCACCCGCCAAAAAGTTGGTGAAAATTTTGTCATGGAGCCATGGGATGCTTGTTCTAACGTCTGCAACACACGTCAGCGCAATAGGCGACAGAATTTCGTAAACACCTGGGCAGCTTTTTGAAATCGCTGCTCGGAACTGCAAGGATAGTTACAAATAGTTAATGCGGTTGGCCCCGTAGCTGTAGAGCACCCGCCTGTTATGCGAGGGGTCACGGGATCTATTCTCGGCTGGTAGGGTGGGAATTTTTCTGTAGCCAAGGCTATTCCCTATTCTCCCCAGGGTTTGGAGCTCTGAATGTTTGTGTGATCTAATATGTAACCTCCTCCCCCCCAAAAAATAGAAATCCAATGACTACGGTATACGAGTTAACCATTGCCGTTAGACAATATGTTCAAAAGGTAAAAGACCGCCGATATGACCTAGTAGTTAAAGACGGGGTATAAATGGAACAATAAAAAATAGCTGATGTAATCTAATTAAATAAATTCAGTTTGTTTCTAAATAAAACAAGAATTGGGAAACGAAATGACAGGACCGGTAATTTGGTCATTAATAATATGCAAATATAATCAGTAAAGGTAAACCGGAACAATTCATTAAAAGAAGAAGCTAAAGAAAGAATTGTCATCGGAAACAAAACTACTATGCAAATCAAAAATTATTTAAAAGCAAACTGATGTCAATAAAAATAAAGCTTAGATTTTATCAAACGACTATAAGGCTAGTCGTTACATGTACATGTGATGCAATTAAAAAACAAAGTGTTAATTTTCGAAAAAAAAATTCTGAGGAAGACTTTTGGCCGAACTAAAGAATCAAACAACTGTAGAATTAAAACAAATGCAGAAATAAATTAGAAACCAAAACACAATTAGTTTTGTGAGAGCAAGTAGATTGGATTGGTTTGGACATACACAAAGGATGCATGAGCAAAGATTGGTTAAAAATTGGAAGCCAATAGGAGGAAGAGCAATAGGACGACAATAAACTCACTGGAAGGACGACCTCATAGACGATTTACAGAGAATGAGAATAAAGTACTGGAGGATTCTATTGAGGAAGAACGGAATGGAAGAAAATTACTGAGAAGGCCAAAACATTTCAAATTTGAAGTTGTACTGCCTTAAGAAGATGAACAACAAATAGAAGAATAATTGAGAAATGTGTTGTTTGAAATGCGTAGAGAAATCTTTAAAAAATGGGAGAAGAGTAAACAAGTAGCTTAAGCTATATATATATATATATATATATATATATATATATATATATATAGAGGTGGGTTTTTGGAAAGAAGCAAGTAGGCATTTTGAACATAAAAATGTCGAAAAAGCTGATGGTAATCTAACAGAAAAGGTTTCATTAATCTTTTGTGTATCAATGAAACAAAATTAGAAGCAGGAAAGAAGGAAATGTGCTCATATAATTAGCAAAGAAACATATTATGAATGATATGGTTAAGGTCACATGTATTGGAACTGAAAGGTTACGATAGGATTTTGAATAGGTGTGTTAGTTATGTAGGGAAAAAGAAAGTGCTAAGCATGTAATATTTGAATGAAGGTATGCGTCTTTTCCCCCCTCTCAGTTAATGTCGCATTAACCACTAGATCAGACCGCGACGTTTTCCTGTATGTTCCATGATTCAGTGTGTTCTAGACAGTTGGTCTTAGTTGCATAGGCGACTTCCTGTACCATATGTATATTTTATTTATATTTATTTTATTCTTTGGTGTAACTTTGGGTCTCTGTACTGAATACCCGAAACAATATCTATTTGGCGACTGTGCGAAATCACAAATAAACTCAGTCAATTTCTCAATACATGGAATTTAAACCTGCTACCTTCCAATTGGGAGCCCCGAACACTACTGGCGGATGCATCTCGTTCAGTGAAATAAATGTATTAGCATAAACAAATGAGAATCTACCTAGCGTTATGCGTTTCGATCTAATTTGGGTACGACCAGTTTTACTTTCTCTGCCATCTACCTATAGTGAGTAAGAGGAAAATTTGTATTTCACCCAAAAATTCGAAGTGAGACTTCACCAGGACATGTTTTAACGCCTCCTGAAAAAAAACTAAGACAGGTGTGTGTGCGCGCGCTGTGTCTGTGGCGTGAGAGAGAGAGAGAGATAGATAGAGAGAGAGAGAGCAGAAAAGCATAAAGCAAAAACGAAAAGTCGGATAAGTACCAAACTTGGAAATTAAATTCAGTATCTTCCATGGATGCGATACGAAGATTTTCAAGAAAATCTCCCACCGCAAACAAACCTATACATGGAACATTTTTCGTACATTTTGATTTTACAAAATAAAAGGTTCACAATTTTGATTAAAGTACCATATATTAAAGATATTTGCATTACAAATAAAATGTATATCTTAAATTTTATGAAAATTCTGGTCATCATTTAGAAGGAATTTAGTACAATCTTGTATAACTGTTAACGTTAAACGATAGACGAAAACGTACTACGCAAGAAATGTGGATGTCTTTAAAACATACAATTTATTTAAAATAACTTTTTTGTGGCATAAACTATTTCTGAGATATCCGTTATTAATGGTTCATTGCTTGGTCATTATTTAAAGTCCTGTCAACATTCAACTGTTTATCGCGATTGTATGGAATAGTATGGAATTTTGAGGCTAACTTATAGCGTCCAGGTCTAAAAAATGTGACTATCTCTGTTTTCTTTCTATCTGTAACGAAATGTGTAATGTAGTTGTTCTGCAAAAGTTTATTTAGATCAAAATGTAGTAGGTAGAAAAATAATATTAGGAATAATTTGTATGCACACTAATAAATAATAGAGGGTAGAGAAGGTCATGTGGATGTATCACATCATTTTTTATATATGTTCATTTTAATCCAAACAAAGGTTTGCAGAAATAGCTACATTGCACATTTCGTTATAGATACAAAGGGAACAGCGATAGTCAAATATTTAAGAACTGGACGCTATTCGCTTGCCTTAAAATTCTCAGTTTCAATGAAATCGTGAGAAACAACTGAATGTTGGCAGGACTTTAAAACAATGGCTAAGTATTGAATAATTCGAAGCATTAATAACGGATACCTCGGAAACGGTTGACGCTACAAAAATGTCATTTGAAATAAACTGCGTGTTTTAAAAAAATCTATATTTATTGTGTAGTACGTTTTCCTCTATCCCTTAACACTTCTAGTTCTAGTTTGAAAAGGGGTGGGTTTTATGCCCAAGCACTGCGACCTTAAGATCTATTCCGCACCTCCCCTTTCATCAGTTAAGTGGTCTGTTGCTCGATATGAACTTAACCAGACTGCTAACTGAGGCTTTCGATAGTTCATCTATCTTTGGAAAGTGACTGCCAAAAGTACTTGCTCTTTGATTTGCAAGAGCAGGGCAATCACATAGCAGATGAGTAACAGTCTCATCTCCTTCTAGACATCTACTACAGATAGGGTTGTTAAACAATCCCATTCTGTATAGATTAAACTTTAGGGCACAGTGTCCTGTAATGAATCCTGTTGCCCATGCAAGTCTTCTTCTACTAAGACCGCGCAAGTATTTTGCCCGGCTGTTATCCAGGTCTGTAATAAACAACTTGGAATGTCTGCAACCCTCAATGGAGTTCCAGTAGTTCTTGTGTTCTGCTTGAGCCCAGCACTTAATAGCCTGTTTCACTGGGGGAACAAGAAGACTGGACGCATATTTTGGCAGCATTTTGGCAGACGGAGGGTATTAGGAAAAAACTATTACCGGAAGTATTTTTGGCTTCCAACAGACGGAGGACAGCATGCTGGGACTTGATTCTAAACAGCCAAAACTGGCCAAGCTTGGGCACATACTTAATGGAAGTACGTGTACTAAGAGATAAGGTGTTTATGTAATTTTTCTTTAAACATATGTGGTGCTTGAGTACTTGTGCGCGACCGTGTGTGTGTGTGTGTGTGTGTGTGTGTGTGTGTGTGTGTGTGTGAGATTCAGTGTGTTTCTTTCAAGTTTATATGTATGTATGTATATAGTGCGGTGATTGTAAAAAAATAGTTGTTTTCTGGTTGATACTGCAAGTCACGTATACAGACCAGGTATTTATCTAGAGAGCATGTACGGTCTTATGACCCATGCGACTGTGTTATGCAATTAATGTAATACTAAATACTTAATAAATACCACCACTACTACTACTATTTCACTGGTCTGTGGGACGCTCCCAGTACCGCCTCTGGACCAAAAAATGGGATTTCACTGCCAATCTTGGCTGCTTCATCTGCTTTCTCATTGCCTGGTATACCTATGTGTCCTGGCACCCACATAAGTTGAACCTTATTGTGTTCAGCCAGTGTCATTAAGGATTCCCGGCATTCTGAGACGAACTTTGATTTTATTGATGGTGATTCAAGTGCTTTAAGAGCAGCTTGACTGTCTGAGAGGAAAAGAACACTTCTTTTCTTATATCTCCTTTTAATGCTTTCCATGAACACTGGCTAGGATTGCATAAACCTCAGCCTGGAAAACTGTAGCTAAGGTACCAAGACTATAAGAAATCTTGGTGCCATTACCATAAAGCCCAGCCCCCGTTCCCGATTTGGTTCTAGAACCATCAGTATACCAGATTGGGCCTTTGTTATTATGATGTTTTACCAGTCTTTCCCATTCATCCCGCTGTGGATAGGAGACCGTAAATTTCAAATTAAACTTGAATCTTGTTTCAAGAATGTCAGTCTTCATGTTGAGTATCTGTTGTACATTCTTATCCCAAGGAAGCTTGAAATGATTAATATGTCCAGTATTAGACACTTTGGTTTGGCGACAAATACGGTGATACGCGATCATGGCTTCTGCCTTCATCCATATGTGGAGAGGTGTGAGCCCAATCAGCATTTCCATTGCCGCAGTTGGAGCAGTTTTGAAGGCTCCCATAACTGAAATGCAGAAGGTCCTCTGTAATTTACAGAGTTCCTTTCTGCACACTTTTAAATTAACTCTAGGCCACCACATCAGTGCGGCATAAGAGAATATAGGTCTCACCATGGCAGTGTATATCCAATACACTATGCTAGGTTTCAGACCCCATGTCTTACCAAGCATACCTCCACATGTCCAAAAGACTCTGTAGGCTTTGGTAATACATAATTCACACTTACTAATTATACAAGAATACACAAAATTTCTTCTGAATGAAGAGAACTTTAAAGGCTATTCTCAGAAAATTCAAGATATACATTTTTTATTATTCAGGGGGCCTCAAAGCATGTATTTCCTGTGAAATCTCGGTATCGAATTTTTGGGTGGAATGCAATACCTTCTCTACCTACTTGGTAGTGGTGGAGAGAGTAAAAATTGACCGTAATGGTACCGTCATGTGACATTTGTTTCTAGTATTGGAAATTATGGACTTTGCAAACATAACTAAGAAACTTATGGATAATAAAAATAGCCCGACAATTTCGGTGGATATAAACTGTTTACTGTTTACAATTGTGAAAATTATTTTCATGGCTGGTTTAAGGAGTATTCTAATACAGTTTCTTTAGTTATAGTTTTATCAGAAATTTTAATTGTTATGTATATTCCATTAAAATCCCCAATTGTAACACAAGGACACTTTAGAGCAGATCGTGATATCTAAAAGCTGCTATTATATATGCTTTAGACTAAATAGATTTTGCTCATAGTTTTATTGAACTGTTTGTTTACAACTTGATGAAAACATATTTCCTTAAATATTATGTTTTAAACTATTTTCACGCGAAATCGATTTTAAATGTGTACGACTCTGATCTAACATTACTTTGTTCATAAGCATCCTCGATTAAGGACAAGCTCGTTTTTATAGCTCAGTGACCCTTAGCATTGTAGGTCTGCTAAGATTATGAATGATATACTGAAGCTCAAATGAAGTCGGGGTCCAAGATCCCTAAGTTACCTCACATATATTTCTTTTCAGGAAACCGGAAATTGATAAACAAAGGAAAAACTCCTGAGGTAACTACCCCAAACATCATTCGAACTCGGGCCCTTGGTATTGCTAAGCAGGAACGCTGTCCATTATACCCCTTAGGTGGTGTTTATAGCCATAGTTTCAGCATTTCAAAGGCATTAATAGTATTTTATGATACAAGTGTTAAAAGTAGGGTTTTAGGCCAAGTTTTGCAATCCTAATAGCAAAATAGAACCACTTTTAACACATCTAGCATATACTGTTTTTTAGACAGTGCTCGAATTTGTAAAATAAAAAAATCTTATGTGTTACACTCAGATGACTTTCTCTTCTCTTGTACAAACTATTTTTACAAACGCTTATTCTCCATATGCTTCATGTTAATCGAGATATCGGGATGTCAATCTGATTGCTAATTTTCTTGTAGGTGCAAGGGGAACATGGTAGGTTTTAAGCGATAGTCAAATATTTTAAGCGCTGGTTGCTATGTGACGCATTCCATTCTCTTTGCATGTACAGGACATAAAAAATGAATAACGAATTTTAGAAAAAGTATAAATATTGGAAAATTTAAGGGAATAACAAGCAATATCTCGAAAACGGTTCACCCAACAACAAAAAAATGTATATGACATAAATTGTGTATTTTAACGCGATCTACATTTTTTGTGTAGTAAACGTTTGTCTATCTCTTATGGTTTACCAGTTATGCAAAAGTCGTTCACAATGAAGAACACTTTTGGAGACATTCCCAGAGAATTCGAGATATACATTTCATTTATCATGACAATATCTTAAACATGTGATATTTTAATCAAAATCGTTAGAGCAAATTTTGAGAAAATTAAATTTTCGAAAAATGTTCCATGTAAAGGGTAATCTGGGGTGGGGAGATTTTCTTGAACTCCTTCGTGTCGCATCTCTGGAAGATACTGAACCGAAGTACCAAGTTTGGTGTTTATCCAACTGTTCGTTTCTGAGTTACGCTGTTCACAGACACATAGACACACACACACACACACACACACACACACAAATACACACACACACGAACGTTTCCAAAAATGCTTTTTACTTTCTCTACTACGTATAGTAAGCAGGGGAAGTATTGCATTCCACCCAAAAATTCGATACCGAGATTTCGCCGGAAATACATGTTTTGAGACCTCCTGAAACCAAAAAAAGCATTTTTGGAAACATGTCCGTGTGTGTGTCTGTGTGTGTGTGTGTCTGTGTGTGTGTGTGTCTGTGTGTGTGTGTGTGTCTGTGTGTCTGTGAACAGCATAACTCAAAAACGAACAGTCGGATAAGCACCAAACTTGGTATTTAGGTTCAGTATCTTCCACAGATGCGACACGAAGGTTTTCAAGAAAATCCCCCCACCCCAGACTACCCTTTACATGGAACATTTTTCGAAAATTTTAATTTTCTCAAAAATGGCTCTAACGATTTTGATGAAAATACCATATGTTTAACATAATGTCATGAGAAATGAAATGTATATCTCGAATTTTCTGGGAATGTCTCCAAAAGTATTCTTCATTGTGAACGACTTTTGCATAGCTGGTAAACCATAAGAGATAGATAAAATTTTACTACACAAATAATGTAGGTCGCGTTAAAATGCACAACTTATGTCATATACATTTCTTTTGTTGAGTGAACCGTTTTCGAGATATTTGCTTGTTATTTCCTTAAATTTTCCAATACTTATACTTTTTCTCAAATGCGTTATTCATTTATTTTATGTCCTGGACATGCAAAGAGAATGGAATGCGCCACATAGCAACCAGCGTTAAAATATTTGACTATCGCTTAAAAGCTACCATATTTTCCTTGCATCTACAAGAAAATTATCAATAAGATTGACATCTCGATATCTCGATTAACATGAAGCATATGGAGAATAGGCGTTTGTAAAATTGGATTGTACAAGAGTAGAGAAAGTCATGTGAGTGTAACACATCAGATTTTTTTCTATTCAGGGGGCCTCAAAACATATATTTCCGGTGAAATCTTGGTATCGAATTTTTGGGTGGAATACAATACTTTTCCTACTTACCATATGTAGTAGAGAAAGTAAAAATGAGATCAACTCTCGTGTGCAGCAGGATGTCCGATGTTTTGGTGTTTTTGTTGATTCACTAGCAGACATTTTCAGTGAAATTATTTTCAACAAATTTTATCTTACACCGGGCAATGAAGCGATTAAATGCTATATCATATTGTTTTCTGGATTTTTTGGGTAAGTAGTTCTAGTATTATTCCTTCTGCTACTTCTGTAATTTCAACTGGTTCATCTACTTCAGTTTCTTCTGAGTTCATAATTGGCATCATGTAATCTTTATGTAGGTTATACAACATAAATGAATAACGTTTTAGATCAAAGGAAGCACAAGGCTGCCAACATAAGGTATAGGTTAACTCCACAACGAATTTCGATAAATTGAAGTATGACGATTTGTATTGTGTATAGATAATGAGACCGCCATGAGAAATTAATCATGTAAACAGACATTGAAAATTAAAACCTAATCAAACCAATGAATTATTAAACATGTGCAAATGCAAAGGATAATTTCCATGTAATTGGACTTGAGACCAAAGTTGGTCACAATGGAGTGGTATAACAATTTTATCGTACTATGCGATAATGTAAAGTGTAGTTTATGTAGTAAATGTAGTTCGTGTGCACTATGTTAAAAGTTCTACTTTTTGGCCATGTTATCTAAAAAATTTATTGTTACTTTCTGTACCACAAAGAGAAGGTACTTCATTCTACCCAAAAATTAGATATAGAAATTTCACCGGAAATACATGTTTTGAGGTCCCCTGAATAAAAAAGTATTTTAGATAAAGGTACTTGTGTGTGTGTGTATCCGTGTGTCTTTGAACGGCATAATTGAAAAAACAAAAAGTAGTATAAATACCAAACTTGGCATTTAAGTTAAGTATCTTCCAAAGATGCAACACGAAGATTTTAAAGAAAATCCGTCCACTCCAAACAACCCTTTATTTGGAACATTTTTCGAAATTTTTATTTGTTACAAATGGCTCTAACGATTTTGATTAAAATAATATATATTAAAAACATTTACATGACGAATAAAACGTATGTCTTAAATTTTCTAGGAATAGCCTTTGAAGCCCTCTTCATTCGAAAGAAATTTTGTATAATCTTGCATAACTAGTTAAGCCATAGACGAAAACTTACCGCACAAAAAACGTAGATCTCTTTAAAACAGGTAATTTATCAAATAACTTTTTTATGGCATCAGCCACTTCGAGATATCCGTTATTAATCGTTCGATTTATTCAATTCTTTGTCATTCTTTTCAAGTGTCGTCGATTTTCGGTTGTATGGAAAGAGTGGAATTTTAAGGCCAGCATATGGCGTTCAGTTCTTAAACAAGTGACTATCGCTATTCCGCATATCAGTAACGAAATGTATAATGCAGCTATTTCCGGAAAGGTTTATCGAGTTAAAAATGAAGAAGATAGGAAAATAAACTGTCGTAAGAATAATTTTATGCCCGCTAATAAGCGAGAGAGGGTAGAGAAAGTCATGTGAATGTAACTTCAAATTTTGTAATTTTGGAATATTAAGCCTTTTTCCCTGAAGTTTTAAGCAAACAAATCGTATTAAAAGGATCGTAGGAGAGCTACAGAAATATCACGAAGTACTTGCTCTCAGGTCCATCAGTGTTCAGCGTGGCTGTACAAGAAATACAGCCTTTGTTGATGATGGATATTAAATGTGGACAGTAGTTGGTGCTTGTTGATGCTGGTCTTCGGTCCCCCGCTGGGCTCACAAGAAACAATTTGCTGAGTTGCAGCCATTTCAGGTGCAATATTCATGTTGCCACTGAATGAAAAAAGAAAATGAATATCCTAGAGATATTTCCAGCCGGACATGGGTCATCCTCATCCTCTTCTGTGTCAACAAACTTTGTTTTAGTCTCCCCTCCTATTTTTACAGTAATAATAAAGTGCTGGATATAAGATGTGTAGATATGTAGTCTATGTATCTAGCATATACATATATATATGTGTTACACTGGAATCGTTTTTATGATTTTTTACTGAGACTGTTAAACTGTATGAGCAAAATTGAATTAGCCTAATCAGGAACATACTGCCTTAATCTTAAATGTGTAATATTTATACAATAAATTGAAATTAATTTATGAAAACAAAATTAATACAAAACTTTGGCATCCATTTACTTATTTACCTTTTTTTACTTTCTCTACTACGTATAGTAAGTAGGGGAAGTATTGCATTCCACCCAAAAATTCGATACCGAGATTTCACCGGAAATACATGTTTTGAGACCTCCTGAATCCAAAAAAAGCATTTTTGGAAACATGTCCGTGTGTGTGTGTCTGTGTGTGTGTCTGTGTGTGTGTGTGTGTGTGTGTCTGTGAACAGCATAACTCAAAAACGAACAGTCGGATAAGCACCAAACTTGGTATTTAGGTTCAGTATCTTCCAGAAATGCGACACAAAGGTTTTCAAGAAAATCCCCCCACCCCAGACTACCCTTTACATGGAACATTTTTCGAAAATTTTAATTTTCTCAAAAATGGCTCTAACGATTTTGATGAAAATATCATATGTTTAAGATAACGTCATGATAAATTAAATGTATATCTCGAATTTTCTGGGAATGTCTCCAAAAGTATTCTTCATTATGAACGACTTTTGCATAACTGGTAAACCATAAGAGATAGACAAAAGTTTACTACACAAAAAATGTAGATCGCGTTAAAATACACAACGTATGTCATATACATTTGTTTTGTTGAGTGAACCGTTTTCGAGATATTGCTTGTTATTTCCTTAAGTTTTCCAATACTTATACTTTTTCTCAAATTCGTGATTCATTTTTTTTATGTCCTGGACATGCAAAGAGAATGGAATGCGCCACATAGCAACCAGCGTTAAAATATTTGACTATCGCTTAAAAGCTACCATATTACCCTTGCATCTACAAGAAAATTACCAATAAGATTGACATCTGATATCTCCATTAACATGAAGCATATGGAGAATAGGCGTTTGTAAAATTAGATTGTACAAGAGTAGAGAAAGTCATGTGAGTGTAACACATCAGATTTTTTTAAAATGTTGTTAACTTTGATGCACCTACTGGTGCCATTTAGTTGTGCTGACTACAGATTAAGTGTCATATAATTGTATGACTAGGCATGTCTGCTCAGGATTATTCCCAGATCATGAATCTTGTTAATAATATTTACAAAACTTTTCTGCTTCTCTTATTTTAAAATTTATGTCAATTTTATCCTATATGTTTGACTCATAATGTGTCATAACGATCCAGCTTGTAAGATAAACATATTATCTTTACACAATGAACCTGAAATTTCCCTAAATATGAAATTTTGAATTAATAATATAAATTTTATATTATTTTAGACGTGAGGAAACATACACATTTTTTCTCAGTACTCTGTAAAAGTGTTTCTCAAACCAATATTAAATTGACACCATTTAAACACATTCTCTTATTAGAAAATAAAGTCTTCAGTTTAGAGAAACAATCGTAAGAAATTTAATATTGCTTTCACGGAGTAATACAAAACACTGATGCATGAAAATACAGTTAATATGGGACTTCTTCCTAGTATTATGCATCAACGTTGTCACTGTCATTTTGTGCACAATCTTTGAACACAACATAATAAAACGCAGTTGCTTCTTCGGAAGTTATGTCAAAATATTCAATCAGCTTCTTTATGCCGAAACTTTTCTTCAGGCTGACTTCATTTTAACTTCCAATGATTTGTTCATATTTCTTAGGTTTCTTACTCCTATCTTCAGTGTTTACACTTGAACTGCAGGCCCAGCGTATGTCGTCTTCACATATACTTCATTTTTACTTTCTCTACTACGTATAGTAAGTAGGGGAAGTATTGCATTCCACCCAAAAATTCGATACCGAGATTTCACCGGAAATACATGTTTTGAGACCCCCTGAATCCAAAACAAGCATTTTTGGAAACATGTCCGTGTGTGTGTGTGTCTGTGAACAGCGTAACTCAGAAACGAACAGTCGGATAAACACCAAACTTGGTATTTAGGTTTAGTATCTTCCAGAGATGCAACACGAAGGTTTTCAAGAAAATCCCCCCACCCCAGACTACCCTTTACATGGAAGATTTTTCGAAAATTTTAATTTTCTCAAAAATGGCTCTAACGATTTTGATGAAAATATCATATGTTTAAGACAATGTCATGAGAAATGAAATGTTTATCTCGAATTTTCTGGGAATGTCCCCAAAAGTATTCTTCATTGTGAACGACTTTTGTATAACTGGTAAACCGTAAGATATAGACAGAATTTTACTACACAAAAAATGTAGATCGCGTTAAAATACACAACTTATGTCATATACATTTCTTTTGTTGAGTGAACCGCTTTCGAGATATTGCTTGTTATTTCCTTAAATTTTCCAATACTTATACTTTTTCTCAAATTCGTTATTAATTTTTTTTATGTCCTGGACATGCAAAGAGAATGAAATGCGCCACATAGCAACCAGCGTTAAAATATTTGACTATCGCTTAAAAGCTACCATATTCCCCTTGCATCTACAAGAAAATGCAAGCATTGACATCTCGATATCTCGATTAACATGAAGCATATGGAGAATAGGCATTTGTAAAAATAGATTGCACAAGAGTAGAGAAAGTCATGTGAGTGTAACACATCAGATTTTTTAATAGTCGAAATACACGGATTCCGTTGAGTTTAAATGGTAGCTTTTTCTTCTATAGAGTTTGGAATGCACTTTTCAGGTCGAAAATCTTCCAGTCCTTACCAAGAACTAAGCACCTGCCATATTTTCCTAGTATTTTGTGATACTGGGAGGGTACAGTAATTGTATCTAAGCGTCTTTATTCCTTCTCGATGTTCCCAAAGATACGATCTGGTGGTACATAACTATGACTTCTGATGGGAAAATAATGCAATATCTTACTGTGAGTAGTTAATTTCCCAACTATCCTTATTAATGTGGCCAGCATTGTAGAATTTTTATTTTGAGAGAAGCAGGAATCAGAAAACAGACGAAGGACTACATTTTTCTTGTTTTCATCCCGTAGCTCTTCTTTTTTCCAATTCTATGAGATAGTGTCTGAGAACTGAAGCAATTTTGTTGGAGCCACGAGAACTTCATGTTTCCAACCACGTATAGTGGGAAGCATTTTCACACTTAAGGCTGGTTCACAACCGCCCGAGAACGGTAACCAGAAGGGAAACGAGAACGGGAAGCAATACACCGTACAAAATATTGGTTCACAACAGCCCGGTAACGAGAACGGGAATGCATATCGATCACAAAGTGAAAGTCGATTTTGCGCATTGGTATTTCATTTATTTTTAACTGACCAATGACATTTTTTCATCTACTTCCAATTTAGCCAATCCAACGTCAAAATTCGATAGAATAAACATTATCTAAATGCATATCCATTACATTTCCGATCCCCCTACGTATGTCAAGCTTTCATTCCTTTATTTAATGACATATATTAAAATTGTTTATTGTTCTTTTTTCATTTCCACCGATTTTAGCTGTTCTTTGTAGCTTTTGCCGTTGTTTTTTTAGGTAATAGCCAGTTTTGAGTTGCATATAAACAAACTACAAATGATCCCTTCACCAGAGGAACCAACGCTGATTAGATTTGCGGGTGTCGGGATGAGGTTAGGAAGCACATTTACTACTAATTCCATGTTTCCAGCTTGCGACAATAGAGAGCACTAGTAGCTGTTTCATGTCACGGCCGCCTAGAATAACCTCTGGAGTGAAGAGTCTAATATGCACAATAGGGATGCCGTGTCTGGGAACGAGAACGAGAAAGTTAAAAGTTGGGCAACTCTTCTTTCCCGTTCTCGGGGCCCGGGAAAGCTTCCCGTCGATTGTGAACACTCCCATTTGAATACATGTATTTCAACTTTCTCGTTCTCGTTATGGATACCGTTCTCGTGGTTGTGAACCAGCCTTTATTCTCACCTTGTATTTGTAACACTGTAAAGCCACACCTGACGAATGTAAAATATTTCCCTGATGGGAAGTTTGGGCAGGGGTTGGTTTTGTTGACAGTCAAAACAGATATTGATAATATCTTTAGTAATTGCTTTTAATATTTGTAAAAAAAAATATTGGCTTTCACTTGGTGGAGCCTATACTCTGTTCGCAATTTGTTTTTTTTTTCCATCCAAGTCAGAAGCAGCTTTGATTTCATTAAGAACTGTACACATGTAAAACAAGTGTCTGTTTTGGGGTTACCAAATCCTAGATTGAAGTATTTGTAAAAAACAGATTTGTATTTGGACAAAGAACATTTAAAAACACCAACCTGAATGAACTCGTTGTAGTACCTTTTCCACATCATCTTCAAATTCAGTTCAGGTGGCAAAGAGAGCGGCGGGTATCCCGTCGGGAATAGTGCCTCTCTATATTTATATTTCAATATATTCCTTTTAATATGCTCTGTCTGCTCTTCATCCCTTTCATTCTTTCGCCGACCACCACGAATTTCTTTTGGAATCTGTCCTGTAATTATATATTTTCTAGCCAGACGTTGCAATCTGTCCTTTGAAACACTCAGGATACTGGCAAATGTAGAAGCACAAACATCAATATCTTTCCCTTCTTCATTTTTTAAATGGTATGAAATTGTCACAGATCTGTTTCTCTTCTTCTGCTCTTCAGTGGTAGTTCACCTTGCAGGGTTTTTAACTTTCATGTAATTGATAAGGAACACATCCTGCTTCAACTTTCTATCATTGTTACTAAAATGCTGTCTAAAGTGTATTACGTCATTTAAACTTAAATCAGCTGCAAAACATGTATATTTATATTTTTTCCATTCGTATCAAGACCGTGAACACAAAAAATATTAGGCAAACTTCCAGAATCAGCATACCTGGAATGTTTAGGCAGAATATTTGGTCCACTTCGCCTCTTACGACACCTTGGAACTTCTTGGACAGGTGATAAATATTCACTAATTTTCTCACTAATGTATTTTAATGTTGTTCTGAGAAACAGAAACTTAATGCCGACATTTAACAGCTATCTCAAATAATACATAATATTCCAACAATGAAGGAAAGCATACAGACAAGCACATTATTTAACCAGTGTAGCTACAAAGTAAAATCTGAATAATAACAGTTATTTATTGCCATTTCTTGTAGATAACAAGTATTGTAAAAACCCGCCAGCTGCAGATACCGAGTTTTGAAATTTCTTGTGTTTTAATATCAATTTACTGATGTTTTACCAAGTTTAGCTTAATTCTGATAGCACGATAGAATTCTCCGCACCCAAAAACATAAGGTTACGTTTTGAACCTCAAAATCGAAAGCAAGAAGTAATAGATAACCAAGCAGAAGAAAAATCCTTTGCCGAAACCACAATCGAACTCAACTTTCTAATTCCGCGGGCAGCAAAGTACGGAGCGGTCCAGGATCATTTTAACCTCTATTTAGGGCGAGAAAAGTTTAAATATTGCTTATAAATTTGTTATGATAATACCAATTTCTTCAAACGTTAAAAGCTGCATTTGTAGGCCGAATATCAGAACCTTTTACCAATCGTTTCAAAAAGTCACATACTTAAGTAAGTAACAAGCTTGAGCTGCATTTTTTAACTACACTGCCAGTTCTGTAAAAGGCAGCTTATTATTTAAAAAAAATGTGATGTGTTACTTTCTCTAGCCACTGTCGTTTATTTGTCTATAGCTTCTACACATTCTTCTTGCAAAGGCTTATTTTTCCATCTGCGGCATGTTAATTGAGATAAACATTTGCAGAAATAGTTCGTTGTAGGTGCAACAGGGGAAACAGTAGTCAGATCTTTGGGTCACTATATACTGTCTTTGTAATTCCACGGTGTTTCCATGACAACCACTAAATAGTGACATACTTCAAAAAATCTGATGTGTTACACTCACATGACTTTCTCTACTCTTGTACAAACTATTTTTACAAACGCCTATTCTCCATATGCTTCATGTTAATCGAGATATCGAGATGTCAATCTTATTGGTAATTTTCTTGTAGATGCAAGGGGAATATGGTAGGTTATAAGCGATAGTCAAATATTTTAACGCTGGTTGCTATGTGGCGCATTCCATTCTCTTTGCATGTCCAGGACATAAAAAAAATGAATAACGCATTTGAGAAAAAGTATAAGTATTGGAAAATTTAAGGAAATAACAAGCAATATCTCGAAAACGGTTCACTCAACAAAAGAAATGTATATGACATAAGTTGTGTATTTTAACGCGATCTACATTTTTGTGTAGTAAAATTTTGTCTATCTCTTATGGTTTACCAGTTATGCAAAAGTCGTTCATAATGAAGAATACTTTTGGAGACATTCCCAGAAAATTCAAGATATACATTTCATTTCTCATGACATTATCTTAAACATATGATATTTTCATCAAAATCGTTAGAGCCATTTTTGAGAAAATTAAAATTTTCGAAAAATGTTCCATGTAAAGGGTAGTCTGGGGTGGGGGGATTTTCTTGAAAACCTTCGTGTCGCATCTCTGGAAGATACTGAACCTAAATACCAAGTTTGGTGCTTATCCGACTGTTCGTTTTTGAGTTATGCTGTTCACAGACACACACACACACAGACACACGGACACACACACACACACACACACACACACACACACAGACACACACACGGACATGTTTCCAAAAATGCTTTTTTTGGATTCAGGAGGTCTCAAAACATGTATTTCCGGTGAAATCTCGGTATCGAATTTTTGGGTGGAATGCAATACTTCCCCTACTTACTATACGTAGTAGAGAAAGTAAAAATGAATAACGCATTTGAGAAAAAGTATAAGTATTGGAAAATTTAAGGAAATAACAAGCAATATCTCGAAAACGGTTCACTCAACAAAAGAAATGTATATGACATAAGTTGTGTATTTTAACGCGATCTACATTTTTTGTGTAGTAAAATTTTGTACATCTCTTATGGTTTACCAGTTATGCAAAAGTCGTTCACAATGAAGAATACTTTTGGAGACATTCCCAGAAACATACATTTCATTTCTCATGACATTATCTTAAACATATGTTATTTTAATCAAAATCGTTAGAGCCATTTTTGAGAAAATTAAAATTTTCGAAAAATGTTCCATGTAAAGGGTAGTCTGGGGTGAGGGGATTTTCTTGAAAACCTTCGTGTTGCATCTCTGGAAGATACTGAACCTAAATACCAAGTTTGGTGTTTATCCGACTGCTCTTTTCTGAGTTATGCTGTTCACAGACACACAGACACACACAGAGACACACACGGACATGTTTCCAAAAATGCTTTTTTTGGATTCAGGGTGTCTCAAAACATGTATTTCCGGTGAAATCTCGGTATCGAATTTTTGGGTGGAATACAATAATTCCCCTACTTACTATACGTAGCAGAGAAAGTAAAAATGATTAAAATGTTGAAGAATTAAAATCAACAACGAATATCTCGGAGTGGCTGATGACAAATAAGTTATTTTAAATAAGTTTTACGACTTAAAGAGACACCTTTTTGTGATTGTGTTTTACACCAGTTAGACAAAATTACACAAAATTCATTCCGAATGAAGTGGACTTCACAGGCTATTCGCAGAAAATTCAATATATGCATTTTATTAATCATGTAAACATCTTAAACACCTGACAACTTAATAAAACTCTTTAGAGTCATTTTTAAGAAAATCAAAAATAACGAAATCTTTTCAATGTAAAGGGTAGTTTAGGGTGGCGAGGTTTTTTTGAAAATCTTCGTGTCGCATCTTTGGTATCTATCTGACTTTTCGTTTTTGAGTTATGCTGTTTACAGACACACGCACAACTTAGATGGCCATTCTCTAAAACGGCTGTATATTAATCCATGTATTTTCGATGTAATTCCTTTATCTCGCTTTTTGGTGGAATGCAATGTTTCCTCTACCTACTATAACAATTAGGAGCTAGAGAAAGTAAGATGCTTTTGTGGTTGTTCTTACCTTTATAACCTTTATAATATATGTTCAACACGAGAACCATTTACTCCCAGAGTAACTTCCTCTGAATGAACTCGAAGGTAAATTAAAGTAATATAAACGAAATTATGAAGAATAAAATAAAACATCCATACTCAGAATTGAGAGGAGAAATCAGGGATCCAAAAGTAAATGTGGGTTACTATCTGGGAAAATGTGTTTTCCGACACATCTGCACCTGGAGATACAATCTTGCGAAGTATCTGCAAAATATCGAGTGATGTACTTACCTCTAAGAAAGGCGGCATAACATTTTTTAAGAAACATTCAAATTATATAGCTATAGGCAACATTCCACAATGTTTGATTTCACTGTACTTTATAAACAAAAGCCCCGGACCAAACTCTCTCTGTTGAGATAATATAAAGGTTTCCAGGATATATAGAATGTTATGAAAGAGGTTCTTGGTTGCAATTGTGGAGAAAATACGGCAGCACAATTAATATGAGCTTTATCATTGCTTTGAATCTTAATTTAAGGAGTTATCAGTTTATTTTCCTTTGTAAGGTGTTGTATATAGTGGAGTAAAGATAAAGGTACTGACGAACGGAGGGACCCCCGAACCCGGGGCAGAGCACCGCACGCAGGACATCGGCCCCTTGTGCTTCTACTGTGACCCCTGAGATGGAGGAATGAGGAGAGAGACCCGAAGGGCGACCAGATCCGGATGACGACGGGCGCAAGCATGGACGGGGTCCCTAATGTTTCCAAATTGAACGCATTCGACGCCGCCCGGGCCCACCCACAAGTCCCTACTTCCGGGGGTCTCCCGAACGAGCGCCAGCCCGAAAACACCCGGAGGCGGGTTCTAACTAAGATAACGTAAGGAAGAAATCTGCACAGGGCACATAGTCACCGCCCAACCGCAACCCGTCGAACACCGTCACCTGGTCCTACAACCCTGAAACAGATGACAAGCAAGATAATGGGTACAGGAAATGAGGGGCAGGAAATTCGTGGTAGAAGATGAACCACCCCCGCATTCGCCTGCCGGCCCGGGGAAACCACGAAAAACCCATGGGTGACATTGGGCGGTGACCGCGGATCGAACCGGAACCTCCCGAATGCGAGTCGCACACGTTAGCGCGACGCTACCTCATATCGGTACATAAGGGAGTACGCTTGATCTAAATAGAGTTCTTTATTTTCAAAGTTATATCTTCAGAAAACATCTTATGAAAATAATACTACGGTATTCTCAAACTCAAGATATAATTGATATCATGCCGTCAACCGTAATAAAAAGAGACTGAAGAGAGAAAGAGGAAAAATACAAACAATTCCCAAATGCTTGAGATGCAAGGCATGACTGCAATTAAGCGAAAAATTCGTCTATATTGGACATCTCTCAGAGAACACACAAAATGGTGCAGAATGAAATTCGTGGGAACTTAAGAGTGCCTTTTGTTTTTTAGTGACTGATAAACTGGTTGAGTACATTAGTTAAACCGGTTTGAAACGAATAGAGTTGTTTAGAAATAATGTATTGACTGATTAATGGGAGCAACTTCGCCCGCACATGATGTGAATTGAAGTGTATAATAAGGAAGGCCAGTCTTGCAGTCACATCCAGTTTCGGACGCGTGCCTTGGTTACTACCGTGAGAGAAATGCTTGCAAAGGTTGCGGGATCCCTTTTGTCCCAGAGAAGAGCGCCCACATTGGTATATACCTTTACATTTCTAGGGATATCGGTATAATAATGTTATTTGTTTTTTACTTTTTACACTAGATATCCATGAAAATGAGCAAGTCTTGCGATTTATGATCCCTTTTCTGCAAGA
The DNA here is from genome assembly GCA_030765065.1 of Deroplatys truncata. Lineage (NCBI taxonomy): Eukaryota > Metazoa > Arthropoda > Insecta > Mantodea > Mantidae > Deroplatys > Deroplatys truncata. Next base: position 94,209,003 of record CM060984.1, on the reverse strand, counting down.
TATAAAAAGGAATTATTAGAATTGATAAAATATGAATACACGTTAACTTATATGAAAGATAGAATAAGAATCTGTTGTGGTTTATTCTCACTACTTTCTCTGACAATGAAAAATTCATATATATTCCTTATATATTATACTATTCATATAAAAAGCTATTCTTTCCTCAGTATGTTACTCACGATATAGTTTTACCTGGGAATTGTTTCAAGTTAAACAAGGTTTCAGCATTCGGAACCAGCATTAAAATGTTTATTCGTAGTAGCAAACTCTTTCGACGGATAGAAAATAAGGGGAGGAGAGGTAAAATCACTCCTCGGTTAGGTCACACTTAGGAAAGATTAAAATTGCCAAATTGAATATTTGTAATACAGCTAACGCTGCAAAAAATTGAGATCAATTGTATATTTTGATGAGTTCTACATTTTTCCAGTAGATAGTAAGCTTTTTTTCTATTTGATAAGACTCATTTATTACACAAAATTCAATCAAATGAAGAAGAGTTTACAGCCAGTCATAGAGCATTCAAGATAAGGTGTGTTTTGTTTCTCATGGCAAAGTATTAAACGTGAGCTATTTTAATCAAAATCGTTAAGGCTGTATTTGAGAAAATAAAAATATAACGAAACTTTTTCCATCTAAAAGGTAGTATATGGAGGGAGGATTTTATTGTAAATCGCCTTGGAAGATGTTGAACTTAAATACCAACTTTGGTATTTAACCGAATTTTCTTATTTAAGTTGTGCTATTCACATCAAAAACATGACACACGCGCGCGCGCAGTTCGAATATTATTAGGGCAAACACTTCCTCCGCATTTGGCAGAACGATGTATGTTAAGTTAAGAATACGAGAAATGCAATAATACATAGCTAAGATGAATGCTGAGAGCGAGAAAAAGAAAAACCTCACTAAGTTTAAATGTAACGAAACTGCCACTTATAAATAAAGTTTTGTTCAGAAATAACTACTCTGGTCTCACGTATTCGGGATAAATTAAAGCTAAAATTCTCATTCCAGTCATTCTGATTAAGCTTTTTCGTGGTTTTCCCTAGGTGCTCAGGTGGATGCTGTATTGGTTTACGATTTCTCTGACCCCCAAAGGCCGTATGATAGCAATAAATCGAAGTGAAGACAAAGTAGAAAACTTTAAATCTGGTCACCATCAACAGAAATAAAACTTATAATACAGTAGGCAACTCTAAGGTCATCCGTCTGAAATAAGAGCACAACTTCCCAGAAGTACGCTCGAACAAATACCTATAGGTATTGCAATATGACTATAGGTTTTATTATAGGATAAGAAAACAGCAATGGTTCTTATTTAGGCGGAACGCTTCTGGAAGAATATTTTTCTACAGTTAAAATTATCTTAAAAATTCTCCTTCAAGGGTTCAAGGTACGCATATTGCATTTGGCGTATAAAATAATATGAATTACAGAAATATAATAAAAAACGGATGTTAATGCTTAAGATCACTAGTTCGATACAGGTATCCTGAAAATAGCATTCTTACTGGCATGGAACTCTTAGAAATAATTTATTGCAATGACATATCACAATCGTATATTTGGATCATAACGCTATCGAAGTATAAAACAATAGAAGAAAATGCAGAGAAACAAGCACATAATCTTATTTAAAAGTGAGTATCATGGAAAGGGATGGCGCGCTTTTTAACCAGTTCGATGTGTAGTTCATAACTCTGCCGAAACGATGTCGCACTTCCTTTGTGCACGCTGATGACCCACTGACGCAGAACTCTCTCTTTTTGTCTGATAGCGAGACACTAAAGTGCAGCCAATTATGTACCGATCTTGTTGCAGGAGACGAGTTCATGTTGCAGTAGATATTAGGGCTACCCTAATACCCATTAACGTCTCACAAGCTTATACCCTCTCGTATTTCTACCGACAGCTTCTTCCGCAAAAAGCAGAGAACAGGGGAGGTGGAAGAAGAAGTTATGATACACCTAGCTGCCAAGAGTCGCCATATGGGACTCTGGTGATTTCAACGATGGTATACAAAGGTAGCTTCTGGTACATGTCACCTGGCATGTGTTAACGGAGCTACTTTGCACGGTTCATTACATGTACGTAAAGGCATACATACCGTACTCTCGAAATGTGTATTTTCATTAACTGAGGTTTGAATGAGCCCCTCATTCAAGAAAAAAAATGTTGATAAACTGCAGAACACACGATTCTCTCCACGTAGCTTCTTCTAATACTTATTCTACAAATAACTAAAATAAAACCTTGTTTCACTAAGAAATTCCTGCTAATCATGATAAATATTTGCCAGAACTAGTTTTAATTGTGGTAAAAAATTCTTAGGCTGAGACAACGTTAAATTATGTTCAATAATTACACGCTCGTGCAATGTGCTCTTTGCATCTGCCATAAGTAGGGCCAGATGCTTAGGTTTTAACCTATTTTTTCCTTGCCTTTTAATGAACCATTCTCAGGTCTTAATATGTTGCACACTTCCTGGGGATAAATACAAGAATTTCATAGAATCTAAAAACGCCTGTGAGGGGTTGCAACCTAAAATTACCTAACTCGCTGTTTTCACTTCTTCAGATGATAAATATGAATTTACCCGAGACACCCACTGCTGTTGTTTCCCATGCATACATCAAGGGCATTATAAATATATACCAAAAGTTATTCTCTACTTGTAAAGCGCAACCCTGCTTATCAATGATGTCCAAAAGGATATAATTGGCAAGTACCCGGACCAGTGAAACCAGTGAAAATAATATGCACTTTTTTGTTATATTGAATTCTACAACTATTCCGAATTCGTATTAGGTTAGTAATGAAACCGCTGCACTGCATGCTGTGTTGACATTTAAAGCTAAAGGTAGCAGCGTCATAGATTTTGTTAGATATTTGTTCAAACCTTATGACTGTCATCAAATGTATCGTCCTCCGTGGTCTACCAGTACCATGCTAGCCTTTGGCTCCCAAGTTTGCGGGTTCAAACCCGGTGGAGAGCGATCGATTTTTTCGGGCGCAAAAATCCTTAGCATGGCTTTCTTCAAAACGGAAGTAAAGCCGGTGGTCCGTGTCATAGATTTACGCCACGTAAAAGAACCTCAAGACTGATAAAGAGACCTGAGCAAAATTTCCGATCTTTCATGCCCAATATTGAATGGGACGGCTAGCACCTTGGTAGTTAAAGAGTGTCCATAATTAAAACTCAGTCTAATTTTAAATTTCTTTTCGCGCTTTAATTTAGTGTTAATATAGATATCTTCCAATGGCCTGAAAACATTTTAACTTGTCTATGTTGCAATGTGGCATCAATAAATAAATAGCTGGGGTAAATAGTATTTAATATCCCACCAAAATCCTTTAAAAAATTACTTGCATCTCTGTTAAACTTCACTTAGATTACTGGTGGTATTAATAATTCAATTTTACGGATAAAACAATGTTTGTATCATGTAAGATAAGTTAATCTTTTTGTCCAAATGAATTTAAACGTCGGTTATTATATGAACCACGCATGTATTTTGTTTTATTTTCTTTCGTGAAATTATTACCAAAATTTGCTGTATTATTAACACGAAAATCCGAAAATTTAAAAATGAAACACCAGTTCTTTAAAAAATTATCACCAATAAAACACACCGCTATCTGTGACATATACATACATACGTACGTACATACATACATACATACATACATACATACATACATACATACACACTTACACACATACATACTTACATACATACATATATACATACATACATACATACATACATACATACATACATACATACATACATACATACATACATACATACATACATACATTTGTAGTTGGTAGAGAAAGTGTTTTGAATATATCATTACTTTCTCTACTACGTATAATAAGTAGAGGAAGATTGTATTCCACCCAAAAATTCAATACCGAGATTTCACCGGAAATACATGTTTTGAGACCCCCTGAATCCAAAAAAAGCATTTTTGGAAACATGTCCGTGTGTGTGTCTGTGTGTCTGTGTGTCTGTCTGTGAACAGCATAACTCAGAAACGAACAGTTGGATAAACACCAACCTTGGTATTTAGGTTCAGCATCTTCCAGAGATGCGACACGAAGGTTTTCAAGAAAATCCCCCCACCCCAGATTACCATTTACATGGAAGATGTTTCGAAAATTTTAATTTTCTCATAAATGGCTCTAATCATTTTGATTAAAATATCATATGTTTAAGATATTCTCATGACAAATGAAATGTATATCTTGAATTTTCAGGGAATGTCTCCAAAAGTATTCTTCAATGTGAACGACTTTTGCATAACTGGTAAACCATAAGAGTTAGACAAAATTTTACTACACAAAAAATATAGATCGCGTTAAAATACACAATTTATGTCATACACATTTTGTTGTTGAGTGAACCATTTTCTAGATATTGCTTGTTATTCCCTTAAATTTTTCAATACTTATTTTCTCAAATGGGAATTCGTTATTCATTTTTTTGTCTTAGATATGCAAAGAGTTATAATCTGTGGGAAAGAGAATGGTGCTGCACCTAGCAACCAGCTATTAAGAGATATGTATGTGCTTATAGGTTACTGTATTTTTATATTGCCCTTGTAAATATATATTCCCCTTACATCTACAAGAAAATTAGCAATAAGATAGAGTCTGAAAATGTTTATCTCGGTTAACATGAAGTAGATGGAGAATAAGCGTTTGTAAAAATAGTTTGTACAAGAGTAGAGAAAGTCATGTGAGTGTAACACATCAGATTTTGTTTATTCCTTGTGCTGTGTTACTCAGCTTTGTCTTTGGGCAACCCTCAGTTGAGGCAAGACGAATGAGAGGTCTTTTCTCTCATTGGGACAATGATGTGTTTGAAAATAGCTTCTTGTATAAAACTGCTTCTAATCATTTTGATCTAGTGCGAAACCTGACAAAGGACAACACTCGTTTATTAAAGTAGCGCACATTACTTACAGGTAAGTATAATGGATAGCGAAAGCACGAAGGTGCTTCTTTTTCATTATGTACTTTTAAAAACGCTATTTTTGACAGCTGCTTGGCGATGAGAAGAAATAATATGACAAGATAATTTCAAGGCTGGTGTAAGAATGTAACTGTGACGCATAACGTTTTTAAAGCGCTCCTGTATTAATGCTGAGAATCACTTCACACAGCATTATGCCATAATGGAGAATGCTCCAAAAGATTTCGAATCGTTGTGTTTTTATTTACATTCCAAACACAATTACTGGGAAAAGCTGAAGAACAGCTGGCCAAGATCGCAGTTGGTTAGCAAAGATACAGCGTTTTCTATTGTACACAAAAGCCAGTCATCCGGTGACAAAGGACTAATATACTAACACTTCCGGTATATTCTCTAACAGGGTTACGCACATGCTGTTAATATAGTGGTTAGACGTGCTTTTATTCCAGTGTTTTTTTGAAAATATACGTATATACGTATTATTTTCTCTACTACGTACTTACGGTAAATAGAGGAAGTACTGTATTCTATCCAAAAAATCGATGTCGTGATTTAACGGGAAAGCCATGTTTTGAGGCCCTAAAATAATTTTTAGAAAAAAGGTCCGTGTATGTGTGTATGTGTGTCTGTGAACTGCATAACTCTAAAACTGTAAGTGCGATAAATACACAACTTGGTATTTAAGTTCAGTATCTTCCAAATATGCGACACAAAAGATTTCCAAGAAAATCCTCCACATTCCAAACTAAATTTTGTGTGGATAAATTTTCGATATTTTTGATATGATTTTCTAAAACAAATTGCTCTAAATATTTGGTTTGAAATATCATATACTTAAGATATTTACATAACAAGTAATTGTATCTATATCATTAATTTTGTAGCAATAGCCTGTGAAATCATTTAGAAAGATCTATATAATTGGTAAACCCAAAAGATAGCCAAAAGACACTATAAAAAACTTCGATTTCTTTAAAACAATTTCTTCCCAAAATGTTTATATCAACAGCGGTTTCGAGATATCCATTGTTACTATTTGAATTTATTTCTTTTTTTAAGGCCATTTTTAGTGCTATCTTTCTTCAGTTGTTTCTCACTATGTCATTCGGTTTTAAAATCTGACTATCCATTCGGTTTACGCTCTCCCTCTTTCATCTTCAACTAAATGTGTAATGAAGGTATTTCTGCAAAGATTTGTTTCGATTAACATGAAGTAGGTAGAACAATAAGCTTTAGTAAGAATAATTTGTAGAAGCTATATAAAAAAAATCTGATGTGTTACACTCACATGACTTTCTCTACACTTGTACAAACTATTTTTACAAACGCTTATTCTCCATATGCTTCATGTTAATCGAGATATCGAGATGTTAATCTTATTGCTAATTTTCTTTTAGATGCAAGGGAAATTGCTAGCCTTTAAGCGATAGTCAAATATATTAAGAGGTGGTTGCTAGGTGGAGTATTCCACTCTTTTTGCATTACCAGGACAAAAAATGAATAACGAATTTGAGAAAAAGTATAAGTGTTGGGAAATTTAAGGGAATAACAAGCAATATCTCCAAAATGGTTCACTCAACAACAAAAAATGTATATAACATAAATTGTGTATTTTAACGCGATCTACATTTTTCTTCTGTAGTAAAATGTTGTCTATCTCTTATGGTTTACCAGTTATGAGAAGTCGTTCCCAAGGAAGAACACTTTTGGAGACATTCTCAGAAAAGTCGAGATATACATTTCATTTGTCATGAAAATATCTTAAACATATGATATTTTAATCAAAATCGTTAGAGCCATTTTTCAGAAAATTAAAATTTTCGAAACATTTTCCATGTAAAGGGTAGTCTGGAATGGGGGGAGTTTATTGAAAACCTTCGTGTCGCATCTCTGGAAGATACTGAACCTAATTACCAAGTTTGGTGTTTATCCGACTGTTCGTTTCTGAGTTATGCTGTTCACAGACACACAGACACACACACGGACATGTTTCCAAAAATGCTTTTTTGGATTCAGGGGTCTCAAAACATGCATTTCCGGTGAAATCTCGGTATCGAATTTTTGGGTGGAATACAATACTTCCCCTACTTACTATACGTAGAGAAAGTAATAAACGATATTGGTTCTGAATGAAGTATTTCAGTAACTCTTTTTCCTTTGAGCACTAGTTTTGCGGTAAAAATAGGTATGAATAAAACATTTTATCACAGCATTACTCTATGATGCGTTTTCATATACATAACCGTGATTAAGCCTAATGAAACTGATAGATCATTTCTCTACGATATTTTTGTAAATGCAACACGTTTCGCACATTTGCCATTGATATTTCTTCGGAATCGTTAATTTCATGAGGCACTAATCTGACAACGTCGTAGGGTGGGGTACCTGTAATACACGACTCGATCCTGAGGTGCGTCACATTGTTGTGTTTGGAGTTCAATTGTATACCACAGAAGTGAGACTAGGTCGGAGCGCGGCATAAAATTGTCAATTTCGAAGCCTTTCGTATATCGGCAATACTCATAAATTATCTTGCATAATTGAGACGCAACTGGAAGTTATCAATTTAAATTGTCTATCAGAAGGTTCTCCAGGTAACCTCTTCATGCTGAACACAAACGGGAAATGTGAATCGTTACACCAGAAGAGGGGACCGCGAACACGCCCAAACGTTCCTAGTGCAGAAAAGTGTACTATATTGCTGAGAGAGCAAATTCTAAAAGCGAATAACTTAGTTGGCTTTTGAGTTTTTTACACATATGTACTGATGTCGTAGCGTATCTATGCCTATGCTAACATTATAAAAAGAGAACATTTTTATGTATGTGTGTATACGTATAGAGTAACCTCAAAAACCATTTAACCTACTTTGGTAATTCTTTTCCCACTGAAAAGCCCTTTTCTTTCTGATGGACATGGGCTATAATACACCTTCTAATTTGGATTTATTAATTGCTAAAATACTAATAGAATTACTAAGCTTTCATCGAGAATGCCTTGGAGTAGAAAATAATTGTTCTACATGAAATAAAAGCCGGTTAATTACTTTTACTCCACTTGTACAAAGAAAGTGGTTACATTTTATCCCAAGCAATATCCTAAGGAAACAGAAGAGAGAACTTAAAAAGCGCAATCCTCCTGTTTATAATGGTACGAATCATTGCTATATTTATTTCTTTAATTACCATTTATCAAATACAGCAGGTGAGTATCTAATGAAACAGTGTCAAAACCTCTGAATAACCTTTGTTCTAACCTTCGACCAAATGATCGTGGCCTACCCTATTACGATACTGGTTGAAACATTTTCGAAAACATTGCTCACAAATATATATAGAACGAAATATTCATATTAAATTTGCAACAAACGTTCTTAACCCGGGAAATGTTTCATTGGGAAGAGATTTAAATAAGTACCAACCTTTCTCCTGAGAATATTTAAAAGACAGATTTTTTCTTGTATTATTTTATTCATTCATTCATTATCTGTTTACCCTCCTCTTATGTAGGACTTACACCCCCCAGGACTTACAAGCGGGTGCCTGGGGTCAGAGGCCCGTCGAGGAGCAGACACTCATGGATCAGACAGAGCATCCAGGATGGGTGATCAGCCCAATGCCTGGTATGGTATGAAGGAAGTAGATGAAACGAAATGTTGGTGAAATGGATGAAAGGAAAGGTGATGATGGGGCAGTTCGTGGAATGAATGGCGGGGGAAACCGGAGAACCCGGAGAAAACTCGTCCACCACAAATCCCACATGCAGGTCCCGGGGCGCCTCGGTGGGAGGCGAGCGGTCTAACCACGCGGCCTCGGCGCCGCCACTGTATTATTTTAAAGTTTCGAAAGTTGTACTAGAATGGCCTACGGTTCCTTCAGAGCAATAATTGTTGTACGTGTTTGTCATTCAGTAAATCGTATTTTTCAAAGTGTCATTTCATATTACGTCCGGAAATCCACGATAAATGTTGATTGCAAATAAGACATTTCACTCTTCAACAAAAACATATTCCTTCTCCCATTCTATCTGGAATACGATATGTGTGGTTGTCTTGGAACATGCCTTTGGGATCAGCCGCCACTGAGTGAGTGAGTGAGTGGGTGAGTGAGTGAGTGAATGACTGAGTGAGTGTGAGTGGGTGATTGAGTGAGTGATTGAGTGGGTGATTGAGTGAGTGAGTGTGAGTGGGTGATTGAGTGGGTGATTGAGTGAGTGAATGACTGAGTGAGTGTGAGTGGGTGATTGAGTGAGTGATTGAGTGAGTGATTGAGTGAGTGAGTGTGAGTGAGTGATTGAGTGGGTGATTGAGTGAGTGAATGACTGAGTGAGTGTGAGTGGGTGATTGAGTGAGTGATTGAGTGGGTGATTGAGTGAGTGAGTGTGAGTGAGTGATTGAGTGGGTGATTGAGTGAGTGAATGACTGAGTGAGTGTGAGTGGGTGATTGAGTGAGTGATTGAATGGGTGAGTGAGTGAGTGATTGGGTGAGTGAGTGAGTGGAGGGGAAATGCTTCAAGCACTGTCATGGATGACTATAAACTCAAAACGAAGTAGGTAGGGTAAAGTGACAATGTGAGTTCATTAGCTCGTAGGAGAAGAGGTCGGGCTTAGGTGCTTAACACACATTACTTTTTCCATCGAGTGAGACGGCGTTGTTTACTTCATTCATACAACAGCTGGCCTGTCATGGCAGACAATACGGTACATGCGCCGGTGGTACTATGTTGACAAATATTACAATACGAGTTATTTATTTTGGGTGAAATTCTTGGAGATATACCAAAAGTAATGAAGACGTTTTGCTGCTTTCGTAGTTTAAAAGTTAAGATCTATATCTCTGCCACCCTGTACTGATCTCAACGTGATGTTTCACAGATTTGCTATTGGCTGTGAAGAAACAGCATCCGGGACCGTTTCATTATGATTGATTTCCCACATCTTCACAATTTAATAAAGCCGAAGAGCAATGTAGGTAAAACTGTTCACTTTCTTATTAAGGAAGTGGTGGTGGGGTGTTTATGTGATGCTCTCATACATGAGAGAAGCAGGCTGGGAACTACATGCGGCTGAATACGGTGGCTGCCTCTTTCAGCAAGAAATGTCATTGTACGATTAACCTGCAATACACTATTTTGAAAGCATTAACACGAGGAAGTAGAATTCTTTATCGCAAAGCAAGAGTAATGGCTTCTTCTTGTTAAGTTGAACGCTCATGGCCACAATAATAATATCACTCAGAGCAAGTCGTGAACACAGTTTCGTGAGTTGCAGTTTTTTATCTCTCATAACTGAATCAAATATAAAAAGCTCTTTCGAATTAAGATGTGTGCTCGGTCTTCAAATGCTTACTGTAGCACAGTAGTGAAGTTCACGCTGTTTGTATCATTTGTTGCATAGTAACGCACCGAGCAGGATGGTTCAGGCGGCAACGTCTGTGGCCCGCATTCGATTTCCAATGACGCTCACTCTGACCATGGGTTTTTCGTAGTTTTCTCCTGGTCACTTAGGCGAATGCCGGGGTGATATATTCTATCACGATTTCTCCTTTCTCCCACGTCCTATCATTTCATCTCTCCCTTTCATTTCAGGCGTGTCTTCGCGATCCCGCAGTGCTGTCGATGTCGGGCAGATGGTGTAGTTGCTTGTGCATTGGAAAGATTTCTCCCCGTGAACGCCAGTGCGTTATCTCACCCGTTTATTGCTTCGTCGCTCTCTCTCCGGATTCTTCGTCTCTACTGGTGCACGGATGTTCAAACTGGAAATGTTAGGGACCTTTACTCGTCTCTGTGGGTCTGTCTGCCTACGGACCTGCTACCTCCTAAGGCTCCTTCACCTCATCCCTGCCTCCTGAGGGGCGGTGTAGCCACAATTTATCAAGCCGGTCGCTGTGGCGAGGTCCCCTTCCTATAAACACATAGTAACTAATCGATATTTTGGTTATATAGGAGAATATAACAAGACTGCAGATAAATATAAGCATGGAAATGCTTAGAGCTTATTTAAATTACATTTACTAAATTAAGGTGCAAAAATATCTGCAATTAAGGTAAAAGGCGCAAGCCACCACGAATGAAACAACTTAGTAACCGTTGTAAGCACCGAGATGAGATTTTATATAAGGATTTGAAGAAAAATTGATGACACATTTCAAATTTGGTTTAAATCATTAAAAATCACTGCTTAAGAGATTCACAAACGTTTTGAGGTTTTAGACGAAACTTTGCACGCACATAGCTGAAATTTTATATGAACAAAATTTATCGATACATTTCAAATTTGGTAGAAATCCGTTAAGGATTTAGGGTAGTTTAGAAAAAGAGCCTTCAAAGCATGCCATAAATTATCAATTACGTAGTGGAACGCTTCCAAATTGAGGTTGTAGCCGAAGTTTTCCGAACCTAAAGTACTAGATTAATCCTTTTTACATTTTTATCGCGTCATAAAAGTATTTTGTAAAGTTTGATGCATAAGCTGTTTCTGAATTATGCTTTTTAAAATAAAAATTTAAGGTATTTCATACAAAATGCCTATTAAGACGAAAGTTTATAATTTTCAAACAAAAGTGTAGATTTATGTTCCTTATTGAGATAGAAAATAGGTGTGCTAAGAAATAAACTTTTCAAAATTAATCACATTGTTTAATACATTTTTGTTGAATTTTCAGTTTAAAGTCTTCGGAATAGATAGCTTATAAAATATTGACGAGAATGGTGATGTAATACGTGTATCTTAAAGTAATAACGCCATAGCCAGTTTTAGTTATGATGTATTGGGAAGCCTTTCCAAAATATCACTTCTATAGCTTGAAACCGCATCGCAAGGGGCATTTTGAATGCTTGAAATGTTACAACCGAGAAAACCACATAAAATCCGCACATATTAACTGACCTGAAATACTGGATATGCATTTTTTAAATTGTACAAATTTTTGCTTAAAGTGTAAACATGCGTAAGATGATTAAAACATATGCACTACTGTTTGTAACATACTTTTTACTCACCATGCGGGATGGCTCAGGCGGTTACATCTGTGGCCCGAATTAGGGAGGTCCCGGGATCGATCCCCGGCGACCACCCACTCTGGCCCATGGGTTTTTCGAGTTTCCCCGGGTCGGCAGGCGAATGCTGGTGTGGTTCATTTTCTACCACCTTCCTCTCATTTCTTGTACCCATCATCTTCCTTGTCATCTGTTTCGGGGTTGTAGGACCAAGCGACGGTGTTCGGTGGGTTGTGGCTGGACGGTAACTTGCGCTCTTAAAATGTTTCTTCGCTAGCGTCATGCGGTACCGCGCAGTTTGGTCTCTCCTAGCATGGGGCTCCGTTCCGGGAGGTTGGTGGCTTGTAGGCAGGAACCGGGTGTCGTCGGATGCGTTCTTCTGGAAACGTTAGGGACCCCGTCCATACTTGCACCCCGGTCCGGATCTGGTCGCCCTTCGGGTCTCTCTCCTCAACTCTTACTACCAGGAGTCACGTTGGAAGCTAAAATGGCCGTTACGCCTGCTTGCGGGCTCTGTCCCGGTTGCGAGGGATCTTCCGTGATACGTACCTTTACTTTTTTAGTTTTTAGTTTCTGTACTAGTATAGTAAGTATAGAAAGGATTGTATTGTACCCAAAAATTCGATGTCGAGATTTCACTGGATATACATTTTGGGGCCTCCTGAACCCCAAGAACTCTTTTCAGAAAAATATCCTTGTGGTATGTGTGGCTCTGGCTGTGGCTGTGAGCAGCATAACTCAAAAACGAAAATTCGGTTAAAAACCAAACTTGGTATTTAAGTTCAGCATCTTCCAAGGATGCCACACGAAGATTTTCAAGAAAATATTCCTACATCAAACTACCCTTTACATGGAATATTTTCATTTTCTCAAAAATGACTCTAACGGTATTGATTAAAATGCCACATGTTTAAGGCTTTTACACGACAAAGGGGTTATATCTTGAATATTCTGGAAATAGCCTCTGAAATCCTCTTTATTTTTAATGACTTTTGCATAACTGGTATACCGCAATAGATAGACAAAATCTTAGTACACAAAAAATGTACATCTCGGTTAAGTACACAATTTATGTCAAATATTTTGTTTATGGAGTTAAGCATTTCCAAGATATTCCTTGTTATTGGTTTAAATTTTCAAATGCTTATAACTACTCTCAAATGGGAAATCAATCTTCGTTTTTTCTTTCTTTCTTCTCTGCTGGTCATGTAAAGAGAATGGAACTTTAAAGCCTTCACATAGCAACCAGCTTTCAAAACATTTAACAATTTTTGGCTAATTTTGACCGATCTGTCCCCTTAAAAGAAATCCTGCATTTGAATGCGTAATTGACTGAAACTCTGCGGGAGGAAATAAATACGCACGTTTTTATTGTCATTTATAGCGGAATACGACCATAATAAAATCCAGCGCATTAGACTAAGGAGGTTAACAGATGTATTGACTGTTATGAGGTATCTTCGTGGCGAATGGTAGGCGCATGCGCTTAATACGCGAAAGCCTGAGCTTCGTTCCATCATCGCAGTTATAAATTTTATTTTGCACCTTATTAGGGTTTAAGAAGGTTAAACCTGTTTATAATCACCCTCAACTTGACTGAAATAAATAACATGGATTCTATTTGAATTTTATTGTCATGTAATGAGACTTTTAAAACATTTTAGGTCCATCGGCAATCCACCTGGAAATGCCATGTTTGTCTGGGCGCCTCTTAAGATGTTTTCGCAAATTGAAAAAATAATAAAGTTGTTATTAAAAGTAAATTAAACCTTGGAAAATCTAGATTTATAAAACACACTAATACCTAACAGAGTTGTAAAACCCCACAGTTCGAAAATGGAAATAGCATCCAGAAGTTCGATATCCAGATTTCAGCTGAAAAACTTTGAGGCTCCCTGACCCATCCCCCCCCAAAAAAAACATGTTTAAAGAAAGTGTCCGTGAGTGTGTGTATGTGTGTGTCGTAAACAGCAGAGCTATAAAACGAAAAGTCTGATAAATACCAAACTTGGTATTTGTTCAGTCTTCCAAAGGGGACACTAAAACTTTCAAGAAAATTTCCCACGCAGACTGCCAGTTACATGGACAAATTTTCTATATCTTTTATTTTCTCAAAAATGGCTCTAACAATTTTGATTAAAGTATTGTATATTTAAGATATTTGCATGACAAGTAAAATGTATAACTTGAACTTTTTGTGAATGGCCTATGAATTCCTCTGCATTCGGAGAGTTTTGTATAATGCTTTATAACTGGTAAAAGAGATAGGCAAAAACTTGTTAAACAGAAAATATAGAACTCTTCAAGCATATAATTTTATTACCAATAACTTTTTGTGGCATCAGCCATTATCGGTTTGAATTTGTCAATACTTCGTCATTTTTACGCTATTTAATGCTGACGCTATTCAGTTATTTTTGGTGGTGTCATAGAAATCTATGATATTTTAAGTCCGGCTTATAGCGACATGTTTTAAATATCTATCAATTCGGTTTCCTCTATACCCTTTGTATCTACAACGAAATGTATAAGGAAGCTATTTCTGCCAAGTTTTTTTCGATTAACATGGAGTAGATAGAAAAATAAGCTTTCATAAGAGCTATATAAGCTATATAAAATAAACGACATGAGTAGAGAAAGTCATGTGAATGCAACACATCATATATTTATTTTTTAAAATGATATTCAATCTGCAGCATTTGAAGCAAAGATGTTTTATTGCCTAATACAGGGAACTGCATTTTTTCAAATATATTTACACAAAATATGTATATGAACCTTTTTGCACAAATAGTCGAAAAACTTCACCCTCAAAAGGTGAAGTTTAAAGGAGTGCCTTTAAATATGAATTTACAAACATAGAAGAAATACCCTTTATGTAAGATACCATTTTAAGAAAGGGAAAATGAAAAAAAGAAAAGAAAAGCATACGTTTAAAAGACTCAATTTTCTACACAGGCATCCTTTGTGCTTTACCTAATCTTATAAGAAGTTAATTCTATTTACTTTTCATTAATAATGATAGATATTTGCCTAGGAATGACATTCTTACTAGGTATTACGAATCTATTTGGTTCATTTTTGTCAATAATGATTCCAAATCACATTTTCAAAACGTGTTCCGTAAATATTGTAGCAAATTAAACTTCAAGTTGGGAACTCTTAGTCATACCGCAATGAATATGTAGGAAACGCTAATATCACGTAAAATTATTTTATATAATTTCTATATTTTCGTGAACTCTACATTCTTCTTGTCGTAAATCTTTTTTAGCTCATATAATTTCTCAGTTACATAAAACTGTAAAAATAATGAGGATTTCACAATATACAGTCTTGCGCGAATTGATGTGAACAAAGATACGAGATAATTCTATTTTTTTTAAATTATTTCACAAAATTTCAACATCATTGTTTATTATACTGATTTAAGTGTTTAATATGCGCAATATTCGTCTTAATTACCATGTTAAATCTTTTGGGCATAAAGACAATCAGTTTCTTACATATTTCACTTATTTCTGGGCCATATAATCACACTTTTATCACAGTACAAATCATCTTTTCCTAGGTGATGCAGTCTATTTTCTCATTCGTTTCTTGATAGTCGACCAAAGATTCTCAATAGGGTTAAGATCCGGTGAATTTCGAGACCAGTGCAAACACTGAAACCATTTTTTTGCTATGAAGTCTTTCACATTCTTTGGTTTAGGACATGAGGCAAAGTCTTACTGGAAAATGTTTTTTCAATGTTCAATGTTCCCGTTAATTTCACCCCTGCAGCCTACAAATGTTTTTGTAAATCAAAACTGTTCTTTTTAGGGTTAATGTTGCTGGTTCCGATTAGATAGTTATTATCTTTTCTAGATGTTTTACGTTTTCGGCCAGATCATCCTTTCCTTTGAGGCGAAAATTATCCAAGCTAATTTTTATTCCTAATATTAGCAGTAGCCAAACTTCTAATGCAGTCAGCTGCATCTGTCTCTGAACCGCATTATTAAATTCATGGAGGGTATTGATCTTATTTCTCTTCTTACGTATGAAATCCATTATGAACAAAAATTCGCTTACTAAATAAAAGGTTAAAACAGCTAGAAACACAAGAAAATTGCTAAACTTTTATACAACCAATAAAAGCAATAATTGCAAGTGATTATCTCAACAATGGGAATCAACAATGCTATTAGAATTGGAGGGAAACAGTTATTAACATTGAATTACTTATGAAACTAAATCTACCTCTTGTTCACATTAATTTGCATAAGACTGTATATCCATAAAATTCAAGGTGTACGTTTACTTTTAATTATAATATCTTAAACACTCGCTTGTAGGCATTTCTGAAAGTATAACAAATTTTTTTCATGTTAAGCAGGGGCGACTTAAAGATGAGGTACAGGACATTTGGATTCGTCCGCGTTTCTCCTTAGAATACCAGCTTCCTAGATGTTCATTTGTAAATGCTGTACCCCAGATGAAGTCACACAGGTTGCCTATTCTTGGAACTCGGGGAAGAAGAGTATTTTCGTCAACCTGATGGGAGAATTTCAAGCAAACCCTCACTATGCGCTGTAGTCAAACGACGTATCGAAACCTAAAACGGTATAATCGTGTATGAAACTGCATATATCGTATGTAACTGTTATCACTGAGTTCCCTTCGACCACAATGTAGCAATAATTTTATTTGTATGCGTAGCCCAGTATTCCAAACATTAGTGTGAAAGACTGCTGATCCATGTTCAGATTCCAAGTTCTAACTTAAATGCAAATGTCTTCGCTCTATGTTTCAGAGTGAAACAAGCTATAGTAAACTCGTTTTAAGAGCGCAGAAATCAGAAGAACAGAACCCCGTTATCACCTTCGGTGATTTTTTTACGCACAATATAGTCACGTCTTTAAAATTTCCACACGTGTCTCGCCTACACACTGCAGGGAGAGATCTCATCCCGTCATACATGTTTGCCAAGAGCCACCTGCGCAGCACTCCAAAATTGTTTCACCTTAATTTTTGAATTGACAAGTGGAGTAGACATTTGTATTAGAAGGAATTTGTTAAACCATTCTGAACGAAAACGTAAATCAGCAACCATCGTCTAATTATTGCGCGTTTTTTTGTAATAAGAGGAGACAATATGAGGGGAAATGTATAAATTATTAAATTTTAGCGAATGACATCGCGAATTTAAATACAGCCAAATAGGTATAGGTACCTATAGATTATACAGCAAAGGGGGACACCTCGCGCACTGCGACTTACACAGATCTATTGTGGCTATCAACACAAGGAGGAAGGGATGAAGTGAAGGTACCACAGGCAGACAGGCCACAGAGACTCGCGGAAATCCCTAATAGTTCTAGACTCGAAGGCCCGTTAACTGCCGAAGTTGCTTAGAGAGGGCTATTAGCGACCCGTCGATCAAGCAGCCCTATAGTGTCCTTGAGCAAGCGTCCGCGCCATCTTCCCGGCACCGCCATACGTCACGAAAGCTACAAGAAGCTAGAAGCTTTAAGCTACAAGAAAGATGGGAAGGAACCGGAATGGAAGGGAAATGAGGGAAAGGAAACCATGATAGATCGGAAACCATCTCAGCATTCGCCTACCAACCAGGAAAAACCACGAAAAACCCTAGGTCAGAATGGGATGTCAACGGGAGTCGAAATCGGACCTCCCGAAACTGACCCCCACAGTTACCGTGGAGCCATCTCGCTCGGTATACAGCAAAATAGTATCTGAGAGGTACCAAGGGAAGTTGATACTGAAATTGTGTATAGATTTCAGCTAACAATGAAATACGCAACTATTTGTGTCTATTGGGAATTTGGACTTATAAAACAACCTGTAATACGCTTCAGATGCTGCTGAAGCAGGTTCACTGTCCCTTTCTTCTATAATGCTTACTTGGGGACCCCTCTGAGATAATCGCAATATTGCCCCAAGCAAGACAAATATAACGAATAGGTTTCTGCCGGAATAAATCTGGTAGCAGCAGGAATGAAAGCGTTCCCTTTAAGGAATCTATGCATCATATTGCGCCTTTCCCAAATTGCACCAATTACACGAATGTTGCCAAGTCATCAAGTTGTAATGATAGCATCGTGTTGCAAGGGACGTTCACCCTCAAACGGTACCTGTTTGGAAACTTCACACTGGACCAACCTAAACATAGCAAGAGAACCAACGCGTGCAGCAAGTTTGGATACCTGTGTAACTATAGAAACAGTTTCAGCATCCATACTGCCAAATCGTGAATCAGGAAAAATTCTCCAGCGCTTTAACGAGGAGGCAGCGCTCCCGCTTATTGTTTAATTAATTATTTATTCATGTTTTCTTCCATCACATCTCATATCTACGTTTTTGAATCTGGAACAATTGTACGTCAGCGATAATGTCCACGGTTACTTTCTCTACTATTTACTCACCTATAGTAAGTAGAGAAAGTATTTCATTTCACCCAAAAATCGGATACCGAGATTTCACTGTGAATACTTTGAGACTTCCTAAATAAATAAAAAGAATATATTTTTAGAAAAAGTTCCGCGCAAGTGCGTGCGCGTGTCTGTCTGTGAACAGCATAACTCAAAACGAAGATTTTCAAGCAAATCTCCCCACCCAAAACTATCCCTTACATAAAAAAATTCATTAGTTTTGATTTTCTCAAAAAATGGCTATAACGATTTTGATTAAAATACCATAGGCAAAATATATGTTTTGAATTTTCTGCGAATAGCCTGTGAAGTCCTCTTCTTTCTGAATGAATTTTGTATAAAATCTTACTGCTCTAAAATTTTAGGCATGTTTAAAGCACACAACTTATTTCAGACAAACTTTTTTGCGGTGTTAACCACTTTCTGAGATAGTCTTTGTTAATGGTTTGAGTTTTCAGATACCTTATACTTTTCCCAACTGCAATCACTATTCCTTTTTCCCCATTAATTTTTATTTTTTCTTGTTCATGAAAGGAGAACTGAATTTCAAAGCCATCACATAGCAACCGGTTTTAGAAAGATTTGATTATAACTCTAGCTTATGTATTCTTCTTATACCTACAACGAAATGTGTAATTTTTAATAAAGATTTATCTGGATTAACAAGAAGTAGTTAGGGCTGGCCTCATACCTCAGTCAGTAGAGCACGTGCCTACTGTGTGAGGGGTCTCGGGTTCGAATCCCGAATGGGGGTTGGGAATTTTTCTCTAGCCAAAAATGTTCCCTATAACCCCCAGAGTTTTCAGATACCTTATACTTTTCCCAACTGCAATCACTATTCCTTTTTCCCCATTAATTTTTATTTTTTCTTGTTCATGAAAGGAGAACTGAATTTCAAAGCCATCACATAGCAACCGGTTTTAGAAAGATTTGATTATAACTCTAGCTTATGTATTCTTCTTATACCTACAACGAAATGTGTAATTTTTAATAAAGATTTATCTGGATTAACAAGAAGTAGTTAGGGCTGGCCTCATACCTCAGTCAGTAGAGCACGTGCCTACTGTGTGAGGGGTCTCGGGTTCGAATCCCGAATGGGGGTTGGGAATTTTTCTCTAGCCAAAAATGTTCCCTATAACCCCCAGAGTCTGAAAGTATGAATGAGAGTGTGAATATGTGTGTGATTTAATCAATAAAATACCAAAGTTTACCAGAAGCCCAACGATAAGTGAATGCGAGTTAAAACCATTGCCTATAGGCAATAATATGTTCCAAAGTTAAAGACACCGCCGATATGACCATTGTAATTAAAGATACTTAATGGAATTAAAGGAATTTCATACATGAAATTAAAAAAAAAGTAATAGAAGAAAACGTTTTGTAAAACAGTTTGTGGAAGAGTGAGTAGTGCAAGGTTTTACCGTATTCGTTTTGTGTGTATGTACGCGCGCGCATTACATCCGTATCTATTACACATAACTTTTCATAAATAAGTATTCAATTCGCACTTAGAGTTGTTATAAATATTCAGTTTAGCTCTTAAGAATATTAATTGCACATTAACAGCCAAGTGTGCCAACATCTGCAACAGCTGATATAGAAACAAAATCGAGTGACAACCGTGGTGGAACCAGACCTCGAAGACAAAGAGACCCGAGGTACCAGCAGGGGTCTCGCACGAGTGTCTGGACTCTACAACAGCAAATCAGCTGGCGAAGGTCCACGACTTTCGTAGATTTAGACCAAAGATAGTCCAAGAAATGTCAACATCTAAGGTCAAAAAGTTTAAATATTATTCTTAACAAGGGCAAGCAGTGGAGAGCAAAGGCCAGGAGTGTTCATGCAAACTGCGGTAATGGTTATTTTCGCAACCACTGTAGAAAGTGGCGTATTTCCTTACGAGGGAGGTGTTTATGATCAAACCTAAACGAGGTCGAAATTTCGATACTAGTAAGCAGATGTTATACCAGAGATACAGTATTCTAATTAAATTATGGAAGGTATGTTGAAAATTTAGGCAAACGTAAGTTCATTATGGGGTAATACAAACACCTGAATGTAATTTTTGTTTTGCGGGAGTGTATTTAGAAGGTTTTGAAAATTATTTAAGCTACGCTATAAGAACATTTTACACACGCGCGCGTCTGCGAACAACTCAAAAACTAAAAGTTGGATGAATATCAAACTTAGTACTTCAGTTCAGCATCGCTCAAGGACGTGACACACAGGTTTTCAAGAACATAACCCGCCTAAAATACTCGTTATATAAAACATGTTTAGTTATTTGTGATATTCTCAAAAACGACAAACGCTTTTGATTAAAAAGTAATATATTTAAGATACTGCATACCAAATAACCATTCCGCTCTCAGGAGAGAGGAATGAGTTGAGAAGAGACAGAGCACGACCGGAGCAGAAGGCATGACAGGCAGAGGGCAGGGTCTCTACCTTTTGCAGATTTAAACTTCCCGGATGCAGCTGTTGCAACCAGCTCCTTTCCCCCTATGGGATTACAAATCCCCTGAGGAGCGGGACCCGGAGATTGCCCCCATTTCAGGGGACGAAGGTTTATTCAGAGCACCCTTTTCCCCCGTCATGCACAAGCCGAAACTTCCCGCCGAAACTTGCAAACCTGAAAGAGACCAAGCAGATGAAAGGTGAAGTGAAATGAGAATGGAGGTGAAATGGAAGGACAGGAAATTCGGGGAACATAATGATCCTCCCCACCATTCGCCTAGCGACCCGGGAAAACCCACGAAATAACCCAGGGATCAGGAAGGTCGGCGCGGGAAGCAAACCCACGACATCCTCGGTAAAATGTAATTGGTTCCTTTTTCCAATCACAGAAAGATCACGTCAAATCTCTTTTAAAGATCTGCCGGCACTCAAATCATAGCTACTAATAACCATGCTTATAATATAACTATAATAATATAAAATTCAAAAAAATAAATGTACACTTTTATAATATTTTATTTATCCGCATGTTATTTTTAAGTCATATATTCGTGTCACTTTCTCTAACAATGAGACAAAGCAGCATGGAATTTCGAAATATTGAATTTTAAAAGAAAGCGAGTTGTTGACAAATTTTGGTCAAATAGTGAAGCGCAAAACTCACTTAGTTCTTTCCGAGATATTCCATTTTTCAAGTTTCAGTTTTTCTCAAGTGTGGGGAAAAATTGCTAAAGTTTAATCAAAATACTCTTTACATGATTCACACATTAAAAATTTGAAAGTGACAATCTTTTAAACGATTAAAATAAAGGCCTAACAAGAACTACTGCAGTAGTTCCTTAAAATACACAATTTGGGCATATTAAACAAATGTTTGATAGCATTAGACCTTTTGGAGATATTACATTTTGCAAGTTTACAGTCTTAGAAGGCTCATCTAACGCACATGCCTGAAAGTTTTAGATTTTTTTCTTCCTTGCTATTTCGAGAGCCTGTTACCACGAATAAACACTAAATTGCTGTTTCTTTATGTTGTAATCATTGAATCATTCTTAAGCAAAAATGTATGTATCGCGTGTAACCTAACTGAATTCAATAATGTGAATCTTGTAATATATAACAGATAAAAGTGAATGTTTCATTGTTAGAGAAAGTCGCGTGAATATATCACATAAATTTTTATTATTATTGTTATTATTATTATTATCATCATCATTATAATAACATTTTCCCCTTTCTTTTCCTAAATTACCTTGTTCTGTTTGCTTCGCATACGCATACGGAGTCGAACCAAAATCCTTCACCCGACGGAACACCTAAGTCAAATGTTCTAGTATCCGTAGTCACTAGAGAACCGGCAAACCTTTAAATGTTCTCGGTGTTTTTTATTTTTGGTGATTTATCTTTTTTTGGACTATTCGAATTTGGTTCATAAGGGAAAGTTATTAGTCCAGTTTTACAAACATTTCGGGAATAAAGAGGAAACAAGTTTGGAATCCTTACATCAGAAAATTTCAGTCTGGTTCACGTAAATCTTAATTCACTATTAATTATTCCCGGATAAAGTTACATTTCCAACCCTTAACTAAAACGACCAATAGCAGTTAATGATGCTTACCATCGATGTAATGTTCTCGGGAATGTTTTGCCTGTAACAAGAATGCACAGCTATGTTCTTATATAAATAACTAAAGATTCACAGGTGCACGTGATCAATTCTTCATAAATGCTATTGGTATGCTTTTTTTAAGTTTAACATACTTTAACCTGATTGGTCATATTGAACGATAAATAATGAAATGGATGAAAAATGATACTCAAATGAGACTGAAGTTCATGGAGTTTAAAGTTACCTCACATTTGGCTTCCCAGTATAAGGGAAAACGCCGAAAAAAACCTATCCGGGTAACGCACACTAACCGAGATTAGATCTCGGGATCTCTTGAATTTGAGGCAGACAAGCTCCCCCCCACACTACAGAGGCGGGGTTGTGTATGTTGTAATCATTGAATCATTCTTGAGCAAAAATATGTTATCGTGAGTAACGTAACGTGGATAGAAGAATCCCTTTTTATGTGATTACTGTAAGAGAATGTAACATTTAGGCGAATGTGTCACTGTTAGAAAAAGGTGTGTGAAAATATAACATCAATTTTATTATTATTATTATTATTATTATTATTATTATTATTATTATTATTATTATTATTATATCATTTCCCCCTTTCTTTTTCCTGAGTTACCTTTATTCTGTTTGTTTATCACTCACTTACAGAATAAAGAAAAAATATCTGGAATCCTTAAGTCGATTACTAAACTGTAAGGATGGCTATGATAAAGTAGTGATTATCCAGCTAGTTCCTCTGTGCAGCTTCCATGAATTCAAAAGCTATAGAGCGAAATGCTGTGTTTTACCAAATCTGAAAACAATCTGAGTAATGCCCCTTCTTTGTGAAGCAATTATTTTAACAAACCTTAAATATTGTTACGTATAGAGTAATTTAAATAAAGCTCTACCTTTAAAACGAAAAAATTAGATATCTGAATGTTCTGTATTAATGGCATTTTCGTCTATGTAATTTTGCATCAAATTGCATTTATTCAGAGTGGATGGTAAGAGAGTATAGTTGACTTGCTACCTTGGCTTGACTTTGTATAGCCTCCTCCACCTAAGGGAACACGCCCATCACTTCATATGTCTGACTTTCTGAACACGAATCACACTACTCTGTTACATATCATTAAAAACATCGAAGAAGTATGTTTTGCATAACTTTTTCAGAACCAGTTAGAATATAAATACATGTTAAGACTGTTTCATTTATATCACGTCATTCTACTTTCGAGCAACGAAATGTATAATGAAATGTTAAACTTAAGCTATCACAACCGCACTTCTCGACAAGTTTGCAGGGCCATTCTTTTGTTTTTAAAATTATTGCAGGTTTATTATTTTGTTTTCTCAGTGTGTTCTAACAAAAGATAAATATTAAAAATACAGTTTCAATTTGTTATGTAAACGTATTTGTGTAATACCTAATACAATAGAGAAGCCTACTATGTGCAACAATTACGACCGTCAAACCCGTATTTCGTTTTACTCCTTTGATGATAACAGACATTCGTCTATTGCAGCCTTTAGACGACTGAATCGGTAATGTATTAATAAGCGTGCAATTATTAACGTCCTGTGAAGAGTTATAGGGAAATTTTATTCATATTGTCACTACGTTCGTGAATTTATCGACTATCTCAGAACCTCTTGTGATATTACGTACTTGCAATGACTTGATAATACGAGTAATTAAATTACCTTCAGTCGCTAGTGACAAGAAGGAACATATTTCAAATTATCTTATATGAATGAATAATTTGTTTGCTTTGTACTTACATGCAATTTATACAATGTTTACAATACAATGGAGTTGCTTATTTTTTCTTTTCCCCTTATATTTAACATTCTGTTGTATATATAATGGTGAGGCAGTATTTTATATCACAACATTGTGAATGCCAGAGTGATTGTAGTGTAAATTAAGATTATTGTATGACAATGATTTTAGATGTTTGTTAGCTATAAGCATTGTTAGGAAATCAGTTTACACGGCCTCACTGAAACTGACAATAGGAGTGGGTAACAATGAAGCATTGGGGTGAGTTGTTTATCATTTAGAAGAGACAAACAAATGACGTCAGGGTAGCGTGCCTTTTTTTTAGAAATGGAGGGAATATTTTCCCTAGAGCATATGTTTTAGTAATTATGATTGGCTAAAAAAATAGACGCTAATGTTGGCGCGCTTTATTAACCAATAGCAGCTCTATTATAATGTTTAGGCATATCGGGGTGAGGGAGTATAAATTCTTGAGCCTAAGGCAAGTATCGCTCAGTTCTACAGAATCATTCACAAGGTAAACGTCGCGCAGTTCTAAGAAATCTCTCTCGCGAGTTACACGTCAGGCAGTTCTAAGGAAGCATTCACGAAGTACACATTTACGCAATTCTACAGAATCTCTCGCGTCGTAAAGTTAGTTACAAAATGTGAAATACGCGAATTAATAGTGCGCGGTAAATAAGTGATTGTAGTTACATTCGAAAATATAACAGTTTCAGTCAGGCGTGTATCAAGATTAAATATGTGAAATTAATTAAGTGTGACGGCAATAAAAGTGTAAAAAGAAATTCTTTTATCAGTGTGTTATCTTTTAGTAACAACTGCGGTGGTTTAATGTTTACATAATATGTTTTTACGTAAATTATTAGAACTTGAAGATCTTATATTGTGCTGCTTTTGTTTTGTTTGGTTACATAATTTTAACTGCCCCACGTATGGGAGCCAATTTGCGATGGTATTTCTTATAATGTTTGTGTATTTGTTTTTACTTCACGCGTTGAAGCCATCTTGTCACGTGATTCATTTGTTAGGCTTGTTAGCTCCATCTGGTGTTAGCAATTTGCGGCAGTATTAGTTTTTTTGTTTAGAAAAATGCTAGTTATTTTATTTAATTTTGGTTCTTTGTCCTCCGGCTAGCTATTATCTTTTTCTTGGGTCGAGCACTTCTCTTTATACAGGTTGTGTAAACGGAAAGGAATCTTTTATCCAAAGATAACACTGATGAAAGAATTTCTTTTATACTTTTATTGTCGAACACTTTCACTATCACATTTACACATTGATCTTGACACTCGCCAAACTGAAACTGTTATAATAACTTCATTACTGATATTTCTTAATTCGCGTATTTCAACTTTTTGTATAATTAACTTTATAACACTTGAGATTTTTCATAACTCTGTTACGCGTAACCTGCAAATTGATATCCGAAGTGTGCCGTACAAATACTTTCGACGAACTGACGGGAATGCGACGTGTAGTGTACAAAGAATTTTGATGAACTGAAAGCGATCTACCTCTGACTTGGCTTTTTATACTCCTTCACCCAGATATGCCTAAAGATTATAACTGAAGAATTGCAATTGGCTAATAAAACGCGCCAACATTAGCGTCTATTTTTATATCCAATGAAAATTATGAATACATAGGGAGAATGTTCCAGAAGATTCTAAGAAAAACGCGCCAATATTACGTAACTTCCTCGTTTCCAATAATGATAAACAGCTCACCCCCTCGCTGCATTATTGCACGCTATTATTGTCAGTTTCAGTAAGGCAGTATAAACTTACTTCCCAACAATAATTACAATCAACAAACATCTCAAATCATTGTCACATAAAAATGCATATTCATATTACAATCATTATTTACATTAAGTAATTTGTGATACAAATTACTGCATCACAACTCCTTTCCGTTTACACGCCCTGCTCAAGAGATATTTGCTCGACTGAGTAATAATAGCTAGCCGGAGGACAAAAAAACAAAATCAAAATAGTAAAACAATAACAGGCGCCAGCAAAAAAAGATAACACGAACAGGTTACTGCGACAATGGGGGAGTATAATTCTCAACTATTTACTTTTTTGCCTTGTTACACTTTTTCCATAAGTTCTCCAATTTGTTTCACATCTCTTTCAACCACTTTAATCTAATTTTTCCTAAATATATTCCTGCTTTCTCCATATATTCGTTTGATCTTGTATTAAAAATCTTCTTAACTTTTAGCTCTATTGGTAAATTTTTCCATTTCTCTAGTATTAAATTCTCTCTTCCTTTATCCGTGTCCTCCCGTTCCAGAATATAATGCCAATTGTCATGTAAACTATTGCATTTAGTACATATCCTTTCCCTTCTTCTCCCTGTTAGACCATTTAAATTCATTACACCTGTCCGCATCCATGCATACTCCATTCTGGCCTCTTTGTGTCATACTTTGATGTATCTTTCCTTTTTCCCATTTCGATTTTAAATATCTATAATTAATTAATGTCCTTTTTTCCTTGACGCTAATCCTAATTTCTTGATTTTCAATATCCTCCACTCTTGTTCTAATTTCTTTCCAGAAACTCTTATTTTTATTGTTTCTTTCTGCCCATGTTTCCCCCATTCCTGTTTCTTCCAATGTTGTCTGTATATTGGGCATCCAAGTTTCTTTTTCCTCATTTTCTCCTGTACAATCAAGCATTGCTTTAGTGTCTCATTTTCCTCCAGTAGCTTTATTCTGAACCGGTATTTGATTGTTCTTTCTACCATTTTGCCTTTAGCTCCCATCATCCCTAGTTCTGCTTGTGCTACTCCATTCGGTGAGCTTCTTGGTAATCCCAGGCTTATTTTGCAAAAATTCCTATGTATGGCATCTACATTTTCCCATCCTTTTTCCAACCCCATATCTCTGCTGCGTATAACATCCTTGCTTCCACCACTGTGCTATATATCCTTTCTAGCCACGGAATTCGCATTTCTGGTATTTTGTTCACACATGCTCTGATTAAATTATCTTATATAATACCGCTTCATCTTCAACTCTATAGACGCTAGGCTATCATACTGTTTTCCCTATTCGGTGGACTTATGAAGTGATCATATCCTGGACGCATACTTGAGGCGTGTTCATTTCAGCCTTCATATAACGACGTCATAACGCTCTTCAACACCTCTGAGAAGACATGCTATAATTTCAGGTGTTGTGTCACACATCAGGCCGTTGCACTCTGTGCCACCGCTACAGCATTTCTGACATGTTGACGGATGGGCAATGGGGGCGGTCCGGCTCTAAATTAGAAAAACACGGGTTTCCTGGTCATTTTCCAACATCGCTTGCGCCCTGTGATTTTCGCTCCCGAACAATTCGTTTCCGGTAATGAGGAGGTGTGACTGTATCTACCCCTGCGCCAAGTTTTCACTTTCCAGAAGGTAAGATGGATCGGGTCTGATCCAACGCCATCTGCAACGTATACCAGAGTGTCATCGTGCTGGTGGTTTGTGCGAAAAACAACGGTCATTCATTCGAAAACACGAAGGAAAGCATGCTGTTCGTAGTGGTACAAAAAACCCTTTATATGTTACATTCACATGACTTTCTCTGTTTACTATCATTTATTTTTGTATAACTCATACAAAATATTCTTGCGAAAACATATTTTTCTATCTACTTCATGTTAATCAAGATAAACCTTTGCAGAAATAGAAACCGAATCTACAATTACATGTTTAAAAATGGGTAAATTTATGCTGGGCTAAAAATTCCACACTCTTTCAATAAACATCGCGAGAAGCAAATTAATAGCGACAGTACTTTAACAAAATTAAAACGTATTGAAAAATTCAAAGCAATCCTGACGGATATCTCGAATAGCTTGATACCACAATAAATTTATTTGAAATAAATTGTGTGTTTTAAAGAGCTCTACATTTTTTTGTGTAGCAAGTTTTTGTCTGTCTTTTACGATTGACCAATTATACAGAAGTCATTCAGAATGAAATGGCTATTCCCAGAAAATTCAAGCTATAGTATTTTAATTAACATCCTTGGAGCATTTTTGAGAAAATAAAAAATAACGAAAATTCTTTCATATGAAGGGTAGTTTGGGTTGCGGGGAATATTTTTTTGAAAATATTCGTGTCGCTTCCTTGAAAACGTTGAACTTAAGTGTTAAGTTTGGTAATTAATCGATTTTTCGTTTTTGAGCCATGCTGTTCAGAGAGACACATAGACACACATTTTCTAAAAGTGCTTTTTTTAAATTCAGGGAGTATCAAAACGTGGATTTCCGGAAATTTCGGTATTGAATTTTTTAATGGAAAACAATATTTCCTCTGCTTGCTATGATTGGGAAGTAAAAATGTATATCAGCAACATGTGGAGATATTTAAAACGTGTAATTCCTCAGTATTTATAGCAATCAAAGCTGAACACACACTCCGTTTACATAATGATCTCAGCGCGAAACAAGCAGATAGTCCAGGATGCTATCTCATTACTGGATAATTTCGTCTCTTGGTTTTCTTTCCCTGGAAAAGTGTAGATGATGGATAGCCTCGTCTTCCTATCTGGAGCTCTTGACATTTCGCTGCCGCCGCCGTGCACCAGCCTGCCAGCTACAATCAAATTGTGAAAAATGACATAAGAAAGTGGTTCCCCTCAGGTATAGGACTGCTTCTCTTTCATTGTTTCTACGTCTTTACCTGGAGTTAGCACAGGGCCAAATAATAATAATAATAATAATAATAATAATAATAATAATAATAATAATAATAATAATAATAATGCAGATCTCATCTAGAACTAGCCATCTTACCCGACGTTGCATGGTTAGCTTTTAAAACTCGAATGACAAATTCTTTAATTTCATTTACCTACTCCCGTTATTTATGAAATTACTGTCCAAAGATGTAGATGATTTTTTTATGGTTAATCCTTTCCCTAACATCTCCAGGCTCGAAGACCCGTTGCACTGTTAGAGCTGCGTAGAAGGGCGATGAATGACCTGTCGACCTTCTAGTGTTCACGGGGAGCACTCTCGTAAAAGGACGTGAAACATCGGCGGAATATCAAACTTCCTTAATGGAAAGTCTTCCAAGTTCTGGAAATGTTAAACACCCTTTAAGTACCTTTGTGGTGGAATAATCATCGGTTGCGGTGGTCGAGTAATTTTTTTATTTGTTTTAGATAATTACAGTAGGTGAAATTTTAAACCGAATGTAGAAATCCTTAACATATACAATATATAGATCTGAAGCTGGTGAATATGAAGATTCAGCACTCCCAGGCCACTAAGTTAATCTCTTTGGAAAAGACATGATCTGCAACCATCGGGAAAAATAATATTCTTGGTTGTTAATTATAAAATATCGGTACATTGATTACTAATGTTAACCTTTTTTTCTCTTTGTACAATTATTTAAATTGCCTGTTTAAATTTAAGCACAAATTTCTTACCTGAGGTTTATTAAAATATTTTAGCGGTTGGTATCGCATGGATATCATAGCATTATAAGCAAATTCGATTGTATTTGTTTTGCTTTTTCTGTTTTTGTAATTTAAATTGTACATATACAATATATGTTTATATATATATTATGGCATTAATATAGATGTTCGTATTCAAGACAGGAAAACATCAAGACATGAATAAATACCCAGGTATCAGCCTATTAGTATGGTGCAGTATGATTTATGCAGAACACCACAGGTAGACTAAATGTTGTTCACAAATAATAATGTGCCAGTAAAAACATAGATGTGAAAAGGACTTTGCCAGTTGACGCAGTAATTTGTATCACAAATTATGTAAATGTCAGAGTGATTGTAGTGTGAATATGCATTGTTGTGTGACATTGATTTGAGATGTTTGTTGATTGTAATTATTGTCGAGAATTGGGTTTATACGGCCTTACTGAAACTGACAATAATAGCGTGCAATAATGTAACTAGGGGGTGAGCTGTTTATCATTATTAGAGACGAGCAAATGACGTCAGAGTGGCGTGTTTTTCTTAGAATTTGCTGGAACATTTTCCCCAGAACATATGTTTTCGTAATTTTCATTGGATATAAATATAGACGCTAATGTTGGCGCGTTTTATTAACCAATGGCAGCTCGGTTATAATCTTTAGGCATATTGGGGCGAGGAAGTATAAATTCAGTGTCAGAATCAAGTTTCACGTAGTTCAACGGAGGCAGTCATGGTGAATACATCGCACAGTTTATCGATTTACAGGTTACGCGTAGCAAATTTATGAAAAATCTCTCGTGTCGTAAAGTTAATTACACAAAAAGTTGAAGTACGCGAATTAATAATGTGCAGTAAGGAAGTTATAACAGTTTCAGTTTGGCGAGTGTCAAGATTAATATGTGAAAGTGAATAATGTGTTACGACAATAAAAGTGTAAAACAAATTCTTTCATCAGTTTTATCTTTGGATAAAAACTCCTTCCGTTTACACACCTGTATAAGATAAGTGCTTGACCGAGAAATCATAGCTAGCCGGAGGACAGTGAACCCAAAATTAAATACAATAACAGGCGCTCAGTAAAAGATAACACGAAGTGACCGCGATAAATTGTCTTTTATACGTGCGGCAAATAAACAGTAGCATTTTAAATTACAAACATTAATACTGCCGCACAGTACCTCGTTTTTTCTCACTAATAAAGGCAATTGAAAAGTGGAAATAATTTAATTTGCAAACCTATTTATTGTTCAAAGTAAAGGCAGGTAAACCACGAAATTTATTCTAAATCAACTCTACTGGCGCTATGAAAACACGCTTGTATTAGAACTTGCATGTTTACGGTTGCAGATTTTCGTATTTCACTATGGTTTGGCAAAAGTT
Source organism: Deroplatys truncata (assembly GCA_030765065.1). NCBI lineage: Eukaryota > Metazoa > Arthropoda > Insecta > Mantodea > Mantidae > Deroplatys > Deroplatys truncata. Next base: position 94,177,901 of record CM060984.1, on the reverse strand, counting down.
AATAGATCATGAAAATCTTCTTATTACTTAATATTTCGTAAAATATGCAACCTTTCACTTTTAAGAAGTATATTTTATTTTCATATTTTCACTGTTTTTTCCCCTCTGTTAATATTTCCAATTAGCAACGAACTGGGCTTTCCATATATTGTATTAAGCAGTTCTATAGCAAATTTACATACAACACTCCAGTAAATTATGGAAAGAATTGCTTGAAGCTCCAAAGACGTTTGGAAAAGCAGGCTTTATCAAGATTGATTTACTGGTGGTAAATAAGCCATCGTACTCTACTCAACATCAAGTGAAATGAGGTATTTGAAGGTAATGACAGTGAATTAACCAAAACGTAGCATAATATGTGCTCCCATACTTCGAGTGATGTTATGGACTTTTTCAACAAGAGAGGTAAACTTTTACCAGAGTATATTGAAAAGCTTCTGGCATATTGTATATACGTATAGGTTATACAAGGGAGGGGCAGGGACACCTCGCGCACTGCGACTTACATATAGGTAGATCTACATTGGCTACCACCCCACAGGAGGAAGGGATAAAGTGAAGTAACCACAGGAGGTTGTAGGCCACAAAGACGCACGGAAGTCCCTAGCAGCTTCATGCTCGAAAACCCATTGCACTGTTGGAGCTACCTAGAAGGACGATGAACGAGCCGTCGACCAAGCAGCCTTTCAGTGTTCACACCTTCCTTTGAGCAAGCATCCGCGCCATCTGTTCGGCACCGTCATTAGAAGCACACCTGAAAGATGAGAAGGAATTGAGAAAAGGAAATCGTGGTAGATGTGAAACCACCCCAGTACTCGCCTACCAACCAGGGAAAACCCCAAGGTCATAGTGGGTGGTCGACGGGTATCGAACCTCCCGAATGCGAGCCTCACGCGTTACCGCGGTTAGCATATTTAACTGGTGTTACGTCCAGCTAAAACAAGCTTTGATTTATTTTGTTCTCTTAACGAAGGAATGCTAAAAAGACTATCAAATCATTGTGCATAATTGTATTTCAGTTGATACGGTATTAGTGTGTTCGAAACTTAATCCACAAATATGTTTTATATTTACAACCATAACAAGAACACAGCATAACTAAACAATTGCAAGTGCGAGAAGTACAGGTTTTTCAAAGTCAGTGTTTTAAATAGGAACATTCTCTTTAACACACCCTGTGTATGCTATTCAATGAGTATGCTCAACACGGGCTCTAAACTTAAATTCACAATACCCAGGCATATTTTCATTTTGATTTCGCAAAACTGTTGATCGCCAAATTTTGTTATGGTTTCTAAAAGTATGTGCAAACTTGTGGAACATGGGATATTTTATACTCCTTTCCACTGTCGAAATATCTCACTTCAGCCATAAGTTGACTAAATAAACATTTCAAACTGATGATTCTAAACTTGCCTTAAACGGTGTAGGGATAAAGATATTTAAACATTAAAATATGTATTTTGGAGCTTTATTGTATTTTCATATTTTATTAAATCAAATTTTTGGTTTTGGTAATATTCTCTTTATATTGTGTCTCCCTAGTTATAATTTGCAGGTAAATTCTAGCATATAATGGATGGTAAAGAATTTTCAATTTAGTGAGTAAATTCAGTTGAGACTGTAATATAATACGAAAATCTGAGATAATGGAAAGTAAAGGATTTTCAATTTAGTTAGTAAATTCAGTTGAGACTGTAATATAATACGAAAATCTGAGATAATGGAAAGTAAAGGATTTTCAATTTAGTTAGTAAATTCAGTTGAGACTGTAATATAATACGAAAATCTGAGATAATGGAAAGTAAAGGATTTTCAATTTAGTTAGTAAATTCAGTTGAGTCTGTAATATAATACGAAAATCTGAGATAATGGAAAGTAAAGGATTTTCAATTTAGTTAGTAAATTCAGTTGAGACTGTAATATAATACGAAAACCTGAGATAATGGAAAGTAAAGGATTTTCAATTTAGTTAGTAAATTCAGTTGAGTCTGTAATATAATACGAAAATGTGAGATAATGGAAAGTAAAGGATTTAAATTTCAGTTAGTAAATTCAGTCGAATTGGTAATATAATATGAAAACCTGAGATAATGGAAGGTAAAAGATTTTCAATTTATTTAAATTCAATTGAGTCTGTAATATAATACGAAAACCTGAGATAATGGAAGGTAAAGAATTTTCAATTTAGTTAGTAAATTCAGTTGAGTCTGTAATATAATACGAAAACCTGAGATAATGGAAAGTAAAGGATTTTCAATTTATTTAAATTCAATTGAGTCTGTAATATAATACGAAAACCAGAAATAATGGAAGGTAAAGAATTTTCAGCTTAGTTAGTAAATTCAGTTGAGTCTGTAATGTATTACGAAAACCTGAGATAATGGAAAGTATCTAAAGGATTTTCAGTTTAGTTGGTAAATTCAGTTGAGACTGTAATATAATACGAAAACCTGAGATAATGGAAAGTAAAGGATTTTCAATTTAGTTAGTAAATTCAGTTGAATCTGTAATATAATACGAAAATCCGAGGTGGCAAAGGCAAAATGGAGAAGGCAACAAGCAAAGGATTTACTCTTGTCGAACATGCTTAACATTTATCTAACTGATGCCGTAAATTAATGGCAGAATATTTTGGTTGATGACAAGAGAAAGCATATTTTATTATCCGTGGATTATAAAGTAATTTTCGCAGGCCTTAAGGATCAACTACCCATATCAAGTAATAATAACTTCAACACCAAAACAAAGCTATAGCGTTTTTAGGGATCTATTCAACAGATAAACTAAATAATTAACACATCAACTGAATGAATGATTTAGAGTGTAGACAAACATTTCAAAAGAATGTAGATGCAGAAACGAAATTAATCAGGTTTAAAACTATGAAATGAAAATCAGAACAACAAAATAGACTCAATGACTGTCTTTATCCTGATCTATGGGGTTGAATATGATATCAATGACATATTTTTCTGGTAGCAATTTAACTCCTGTTCGTACTGCATACATCACCACAGGCGATTGATATTTATGGATCATAAAATTAAATAATTTTTGGGAATTAAATGTTCCAGGCCTAAGTTTAAGGTACCTACCCGGCATTTGCCAGTTAAGAGAACTGAGGAAAACCTGGAAAAAAACCTCAGTTAGGGAGGACGGTCCTGGATGTTTTTGAGCCGGGACTTCCCGCTCAAAAGTTCGTGCTTTAAAGAGCTCGACTACCCGTTTCGGCTCATCAGTCAGAAAATCGGTTTGGTGAAAGTGTGGCATTTAAGATAAGTGGCCGTAATGTTGCTAAATGACAAAATATTTAGTGATTGCACTAGGAGTTAATTAAATACACTTGAATTGACTGAAAGAATAGCTGAACAAAAGGAGAACAATCCGATGTGTTACATTCACATGACTTTACATGTTACTTTACACATGGCTCTACCCTCTATCGTTTATTAATGGGTATAAAACTATTCTCACTAAAGCTTGTTTTTTCTATTTATTACATTTTATTCCAAATAAATCTTTGCAGAAATAGATACATTACATATTTATTATTAATACAAAGAGAACAGCGATAGTCAAATGTTTAAGAGCAGGTCGCTGTACGCTGGCCTTAAAATTCCACACTGTTTCCATACAATCGCGAGAAACAGCTGAATGTTGACAGGACTTTAAGAGAATGACCAAGATGAACAATTCGAACCATTAATAACGGATATCTCTGAAATGGCTTATGCCACAAAAGAAAATTTGAAATGATTATGTGCTTTAAAGAGATCTACAGTTTTTATGTATTATATGTTCGTCTAATACTTAACGTTTATAAGTGAAAGAAAATTATACAAAATTCCTTTCGAATGAAGAGGACTTCAAAGGCTATTTCCAGCAAATTCGAGATGTACATTTTATTTGTCATGTAAATAACTTTAATATATAGTACTTTAATCAAAATTGTTAGAGCTAATTTTTGGAAAATCAGAAATTTCGAAAAATGTTCCATATAAAGGGTAGTTTGGAGTAGGAGGATTTTCTTGAAAATCTTCTGTCGCTTTTTTGGAAGGTACTGAACTTAAATACCAAGGTTGGTATTTATCCGGCTTCGTTTTTGAATTATGCTGTTCTAGACACACACGCAGACACGCGCGCGCGCACATACACACCTTATACACACACATGGACCGTTTTTATAAAAATTCTTTTTTTGGATTCAGGGACCCCAAAACATGTATTCCCGGTGAATTCTTGGAATTGAATTTTTGGGTGAATGCAACACCTTTCCCACCTACTATTTATATGGTAAAGAAAGTAAAAATGGACAGACTGCGTGGTTACAATGGAGGATAACTGAATACTTAAATGTTAAAACATTACATTCTGGTAGGAGCGATGAATGTGGAAAACAAAATCTGCTGAGTAACATCACGGGACTTCCTTTAGCTACTATAATTAATTTTTATACCTCTTCCACAAACTATTCTTACACAGGTTTATTTTTCTATCTACTTCATGGTAATCGACATTGACCAGAAATATTTTCACACATTTCGTTGTAGGTAATACAAAGGGGATACAGGAGGTTTAGGCGATTTTCAAATCTTTAAAAAGCGGCTTCCTATATGCTGGCTTTGAAATTCCATGCTCTTTCCATGGCATCGCAAGAAACAACTGAATGGTAATAATACCTCAAAAAAGGCAAAAGTAAGGAGAATTCAAACCTAGAGTAACGAATATATCGGAAATGGATGATGCAGCAAAGAAATTGTTTTAAATAAATTATATATTTTAAAGATATTTAATTCTTTTTGTTTCCAAAGTTTTGTCTATCTCTTGTGTTTTACGAGTTGTACAGTTATACAAAATACCGAATGAACTACGCAGGCTTCACAGAAAATTCGAGATATACATTTTATTAGTCTTGTAAATGTCTTAGATAGACCTATGCTATTTTGATAAATATGTTAGAGCATTTTTGAGAAAGCCGAAAATAACGAACAATTTCCCGTTAAAAGGTAAGTAGATGGAGGAACTTTCTCAAAAATGTTCATATTGTGACTTTGTCTAGTTCTTCAACTGTCACTGTTATGATCTGGTTCAACTTTCACTGGGACTTTATTTAGTTCACATGGTCACTTCACTAATGTGAACTATTCAGTTTCCCCGTCACTTCACTTTGTTCGTGACATAGATTCTTTTTCCAGACAGTTCACTTACTTCTACGACCTCTCGCTTTGCAGTAGTGCTCGCTGCACTCGCAGCAGTCGTCAGCACCTCGCTCGGAGAACCGCACTTGATGTCGCAGCAGAAACGCGTTTATTCACTCACTGACCGACTCAACCGACTGACTCACGCGAGAACGCTCCATTATATAGCCAAGGGAATCTTTCACAGAACTTTCCAGAACTATCTGGACACACGTTTTGAAGGCGGGGGGAAGGAAACACCCAGAAAATTCTGGTTATTTGCCAATAACGGTTCTAATATTTACGCCGGCAAGAACGCGACTCCCGATAACCTTGAGCCGTAGCCGCTATGTCACAATATCATATCCTTGGAAACTGCTGAACTTAAATAACAAGTTTTGGTATTTATTCAATTTTTCGTTTTTGGGATATACTGTTCACAGACAGACCAAACACTTCCTCCACCTGTGCCTCAGATAGGTACCAGAGAAAGACGGGTAGACCAGAACAAAAGGTATTATATAGGAGCAGAAACGGTGAATTGTTTCATACCTTGATGTTGAAGTAGCTGTTGCTGCTGCAAAAGATACTAAGATGCTGCTGCTGATGATGATGATGGTGAGTTCTATAAAAGCTTCATGTGAAATGTAATGCTGGCTTTGGCGATTATAAATGTGGGACAGCGATTTTGGATTTGGGTTATGTAAATGCATTTGATACTAACGATCGCATATTTATCCTATAGCACTTGTTGAGGTCTGCGCTTTCAGTTCCTTTGTCTTGCTAATGTCCTAGATCATTTACTGGCGACATAAGTTGGAAACAAGGTCGTAACGCTGCCTGTTTGTGGGTTTTCGTCTGTGTGCCCGAGTTCGCGATCCCGAAACATTAATCTTGTTTCTTGGCGTGCAGAACTAATATTGGTGTCCTTGTGAGAGGGTTGGCAACCCTTTCCGTGTCGCCGAACAAACAGCGTCTGGTCTCAAGATTAATGGGAGCGATTGGTGTTTGACTTGTAATGATGCGAAATGTTTTCAAGGAAACTCATTTATCAACATGGCTAACAAGTTAATTTCATCAAGGTCACCGGAATTATATAATTTGGCGAAAGTGCCTCTTGCTTGGCGTTGATTGGATCCTTTTGTTTTAAGATCATTTGTGACGCTTGTTCCTGCGCAAATAGAGATGTCTCTGAAACCATGACAGGATAACGAAACAAGAATTTCAGGGCAAGAGTGAGTGATGTTACTTCACTCATTACATCCTATACCACCTTCCTTAAGAAGGTAAGAGGAAGTATTGTATTCCACCGAAGAATTCGAGTCGAGATTTCACAAGAAATGTTTTGTGACCCCCTGAACCCCCAAAAAATTTTGTAGAAAAAACGTCCGAGTATGTGTGTGTGTGTGTGTGTGTGTGTGTGTGTGTTTGTGTGTGTCTGTGCGTGAACAGCATAACGCAAAAATGAAATATCCGATAAATACCAAACTTGGTATTTAGGCTCCACATCTTTTAAAGATGAGACACGAAGGTTTTCGAGAAAATTCCCCCACCCTTTCCCAAAAACGACTCTAACGAATTTGATTCAAATACCATATGCTTAAGAGATTTACGTGTCAAATAAAAGGTATATCTTGAATTTTCTGCGGATACCTTGTAAAGTTCTTCTTCACTCAAAATGATGTCCTACTTCCCTTAAAACTACTGAAAGAGCAGTAGTTCCTAACAGCCTTCCTAAGTACAGGAAGGTTGAGCATTTCATGTAAAATAACATCTTTAAGATTTCTGGATATAATCTCTGGTATTGGTATTCACATTAAACATCAGTAGATTCAATTTAATCCAATTCTTAAAAGTATTTGGCTTACTACCTTTGTAAAAAGGATCCATATTTCAGAATCCACCAACATAAAAACAAAATATAGGGTTATTTTCTTCTTTAAAAATGGCATTGAACTTTTCAGTCTTATTCTGTCTTTCCAACACAGCTTTTCCCTGTGTCTACAACAAGTTAAACAAAGACTTAACTGAGAACTGAGATAATCGGCAGATTCAAAATTTGTATAACTGGTAAACCATGCGGGATACAAAAATGTAATACAGCAAAAATGCATATATCTTTTAAATACATAACTTATTTCAAATAACGTTTTTGTGGCATAGCCATTTTCGAGATATCCGTTGTTATTGCTTTGAATTTTTCAATACCTTTTTACATTTTTGAAGTACTGCCGATATTCAGTTGTTTGTTGCGTTGTCATGTGAAGTGATAAAATCCGCCCGAATAATAAATAATAACGAATAAGAAGAATAATTAATAAGCATATAATCAAAATAATAAGAAGGAATACCAGTATGAGGGAAGAATAAAAGAGAACATTAAGAATTAGAGAAAGGGGGGAATAAAATCATGAAGAAAAAAATGTAGAGAGTAGATATTAATTAATAATAAGAATATGAAATAAAATGTAGAAAGCGTGTGGTTGAGAACGAACAAACTTGGCGTAAATCACAGAAAGGTTTCAGACGTATTTAAGGACAGGAAAAACAACATTAGGAATCGCTTTAGTGACAATAGGAAAGGTATATTACACGCAGGATGTCAGGACAACGGGCAGGAAACCGAAGTCAGCCAAGCGCACAGAAAATTCAGTAAAGCGAACATAATCTGTTAATGTTAGACGCGAGCGAGGCTCAGGCGATGAAATTGAGAGCCAATGGTAGATGGAGGAAACATTCAGAGATGTAACCAATCAGAATAAATAAAAGTCACGTGAATTGCAAAAAGTGAGAGAGAAACTAAAAAAGTAGGCGTGAAATAGAAAATTATCTATGAGGCAGAGCGACGTTGAAACGTGCATAAGATACTTCACTCTGTGTCGAAACGTCGGGGAGAGAAGAAGTCTCTGTGTAGAAACGGGGGGAGAGAAGATGAGCTGGGGGAACGAAGTAGATTTCGTGTAGGAAACGTGAGGGAAAGTAAGATAGATCTAGAAATTCAAAATATCTTATATTAAAGAGGGAAACAGTGCAGCGGTCTGCGAGTAACTATTTAAGTATTGAAAACCAGTTTAAGTCAAACGTGAGTAACAGGGTAGCTAGGGAATGACCAAAAGGAAAAGTCATTAGCGTAATATAGAAAGAGTAAGAGCACGGAAACAGTAGCAGGGGTGACAGGAAGAATCGCGTCTTGTGTGGAGGACTCCACTTCAGTGTGGATCAACAATGAACGGGTCATCTGAGAGGAGAAAGTGAACTTCATTTATCTCCCATCCACACTCCCTGAGGTAAGAGACTCCTGAACCCAAATTCCTCTACCTGAGTAGCCGGCAGCAACAACGATCCTCCCGAATTAGCAACCACCAAGAACCGCACCATTACAACCTTTTCCATTCCCAAACCCCGCTACACATGGAAACAGTATGGAAATTCTCGGCCAGCACATAGCGACTAGCTTTTAAACATTTGACTCCGGTTGGTTTTCCTCTATCCCCCTTTTCATATTCAACGAAATTTGTAACGAAACCATTTCACAAAGGCTTATGTCGATTAACACGATGTAGATAGAAAAGTAAATCGAGCAGATGTACTGCTCCTTAAATTCCATGCCCTGCATGAGATTGTGAAAAGCAACTGAATAGCGGCAGCACTTTACAAAAATTACAAAGGTATTCACAAATTCAAAACAATAAGAAAGAATATCTCAGAAATGGCTTATGGCACAGAAAAGGTTTGAAATGCAGTTTTTGTGCAGTAGTTGTCTATGTTTTATGAATTACATGTTACATGAATTTATACAAAATTCTTTCCGAATGAAGAGAACTTCACAGGCTATTTCTAGAAAATTCCAATATATACATTTTATTTCTACGTAAAGATATTAAATATATGATTATTTAATCAAAATCCTTAGAACCATTATTGAGAAAATAAAAAATATCGAAAAATTTTTCCAAGTAAAGGGTAGTTCGTAATGGGGTGCTTTTTTTTCAAATCTTCGTATCGCATATTTGTATGATACTGAATTCTAATGTTTGTATTTATGCAGAATTTCGTTTTGAGTTATGCTGCTCACAGACACACGAACGTTTTTCTAAAAATAATTTTTTATTCAAGGGGCCTCAAAACATGTGTTTTCGGTGAATAGGTAAGTGGCAGAGAAAGTAATAATGAAGAAAATTAATTACTTTTTAGGGTAAAGAGGTGATCTTAGACTTCGGAAGTGCACTCTTTGTTGACTGGCACCTTAAACCTTTTAGTATTTTACAATCTATATACCCATCCCTCTTAAATGCAATAAAGTTTATTATTGTATTTTTTAAAATTTTAAATTTTCACAGTTGACCCCTCAAACAAAAACTTCGTGTTTTGAACTATGGATTTTATATCTTAAGTTGCAGCTTGTATATGGACACTAGTAGACGCATAAACATCGCTTACAAGCCCTGTATTGTTTCTGAGAATGGAACCCTTTGACCCGGTTCACCTCTCGCGTAAGTTGACGTGATGGGTGCTAAATATAGTGCACGCTCATCTCGAGCTGTCCACCTCGATTAGTAAAGTAGGCTTCAAGTAATTACCCTCCCGGGGAGTGCTAAACGCTGCGTGATTTATCTTGATGTGGGAGCATTAATGTGAAGGCTCGCCGGTACAACGTTCATCATGGATAGCAGCCAGACTCAAAGCAAAACATTTTAAGACGACGCTGATAGTTATACTGCACTAGTGTCCGTCATAAACGAAAGTGACTGCGCAGTAGTAAGAAACTACGTGTCACACATGCTTCCTAGCCAATCACGGATAATAGAGTATGTTTGTGTGAACTTGTTTGATGTTTAACGCTGAAACTTGGTAATTTCGAGCTACAACTCGATTCCATTTGCGTACGCCTTAGGAATTTGGACTCTGTAATATCAGAGAATCAGCCATGACGTGTTGTGTGCTGCATTAACAACAAAATAACGTGATGCCCGGTTCTCCACGTGTTTGAAAAAACCACTCTCTTCTCCTTCCTTGCAATTTCTAAGTGGCAACTGTCATTTATCGTCGTCGTTCTTGACACAGACTATAGGACCAGAACCCCAGCTTTGCTCGCGTTAAAATTGGAGGTACTTCTTCCCTCCCCCTCACTCTCTCCCTCCATTCACTGTCACTGCCTTTCCCATCTCCCTCTCCTTCTCCTGATGTTGCTCCCTCCATCTATGTGTAGTGTACATGTAATGCTTTGAAAACCGGTAATGCAACTGTTTTTCTTGGTTGTGAATAAAAATTAAAACATAATTAATTAAAGTGCTAATACTACACGCTAATTGTGCGTGTTCCTTAGGCTTGAAACCATACTCCTTCTCATGGTAAATGGCCTATGTATACGAACAATAATACTTATTTCCTTAAACATTAATCCCATCAAAAACTTTTAAATAACAGAATTTGTACAAACTTTATGTTTATAAACTTTTGTGATTAAATATTTCTAAAAAGAGTTTAATAATAAGCAAAATATTTGTATACTTAATTTTTTTTATTATTTTATATTGCGTCTGTTTAGAACCTTCCTTATAGAAAAATATTGAGATACCATATTGTCTTTTTCTTATATAACATCTAAGATATGTCAAAGTAAATCAAGTTTAATTAACAGTCGTTTTGGCCTAATTGCATAAAAATATAATGTATATGAACACACATCTATAATTATATAAAAACATTTAAACATTCGTTTTTGTTTTAGGGTATCCCGTTATAGGGTAGCCCATTATATCTATGTTCTTATCAGTTAATCATCCAAAATAAAAAAAATCCAGAAAAACATGTTGGTTATAGTACAACCTTAAACCACACATGCCATTTGTATGTTCTTGCTTCTAAGTTTAGTAGATTTCATAATATTTTCTGATATTGTATCTAATTATTGATAGTTATGTAAGACATTTGTGTAGACTGCGTATGACTTCTTGTTGTTATTTTTATGTTAGTGAAGTCATTTTATAAAGTAATACAATGAGCTAGTGCTACAACAAATCTAAATTAGAAATAAATCTTTAATTTCTTTTATCTGAGAAAACGTATGGTTTTTACGTTATGGTATTCCATATTGTAAATACCTTCAACTGTATTTACATCTAATGAAAACGATAAGTGAGTTTGCATGACTTATTGTATTAGCTGTGAGAAGAATATTGTATGTGTGTTGAAAAAGGCTGAACAAATAAAGAAAAGCATTTAATATTTTGATAAGCACATTGTTCTAATGCTAGTAACATATCAACTGATTAGTTAAATTACCTCTGAAAACAAAGCTCAAAATGAAGTTTAAAATGTGATATTCAAAGTTAAAATACATGAAAAATTTAAATACTGAACATTTTAACTTTGTTGTGCAGAGAGTTTCAGGTAAATACTGAGATTATCCAACACGATTCACACAGCTTAGGAAACTGAAAGAAAGTTTCATATTCAAACACTTTATTTGGTATATATTCAATACTTTAATCAGTTCCATTGCTTTTGTTTATCTTTTGTGTTTTCCCAGTTATATAAAACTTATTTAAAATAAAGAGAACTTCTGGACACCTCATAATAAATTCAAAATGTATTCCTAATCAAAATCATTAGAGTCATAATTTTAGAACGTTATAAGCAACGAACACTTTTTTCCACTTGTATGTTTATTTTGGTAAGAGGAAATTTCATGAAGATCTTCATTTTACATAATCTACCTTAGGTAAGAGATAAAGAGAGCAATAAATCTTTCAGATTGGTATTTTCCTTTGTAAAAAATATGTCATAGTGCTAGGAATTAAGTATTTTGCTATCTTGTAAGGCTCTTGAAAGGTACCGTGTATCCTCGAATTTACAAACCATTCATGTAAAATTCGTGAATTAATTTTATGTGTTTCACCAAACTTCAGTAGACATTTAAATTTGAAAATGTGTGTAATAAATGGTCATGTGGTGTTATTAATCTAATATAAACGTGGTTACTGAATCATTTTAGGTTAGTTTTTACCTAAATGTTGTCTTTAAAATTCTATATCAAAGCCTCAGATATTCACTAACTCTTAGTGCCACCGAGTGGAGTGGCTCAAGCGGTAACGTCTGAGATCCTCATTCGGTAGATTCCTGTTTCAAACTCCGATGTGCCCGATCATCCTACTAAAGGTTTTTTCGTGGTTTTCTCTTATCGTTAGTCGAATGCTGGGAGGATTCATATGTATCACCATTTCTTTTGTGGATGTACGTTTAAAAGAGAATTCTTTCTAACCTGGTATCGATACCTTCGGTACCTGTCCTGTAGACAAGGTGTTACCGGAGAGCGTCTCTGGAGACAGTGGCTCCGCTGCGTTGTCTGTGGCCGTCAGATCTGGCCAGTCTTGTTAATTCCTCCTCTCGTCCCTTCCTCGTGGAGCTTAAGTAGGCCTAGAACCGGTCGCAGTGCTGAAATCCTCCTCCGTCATTACCCTAAACATCTTAGAGTAATTAATTGTAGGTTTTGGTGATTCTCCAAGTAACTTTTAAAATTATCTTTAAAATTATTTTTTATTCTGTTTTAAATAGCTTCCTCCCTTGAATAATACAACTATAAAGAGGTATAAGCCTAAAAGTAGAACGTTTAACATAGTGCACACAAACTAAAAGCTTTACATCAATGTACTATTGCGATAACATTTTTATACCACTCCATTGTGACCAACTTTGGTTTCAAGTCCAATCACATGACAATTACCCTTTGTATTTGCATATGTTTAATAATTCTGCTTGGTTTAATCAGGTTTTACTTTTCGTTATGTATTTTTACATGATTAATTTCTCATGGCGGTCGCATTATCTCTTCACAATACAAATTGTCATATTTCAATTTATCGCAATTCATTGTAGAGTTAACCTATACGTTATATTGGCAGCCTTGTACTTTCTTTGATCCAAAACGTTATTCTTTTATCTAATATAACCTACATAAAGATTAAATGGCGGCAATTGTGAATTCAGAAGAAGCTGAAACGATAGAATCAGGTGAAATTACAGAAGCAGCAGAAATAGTAACACTAGAAGTACTTACCCAAAGAATCCAGAAAGTAATGTGATGTAGCATTTAATCGCTTCATTGCCTGGTGTAAGGAAAAACATGTTGAAAATAATTTCATTGAAAAGGACTGCTAGTGAATCAATAAAACATCAAAACATCTCACATCTGGCTGCACACGAGAGTCAATCTCATTTTAACATCATTTTTCGGGTTTCAAGAAAAGCATTATACATGTTAGTTCGTCTGGTTCTAAATGTGATTTCTCTTAGTTTCAGGAGTCAGTATAGTATTACTTTATTGATATTTTACAAATTCGAGTGCTGTCTAAAAAGTAGTATATGCCACACGTGTTAAAATTGGTTTTGTTTTCTCGTAGGATTGCGAAGGTTGCAAAATAAAACCCTACTTTTAACACTTCTGTCGTAATCTACCATTAATGCATGTCGAGAGTTTAGTGTACATAGAAAGGTTAAAATATTTGCATTTCTTTTTAACACATTCGTTAAGAAAGATATCCTAATGCTTACGTAAGGATAAGCGTTCTTCTTAACCGTTGGCGCCCGTCTCAGTAAGAACGTTTTCCTTTAGCCCTAAATGAGGGGTTGATTTAATTCGTCAGGGACGTGACAGTTTCAAGGTAGACGCTGTAATAGTGCCCCAGATACAGAACGTCTTTCTAGGTTAAAGTGTCTGAGATAACGCTTTTGATAATGGTAGGGTGAGGAAGCATAATTAATTCGTATGGAAGCGGTTCTATGGTGCTCTGTGTGCAATGTTCCAGATGATGAGATGTCTTATCCTTCGTCCTATACCTATCTTGTACTGTCTTTATACGAGGACGGTGTCATAAAATTAGTAACTTCTTATTCTAGGTTCAAAACTGGGATTTCTCCTAAAAGAAACAGTTCTGAACATGTACACTATGTGATCAAAAGTATCCGGACACTCCCAAACATATGTTTTTCATCTTAGGTGCATTGTGCTGCCACCTATTGTCTGGTACTCATCCGCGACCTCAGTAGTCATTAGACACCGTAAAACAGCAGAATGGGACGCTCCGTGGAACTCACGGACTTCGAACGTGGTCAGGTGATTGGGTGTCACTTGTGTCAGAAGACTGTACGTGAGATTTCCACACTCCTAAACATCCCTAGGTCCACTGTTTCTGATGTGATAGTGAAGTGGAAACGTGAAGGACAAGTACAGTACAAAAGCGTACAGGCCGACCTCGTCTGTTGACTGACAGAGACAGCCGACATGTGAGGAGGGTCGTAAACAGTAATAGGCAGACATGTATCCAGATCATCACACAGGAATTCCAAACTGCATCAGAATCCACTCCAAGTACAGTGACAGGCGTGAGGTGAAAAACCTTGGATTCCATTGTTGAGCGGCTGCTCATAAGCCACACATCACGCAGGAAAATACCAAACGACGCCTCGCTTGGTGTAAGGAGTGTCAACATTACACGATTGAACATGGCAAAACGTTGTGTGGAGTGACGAATCAAGGTACACAATGTGGCAATCCGATGGCAGGGTGTGGGTATGGCGAATGCCCGGTGAACGTCATCTGCCAGCATGTGTAGTGCGAAAAGTGAAATTCGGAGGTGGTGGTGTTATGGTGTAGTCGTGTTTTTTCTGGAGGGGGCTTACACCCCTTGTTGTTTTGCGTGGCAGGACCACAGCGCAGAACTACATTGATATTTTAAGCACCTTCTTGCTTCTCACTGTTGAAGAGCAATTCGGGGATGGCGATTGCATCTTTCAACACGATCGAGGACCTGTTCATACTGCACGGGCTGTGGCGGAGTGGTTACACGACAACAACATCCCTGTAATGGACTGGTCTGCACAGAGTTCTGACTTGAATCCTATAGAACACCTTTGGGATGTTTTGGAACGCCGACTTCGTGCCAGGCCTCACCGACCTACATCGATACCTCTCCTCAGTTCCGCACTCCGTGAAGAATGGGCTGCCATTCCCCAAGAA
This sequence comes from Deroplatys truncata, assembly GCA_030765065.1. NCBI lineage: Eukaryota > Metazoa > Arthropoda > Insecta > Mantodea > Mantidae > Deroplatys > Deroplatys truncata. The sequence continues at coordinate 94,162,703 of CM060984.1, read as the reverse complement.
ACCTTCCAGCACCTGATTGAAAGTATGCCTGCGAGAGTGAACGCTGTCATCAAGGCTAAGGGTGGGCCAACACCATATTGACTTTCAGCATTACCGATGCAGGGCGCCACGAACTTGTACGTCATTTTCAGCCACGTGTCCGGATACTTTTGATCACGCAGTATATGTGTCTACACCTTCATAGCAGCTTTCTTTAATGAAAATAACGCGATGTTGTCAGGGATTACAAGAAACAGTGATAGATAATATTGCATTCTCAAATCAATTGTTTGAAGGTGCGTTATCAATAGACAGGCAATATATGAAGATAAATTCGCCAAAATATTAAAATATGAAGAAAAAGAATCCCAAATATTATGAAATACCTATATATTTTAAAGTCAAAATAGCTTATACTTTAAGGGTTTGCAGCAATTTCACTTCATTAGTTTAAATAGGCTTTGTAGATTTTTGTCCAAATTTAATAATAGAATATCAAATTAAATGCAATAAATTACATGGAGTTTATACATTTTTATCATTGTGATACCCTTAAACATATAAAAAACAAGAAAAAGCAATTATTGGTTGCATTTTCCTTGCTTAATATCTACTAATTACTCCGGGTTGGGAAAAATTATTTATGCAAAAATTGATGTACATAAGCCTCGGAAACAAATCCAGGACAGTCCAGAATACGACATCAGCTACGAAAACGGACAATGAACAAGGCTACATGGAATATTCAAAGAATTAAGACAAAACAGAAAGAGGTCATCTCGGAGATCAATAAATTGAACTTGGATAGAATAGTCTTAACAGAAACAAAGAAGAAGGCGAAGGGAGAAGAAAACATAGACAGGTATCTAAATGTCTGGACTGGTGTCCCGAAGAGCTATAGAGCTAGGAGTGGAGTATCAGTTCCGTATCATAAGACAGAAATGGACAAAATATATTAAACAGAGGAACAAATCAATGAAAGGATGGTTAAAGTAATATTGATTCTGTATGGTTTTATAACTAAAATATTAGGAGTTTATGCAATAAATAACAACACTATTGTGAATGAAAAAGACAATCTCTTTGAAGAACTGATTACAGTTATAGAACAGATTCCATATCAGCATGAGGTGATTTTAATTGGCGACTTTAACAGTAGAGTTGGCAATCAAGAACGACAGGTAGTAGGCTCTTTTGTCGTCCTTCGTGGACTAGTGGTACCGTGCTAGCCTCTAGTTCCCAAGGTCGCGGGTTCAAACCCGCGGAGGGCGTAAAAATCCTTAGCATGGCTTCCTTCGGAAGGGAAGTAAAGCCGGTGGTCCCGTGTCGTAGATTTACGGCACGTAAAAGAACCTCAAGCCTGATAAAGAGGCCTCTGAGCAAAATTACCGGTCTTTCACGCCCAATATAGAATGGGACGCTAAGAACCATAGTAGTTAAAGAGCGTCCATAAATAACTCAATTTAATTTAATTTAAGTAGACTCTTTTGAAGAAGAGGCTATTAACAACAATGGGGAAAGATTAATTGACCTGTTTGAGTAGTTTAGAATCGGGGTGGCAAATAAAATATTTAAACATAAAAATATACACAAGTATACTAGAATGGATCCTAAAAGGAATACCCAATCCATTATTAATTTAACAATAGTAAAAAAAGACAGGCAAATTAAAGTGAAAGACGTAAGAGTATATAGACAATCGGAATGTAGGAGCGATCATCGAATGGTAGTGGGTAAATTTATTTTCCCTTATAAGAGGGATCGAATACCAGATGACAAATTAGATACCTTGATAGGAATTGAGGACGAAGATTTTAAAACGCATCTTTTCAAACTAGAAAAAATGAAGTTGCAACTGCAGAAATAATGTACCAACATCTTAAAGAATCTATTTTCGAAGCTGCCAGAGAAGCCCCTGTAGAAAAACAAAGGAAAAGGCATGTGGATGAGTTTAGTGAAGAACTAAAAGGTAAGATTGAAGAGAAGAAAAAGGCATATTAAAATGGATGTCCAAAAGGGATACTCAGACAAGAGAAGAATATAATAATAAAGCGAAGAGAAGTGAAACGGTTAGTTAGAAGCGAGAGGAACGAGCATTGGAAACGTTTATACAGAATGTCAAAAAAGAGTATTCTATATTTTGAGAGGTGGTAGTACGGAGCAAAACAAGAACAAATGTCCAGTAAATATAGGCTCTAAAATTCATATCTTAAGAGCTATGAGCATTTGTTAATCTTCGTTACTGTAAAATATAATCTCTTCTAGTATAAGCTATTTTCTATTTCGTAAAATCTATAGAATGCAATAAACAAATAAGACATTTAGATACCTGTCTATGTTATTAGCTTCTAATGTAATCTGCGTGTAATTGCATACGACCTGCACTTGTGAACCATTGCAAAAGGAGGTGCTCAATGTGGTGCCCATTCATAGTAAGGCATGCTTCTGTAGGGAATCATACACTCTCTGAAAGACTCCAGGTTGGTCACGGATGCTCTGGCAGGCATTGATGACGCCTTCCTGTAGTGTTTGTGCATCATTAATGGGGGTTACATACACCAAATATTTCAATATAAAACTACAATGTGAAAGCATTTCACAACTTATCAAAGCTCAAACTGATTCCATTAGAACTAATACGAAAATGCGTTGCACTTATCCAGAACTGTGAATACGGTTTGCAGTACCAACACTAACAGATGTTTACTGCATGCTGTATCCATGCACAATAACAGAGTAATGTGTGCGCATTTGTTTATTGCTTGCTGTAGGTCATACGTAATAGTAAAGAGCTTGCAGTAGAAATGTTGTTTCACTGTAGCGAAGATTAACAAGTGCTCATAGATCTTAAGGTATGCGTTTTATAAGCCATGTTTACTAGACATTTTTTCTTTTTATGGTCCACACTACCACCTCTCAAAATGTAGAATACCATTTTTTAACATCCGATATAAGGATATTGACAATACAATAGGATATAACAGATCAATAGAGGCATGGAATGTTATTAGGAAAATTAGAGATAATCAAAGCAGTGAAAGTGAATCGCAATTAATCACATGAATGAAATGGATGGAGCATTATAAATATTATAAGAAGAAAGGTTGGATTTCCAGGACTGTAGTAAAGAATGCCATCCACAAATCACAATAATAGATGTTAAGAAAGCTTTGAGGAAAGCAAAAAAACAACGAAGCTGCAGGACCAGAGAATTTAAGACTGAAGATACTTAAATATGGAGGTGATGCCTTATTAAAATACTTAGAAAATATGTTTAATAAAATTGAAAGGGCTGAAGATATTCCAAAGGACTGGAACATGTCATATGTTAGTCCATATATAAGGGAGGGGACTGTAAAAAATATAGAGGAATCAGTGTTATCCCATCAATAGCTAGGCTTTTTTCTACTATACGAGAGAAAACATTGAAAAAGAGGTGAATTTTGGAGAAGAACTAAGCGGTTTCAGAGGAGCAAAGTCTTTTGATAATATTCATTGTGTGAGAATGTTGATAGAAAAAATAGGATGTATAACTTCAATACATAGATGACGTTCGTGGACCTGGAAAAGGCTTACGATAGTATTCCTAGAATTAAAATATAGACAGCTATGGAAAGATGTAATATTCCAGAAAAATGTATATACTTAGTTAAAACATGTACCAGGGTACGGAGGTACATATTAAAATGGGGAATAAAATAACACAAAGTATAGAAGTTACTAAGGGTTTAAAACAAGGATGCAGCTTGTCACTTCTTCTATTTAATATGTATTTACAAGGAACAAGTTGGAGATGTGGTACAAGAAGTGTTAAGAAGGGTATGTTAACCTGCATTCACTCCTCTTCGCTGACGATGAGATAATTGTTCCATTAGATCAGGAAGATATGAAATACATGCTTCGGAAACTAAAAGATAAATATGAGAAATGGGGTCTCAAAATCAACTTTAATAAAACTAGATACACGTGTTTAGAAGGAAGAGAAGCCGAAATTTAAGTGGAAAATGAAATAATTAAGCACTGTACACAATTTAATATTTAGGAATTATCATCAGTAGAGATGGTAAAGTAGATGCTGATATTACCACAAGATGGCAATGGCTAAAACGGATACCAGAGCGTTAGATAGCCTCATTTGGAATAATTCACTGAGACAGGAAACAAAGAAAACAATCTTCCACAGTGGTATTATGTGGAGCAGAGATGTGGGCATTAATAATGAAACGACCTCGACGGGACGAAATAAGAACTGTAGAGTTAGATTTTGTGAGAAGAAGTTTACAAGCCACAAGGCTCGACAAACTGCGAAATAACTTAGAAAGGGGCAGGAGTAGATAATTCAATAACAAAAAATCTGATGTGTTACACTTATATGACTTTCTCTACTCTTGTATAAACTATTTTTACAAACGCTTATTCTCCATATGCTTCATGTTAATCGAGATATCGAAATGTTAATCTTATTGCTAATTTTCTTGTAGATGCAAGGGGAATTGGTAGGCTTTAAGCGATAGTCAAATATTTTAAGAGCTGGTTGCTATGTGGAGTATTCCATTCTCTTTGCATTATCAGGACAAAAAATATGAATAACAAATTTGAGAAAAAGTATAAGTATTGGAAAATTTAAGGGAATAACAAGTAATACCTCGAAAATGGTTCACCCAACAAAAAAATGTATATGACAAAAATTGTATATTTTAACGCGATCTAAATTTTTGTGCAGTAAAATTTTGTCTATCTCTTATGGTTTACCAGTTATGCAAAAGTCGTTCACAATGAAGAATACTTTTGGAGACATTCCCAGAAAATTCAAGATATACATTTCATTTGTCATGAAAATATTTTAAACATATAATATTTTAATCAAAATCGTCAGAGCCATTTTTGAGAAAATTAAAATTTTCGAAAAATCTTCCATGTAAAGGGTAATCTGGGGTGGGGGGATTTTCTTGAAAACCTTCGTGTTGCATCTCTGGAAGATATTGAACCTAAATACCAAGTTTGGTGTTTATCCGACTGTTCGTTTCTGAGTTATGCTGTTGCAGACACACACACGGAAATGTTTCCAAAAATGCTTTTTTTGAATTCAGGGGGTCTCAAAACATATATTTCCGGTGAAATCTCGGGTTCGAATTTTTGGGTGGAATACAATACTTCCCCTACTTACTATGCGTAGTAGAGAAAGTAAAAAGACTAGAAAACAGGGCAGCTTAGTGGTATGGACATGTAAAACCAATGGAGGAAACGAGATGACCTAAGAAGATACTGGAATGGTATTCCAAAACAAGACGTAAAAGAGGACATCCAGTGCTGACGTGGGAAACATATTAAAAAAGCTGTGGAAAAAAAAGGACTTAGCGAAGGAGACTGAACGAACCGAGGACTATGGAAATCCAAAACGGAAAACCCAATTGGATAAAATCCGGAGGAGCAGGAGAAGGAGGAGAAGAAGAAGAAGAAAAATTGTAATATTCCACTAAAGCACTGGGAAAATGAAAGCTCAAGAATAGAGGGCGTTTAATTTCGCACATGACGTCACATAGAGAATTTCTGCATTTTCTCAACTATACCTGACTTATTGGAAAGAGTGAGTTAGGTTTTCTAAATGTGTTCCACAGAAAACTGCACAAATAAATGTTTTTAAAAGGCCGATTCATTGCTAACGGAAATTACTTTAAAATCGTAAATCTTACAAAATATGAAGAAATATGAAGATTTTACAAAAATGTTATAATATATTAAATATTTCTTCACGTGCATTGAATGCTACACACCGCAAAACGTAAATATATTACAAAAATAATAGCATGCATGGTTTAGAATATGAAATTACATGTTTTGCCTTTCTCTAGTTATCAAATGGCATCTCAACGCAAGTGGCTCGAAATGCTGTGAAGGCAGTGATGCGTTACATCACAATGTTTGCTATTATAAACTGCTATTGTTTCGGCACGGCTGCAAAAGTGGAGTTATAAACCACTAGTAGTTTCCCACATCTCAACATGTCGCCTTGTAATTGTGCCCTGTTTCTGAAGATGAAGAAGCCATCATTTTTTTTCCAAGTTCCCTTGTTTTACCCAGTTTGCGATTACTGTTTTTCGTTACCGCAATTACACAATTGCGGTAACGAAAAATATTACCAGACACACAAAAACACCGTTGCCCATGGCGGGACTCGAACCCGCGACCCTCAGCTTGGCGGAGAGCCGGAGCTATACACTTCAGCTAGCAGGTTCGGCAACATGAGTGGAATATTTCTTATAAGACAAAGCATGTTAGTAGTAACAAGACCCTTTATTCGGTAAACGAAACTGCTGACGGCGTCCAGCGCCTTCCAGTATAAGAAACATGCTTGAAGGCAATGCGCATCACCTTTGATAAAATGAGAAGCCACTGCTTGAAAAACTGACCAGGTGTGTCGGAAATATGTACTGGGATAGGAGCGGCTTAGAAGCCACTATCTTTGGAAGTGTTTCTACCAGCACATGTAGAGATGAATGAAAAAAAATCTGTTGTGTTGCAGTCACATGACTTTCTGTACTCTTGTACAATTTTTACAAGCTTAGCAAATCCTTTAAGAGCTGGTTGCTATGTAGAGTATTCCATTCTCTTTGCATGTCCAGGACATAAAACAAAAAAAAAAAAAAAAGAGTAACGAATTCCCATTTGAGAAAAAGTATAAGTATTGGAAAATTCAAACAAATGATAAGGAATATCTCGGAAATGGAAAATTGTGTGTTTTAACGAGATCTACATTTTTGGAGAGTAAAATTTTGTCTATCTCTTACAGTTTACCAGTTATGCAAAAGTCATTCAGAATGAAGAGCACTTTTGGGGTCATTCCCAGAAAATTCAAGATATACATTTAATTTGCCATGAAAATACCTTAAACATATAATCAAAATCGTTAGAGCCATTTTCGAGAGAATCACAATTTTCGAAAAATGTTCCACGTAAAGGGTAGTCTGGGGCGGGGAGATTTTCCTGAAGATCTTCGTGTCACATCTTTGAAAGATACTGAACCTAAACACCAAGTTCGGTATTTATCTGACTTTTCGTTTTTGAGTTATACTATTCACAGTCACACACACGCACCCTTTTCTAAAGAGGTTTTTTTATTCAGGGGTTTCAAAACATATATTTATGGTGAATGCAATACTTATCCTACTTACTATACGTAGTAGAGAAAGTAATTATAGTACTGTTTGACTCTTTAAGCTTTTATTTCAGCGCAAATAAATTCTGCGCATAAATAAACTATGGTAGCACCATAATTTAAAAAATTAACTGCTCTTTGTAAATTTTTATCTGTATTTTCTTCCTGTGTCTTGTCTAGGCACAGCACTTTAGTTTGCAACCACGCGCTGATCTCTTGTGCTCCCATAACCTAGCACTGGATCCAGACACTTATGGTGCCACTCTCTATGAAAGGCATGAGAGTGCTTCACGTCACCTCGTTTTTTGCCTTTTCTTTATTGTCGTTGCAAATGAAAGTAAAATAGAATAAATTTAGTCTCTTCTATTAAATGTTTAAATAAAATAATTAATTTTTACTTAAAATTAAAATATTACTTAGAAAGAAAATATTCCTTTTTGCTCTTATTTTTTATTGAATGGTTAGATAGGCACGTGAATGTTTCATTTTTTGTATTTGACAGTTAAAAATCCTGCACCTATTTCGTTCCTACTTTGAGTACATATACAAATGTTTAAGTATGCATTTATTTTCTTTCGTCCCTTCGTTTGAATTTAAAAGAGGTAGTGTTTCGGCTTTAGTTCTTTTCGTTAACTCGCTGCAAATATATTATGGAATTACCTTGAGAACTAGATACCTCCAACAGAAGTTAATATTAATTCATAAAGCGCGATTGCTTACACTATGCGGCATCTCTCGCATCCACATTTCCATCTTTTCCTGACTCTCCAAACAACATCTGTCATATGCCTATCTTTCATAAATTGTCTCACACCATCGCTCCACAACAGTCATGGTCTTCCCCTCTTCTTACGCCAAGGAGGCTGCCAATTATGTAGGCTTCATATGTATTCTCCTATTTTTAGATGTCAGATACCAAAAACATTGTACCGAGCGAGATTGCTCCGTGTGAGGCTCGCATTCGGAGGTCATGGATGCGATACCCGTCCATCCCTCACTCTGACCTTGCGTTGTTTCGTTGTTTTCCCTGGTTGATAGCTAATGCTGGAATGGTTTCTCATCTACCACGATTTGCTTTCCCTTTCATTGCGTTTCCTTCTCATCTTTCAGGTGTGCTTCTAGGTTTCGTTGCGTAAGACGGTGCTGGATAGATGGCCCGGATGCTTGCTCAAAGGAAAGAGTACTCCTCGTGGACAGTAGAGGGCTGCTTGGTTGACGGGACGTTCATCGCCCTCTTTAAGCAGCTCCAGCAGTGGGAAGTATCTTCGAGCCTGGAACTATTAGAGACTTCCGCGCGTCTCTGTAGCTCGTCTGCCTGCGGCCTATAGCCACCTGTGGTTCCTTCAGTTCATAAATTCCTCCTGGAGGGTGTTACCCACAATAGATCAGGTCGCAGTACGCGAGGGTTTCTCCTTCCCGCTACGTTGTATAACCTTTACCTATAAGTAAACATTGTCAGTATTATGCATACGTTTCGATAAGCTTGTCCGTTTGTCCACTAGTGAGTGCTGTGTGTGAGAGAAACAAGAATGAGGACTTAACGATGCCCATAGACAGTAGGTAGAGAAGGTGTTGTATTCCACCTGTTACATTTGTTTATTTCTACCTAGCCTATAACCCAGTTCTAAATATATGTAAAAATGTGAAGGAAGCTCTGAATAAGGAATTCCCCTATTCGGTATAGGTAGGAATAAGCTGTAATTAAAACACGAAAATATCTGTTTTGCTATTTTATTTCTACACGGGTTTCGTTATAATATAAATGCTTGTGTTACCTAGTAACACTACATAATTAGTGATATATAATGTATGTTGACTCCTGTTTTAATTCTTGAAAAATATTGTAACATTACAAATTATGACGTACTGACAGCGTTTAAATCTTGCTTTCCCCCACGTAAGAAAATGTCTTTATATTATACAAGAAACGTTATAGCCATCTCTCCTTGTCTGCTTGCCCTGTCCACTTGGCACTTCAAATTAAATAATTTTGAAAAGTTACTCACCAAAGCTGTTGTTATATAAATTTTGACTTGACCGAAAAATAGTGCATCTTGACTCACATTCCGTGTTAGCGTGCTACCGGATGGCGTGCCTCCTGACGTCTCTCGTCTTCCTTCGTGTCAAGACCCTCAAACCCGGCCAAGCTTAATAGTTCTCCATTCCTCCGTTGCAGTGCTGCCGCTTCACTATTGGCGACTTCATTCGCCAATGACATATTCCGACGACCAAGCCGCGTCGTCTTGAATATGTCATTCTGCTACTATAGACAGAATTCAACTTGTGGAAGGGGAGAAAATGGCACACACCCAAAAATTCGATACCGAGATTTCGATGGAAATACATGTTTTGAGGTTCCCTGAATCCAAAAAGAGCATTTTTAGAAAAAGCTCCGTGTATGTGTCTATGTCTGTGAACAGAACTCAAAAACGAAGAGTCGGATTAATACCAAACTTGGTATTTAGGTTCGGCATCTTCCAAAAATGCAACACAAAGATTTTTAAGAAAATCTCCCACCCCAAACTATCCTTCACATGAATATTTTATTTCTAAAAAAATGTTCCAACGATTTTGATTAAAATACCACGTATTAAACATATATACATGACAAATAAAATGCATATCTTGAATTATCTAGGAATAGCCTATGAAATCCTCTTCATTCGGAAGCAATTTTGTATAATCTTGTATAACTAGTAAACGTTAAGCGATAGACGAAAACGTACTCCACAAAAAATGTAGATCTCTTTAAAAACACAATTTACTTCGAATAAGTTTCGTTGTGGCATAAACCATTTCTGAGATATCCGTTATTAAACGTTCGAATTATTCATTTCTTAGCTATTCTCTTTAAGTCTTGTCAACATATACTTGTTTCTCCGATTGCATGGAAACAGTATGGAATTTTAAGGTCAGCATATAGCATTTAACTATCCAACATTTGACTATCGCTGTTCCCTTTGTATCTATAACGAAGAGTGTAATGTAGCTATTTCTACAATGGTTTATTTTGTTTAAAATGTAATAGATAGAAAAATAAGATTTATTAAGAGTAATTTGTATATTCACTAATAAGTGATAGAGGGTAGAGAAACTCATGTGAATGTAACACGAGTTTTTTCGAGTAATGCTACTACAGTTGCGTGTAATAATATTTTTGGTCAATATATGTGATCAATGTATATTTATCAAAGAAAAACATAAGTATACATTACAGTAGCAAATGGTTCCACTACTGCTACGTATCAGTCGTCCTTTCACCCAGGATTTTCCATTGCTCTTTCAAGGTAAACACCTCCAGGTAAATAAAGCAGCGAGGTCTCCGAACAAATATGGCATGCAATTTTATTTATTACATTGTTTGCAACATATCCACGATTGTTAAAAATAATATGACGCGTAACAATCACATTACTTTATCCACTATCGTTTATTTTAGTATACAGTGACCCAGAAAGTACTCATTTCCAGTTAAAAAAATCTGATGTGTTACACTCACATGACTTTCTCTACTCTTGTACAAACTATTTTTACAAACGCTTATTCTCCATCTACTTCATGTTAATCGAGATAAACATTAGCAGACTCTTATCTCATTGCCAAGTTTCTTGTAGATATAAGGGGAATATATATTTACAAGAGCAATATAGAAATACAGTAGCCTTTAAGCACATACATATCTTTTAATAGCTGGTTGCTAGGTGCAGCACCATTCCCTTTGGCACAGATTAATACTCTTTGCATATCCAAGACAAAAAAATCTGATGTGTTACACTCACATGACTTTCTCTACTCTTTATTTTTACAAACGCTTATTCTCCATATGCTTCATGTTAATCGAGATATCGAGATGTTAATCTTATTGCTAATTTTCTTGTAGATGCAAGGGGAATATGGTAGCTTTTAAGCGATAGTCAAATATTTTAACCCTGGTTGCTATGTGGCGCATTTCATTCTCTTTGCATGTCCAGGACATAAAAAAATGAATAACGAATTTGAGAAAAAGTAAAGTATTGGAAAATTTAAGGAAATAACAAGCAATATCTCTAAAACGGTTCACTCAACAAAAGAAATGTATATGACATAAGTTGTGTATTTTAACACGATCTACATTTTTTGTGTAGTAACATTTTGTCTATCTCTTATGGTTTACCAGTTATGCAAAAGTCGTTCACAATGAAGAATACTTTTGGAGACATTCCCAGAAAATTCGAGATATACATTTCATTGCTCATGACATTATCTTAAACATATGATATTTTCATCAAAATCGTTAGAGCCATTTTTGAGAAAATTAAACTTTTCGAAAAATGTTCCATGTAAAGGGTAGTCTGGGGTGGGGGGATTTTCTTGAAAACCTTCGTGTCGCATCTCTGGAAGATACTGAACCTAAATACCAAGTTTGGTGCTTATCCGACTGTTCGTTTTTGAGTTATGCTGTTCACAGACACACAGACACACACACACACACACACACACACACACGGACATGTTTCCAAAAATGCTTTTTTTGGATTCAGGAGGTCTCAAAACATGTATTTCCGGTGAAATCTCTGTATCGAATTTTTGGGTGGAATGCAATACTTCCCCTACTTACTATACGTAGTAGAGAAAGTAAAAAACCGGCCGCTATATACTGCCTTTGAAATTCCTATTTTTCCGAGAAAGAATAAAACTAAGTGGCTACTTAGAACTTCAAAAAGGTAAGAAATATTTGAAAATTCAAATCAATAACACCAGATTTCTATGGAAACGTTTAATGCAATAAAATATTTATATCACATAAATTCTGTATTTTAACGAGATCTACATTTTTCGGGCAGTAAGCTCTTCTCCATCTTTTATTGTTTACTAATTAAACAAAATAATACAAAGTTAATTCAGAATTAAGAGGACTTTACAAGCCATTCCCATAAAATTCAAGAACTAGATTTCTTTGTGATCTACTATATATCTTAAAGAAAAAAGCAAAACCAACGAAACATTTGTTTGGATTGTGGGAATTTTCATGAAAAGTTTTTGTCACATCTTTGGAAGATACTCGACCTAGTTAGGTATGCATCCGACATTTTGTCTTTTATTTGTGCAGTTTACACACACACACACGATTTTTTTTAAATGGCTTTTTGGAACGGGAGGGATTCGGGTATCTCAAAGCGTGTATTTCTGATGAAGTCTCTATATCAGACTTTTAGGTACGTGGTAGAGAAAGTAGAAAAGGATAAAGGCTTGTATAACACTTTAAAATAGCCTATTGGCTCTGACGGGCCCTAAACGACCAATGTATAAAGTTTTGTGTAATTTGGTTATATGATGTAGGTTTGTGTAAACCATAGATAATAGTGCATTGTGATATAAGTGAGGTAAGTGCAGCTTTGCAGAACAAGGAAGAAGTTTGAGAATACCAGAGAATGTCGAGAATTTTCAATTCCAAATTTCTGCAAAGCACTTAACGCATGTGTATTGCATACTTTTTTTTATTGACGATAGTGTTATAATAGAAAAATTACGTGAAAATAAAATGAATTACTTTAAGTTCTAGCCTCAGTGAACTGGTGATCGATTAGTCACGCCTGGTAGTGTTGACACAACTGAATGTGACATGGCTGCTTGCGCCGAAAGAGTTATATTTAAATTGTAAGTAAATGTTAACAAATAAAAGTAAGTAAAGACGGCATGGTTTAAATGGTAAAATTCAACTATCAAATATGATTATATTGCATGTCTACAAAAATACATATACATATCAATATTTGGAGGAATAAATGCATTTTATTAAAGTCTACGGTAAAAATGCAAAACGTATGGCCTGCAGGAATTTCAACTTCCCACGCGGGAACTGGATAAAAAAAGCGCACTATCGTCGAAAAACATACATTCATTTGTATTATATGGATAAATCCAAACGATAGCTCAAAGCAGTGCTTAAGGAATCCGGTGAGGAAAAGCCAGGGAGTGAAGTCCTGCACCTCGTGGAGTAAGATACACCTTTCCAACCTCGATAGCAATCGCGCAGCGTGAAGCGATATATTTCGATTGCCGTCACAAATATGAATTATTTATTCCGGAGTTCCGGTGGGAGAGAGAGAGAGTAACGGAAGGTTCCTGTGGTGCACCTGTCATGGCATCTTGGGAACAGCCGCCCATACCTACCGTCTTTTGGTCACTTAGATTTGCCGCACCTGCAACAAACGCAAACGGTGATTTTATGAATTTAGCGGTCTAGTTAATATGGACTATATCGGTTGAGTAATTCTGGATATTAAACTGACTCAAAATTCTCCCTTGAAACGTATGACAACATAAACGGTAAATATAGCAAAACTTACTTATATAAGGGTTATTTAAAGGTTTCGACATACAGATACTTCACTACATATATCTATAGAATAGAGGTTTTGATACTCCTTCATTGCACATATTTGCAGTATATCACGAATCGTGCCGTTATTAGGGATCTGATTGTCATTTGTTTCGTTGTATTCTGTGTCTTCTATCACGACTCCATGTTCATATTCTAATTTCTAGGCCTTGTGAAGCCTTTTCCTTTCGACTTATATTCATTAAGAGTAGAAATTAGATTTCTTATACCTAACCTATGTCCGTCGGAAATAACAGTGCATATAATATTTGAAAGAATTATCAAAATTGGTTGTGTGGATTTTGATGCACACACAAACACATACACAGACGTACCCGCACACAGATATACACACAATTTTTCTCTCTTTATTAGTACATTGATATATTAAAGTGTTTAAAGATGTGAAGCTACTAATCCATGCCAATAATAATGAACATAATTTGTGCTTAATGTATCACTGCCACAGTTTTTAAGGAGCATTTGGTTATGAAAAACGAACGTAAATGCATTTACGTATTCTAATATATGTCTCGGTCCTATGTTTCTCATGAGATTATGCAAAGTGTATGCAATATCAAACACAGCATTTAAATATTTTACTATTAACCTGATCTCCTATATGCTCCTGTGCATCTAGAACAAATACACATCGATCAATTTTTTTCATATATTGCAGAAAATGGACAGGAAAGCAAGAATTTTTTAGTAATTTGTAGAACATCTATGAACACAAATGACAGAGAGTAAGAAAGTGGCGTGATTGTAACAATGAAGATATTTCAAGCTGCTACATGAAAAAAACTCGATGTGTTGCATCCATGTGAGTTTCTCTACCTACTAGCTTTTATTACTTTCTCTACCACGCACCTAGAAGGTAGAGAAGGTATTGCATTCCACCCAAAAATTCGATATGGAGATTTCACCAAAAATACATGTTTTGAGACCCCCTGAATTAGAAAAAAGAAGTTTTAGAAAAAGGTCCGTGTGTGTCTGTGTGTCAGTGTGTCTGTGAACAGCCATAACCCAAAATAAAAAGTTAGATAAACACGAAAATTGGTATTTAGGTTCAGTATCCTCCAAAGTTACGACACAAAGATTTTCAAGAAAATCTCCCAACCCAAACTACCTTTTACATGGAATATTTTTCGAAAATTTTTGTTTTTCTCAAAAATGACTCTAATGATTTGAATTAAAATACCATATGTTTAAGATATTTTCATGGCAAATGAAATGTTTATCTTGAATTTTCAGGGAATGTCCCCAAAAGTTCTCTTCATTCTTGACTTTTGCACAACTGGAAAACAGTAAGACATAGACAAAAGTTTACTACACAAAAAATTTAGATCTCGTTAAAGCACAGAATTTATGCCATATACATTTTTTTGCCAAGTGAATCTTTTCCGAGATATTCTTTGTATTTTCTTTTCTCAAATAGGAATTCGTTATCGTTTTTTATGTCTTGGACATACAAAAAGAATGGAATGCTTCACACACCAGCTCTTAAAAGATTTGACTATCGGTTAAAGCCTACCATACTTCCCTTGCACTTATAAGAAAATTAGCAATAAGATAATTTCTGTAAATGTAGTATATCGAGAATAAGCATTTGTAAAAATAGTATGTACAAGAGTAGAGAAAGTCATGTAAGTGAAACACATCAGATTTGTTTTATATACATTCTACAAACTGTACTTCAAAAACCTCGTTTTTCTATCTGCTTCATATTAACTCAGATAGGCATTTGTAGAACAGGTTTCATTATATATTTCGTAGCAGGTACAAGGGGGAGATACAGGAGGCTGAAACAAAAGTCAAATATTTAAAAAGCGGAAGTCTATTTGCTGATTTGGAAAATATTTCCTTTACATGACCACTAGAAGCAACTGAATACCTAAATAGCACTTCAAAAAGGAATAAAATATTTCAAAATGTAAAGCAATAACAAGCAAATACCACAAAGTTTTTACATTAACTGTATGCTATAACGAGATCTACATTTTTCGTGTACTAAGCTTTTGTCCATCACTTATGGTCTCCAAGTTATGCAACATTCATTTGGGGAATGAAGAGAACTTTAAAGGCTATTGTCAGAAGGCTCAAGGTATACATTTTATTTTTCATGTAAATATCTTAAACATATGCATTTTAATAAAATGTGTTAGAGCCATTTTTGAGAAAATAAAAAATAACAGAGCATTTCCATACAAAGGAGGGATTTTCTTGAAAGTCTTCGTGTGGATACTTGGAAGATGCTGAACTTAATAGTAGTTTATTGTTTATCCGACATTTTGTTCTTGAATTACGGTGTTTTACAAACAGATAGACAGTTTTCGCAAATTATTACCTTGGGTTCAGGGGATCTCACAGCATATATTTCTGCTAAAATCTCGATATCGAATTTTTTGGTGGAATGCAATACTTCGTAAAGCTGCTATAAGTAATGCTAGGGAAAGTATAAACGGAAAGACCAGCAATTTTGAATGGTTGCTATGAACGAGCGTAAGACATCGTTTACGCGTTAGAAGAAACAAATCATTATGTGGTGTATGTAAATGAGAGAAATGAATCTGACAACCTGAAATATTCACTAGGATCTGCACCTCAACGAATTCTGGGACGGTAGGGTTGAAAAGGAGCTATGCACAGAAGTGGAAGAATATCAAGGTGTGAATCTGAGCTGCTTCAGGTACCGTTCCCTAATTGGAGCACGCACACTTCAGATGAAGAGGTGATAATTTGAGGCTTTTCTCCGGTTAAGTAATTATCACACCCCTATCATTATCACCACCGCAAGATGCGTATTTGCTGAGAGCTGTGACCGGCCCTAACCTTGCCTCGCTTTTGTCTTACACCTTCACTGTTATCATCGTATCTCTTATCACCATCGCCATCAGTTATTCTCCTTCTTGTTCTTTTTTGTGTATTACTGTGTAATTCCTCCTGAGATCGTTACCGACACTCATCGCTCCTCTTTCTCCTTCCTTGTTATTACATTCTTTTTACTTTTGTTCTTCTCTCATATTTTGTTTACTTTCTTTGAACTTGAGCCTAGATACGCCAGACCAACAGCAATAGAGACTTTGGGAAGTGCCAGTTTTTTGACACTTTATACTGCAAGTCTTGCCTTTTGTATTACATAAAATGGATAATACGTTGCTGTTATTTTACTTAGCAACGTGTTTAAACGTTTCATATGCATAACAAAACTAGCTGGCACCATGAATCTTAAAGAGTAAAACGTTTCACTGTTATGACAAATGTAATAAGCTTAATTGTATTAATATATTATTTTCTTCTGATTTTCTGCAAACAACCACCAATTAGATTAGTATTGTATACAACTCGCACAAAAATAGTTTTATTGCTTAATGGGTCTCAGATCTTTCACTCCGATCGTGATCTAATTTGACGCACTCCGTAAGATACTTAATTTTTATAGATGGTTATACAAACATTGATTGAGCAGATAAGTGTCAATATAACATTGAAAAATGCCAAAAAAGCATTATATAAACGTTCATATGCACACGTTAGGATTCAGAATATTATTTCTGAAGCCTTTACAATATCCAGAGGATTGATAACAAGGTTGTTATATCTCTGTTGTTATTTAATATATTATATTTAAGACAATCTTTAAAGAAATGGAAACAATGTAGAGGAATAGGTTTGTTATAAATGGTAACAATATATTCTTTGCGGGCGACCAAATAG
Organism: Deroplatys truncata; assembly: GCA_030765065.1. Taxonomy (NCBI): domain Eukaryota; kingdom Metazoa; phylum Arthropoda; class Insecta; order Mantodea; family Mantidae; genus Deroplatys; species Deroplatys truncata. The sequence continues at coordinate 94,145,490 of CM060984.1, read as the reverse complement.
TTGTTGTACAAGATAAAGATAATTTGAAATATATGACACGTAAATTCAGAGAAGAGTATAAGATTAGTATTACCAAGACAATAATACTGAATTATTAATAGAAAAACAAGTAATAAAAGCAGTCCCAGAATTTGAATACTTAGGCGTCAGCTGAGCTCAACAGCAAAACCGAATAATGAAATAAAAGAAAGAATAATTCAAGGAAAAAAATTAATATCCAAACTAAATTCAACTTTCTGGAGTAGGAACATTCGAAAGAGTTCTAGGTTACAAATATACAATATCTTAATCAAAAGTGTTGTTCACTACGCATCAGAATTATCAGTAGGGGAGAAGAGGCGCTTGATGGCATTAGAAATGGATTGTCTAAGACGCTTTGTTAGGATTTCTCGTTTAGATAGAATAACGAATGAAAGAATCAGGAAAATCATGAATCTAACCATATTAGACGATATCCAAAATAAACAACAGAAATGGTATGGACATTTAAAAAGAATGGAAGGAGAAAGAATCCCAATAAAAATATTTGAGTGGATTACACCAGAAAGAAGAAAAAGAGAACGTCCGAGAATTACCTGGAGGAGTGAAATACATACAGCAGATAATGAAAACCAGAGGGTTGAGCATGAAGAATGGAGACAAAGAACAATGGTGAAACCAGTGTACTACTACCACTACCACTACCACTACCACTACCACTAACACTACTACCACTACTACCACTACTACTACCACTACCACTACTACTACTACTACTACTACTACTACTACCACTACCACTACTACTACTACTACTACTACTACTACTACTACTGCTACTGCTACTGCTACTGCTGCTGCTGCTGCTGCTGCTACTACTACTACTACTACTACTACTACCAAACTCGTGTGGTACAGTCGGCCAAGTCAACGGTGAAGGCTTCGAGCGCGGGAGATTCGTAACGCATTTCAAGTAATAAATGAAGTTTGTTACGAGTTAACTTGTGTTTGACAGAATATACTAGTGTATACTATTTGAACATGGTCATGCATTAAAGTTCTTCTAGGTGGAAAATATAAGAAAACAGCATTTCAATAATGTCATCATAATGTAAAGTTAACAGTAATGTCTAACAATTGTACCTTTTCAATTTAAACTAATATGTTGTTTAGGAATTACATTTAAGTTTACTTCATATTTTGAAATTCACATTAACAATTTCAGGTTCCATACTCTGATATTACATCAGATGCTACAAAGACGTTTCTGTTTTTAAAAAATCTGATGTGTTACATCCGCATTACTTTTTCTACCCTCTATCGCTTATTAGTGGATATTCAAAACTATTCTTACGAAAGTTTATTTTCCTATCTACTTCATTTTAATGAGGCAAAAGCTTTCCGCATTACACATTTCGTTATAGATACAAAGGGAATAGCGATAGTCAACTGTTTTAGAACTGGAACGCTATATGCTGGCCTTAAATTTCCATACTCCTTCCATAACATCGAGAAACAATTGAAAATCGACAGGACTTTAAAAGAATGGCCAAGTATTGAGCAATTCGAACCATTAATAACGGATATCTCAGGAATGGCTTATGCCACAAAAAACTTATTTAAAATAAATTGTATGTTTTAAATAGATCTAAATTTTTTTGTGTAATACATTTTCGCCTATCGCTTAACCTTTACCGTTATACAAGATTATACAAAATGTTTTCCAAATGAAGAGGAATTCAAGGACTATTCCCAGAAAATTTAATATATACGTCTTATTTGGCGTGTAAATATCTTTAATGTGGTATTTTAATTAAAATCATTGGGGCATTTTTTTAGAAATAAGAAACCTCGAAAATATTCCATGTAAAGGTTAGTTTGGGGTTAGGATTTTCATGAAAATCTTCGTGTCGCAACTTTGGATGATACTGAATCTAAGTACCTAGTTTAGTATTTTTCCTATTTTTTATTTTTGAGTTATGCTGTTCACAGGCACACAGACGCACGGACACACAGATGCACGGACACTCAGACACACACACGGATATGTTTCCCAAAATGCTTTATTTGGGTTCAGAGCGCTTCAAAACATGTATTTCCGGTGAAATCTCGACATGGAATTTTTGGGTGGAATGTAATACTTCCTTTACTTACTATACATAGTAGATAAAGTAACGATGCTTTTTTTTATTTATTCAGGGGCTTCAAAACACGTATTTCCGCCGAAATCTCGGTATCAGTTTTGGGTGGAATGTAATACCTTCTCTAATGTATTGTAGAGAAAGTAAAAAAAAAAAAGTTAGAATTTTTTATATTATTGTGGCTTAGATGAGAGCTGTAGGGTCGTCGCTTGGAACTTAGTTCTTCTCTATCTATGGATTAGGATGCATTTTGATATGATGTGGCTCTTACTTAGTGATACAGTTTATATAATATAGTGATTAGTATGAAATGGACCAAAGCGGAACTTTTGATATGAATCGCTTGTAAAGTCGCTGTGAATCGACAATGGATACAGAAAGCCATGTGTGTGCTACATTTAGACTTCTGCAGTCGCAAGGTATACCGTGATGTTAGATGAAATTGCACCTTATCAAAATGCCTCTATTGTGCAATAAGAATTAGGTAGCCATAATTTTTCCAGTCGGAGAATGGATACGCACACTTACATTGGACACAGTATCAATATGCGCTTGACATCTCTTGAACGTCTTTGCCGAGCTTCCTCCTGTTTATTTTTCTAGTTGTTTACTTTCGGTAGCTCAAAAATCGCCATCGTTACCTCCCAATTTTATGTTAAGCACGGCTATCTTTCTGAGTGTTAAATGAACACATGTCCCTATATTTGGTAAACAAACTAATTATACGAATTCAACAATGGATAAAGAAATATTATGAAATATATTTTATTTACTGTAGAAAGCTCCAGGGGGGCTCATTGTTTAAGGAAAAGTCATGCGTCTTGAACTGTGTGGCGGTTTACACAAAGTTGGCCACTTTGTCTGAAACACTGCACGTGGATTACTTTTCTTTTTCGGAGATTTCACAGTTCTCGCCTCCTTCACTCCCTCCCTCGCATTGGAAACAACATACACAGACACATGAGTTCCTTCCGATGCTAATTTAATGACATCCTTGACGCAAGGGAAGGGAATCATAACGTTCTGTTAGCTGAATGCCTTCAAAGCTATCGTTTTTTCCACCGCTTTTAAGGGCTTTGCCCCGATCTGCCACGCACCAAGCCATGATTGCTGCATAAACAATACTTAAAGTACTGTGCTTATTCAAAGTGTTTATTATTTGAAGTGCAAAAATAATATATCTGATGAAGTAACGTATTAGTTTTGTTCGCTTGAAAGGTTTGCTGCGACGAAGGCGCGTGCTTTTGTTTACACCAAGACCCTTTTTACTTTCTCTACTACGTATAGTAAGTAGGGGAAGTATTGTATTCCACCAAAAAATTCGATACCGAGATTTCACCGGAAATACATGTTTTGAGACCCCCTGAATCCAAAAAAAGCATTTTTGGAAACATGTCCGTGTGTGTGGCTGTGTGTCTGTGTGTCTGTGAACAGCATAACTCAGAAACGAACAGTCGGGTAAACACCAAGCTTGGTATTTAGGTTCAGTATCTTCCAAGGATGCGACACGAAGGTTTTCAAGAAAATCCCCCCACCCCTGACTACCCTTTACATGGAAGAGTTTTCGAAAATTTTAATTTTCTCAAAAATGGCTCTAACGATTTTGATTAAAATATCATATGTTTAAGGTATTTTTATGACAAATAAAATGTATATCTTGAATTTTCTGGGAATGTCTCCAAAAGTATTCTTTATTGTGAACGACTTTTGCATAACTGGTAAACCATAAGAGATAGACAAAATTTTACTATACAAAAAATGTAGTTCGCGTTAAAATACACAATTTATGTCATTTACAGTTTTGTTGTTGAGTGATATTGCTTGTTATTCCATTAAATTTTCCAATACTTATTTTCTCAAATGGGAATTCGTTATTAATTTTTTTGTCTTGGATATGCAAAGAGTATTAATCTGTGGGAAAGAGAATGGTGCTGCACCTAGCAACCAGCTATTAAGAGATATGTATTGCTTAAAGGCTACTGTATTTCCAAATTGCCCTTGTAAATACATTCCCCTTACATCTACAAGAAAATTAGCAATAAGATAGACTCTGCAAATGTTTATCTCGATTAACATGAAGTAGATGGAGAATAAGCGTTTGTATAAATAGTTTGTACAAGAGTAGAGAAATTCATGTGAGTGTAACACATCAGATTTTTTTGGACCGGATTGTGTATGGAAGCATTCTGCAACCCAACGGTAAACATTTTAGAGCAGACGTTTCAAAAATCAATTCTCAAAGCAAGGGCAGGAATATTGCGTTAAGGACGGTAACAGAATAACAGAGTTTTAGTAGATGACGGGTTTTTAAACTGCGTCAGCACCTCCATTTCGAGTTCGCTATATTTAAAAGCTGTCAAAACGCAATACCGGATTCTGTAACGCGGTATTTATCCTCCATAAGGATCTCAAGCCTCTAAATCTCCGGATAACATCTAGCACCCGAGACAAAGGTTACGACTGCCTTGTTACTGTTCTTTGTGTGACCTTAACTCTGCATAAGGCTATGCGCGAACAAGGATGTTACAATTAAATCGCGCTGTGTCTGCCACGTCACAATTATTCTTTATCAAAACAATGTAACTACAATTGTTGGCAAACTACGTATAACACTAGTCCGCATGATATCGGATGACTGAAAAATAATAAGCGATTCTGACTCACGTTTTTATGCTGATTTCAGAACTGTTTTTAGTTTTTTCCTATTACGTACAGTTTTTTCACAATTTTACTTCAAATATATAGAGATATAAAGATATTGCTTCCGCCACTACGCATAAAATTGGGCTTGATGAAGCAATTTGTAAGGGCTCTACCACAGGATAGACTCTGCTTCAAGTACCTTTCCAAGAAATTTCCCTTCATTACACAAGACAAATTAACGGCTGGAATTTTTTTTGGTCTTCAAATAAAGAAATTAATGATGGATGAAGATTTTGAGAAGACAATGAATGAGAGAGAAATAGAAGCATGGACCGTCTTCCGATCAGTTACTGAAAACTTCTTAGGCATAACAAAGATCCTAATTACAAAGCCATCGTCGAAACAATGTTGGAAAATTTCAAGAAGATGGGTTGTAACATGGTGTAAAGGTGCATTTTCTGTATTCACATATCGACTACTTTCCAGAAAATCTAGGACATTATAGTGAAGAGCAGGGTGAACGTTTTCACCAAGATATTAATGAAATGGAGTGGAGGTACCAGGGGAGATGGAATGAAACTATAATGGCCGACTACTGTTGGATGTTGAGGAGGGACAGTCAACTTCAGGGATCTGCAAGGAAGTCAAAGAAGAGAACGTTTTAAAAAAAATTAAATGAAACACTTTGGCTTCTTGTTTTGTTAAAATGTAGTCATGAAATAAATTAGGGGAGTTCTTGAGAGTATTCTTAATATGTTTCTTGAATAAAAACTTACCTTGTGCGAAATGGTATTTGAATACTTTTCTACGCTCATTAGTAAAATTGTTAAAACATTACTTATTTTGTATAAAAATCTTACGCGATAGAAAAAACGGAAGTTATTTCTGGAATCAGCATAAAAACTTGATTCAAGAACACCTACTTTTAAGAAATCATCTGACAAAAAGTTTGAAAATGCAGACTAGTGTAATCAGAACATTCATGTACAAGAAAAACAGTCTAATATGAAGCTATCACATGACTGGAAAGGATCAGATAAAAGTCATTGCCGCGACCGGAACTCGAACCATAGATTTTCGACTTTCCATGTCGATACACTACGGTTGAGCTACTGTGACGAGACACCCGAAAGCGCTGCAATTCGCTCATCTGTTTCACATAGCCAAGTGAACTTTCAAGGTAGTCTAAATTATACGGCGAAATTACGCCTTAAAGGCGATCTGCGAAACTGCAAGTCTTTTTATTTTACACCGGCTGAAAAATTGAATCAAGTTGCCTTTCAGAGTAATTAAAAAATCACCTTGGAGGTTGATCGGGATACATGAATCAGACAAGAGACGTGTAATGTGACACTAATTATCATTACAAAATCTGATTAATTCCAAACAGATATAAATTTTTTAAAAATTCTGATGTGATACATTCACATGACTTTCTCTACCCTCTATGTTTTATTAGTGGGTATGCAAATTATTCTTACTCAAGCTTAGTTTTCTGTCTTCTACATTTTAATCCAAATAAACCTTTGCAGAAATAGCTACATTACACATTTCGTTACAGATAAAGAGAACAGCAATAGTCAAATGTTTAGGAACTGGAACGCTAAACGCTGCCTTAATATTTCATACTGTTTCCATGCAATCGCGAGAAACAAGTGAATGTTGAAAGGACTTTAAGAGAATGACCAAGAAATGAACAATTCGAAGGATATTTGATATTCGAATGGATATCTCAGAAACGACTAGTGCCACCAAGAAAAAGTTATTTTAAATAAATTGTGTGTTTTAAAGAAATCTACATTTTTTGTGTAGTACGTTGCCTCTGTCGCTTAATATTTACCAGTTATACAAGATTATACAAAATTTCTTCTAAATGAAGAAGACTAGGCTATTACCAGAAAATCCAAGTTATAGAGAATAGAGAAGAATTCACAGTTTTATTTTATGTGTTCAAAATGAGCACCATTTATTATGCGAGGACGACCAGTGCTTTTCCGTTTGCATACGCAACCATCTCCTACTAATTTATTGTATCAATTGTAATTTTTTTATGACGAGGTGGCTCTTTGTTGAACTTACAACGAAATGCACGCTGCAATGAAACAATGGATTAACTCTTTGCGTAATGCAGCACACAAGACGACTTTTCCTGTGGCGTCGCCATTTTCTCGTAAACAAACCCAGCGCCGCTATAGGTACTGAATGGAACTAATAGGTGTGGGCTTAAAACTTTGAACTTTCCTCTATTCAATGATGTGACGTATGTGTCGCTATCTATTGTCGTTTATTTGAATAAATATTAAATTCTGTTCCTTCTTTTTGAATAACCCGTATTTTAATAAAAATCGTTAGAGCCATTTTTTAGAAAATTAAAGTTTTCAAAAATGTCCCATGCAAAGGGTAGCTTGAAGTGGGGGGATTTTCTTGAAAATCTTCGTCACATCTTTGGAAGGTACTGAACTTAAATATCAAGTTTGGTGTTGAACCGACTTTTCGTTTTTGATTTATGTTTTTCACAGACACACAGATATAACCTTTTCCTAAAAATTATTTTTTTATTCAAAACATGTATTTCCGATGAAATCTCGGTATCGAATTTTTGGGTGGAATACAATACTTCCCCTACTTACCATACGTAGTAAAGAAAGTAGGAATAGTTAAGGCTACGAAAAAAGTTATTTGACATAATCTGAATATTTTAATGACATCTAAATGTTTATGTATAGGTTATGGGGTATATTTAGGTTTTCCGAGATTCTAGATATGCGTGCTATTTTTCGTGCACACATCTCATACATGTAGTAGTTATCAAAAAGAGAAAACTTAGAATAGTTTTTGAGAAATTAAAATTAACGAAATATGTCCATATAAATGACTCTTTTGGGTAGAGGAATAAATTGATTTTAAATGTAAATAATGATTGTAGTATGAATATGCATTATTATGTGACATTGATTTGAGATGTTTATTGATTGTAATTATTGTTGAGAAGTAAGTTTATACTGCCTTACTGAAACTGACAATAATAGCGTGCAATAATGCAGCGAGGGGGTGAGCTGTTTATCATTATTGGAAACGAGGAAGTTACGTAATATTGGCGCGTTTTTCTTTTAGAATATTCTGGAACATTTCCCTAGAGCATATGTATTCATAATTTTCATTGGATATAAAAATAGACGCTAATGTTGGCGCGTTTTATTAGCCAATTGCAGTTCAGTTATAATCTTTAGGCATATCGCGGTGTAGGAGTATAAAAGAGTAGGTTAGAGGTAGACCCAGTCAGTTCATCAAAATTCTTTGTACACTACACGTCGCATTCCCGTCAGTTCGTCGAAAGTATTTGTACGGCACACTTCGGATATCAATTTGCAGGTTACGCATAACAGAGTTATGAAAAATCTCAAGTGTTATAAAGTTAATTATACAAAAAGTTGAAGTACGCGAATTAAGAATTATCAGTAATGAAGTTATTATAACAGTTTCAGTTTGGCGAGTGTCAAGATCAATGTGTAAATGTGATAGTTAATTTGTTCGACAATAAAAGTGTAAAACAAATTTCATCAGTGTTATCTTTGGATAAAAGATTCCTTTCCGTTTACACAACCTGTATAAAGAGAAGTGCTTGACCAAAAGGATAATAGCTAGCCGGAGGACAGAGAACCAAAATTAAATAAAATAACAGTAGCATTTTTTCAAACAAAAACTATACTGCCGCAAATTGCTAACACCAAATGGAGCTAACAAACCTAACAAATGAATCACGTCACAAGATGGCTTCAACACGTTGAGTAAACACACATACACAAACAACGTGGGTTATATACAAACATTATAAATTTACCATCTCAAATTGGCTCCCAAACGTGGGGCTAACAAATAACATCACAAACATATACAATAATGTTAAATAAATAACATTATAAGAAATATACTCGCCAACCACAAACTCTCAAGACTCGATGAAGAGTGGTGTCACAGACAGCGCTGCTAATGAAAATAGGTGCTCACTTGGTTAAACATGTTATTTCTATGAATGGGTTCAATTTTTCTGAAAATTTTCACCACAGTCGATCTCCAAGTGCTAACTGACATCTTGGAGGGAACTGGGCATGACATTGCAATGTTCATAGTCTTGTTTATATGCGCAGTAAGATGAACATGCAGATGCCGACCTTGGAAGCAAATAGTAGATTTGTGGGAAGGCGTGTACTGCGATCGCTCACGCGCGGGTGGTTGTGTTAAATCGCACAGAAACAGTTGCACGATTCTGCTAACGGTCTACTTAACGGGTCCTATAGTTTGAAAACCATTTGGGCTACCCCTTCCCAGGGAAGCTGCATTGCCGTGCCTCTGTATGCGAATGTTGATGTTGGAAACCGTGCACTGACGTACCGAAACTTAAATAATGGCGACCTGAGCTTATTTTGTATTCATTTATGCATAACATTAGAGTATATGTTTATTTTACTCCTTTGACACGTAAATTAAAAGCATTTTTAAAAATCTGATGTTACATTCACATGAATTTCTCTACACACATCTACAAAATACTCTTACAAAAGCTCATTCTTCTATCTACTATATATTGATCGAGATAAACCTATGCTGAAATGACTTTATTATATATTTCGTTGCAGGTACATGGGGAATACAGTAGGCTTATGCAATGGTCAAAACCATCAGTAGGAAGTGGCTTTGAAATTTTTAACCCATCCTAACTTGGTCCGTTATCTTCGTGAATAAAATATAAACAACCCAACTTGGTCCCGTAGCAATACTGTCAACAACCCAACTCAGTCCCACATCATTCGCTGTCAACAACCACCTCAGTCTCATAGCATTCACTGTCAACAACCCAACTCGGTCCCGTAGCAATACTGTCAACAACCCAACTCAGTCCCACATTATTCGCTGTCAACAGCCACCTCAGTCTCATAGCATTCACTGTCAACAACCCAACTCAGTCCCGCAGCAATACTGTCAACAACCCAACTCGGTCCCACATCATTCGCTGTCAACAACCACCTCAGTCTCATAGCATTCACTGTCAACAACCCAACTCGGTCCCGTAGCAATACTGTCAACAACCCAACTCAGTCCCACATCATTCGCTGTCAACAGCCACCTCAGTCTCATAGCATTCACTGTCAACAACCCAACTCGGTCCCGTAGCAATACTGTCAACAACCCAGCTCAGTCCCATAGCATTCACTGTCAACAACCCACTTCAGTCTCATAGAATTCACTGTCAACAACCCAACTCGGTCCCATAACATTCACTATCAACAACCCAGCTCGGTCCCGTAGCATTCACTGTCAACAACCCAACTCAGTCCCAGAGCATTCACTGTGAATAACCCAACTCAATCTTATAGCATTCACTGTCAACAACCCAACTCAGTCCCATAGCATTCACTGTGAATAACCCAACTCAATCTTATAGCATTCACTGTCAACAACCCAACTCAGTCCCATAGCATTCACTGTGAATAACCCAACTCAATCTTATAGCATTCACTGTCAACAACCCAACTCAGTCCCATAACAGTCACTATCAACAACCCAGCTCGGTCCCGTAGCATTCATTGTCAATAATCGAACTCAGTCTTATAGCATTCACTGTGAACAACCTAACTCGACTCCGTAGCATTCGCTGTCAATAACCCAACTTAATCTTATAGCATTCACTTTCAACAACCCAAACCAGTCCCACAGCATTCACTGTCAACAACCCAACTCGGTCCCGTAGCATTCAGTGTTAACCCAATTCGGTCCCGTAGCATTCACTGTCAACAACCCACTCAGTAGCATACAGTGCGAAACCGTAATAATACTGAGCATAGTGAAACGTAAAGTAGGGTGGCATCTCTATTCCTAAAAATCGATAGTGCACTGAGCACGTGTAGTTGACTGTGAGCGCGAACTTTCCGGTAGCTCTTCACAAAAGAGCAAACGTTATTATCGATTACATATTTTTTTTGGCGTTTTTCAAAATCTTTCATTTGATTAGAATTATATTTTTTAAATAAGACACCAATTTTTCAACTATTTTGTGCATGGAGTTTACAAAATTGCTATATGCATTTAATAGATAAATTATTTAACATCTGATTTTGCGGTTAAAATCGGTTTGGATAAAACTGCAATATAGTAGGTCAGCTGAATGTCCCAAGTCCCTTAAAATGGGAAGGGAAATTACGCATAATGAACTAGATTGAGGTTAATTTCCTATAGGATCAAGTGGATTTTTTACATTTTGGAAAATGGGGCCGAGTTAGGATTTGAAAGTAGAAAAGGGTATGAGATGGGTTTCACTAGAAATTTCATGCTCCTTGCAAGTCCTTGAGAAAAAACGAAAAGGGACTAAGAACTTGAAAAAAAGGTGTAAGTATTTGAAAATTCAAACCAATCACAGAGAATATCTTGGAAATGGTATACATTACAAAAACTTTTATTTGACATAAAATGGGTTTGTTTTAACGCTATTTGCATTTTGTTTTGCTTAGCAAGAGCTTGTCTATCTCTTACAGTTTACCAAATATACAAAAGTCGCTAAGAATGAGGAGGACTTCACAGTCTATTTCCACAAAATTCAAGATTTGCATGCGAGTCTTACAGTATTTTAATCAAAACGTTAGAGCCATCTTGAGAAAATAAAAATTCTGATGTGTTACACTCACATGATTTTCTCTACTCTTGTACAAACCATTTTTACAAACTCTTATTCTCCATCTATTTCATATTAATCGAGATAAACATTTGCAAAAACGATCTTTTGACATGCAAAGAGAATTCCATTTTACACATAGCGACCAGTTCTAAAAATATTTGACTATCCCTTAAGGCGTACTATGTTCCACTTGTTTTGTATTTGCAAGGGCAATATAGAAATACAGTAGCCTTTAAGCACATACATATCTCTTAATAGCTGGTCGCTAGTTGTAGCACCATTCCCTTTGCCACAGATTAATACTCTCTGTATATCCAAGACAAAAAATGAATAACGAATTCCCATTTGAGAAAATGATTATTGAAAAATGTAAGGGAATAACAAGCAATATCTCGAAAATAGTTCACTCAACAACAAAAATGTATATGACATAAATTATGTATTTTAACGCGATCTACATTTTTTGTGTAGTAAAATTTTGTCTATCTCTTATGGTTTACCAGTTATGCAAAATTCGTTCACAATGAAGAATACTTTTGGAGACATTCCCAGAAAATTCAAGATATACATTTCATTTGTCATGAAAATATCTTAAACATATGATATTTTAATCAAAATTGTTAGAGCCATTTTTGAGAAAATTAAAATTTTCGAAAAATGTTCTATGTAAAGGGTAATCTGGGCTGGGGGATTTTGTTGAAAACCTTCGTGTCGCATCCCTGGAAGATATTGAACCTATATACCAAGTTTGGTGTTTATCCGACTGTTCGTTTCTGAGTTATGCTGTTCACAGACACACAGACACACACACACACACACACACAGACACACACACGGACATGTTTCCAAAAATGCTTTTTTTGGATTCAGGGGGTCTCAAAACATATATTTCCGGTGAAATCTCGGTATCGAATTTTTGGGTGGAATGCAATACTTCCCTACTTACTATACGTAGTAGAGAAAGTAATAACGTAATATTTTGCATGTAAAGGGTAGTTTAGGTTTGGGGAGGATTTTCCTAATACTCTTCGTGTCTCCTACTCATTTCACACATTTTATTCATTCATCGTGGGATACAACCTGTCCAGTTAAGGGACGTTAAACTGAAAAAAATACCAATATCGATTCTCCTAGAGCCAGAGATAATAATTAATTACTTTCTCTACTACGTATAGTAAGTAGGGGAAGTATTGTATTCCACCCAAAAATTCGATACCGAGGTTTCACCGGAAATACATGTTTTGAGACCCCCTGAATCCAAAAAAAACATTTTTGGAAACATGTCCGTGTGTGTGTCTGTGCGTCTGTGTGTCTGTGAACAGCATAACTCAGAAACGAACAGTCGGATAAACAACAAACTTGTATTTAGGTTCAGTATCTTCCAGAGATGCGACATGAATGTTTTCAAGAAAATCCCCCACCCCAAACTACCCTTTACATAGAACATTTTTCGAAAATTTTAATTTTCTCAAAAATGGCTCAAATGATTTTGATTAAAATATCGTATGTTTACGATATTGTTATGAGAAATGAAATGTATATCTCGAATTTTCTGGGAATGTCTCCAAAAGTATTCTTCATTGTGAACGACTTTTGCATAACTGGTAAACCATAAGAGATAGACAAAATTTGACTACACAAAAAATGTAGATCCTGTTAAAATACACAATTTATGTCATATACATTTCTTTTGTTGAGTAAACCGTTTTCGAGATATTGCTTGTTATTCCCTTAAATTTTCCAATACTTATACTTTTTCTCAAATTCGTTATTAATTTTTTTTATGTCCTGGACATGCAAAGAGAATGGAATGCACCACATAGCAACCAGCGTTAAAATATTTGACTATCGCTTAAAACCTACCATATTCCCCTTGCATCTACAAGAAAATTAGCAATAAGATTGACATCTCGATATCTCGATTAACATGAAGCATATGAAGAATAAACGTTTGTAAAAATAGTTTGTACTAGAGTAGAGAAAGTCATGTGAGTGTAACACATCAGATTTTTTTATTGCGTTCCAGAGGGAAATTATGTCGTAAGGTGTTCAGTTTTATAAGGATAATCGTGTAGTTTACGCTAAGAGCTACATGTGACCAAATAATATGGACCAATACGAACAACCAAGGTTGTAATTTCCAAAGGTTTTCTCATTATAGTAAAAATGCAAACGTGTCTGGGTAAACCTTAACAATTTTTCTTTTGAGAGTTTTTTTTCCAGTTATCAGCAGTTACCTGAATTCCCAATCGTAATCCTTCCTGCAAATTTGATCTTTCCATCGCATTATAAAACTCCGACGCTGCTAATTACAAATGGATGAAAATATCGACTGTAATCTTTATGAATACCACCCCTTTGAAAAGGGGTGGTATTCATAAACAAAAGCAGAGAAAAGCAACAAAAAAGCCGAACAGATTTTCTGACGATTTGCCTCTGCGATTCATCCGAATGACTTCATCTATAAACTAAATGTTCCAAAACTAAAAAGAAAAGAAAGGTAATCCCAAAAAATATGATATATCTAACAAGACCTTCTCTATCCTCTATCGTTTATTGGTGGCTATACAAATTAGTCTTACTAAAGCTAATTTTTATTATTACTTCACTTTAATCCAAATAAACTTTTGCAGAAATAGCTACATTACGCATTTCGTTATAGATAGAAAGGGAACAGCGATATTCAAATGTTTGAGACTTAAACACTATACGCTGGCCTTAAAATTCCATACTGTTTTAATAGAATCGCGAGAAACAACTGAAAGGACTTTCAAAGAATGGCTAAGTATTGAAGAATTCGAACCAATAATAACGGCTATCTCGAAAATGGCTGATGCCACAAAAAACTTATTTGAAATAAATCATGTACTTTAAAGATATCTACATTTCTTATGTAGTAGGTTTTCGTCTACATATTTACCAGTTATGCAAGATTATGCAAAATTCCTTCCGAATGAAGAGGACTTCAAAACTTATTTCCAGCAAACTCAATATATACATTTTATTCGTCATGTAAATATATTTAATATATAGTATTTTAATCAAAATCGTTATAGCTATTTTTTAGAAAATAAAAAATTTCGAAAAAAATGTTCCTTGTAAAAGGTAGTTTCAAGTAGGGGAATTTTCTAGAAAATCTTCGTGTCGCATCTTTGGAAGGTACTGAACCTAAATGTCATGTTTGTGTTCATTCAACTTTTCGTTTTTGAGATATGCTGTTCACAGGCACATACGGACCAAAATGCTTTTTTTTTTGTATTCAGGGGCCTCAAAACATCTATTTCCATGAAGTTTCGGTATAGAATTTTTGGATGGAATGCAATACCTTGTACTATGCACGTGGTAGGGAAAGTACAAAACTAAGATATTTTATGCATTTGCATTTTTGCATTCAATACGACTCAATTGTCAACCTTATTCCTCCGTCTTTATATTCTCTGTATCTCACGATGATGCAATCAAAATTGTATCCACAGTTTTCTTTTTTCTAGATATACACGTACATCTTTGCTCAGAATTCTCTCTTTGGAGAGTACAATTCGCCTTTAATAGCTCCCTTTCTTTTATTTTGGCTTACCATAATAACAGTTGCTTGATTTGTCCTCCTTCTATTTTAGTTTCTTACAATGCGATAAAAATTTTATACTTTTATTTTTGCAGTATATACAAACAATTTAGTAGTAAGTCAGTATCTCTTTTCCATAGGTTATTATTGATGTTCCTTCTCAATCCTTAAGACCGGTTTACGTTTACTTGAACATTTTACAATATATAATTTATTGCTCGCTGGAAAATTTTGTAAGGCATAGTAATGTTGTTTATACCTTTTAAATCTCCACTATAGTTTTCATTAGTAAACACTGTATGATAAAGGTGGCTATATGGAGCATCACTCATTTAGGATCAGAGTCCAAGCTTTCGGTAACCAAGACCCTACCGACGTCTTTAGCTATTTACGTGTTACGTAAAACTATATAACAAAAGATGGTAGTAATATCCATCTTAAAATTATGAACAGCATTCAGAAAGGATTAAAATAATAATTGTTAACATCGTTGGTCCATCTCCAAGCATCGCCAAAAATAAATTATTTGTAATGCAATATTTTTCTAGATTCCATCACTCCACAGCTTGCAGTGTCAGGCTAGTTATCGAGGTAAGCCAGGAATTAAGTAAATAACCAGCTTCTTAACACTGACACGAGGTCTTCAGATTTATTCGGCCGTTACCGCCGGTCGGTTGTCTGCGTATGATGTCAATACTGTGCCAGAGGACTAGAGAAAGAGGAGTGGAAGGGATGGATGCCAACAGTTTCGAGGGCACCTTAGTGAAATGGAACTTGAAATGTATTTTTCTAGTATTTACATTTTGAACGTCTTTCGCTTGCATCTCGTAAACTCGCAATCTCAGCATGTATGTAAATAGGTAACTCACATAATTGTACGGTTTCCGTAGCGTAGAGTGACTCGGCTTAGCACTCAAAACCATGCAAAGTTTGTGACCGGTGGTCAATTCCATCTCTCGTGTAAAGAATGCACAAAATGTCCTAGTGAAAAACAGTTCTGCACCGCCGCAATACATAAACCTGTTTACGAAGTCGGAAACGCACGCAGTTCGAGGTTCAATTCCGCACCTCCCCTTTGAGACAAAGGGCTTTCTGAGCTAATAATGACGTCATTCATTTAAACAACTGGCGGTAAAGGCCGAATAAATCTGAAAACTTGTTATATGGTTGTTCGGAGAAGGGGAGGCCTGTATGTGCTAGTATGTTTATGTTTTATGCTTGTCTACACTTATATTTAATCATTAACAATTAAAAGCAATTGCAGACAAAACCATTCTGTAAGATAAATCAAATGATCAAGCTTAATATTAACCAATACATTACGAGGGATAGTAAAATAACACAGTGTTGAAATTATTTATCATTAAACAAGTGTATTCTGATTTGAACGGAGAAGAATGTTGTTAAAAGATGAAGATATCAAGCATACTTCATCTGTTACAAGTATCTGAAACGCGAATTAAGGATGCTGATGCAGAGGTATTAGCAAACTGTTTAAGACTTCTTGTCATTAGTATGTTATATACGTCTATAATGTTGTTTATCACACTTTTTACGTGCTCGTATGTATAGACCAGCGAGCCAACTTAAACCGTCCAAGTTATTGCTCTGTTATTAATTTCTAACCTCTCAGCTTAGAATACGTTTTTTTCATGAACAATATTTGAGTGATGTTTGCGGTTGTTCCTTCTGAGTAACGAAACACATTTTCATGTCTGGTTGAAATGCTCGAGAGATATTTGCTTGTAATTTTAACATGATAAATTCCAGCTGCTTCTCTAGCGCTGCGTCATACTTCTGCATAGCTCAAGATAAATCCTAAGCATTACCGATTTTGAAAGGTTTTATAGTTTACATTAAAAAAGATAAGAGGTAGATTCCATTTCTTTTAAAATGTTCACATTCTTAAGCGTGCATTTATTCTAACACATAGTAATGACGCAGAAGTTGTTCTATACAAACAGATTTTTGCAAGAAAAGAAATAAACCCTGTTATTCAGTGTACCATATAGAACCAATGCTTAATCCATAGACATTTATACGTCTGTAAAATCATCGTCGGTAAAGTTCCAAGTCTTTAGCAAAAGCTAGACTTCCTGTAAACTAATTCGGGAAATTATAAGCAGATAGTTTCGAAATAATCAATTCGAGAATATATCCAGTTTGCAGAATAGGGCTTGAGATTTTTTTTTCTGTAATCTGAAAAACCTTAAATATAAAATAGTTGTCTGCAATGGATTAGAATGGTGCGAATCAGAACGTTGGTGACATTAAACCAAACTGTTTGACTAATTCGTTTTCCTTTTTTTTTCTGAAAGATCTGACAAACAGAGGATTGTTTTAAAAAGCACATATCGCATTAAAAATTAATCATTTCCAAGGTCATATTTCTATCAGGTTTCCGTCTTTTTATAATTACGTAATTACTGGTGTTTTATCTCGCAGAAAGTATGGCCTACCTACCAAGCCCTAGCTAGTGAGACGAGTAATAAAAATGGAGTCATAAGCCCTTTTTTGGCTCATACGGGGTCAAAGTCCTCTAATTTGACACAATTTGTAGCACCGTGCTCAATGCGTTTGCAGACAAATACTCCCATTGTGTTGAGTTGACGCTATACGCGCGTTGTATTATCGCGATACTTATCGGAGATGTGAGAGCCGGGACTCTTAGAGAGGCTGCTGGTATAATGGCAGTAAGATAATGGCCGTTTGTTGCCGTTCCCAAACTTAATTCGGCGTAAAAATTACATTACCTTGATAGCCGCAATTAGCGGGATACATGAGGGAATTCCCCAATCGACTCTGTTGCAATGGATTGTCGAGTACAGATTCGTGGTTGTTTCTTTATTCAGTTTTTACATTTATTTCGATTCGATTATTAACGAATTCACATGTTTAGTTACTGCATTTGAGAGGTAGTAGTATCCATTAGAAGAAGCGAAATATCTCTGATGTGTCAGATTGTTTTATCTACCTGTTACCACTTCATAGCAATTAGCCTGGATGTTACCCAAAATGTCTTTTTTACAGCGTGACAATAAATCAAAGTCATGTAGATATAATCAATTTATTTTCAATGTATTTTCTATTTTTCTATTACATTCAGAGAACTGTAGGTAATGGACACCACTCGGACTTCCTTTACTTTGGAAAGTGTCCATCTTTTGTGTTGTAATATTTGCTATTTGCTAAGGGTTCAGCATCTCTTTTGAAAGTGGGTTCCCCAGTACCATGAAGTATTGTAGGAAAACATTTTGACGAATAGTAATGATCTATTAATGTCTCATGAAAACAGATATAACCTATTTAGTTACGATGCCTTACTTCAGTCAACCATTAAAAATAAACATCACAGTTATATTAGTAAATTTGGTGTACATGGTTTTCAACTGATAGAACAATTTTATTGTGAAAGGTTTGTGAAAGATGTTAATCACTAAAACAAAATATTTTATCAATCAACACAAGTTAACAACAAAACACAAAACTGCTCTCGCATCAAACGGTGGTGACAAGAATGGCTACTTCCAACAGCTGTTGCCACGCAATCGCAGTTTTCATTAGATTTGTGTAAATCATCAGTTGATGCTGACAGAACATTTACAGCAAGACTTTGTGGTAATGTGCAACAATAAAAATGTATAATTTATATGCACCACATATTGGCTATTAAATATATTATGAATATAACTTTAAAAATTTTATAAAACCTTTTCTAAAATTTATCGAGGCTTTTTTACCTCTTAATTGCCTTTTTGATTTACCTATTTTGATAGTTATAAATGTCTGAACATCCGGGCAGTAGTGAATTCCTATAGTAAGTAACCCAAATTTTTTTATATCGAGATTTTAAAAAATATATGTTTAGTAAAACAGGTCTCTGTGTGTGTGTGTGTTTGTCCATGTTTTTTCCTGTGAACAGCATAACTCAAAAACGAAATATCGGAAAAATAGTGAAACTTGGCAGTTAAGTTCACCAAAGATACGACATGAAAAAATTCATAAAAATCCCCCTACCCCAAACTTCCAATTACATTGAAAAACTAGCATTTTTTATTTTCTGAAAAATGGCTCTAACAATTTTGTTTAAAATACCATATGTTTAAAACGTTTACACGAAAAATAAAATGCTTACCTTTCATTTTCTCCCAATAACCTGTGAAATCTTCATACTGAACGGTATTTGTATAATGTATAACTGATAAACAAATGGTAATGTATAACAAAAGCTTATTACGCGAAAAATGTAGATCCCTTTAAAGGACACAATTTATATCAAATACTATTTTTGTGGTATTTACCATTTCCTATATAGTCTCTGTTATTGATTTTAATTTTCAAATAGGTAATTGTACTTTTTCGAAGTTCTAAGTAGTCATTCAATTATTTCTCGTGGCCATGTAAAGAAAGGCATTTCAAAGCCAGCACATAGCGACCCACCTTTTACTTTCTCTGCCACGCAAATAGTAGGTAGAGAAGGTATTGCATTCCACCCAAAACTTCGATACCGAGATTTCACCGGAAATATATGTTTTAAGGCCCCCTGAAATAAAAAAATCTGATGTGTTACACTCACATGACTTTCTCTACTCTTGTACAAACTATTTTTACAAACGCTTATTCTCCATATGCTTCATGTTAATGGAGATATCGAGATGTCAATCTTATTGATAATTTTCTTGTAGATGCAAGGGGAATATGGTAGGTTTTAAGCAATAGTCAAATAATTTTAACGCTGGTTGCTATGTGGCGCATTCCATTCTCTTTGCATGTCCAGGACATAAAAAAATCTGATGTGTTACACTCACATGACTTTCTCTACTCTTGTACAATCTAATTTTACAAACGCCTATTCTCCATATGCTTCATGTTAATCGAGATATCGAAATGTCAATCTTATTGGTAATTTTCTTGTAGATGCAAGGGGAATATGGTAGCTTTTAAGCGATAGTCAAATATTTTAACGCTGGTTGCTATGTGGCGCATTCCATTCTCTTTGCATGTCCAGGACATAAAAAAATGAATAACGAATTTGAGAAAAAGTATAAGTATTGCAAAATTTAAGGAAATAACAAGCAATATCTCGAAAACGGTTCACTCAACAAAAGAAATGTATATGACATAAGTTGTGTATTTTAACGCGATCTATATTTTTTGTGTAGTAAAATTTTGTCTATCTCTTATAGTTTACCAGTTATGCAAAAGTCGTTCAGAATGAAGAATACTTTTGGAGACATTCCCAGAAAATTCGAGATATACATTTCATTTCTCATGATATTATCTTAAACATATGATATTTTCATCAAAATCGTTAGAGCCATTTTTGAGAAAATTAAAATTTTCGAAAAATGTTCCATGTAAAGGGTAGTCTGGGGTGGGGGGATTTTCTTGAAAACCTTCGTGTCGCATCTCTGGAAGATACTGAACCTAAATACCAAGTTTGGTGTTTATCCGACTGTTCGTTTTTGAGTTATGCTGTTCACACACACACAGACACACAGACACACACACACACAGACACACACACACACAGACACACACACGGACATGTTTCCAAAAATGCTTTTTTTGGATTCAGGAGGTCTCAAAACATGTATTTCCGGTGAAATCTCGGTATCGAATTTTTGGGTGGAATGCAATACTTCCCCTACTTACTGTACGTAGTAGAGAAAGTAAAAATGAATAACGAATTTGAGAAAAAGTATAAGTATTGGAAAGTTTAAGGGAATAACAAGCAATATCTCGCAAACGGTTCACTCAACAAAAGAAATGTATATGACATAAATTGTGTATTTTAACGCGATCTACATTTTTTGTGTAGTAAAATTTTGTCTATCTCTTATGGTTTACCAGTTATGAAAAAGTCGTTCATAATGAAGAATACTTTTGGAGACATTCCCAGAAAATTCGAGATATACATTTTAATTATCATGACAATATCTTAAACATATGATATTTTAATCAAAATCGTTAGAGCCGTTTTTGAGAAAATTAAAATTTTCGAAAAATGTTCCATGTAAAGGGTAGTCTGGGGTAGGGGGATTTTCTTGAAAACCTTCGTGTCGCATCTCTGGAAGATACTGAACCTAAATACCAAGTTTGGTGTTTATCCAACTCTTCGTTTTTGAGTTATGCTGTTCACAGACACACAGACACACAGACACACAGACACACAGACAGACACACAGACAGACACACACACGGACATGTTTCCAAAAATGCTTTTTTTGGATTCAGTGAGTCTCAAAACATGTATTTCCGGTGAAATCTCAGTATCGAAATTTTGGGTGGAATACAATACTTCCCCTACTTACTATACGTAGTAGAGAAAGTAAAAAGAAGTTTTTAGAAACAGCTCCGTGCTTGTAGGTGTGTGTTAGTGAACAGCATAACTTAAAAACGAGAAGTCGAATAAATACCAAACTTGGTAGTTAAGTTTAATATTTTCCAAAGATAAGATTGGAAGATTTTC
This sequence comes from Deroplatys truncata, assembly GCA_030765065.1. Taxonomy (NCBI): domain Eukaryota; kingdom Metazoa; phylum Arthropoda; class Insecta; order Mantodea; family Mantidae; genus Deroplatys; species Deroplatys truncata. The sequence goes on along the minus strand of CM060984.1, from coordinate 94,124,020 downwards.
AAGAAAATCTCCCCACCCTAACTACCCTTTACATGGAACATTTTTCGTCATTTTTGATTTTCTAAAAATGGCTCTAACGATTTCGATTAAATATATTAAAAATATTTAAATGACAAATAAAATGTATATTTTGAATTTCCTGGGAATAGCCTCTGAAGTCCTCTTCATTCTGAATGACTTGTGTTATTGGTAAACCGTAAAACAGACAAACTCTTACTACACAAAAATATAGATCTCGTTTAAGCATACAAGTTGTGTCATATCATTTGTTCTTTGTGGGTTTTTTTGTGTGTGTGAAGTTTGCTATTTCCTAGATATTCCTTGTTACTGGTTTGATTTCTCAAACAATTTAAGTTTTCTGAATGGGAAATCGTTGTTCTTATTACTGTCTCCACCACGAATATTAAGCAGGGGAAGTATTCCAGTCCACCCAAATATTCGATACCGAGATTTCATCGGAAATACATGTTTTGAGATTCCCTGAATTCAAATAAAGCATTTTTGAAAACATGTCCGTTTGTGTGTCTGCCTGTTGCCTGTGTGTCTGTGAATAGCATAACTTAAGAACGAAAAGTCGGATAAATATAAACTTGGTATCGTCCAAAGATGACACACGAAGATTTTCAAGAAAATCCCCCACCCCAGAATAATCTTTACATGGAAGATTTTTCGAAAATTTTGATTTTGTAAGAAATATTTTGATTAAAAGACCATATGTAAAAGATATTTACATTAAAATAAAATGTATATCTTGAATTTTCTGGGAATAGCCTGTGAAATTCAATTCATTTGGAAGAAATTTGGTATAATCTTGTATAACTGGTAAACAAGCGTCAGGCGAAAACGTACTGCACAATATATCTTTATCTAGATCTTTTTAAAACTCGAAATTTATTTAAAATGCATTTCTCTGCAGGATAAGCAGAGGTTATTAAAGGTTTGCATTGTTCATTTCTTGATCATTCTCTTAAAGTCCTTTCAACATTTTATTTCTCACAATTGTATGGAGACAGTATGAAATTTTAAGGCCAGCATATAGTGTCCAGTTCTTAAACATTTAACTTTCGCTATTCCTTTTATGGAATAACGAAATATGTAATTAGGTATTTCTGCAAAGGTTTCTTTGGATTAAAATGCAGTAGAAAAGAAATAAGCTCGAGTAAGAATAATTTGTGTAACCATTAATTAACAATAAAACGTAGAGAAAGTCATGTGAATGTATCACTTTTGATTTTTACTTTCTCTACTACGTCTAGTAAGTAGGGGACGTATTGCATTCTACCCAAAAATTGGATACCGAGATTTCACCGGAAATACATGTTTTGAGACCCCTGAATCCAAAAAAAACATTTTTACTTTCTCTACTACGAATAGTAAGTAGGAGAAGTATTGTATTCCAACCAAAAATTCGATACCGAGATTTCACCGGAAATACATGTCTTGAGACCCCCCGAAACCAAAAAAAAGCATTTTTGGAAACATGTCCGTGTGTGTGTGTGTCTGTGTGTGTCTGTGTGTCTGTCTGTGAACAGCATAACTCGGAAAAGAACAGTCGGATAAACACCAAACTTGGTATTTAGGTTCAGCATCTTCCAGAGATGCGACACGAAGGTTTTCAAGAAAATCCCCCACCCCAGATTACCCTTTACATGGAAGATTTTTCGAAAATTTTAATTTTCTCAAAAATGGCTCTAACGATTTTGATTAAAATATCATATGTTTAAGTTATTTTTATGACAAATGAAATGTATATCTTGAATTTTCTGGGAATGTCTCCAAAAGTATTCTTTATTGTGAACGACTTTTGCATAACTGGTAAACCACAAGAGATAGACAAAATTTTACTACACAAAAAAATGTAGATCGCGTTAAAATACACAATTTATGTCATACATTTTTTTTTTCAGTGAACCATTTTCGAGATATTGCTTGTTATTCCCTTAAATTTTTCAATACTTATTTTCTCAAATGGGAATTCGTTATTCATTTTTACTATCTCTACTACGTATGGTATGTAGGGGAAGTATTGTATTCCACCCAAAATTTCGATACCTAGATTTCACCGGAAATACATGTTTTGAGACCCCCTGAATCCAAAAAAAGCATTTTTGGAAACATGTCCGTGTGTGTGTCTGTGAACAGCATAACTCAGAAACGAACAGTCGGATAAACACCAAACGTGGTATTTAGGTTCAGCATCTTCCAAGGATGCGACACGAAGGTTTTCAAGAAAATCCTCCCACCTCAGATTACCCTTTACATGGAAGATTTTTCGAAAATTTTAATTTTCTCAAAAATGACTGTATCGATTTTGATTAAAATATCATATGTTTAAGATATGTTTATGACAAATAAAATGTATATCTTGAATTTTCTGGGAATGTCTCCAAAAGTATTCTTTATTGTGAACGACTTTTGCATAACTGGTAAACCATAAGAGATAGACAAACTTTTACTACACAAAAAATGTAGATCGCGTTAAAATACACAATTTATGTCATATACATTTTTTGTTGTTGAGTGAACCATTTTCGAGATATTGCTTGTTATTCCCTTAAATTTTTCAATGCTTATTTTCTCAAATGGGAATTCGTTATTCATTTTTTTGTCTTGGATATGCAAAGAGTTATAATCTGTGGCAAAGGGAATGGTGCTGCACCTAGCAACCAGCTATTAAGAGATATGTATGTGCTTAAAGGCTACTGTTTTTCTATATTGCCCTTGTAAATATATTTTCCCCTACATCTACAAGAAAATTAGCAATAAGATAGAGTTTGCAAATGTTTATCTCGATTAACATGAAGTAGATGGAGAATAAGCGTTTGTAAAAATAGTTTGTACAAGAGTAGAGAAAGTCATGTGAGTGTAACACATCAGATTTTTTTGTCTTGGATATGCAAAGAAAGGGAATGGTGGGAAAGCGAATGGTGCTGCACCTAGCAACCAGCTATTAAGAGATATGGATGTGCTTAAAGGTTACTGTAATTGCAAATTGCCCTTGTAAATATATATTCCCCTTACATCTACAAGAAAATTAGAAATAAGATAGACTCTGCAAATGTTTATCTCGATTAACATGAAGCACATGGAGAATAAGCGTTTGTAAAAATAGATTGTACAAGAGTAGAGAAAGTCATGTGAGTGTAACACATCAGATTTTTTTCTTGAGGTGCCTAAACTGTTCACAGACAGATCGCTTGCGGATAGTTTGCCTTCTTTCTTTTACTCTTAAGTGCCCTGCATGATCTCTGAACAGACCGTGACGTTCAAGTTAAGAATGTTGGTGAAAGAATCCGTGATACAGTAACCTAATTGTGTAGAAATGCATTACAAAATATAGTTACTGAGTCCGAAGTGGGTTGAGTGCATAGAGTCAATGATACTGGTCATCGCCGCAAATTTCCTGAAGTGTAATATTGAAAAAATAGCTGAAGGATACACATTTGCATTATTCTTTGTGCCTTACTTTAATGGATGATATTTTAAATTTCCTAAATAAGCGCCAAGTATTTAAGTACTGACCTATTGAAACTATTTGTATCTTCAAATCGAGCCATAATCGACTTTTTGTATTACTTTAAAAATAAAAAGGAAGCTAAACAAAAGAGTAGCTCGGATGAATTTGGGACAATCGGCCAGGTAAGTGCGTCACCTACCCGGAGTTGAAACTAGGTCGCCTAGCTGCAAAGCTGTCGTATGGCGAGTTATCGACAGTCATCCTGCGTAGGCGTAACACAAGAAATGTGCAACTCTCCCTGTACAAGCATATCTTGTCTTTTTATTGCCTGTCTTTTGACTCACTTTATCGGCTCAGTTGCAATTGTGTATGAATTTTGAATAGTCTTTAACGCCTGCTCTTATTTCATATGCTACCACGGGCGGTTACACTGGTGATACATGATATGAAATGATAATTCTTGCGAAAGTAAGGGCTAAGTTTAAGTTACCTCCCCGACATTTACCAGTTATGAGGACTGAGGAAAGTATAGAAAAAACCTCAGGGGGATGCTGAGGGGATTTGAACCGCAGAGCTCCCGTTCACAAGTCCGTGCCTTAATGATCTCGGCTACCCGTGTTGGTCTGCTACTGAGTGGGGTACTTTAAGGTAGACAATGCGCAATTTTCAGTACATAACAAACAGTGGTTCGCATTCGCGGGCTGCGAATCCATGTCCATTCTGACTGATTTTGTTTCGTGGATTGGATATTGCATACCACCTTCCAAAGTACATAACAAAACAAACAGGAAAAAAAATAGATGTTACAGAAAGGCAACTAAGGCCATCTGTCCAGCATCTTAGTTACTATGTTACACTCATGCTACAAGATCCCAAAGTCCACATTCAATCAAAACTTAAGAGCAAACTGGATGGTACAGGAAGGCGGCAACGCAATTAAGGCCATCTGCATGGCATATCCTGACTTAAATGACCCAACACGTCACATTCACCGATGCGATTTGGCCAAAAGCTTAAAGCAATGTTAAAAAGAAAGAAAAAGGAATACATCCAGATATTTGTCCCTTAAACTTGAAGGAATGAGGAACCGAAATAAGTGAATTATTCACAAAATAAGCAATCAGCCTGACTATTGAGTTTTCCTACGCTAACCTATGGTAGGCATAGAAAGTATTGTATTCTATCTAAAAGTTTCATATCGAGATTCTCGAGAAGGTCCCCTTAAACCAAAGAAAAGCATGTTAGAAAAACGTTCGAATTTGAGCGTTCGTGTTTGTGTGAGCAGCCTAACACAAAAACGAAATGAGTACCAAACTTCATAATTACAATTGCGACACGAAGAGTTTTACAAAATCCACCAATCTCAAACTAGCTTTACGTGGAACGTTTTTCATTTTCTTGCGGCTCTAACGATTTTTATTAAAACGTGTTTCAGACATTGGCATGACGAATTAAACGTAAATTACTGAATTTTAATAAATATCATATTCCTGAAAAATAGTAAGAGACAGAAAGAAAATTTAATGCCAAATAATGTAGAACTCTTAAAATATGCATTTGATATAAACTTTCTTTCTTTTCTGTCTTTATTTCTTTTTTCTTTTATTTTTATATCATAACACGTCACATTTTTCTTATACTGACTATAAATTTGTTTTAAATTTTACTTTCTCTACCACGTACCTAGTAGGGAAAAGGTGTTGCATTCCACCCAAAAATTCCATACCGAGATTTCATTGGAAATACAAGTTTTGTGGCTCCGGAATACAAAAAAAAAGGCTTTTGTTTTTGAAATAAGGTCCGTGTGTTTGTCTGTCTGTGTGTGTGTGTGTGTGTGTGTGTGTGTGTGTGTGAACAGCATAACTCAGAAACGAAAAGTACTTGGTATTTAAGTTCAGTACCTTCCAAAATGCGACACGAAGATTTTAAATAAAAATCTCTCCACACCAAACTACCTTTTACGTGAAACTTTTTCGAAATTTTTTAATTTCTAAAAAGTGCCTCTAACAATTTTCATTAAAATACCATATATAACAGACATTTACATTACAAATAAAATATATATCTTGAATTTTCTGGGAATAGCTTGTGAAATCCCCTTCATTTGGAAGAACTTTTGTATAATCTTATATAACTGATAAATGTTATGAGATAGACGAAAACTTACTGCACAAAAGCTATTGGTCTCTATAAAACATACAATTTATTTCAAGTATCGGCTAAATTGTCATACTGTTGCCCTCGTTTGTGTCACTTTTGCCCGCATTAGGTCTTTCTTTTGCCCTTCTAAATTAGGAATAAGGAAGTGAAAGAGCAATGAAATTACTTACCTTAAGAGTGATTTTAGAACATGATGTGGTCTCTCCAATATCTAGTACCCACCTACCCACCCGTTTTAAGTGTTTTATTTATATAGGCAAATAGCGTTAGAAAGAAAACAAACGTAGCCATTTTTCCATGCAAAGTGGGTACTGCCAACCTAAATAATCAGCGAAATGCACTGAATATGCGATGTGCTGTTGTTTTGTGAACGTGAATCATTGGAGTTTTAGACGCGCAGATCCCTGGGCTACGTTCTGTCGTCGCTTCGCAGTTGCGGCCTATCGGCCGCAACTTGTTGCACTCCTCTCCTTCTAAAAAACATCCCTCGGCTACGCTTTGAGGCTGAGGGCCCTCAATCTCTCGGCCACGCTTTGAGGCTGAATATCTTACCGGCTTCGGTGGCATTATTCATATGTTGGCACCATTACGTTAGAGCAGCGTAAGACCTAATGCGGGCAAAAGTGACACAAACGAGGGAAACAGTATGACAATTTACCCCAAGTATCTTTTTGTGACATCTGGAATTTCCGAGATATTCGTCATTAATGGTTCGAATCGTTCAATGCTTTTGTCATTCTTTGCAAGCCCTTTTGATATTCAGTTGTTTATCGTGTTTGCACGCAAAGAGCATGGAATTTTAAGGCCGGTACAAAACGTCCAATTCTAAAACATTTGACTATTGCTTTTCCTTTTGTATTTATAACGAAATGTGTAATGTAACTATTTCTGTAAAGGCTTATTTGATTAAAATGAAGTAGATAGAAAAATAAGCTTTAGGAAGAATAGTTTGTATACCCATTAATGAGCAAAAGAGGGTCGAGAAAGACATGTGAGTGTCACACATCAGATATTTTCATTTTTTTTATTTATTTAAATTTCATACTACAACTAAGTGCGAAAACTTATCTAGTAGTTTCATTATCATAATTGTGTCACTGTTTGGCAGTGATATATTCCAATGGATATATTCTGCTAATAATTGCATTTTTCACGCAATTACACACATCACTGCACCAAGTCTTCAGGTTTTGTCCATTTTAATCTTCTTAGTACTGCACTGGTATCCAATAACTGAAGCGCAAGAGGGTTTGAATGGTAGTGAAGTCGTTTTTCATGCTTCACTGCCATGGTTCTTATTTCTTCACTAACAGTGTCCATTTTTAAGTCTCTATGGATGTTGTCATTCCTGATGTACCATGGTGCATTAACAATACCACGTAGCACTTTATTTTGGAAAAGTTGTTTAATTTTAATATTTGATTTCTTGGTGCAGCCCCAGATCTGCAACCCATACATCCATACAGATTTTAATATCTGCTTATACAAGAGCAATTTATTTTGTATATTAAGTTCAGAATATCTTCCTAACAACCAATACATTTTCTATACTTTATCTCAAGTTCTTCTTTTTAACATGTGCTTTCCATTTCAACTTAGCATCCAGCGTCATGCCCAAATACTTGGCCTGGTTTGCATATGGGATTATTTGTTTATTCATAAATACAGGTAGATTTTTTATCTTTCTATTTGTAAAATTAATATGGGTTGATTTTGTTTCATTAAGTTTAATACGCCACTTTTTTGTCCAAGCATTAACTTCATTTACTGCAAATTAAAGCTTATTAATTGCTGCTTCTTCTGTTTCTCCAACAGCTAGTATTACAGTATCATCAGCAAAGGTGGCCATTATCGTTTCCGGAATTTGTGGAATATCACTTGTATACAGCAGATACAGTATCGGTCCAAGCACACTTCCTTGTGGGACTCCCGCACTTATTTCCTTGAAGCCTGAATATACTTCAATATTTAATGCGGAACAACCTATCTGAAAGATACGATTGTAATATTTCACAGTATTGCTTTGGTAGATGACGTTGCAGCTTGTGGTTGAGCCCAGCATGCCATACCTTATCAAAAGCTTGGGTCACATCAAGAAATATACTAGAACATATTTTGTTTTCTTCCAGTGACTGTTCTATTATTCGGGTTATTCTATATACCTGATCAATGGTTGAATGTTTGCTCCTAAATCCAAACTGATGATTTGGAATTAAACGTTTATCTTACAATATAGGTTTTAAATGGCTAAGCAGCAATCTTTCAAATACTTTAGATAATTGTGTAACAGAGACATAGAGATATTTTCATGAATAAAATATTTGAGCGTCATTTATGTGCTTATACAAAGTAAACCGAAACGTTGTGGTAGCAAGGTATAGTATATATTTCATTTTGAAAACAAAACTCTTACTATAACTACAAATGTTCCCTGGGTATACTCGAAAATGTTTTACCCTGAATAGTCATTAGAACAAACAAATTCAAGGAAAGCATTACATAGATTGGAAAGGTAAAATAGACAACTGAAAAGTTCAATGCCATCGATGGGATTTGAACTACGACGATGGCATTTAATTTTTCAGTCGTCTTATTCTACTTTTCCGATCTTGTCCAACACACGGCTTGTGTGAAAGAACAATTAATTCCATTACGTACATTATTTACTCTCCTATATTACTTACTTAAATGTATCGTTGTTATGAGACGAAGATTCTGCGTACTACTCAACATTATTTTTGCATCTTCTACTTGATGGCACTCTCAAGCTCATTTAAAAATCACAAATTCATTTAACTTCGCTTTATCTTTAGGAAACTGTTTCAGTTTAGTGCATGTGAGAAAAATAATTTCCAAAACAGATATATTACCTTTACATGACTTTTTCTACACACTATAAGTTAATTTTACGTAACTTCGATTTACGAAAATTTAAATTTTATCTACTTTACGCTAATCGAAATAAATCCTTGAAGAAATAGTTCCATTTGACAGCTTGTTGTAGGTTTAAGGGTGGTAGAGGAAACTGAATTGATATGCAGTTGTTTAAAAGATAGTGGGTATATGCTGGCTTTAAAATGCATACCCTTTCCATGACATTGAGGGAAACAACTGAATACCGACAGCCCTTTAAGAGGTTTTGAAAATTTTAATACAATAATAGGAGATATCTCAGAAATTGTTGATGTCACAGAAAAGCTTACTTTAAATAAATTCTGTGTTTTAAAGAGGTCTTCATTTTTCATGTAGCACATTTTTATCTATCTCTTATAATTTATCAGTTATATAAAACTATATACAATTCACAGGCTGTTCCAAGAAATTTTATGATATGCGTTTTATTTTTATGTAAATATCTTAAATATATAGCGTTTTAATAAAAATCGTTATAGCCATTTTTGAGAAAATAAAAAATAACGATACATTTTCCATGTAAAGGATAGTTTGGGGTGGGGGAATTTCTTGAAAATGGTCGTGTCGTATATTTGGAAGATACTGAAGCTATGTACAAAGTTTGATTTAACCGACTTGAGTTATGCTGTTCATAGGCACACACACAGACAGACAGGCACACACACACACACACACAAACACACACGTACACGTACACACACGGGTTTTTTTTCTAAAAATGCTTTTTTTGGATTCAGGGAGCCTCAAACATATATTTCCGGTAAAATCTCGACATTGAATTTTTGGGTGAAATACAATACCTCGTCTATTTATTGTAAGTAAATATTAGAGAAAGTAAAAATAATTTATTTAACAGCCTCTCTTGCTTACTGAGGGCTTCGACGCATGACTGCGATGAGGGCTAACTGCAGGGAATGTAGGAATTGAAATAGGAAATTAATTCCGTAACAAATCCGTAAGCTTTCTCATGCTCTCAAGTTGAGAGTCATGGCGGGAAATGAGCGAAACAACAGGAGTGGTAATGAGGTTGTCATGACAACGAAATGAGAAAAGTGGGTGGGAAAAAGTACACCTCAACAAATTCCCCATACGTTTCATGAAACGTTATTAACCCTTTCAGTTCCTGTGTCCAGTTCCTTTATAAATCAGTTTGCTTCAAAACACAATACGACTGCAGAAAGCTTTTAAATTTGGACAGTTCTCTGGTTTTTAATAAATTAATCTATATTAAAATGACATATTAATTAAAACGTCTAGGAGGGCACACTATCACGAATTTCTCTTTCATTTCACAGCTACCTCCTTTGTTGTATTATTATTATCATTCATATAAACATTGTATTTTATTCATATTTCACCTCAATCACGATTAATGTGTTGGCTAGAAATGGTATTAAATTAGACTAAATCAACTTTTATATTTTTTCTTCACTGGTTACATTTAAGATGCGAGAACAACAGTTAGCTCTTTCAACTTTGTGTTTGTAGTCCTGAACTCAGGTGGGAGACAAACAGCCGAACCGTTTACCATGCTAGTCTCTAGGTACCAAGGGCGGAGGTTCAAACCTTGCGGAGGGCGATGGATTTTTTTTCGGGCATAAATCCTTAACATGACTTCCTTTGGAAGGGAAGTAAATCCAGTGGTACCGTGTCGTAGATTTACGGCCTGATAAAGAAGCCTCTGATCAAAATTTCCGGTCTTTCACGCCCAATATAGAATGGGACGATAAGAACCATAGACGTTAAAGAGCGTCCATAAATAAAACTCAATTCAGTTCAGCTGAACCACAGAGGTTCTAACGTTCATACTAGGCTTTAGTTAAAGGGAAATTTTTAAGCATAAAACAAATATTAGTGATTAGTTATTGCTAAAAAGGTATTATATATATTACTTGATAAAAGCTGCTTATTTCAATGAACTCTACATCTTTTTAGTGCTGAGATTTTTTCTCTGTTATAGTTTTGCATTAATATAAAGTTATGCAAAATCCACTCGCTGACTATTCACAGAAAATTAAGTGAAATGTACATCGCATTTGTCATGTCTTAAACAAATGAGATTTTAATCGAAGCTATTATAGCCGTTTTATTAAAATAAATTGCGTTTTTATTAAAATAAAAATTAATTATTATTTTTTCAATGTAAAGCGTAGTGTGTGGTTTTATTTCTTGAAATATTCTGGACTTAAATATGAAGCTTGGAGTTTATTCGACATTTGTCCTTGAGTTATGCTATTCACACACACACACACGCTCCCGCGATTTTTTTCTAAGACCTGTTTTTTAATTCACGCGACATAAAATCTTATGTTTTAGTGAAATCTCGACATTAAATTTTCGGTGAAATACAATACCTCCTCTGCCTATCGCAGGTAAGCGGAAAAGAAAATAACAATAGCACACATTGTAAACAGTGACATTTCCATGTGATCATTTTGTTTCTTTTTTTTAAATGGAAATATAGGTGCTATTTGCAGAATGTAATATGAATGTTTTGTAAGTCGGACCTAGAAAAAGACATTTTGGAGAAAGTTCCGTGTGTGTGTGTGTGTGTGTGTGTATAATATGTACCTACATATCGACCCTCACTATCGTTATTAACATGAGATAAGTCGTAGCAAAATAGATGTATCGAAAGTGCGTGAACAACATAACGGAACAGCAAAAGTCGGATAAATACGAAACTTGGTATTTCAGGTCAGCATCTTCCAAACATACGACACAAAGAGTTTCAAGCAAATCCCACCACCCCAAACTACCCTTTTATGGAAAATGTTTCATTATTTTTATGTTCTCAAAAATGATTCTAACGATTTTGATTAAAATACCAAATGTTTGAAATATAACAAATATATCTTGACTTTTCTGGTAATTGCTTGTAAAGTTCTCTTCATTCTGAATAACTGGTAACCAGAAAAGATAGATAAAAGCTTACAACGTAAAACAAAACAAAAAAAATCTGATGTGTTATACTCACATGACTTTCTCTACTCTTGTACAAACTATTTTTACAAACGCTTATTCTCCATATGCTTCATGTTAATCGAGATGTTAATCTTATTACTAATTTTCTTGTAGGTGCAAGGGGAATATGGTAGGCTTTAAGCGATAGTCAAATATTTTAAGCGCTGGTTGCTATGTGGCGCATTCCATTCTCTTTGCATGTATAAGTATTGGAATATTTAAGGGAATAACAAGCAATATCTCGAAAATGGTTCACTCAATAAAAAAATTTATATGACATAAATTGTGTTTTTTAACGCGATCTACATTTTTTGTGCAGTAAAACTTTGTCTATCTCTTATGGTTTACCAGTTATGCAAAAGTCGTTCACAATGAAGAATACTATTGGAGACATTCCCAGAAAATTCAAGATATACATTTTATTTGTCATGAAAGTATCTTAAATATATGATATTTTAATCAAAATCGTTAGAGCCGTTTTTGAGAAAATTAAAATTTTCGAAAAATCTTCCATGTAAAGGGTATCCTGAGGTGGGGGGATTTTCTTGAAAACCTTCGTGTCCATTCCTGGAAGATACTGAACCTAAATACCAAATTTGGTGTTTATCCGACTGTTCGTTTCTGAGTTATGCTGTTCACAGACAGACAGACAAACAGACACACAGACACACACACGGACATGTTTCCAAAAATGCTTTTTTTTGGATTCAGGGGGCCTGAAAACATATATTTCCGGTAAAATCTTGGTATCGAATTTTTGGGTGGAATACAGCACTTCCCCTACTTACTATACGTAGTAGAGAAAGTAAAAAATTGATCTCGTTAAAACACAATTTATGTCAAGTAAACGTTTTTGTAGCGTTAACCATTTTTGAGACATTCCTTATAATTGGTTTTAATTTTCAAATTACGTTATACTTTTCTACAGCTGCAAAACGCTATTCCGTTTCTCTCTCTCTCTTTCTTTATTTTTCGTGTTCTTGCAAAGAGAACGGCATTTCAGTCATCACATAGCGACCGGCATTTAACTACGCTTTAGCATAATAAGCCGTATGCATAAAATGAGGTCAATTCTATGTTTGTTTGTTTTTTTGGAAGAAAATACTACGATCAGCATGCATAAAAAGCTTAGTATATGTTTTTCCTCTATGCACATTATCGATCTAGTAGGTTATACTTTTACCCTTAGAATATGCTATGATTGTCATGCATAAAACTAGGAAAAGAGTTTGCTTTGTAGGCAATACTAAGAAACATCATAGCATACCTTTCCCCAGGCTTCCTTGTTTAGCTAATGTCTATAATAAAGTAAAATTACTGTATTTCTTCAAGTTCGGGCTATAAGACGTTTAAAGAAAGAAAACAGTCAAAAGATTCCGACTTCAAGCAATTATATGGATTCGATAAACAAACTTGGGATGTTTAAGTGATTATTTTATTGGCAACATCGCTGTCTTCAATTGCTGCATTACTGAAGCTTTCTTATTTCTCACTGCATGAGTTTCTGATCTATAGGTATTCCGTAGCACTGGATATTGCTTCAACAAATTTACGAACTGCATTTGTTCTCCTCGTTTCTCATACTCCTCAGACATTTTAGATGTTTTACATACACAGGTTATGTTGATACTCCAATTATTGGAGTTTACTGCATTCTATAATCTGTTGCGCTAAGTTTTAAATGAGAATGGCTGTGACGAGAATAACCAAATGGAATCGGAAGCGCCCAATTAATAGGAAATTCGATTATCATCGAAAGGTAAAACTACGACATGGAAATATGAACTTCTTGTTAGGTTATGCATACGAAATAAAGTATATTCTATTCCTTTGAGCCTTTCCTATACGTAAAACAAAAGGTAATGATACATTTTATGCATACGACTCTTGTATTATTTTTATATCTACAACGAAAGGTGTAAATAAGTAATGAAGGTTTAAGTGTATTAACAAGAAGTACCTGGAGTAATACGCTTTTGTAAGAATAGTGAGTAGAGAAAGTGATGTGAACGTAATACATCAGATTTATAATTACTGGAATTGAATGCAATTAAGGTTTACTAATGTCTGCTGTAACATACAGTGACAGTTTCATGCCGATCTAAAAGTTGAAGTCACTACACTGAGCGAAGGGCAAGCGGTTGCCAAGACAACTGCAGTTGGATGCAGGTCGCCCCTGTACTTCCTGTGTGCGGCAGGAGGACAGGTGAATCCTTTGCGATTTTTATCACCCTTCCTCATGCACGTACCTTAAACATTTATTGCTCTAGATAATGTCGCTGTCTGGCACGCATTTTATCATTGTCTCCTTCATAGCTGACCACAATGTCTTGGAGTCGCGTCTTAATGTTTTTATTTTTATAAGCAGTCAAAAGCAGGAAAGATGAGAGATTATGAGCCACTCGAGATTCTAAGAACTCAACAATAAGATCTAACCTAATAAACGGGGTAGACTACACAAAAAGGAACACGGAAATGGGTTAAACTAGAGAAATATTGCTTTCATTCTATAGTAATCATTTTAAAATCTTTATATTTTCGTATGAACATAATTAAAAATCTAACACCATATGCTTTATCGAAACATGATGAGTACTGGATGATTCATTTTAAATCTGATATAATTTATGTGCAAATAGCATTGAAAAGACCTGTTTGTTAGTCATTTGCATTTCTGTAAAAATTGTAAACATCTAATACATTGACACAAAAATCAAAAATATATTGAACTCAGCCTGCTAAATTTTATCTGTGTCACGCTTTGCGTGCAATTTAATTCCCCTGTGCTTGTTTTTAAATATTTGATCCATCTTTTAAAAATGTAAACTAAAAAATATAATGCAGTGTACTTATATTGTACAATATACACAGATAACACGCGCGCGCACAGATCTTTTTTAAAAATGTTCTTTTTGGATTCGGAATGCCTCAAAACACCTCTCTGGAGAAATCACGATATCAAATTTTTTAATGGAATGTAATACTGTCACACACACGGAATATATATATATATATATATATATATATATATATATGTACTCTTAATCACTAATCCTTAATACTAAAATTTTGAACGATATACTTAACATTATCATTAACCATCTTACAAAACTTAAAAATCTGATATGTTACATTCACCTGACTTTCTGCACAGATTCTTCTACAAACTATTCTTACAGAACCTTATTATTCCCTCTACTTCTTGTTAATACAGATAAACTTTCATAACACTTTTACACATTTCGTTGTAGAATATAATGGGTGAAGCGATAATCAGATTTTTAAAGAGTGTTTCTCTAAGTAATGGCTTTGAAATTCCATTCTCTTTGCATGATCACGAGCCGCCCCCCCCCCAAGAATATCGATTTACCATTTGAGAAAAGTATAAGCATTTCAAAATTCAAACCAATAACAAGGAATGTCTCAGAAAAATGTCCCCACAAAACAATTTATTTGACATAAATTGTATGCTTTAACGAAATGTACAATTTGTGTATCTCTTACGGTTTATCAATTATACAAAAATAATTCAAAACGAAGAGGTCTTCACAGGTTATTCCCAAAAAATTTAAGACATAAATATAATTTGTCATCCAAGTATATTAAACACACGGTATCATCAAAACCGTTAAATCCATTTTTGAGATATAAAGGCAATTTGGGTTGGGGTATTTTCTTGGAAATCTTCGTGTCGTATTCTGGAAGATACTGAATTTAAATACCATTTTTTTGTTTGTTTTATTATTATTTTCTTAACTTTTTAGTTATGTTGTTCACAAATATACAAGCTTACACGCGGACCGTTTTCTAAAAATGCTTTATTTTTAATTCAGGGAACCTCAAAACTTTATTTCCTGTGAAATATTATTATCGAAGTTTTGGGTAGAATGCAATACTTCCTCTAGTAGATAAAGTTACAAATCTCCGGAGGAGGGACATCAAGGAGAATTCATCGCAGGCATTAATCATTCTCTGAAACTTTCTAATGACTGATGAATGTAAGTTGTACGAAATTCTCATTTCTGTCCTTTTATCTACCTTTGAAGGCACGTTCCACAAATAACACAAATCCGGATGAATATAGATATGTTGAAACAAAAAAGACTAGAGCTCACCAAAGAGCGTTCGAAACTTACATCCGCAAGGGTGCCAAAATAACTCGCATATACTACACTTAAACCTTGAATGGCAGGAAAGGACAGCCATAAAAGCACTTACAGCGAAGTTATGATCTCGTAAATCAGTAGTCCACCATTTTAGCCCATTTTAATAAGAAATGACTTAGACACATAACTGCCATAAGCAATATATAATGAGCGAAACACAATGAAGGCCTTGGGCTACGGGCAAATAGTTATGTTATAAAATATTAAAACAAGGTCATGGAAATTACGGTTCCCTCCAGCATTACCACAAAAGTTTCCCTTTCGGCTGTGTGCGTTCTTTGCATAAGGTGTCACAGATATTTGAGGATGTAAGTAATGGTTTATAAATAATAATAATAATAATGTATCTATATTATCATTATTGAGTAAAGCTATACATTCAAATAGTTTTTGTTACAATCAGTCATAGTTTCTTTCCAAGGCAGATACTTCATTCTAATCTCAGTCTCTCCTATTCTTCCTTCCGTTTCGCTTTGCTCATCTTCTCTGTATGTGACCCATTTCGCATTCGCAATTGCGCTTTTTAGCAAATTATTTATTCTTATGCAGTATCCAGTAATGTTCCTTACTTTTTTCTCGTTGGGTTTCATTATGTCCTGTCTTTTTCTTAAACGTTTAAGGATGAATCTCAGAGAGAGAGAGAGGGAGGGAGAGGGAGAGAGATAGGAAGTAAATTTAAAACCTCCAAGACAAGAAATTGTAGATCGTATATAAACGAAACAAAAGAATGTAATATTGAAGTAGCTTTAAACTGCAAAGCGTTACGAGTATTGAGTTAGGATACATTTTATATAGTTTTCAAGTATGAGAGTATTATCCTTATTTCATAATGTATTAAGATTTTATTTGTTTCTTTATTCCACATGTTTATTCAGCAAGAGGATTTTTGAATGCTGACACTAAATTGGGCCTGAATCTACAAGGAATTTAGTAAGACATACCGGGTTCAAACATTCCATCTGGTAGTGAACCTATTTCGCTATTTACTGAATACTGAAAGCCTTTCCTATCTCAAGTACAATCAGCACGTAGCTTTGAGCTCAATTATCCGCTAATGTTATCATTTTCAAGCATTTGAAATAATTTTATAAAATTTTCTCATTACATCAGAAATGTAGATATATAGAACTTTGCAAGTTTGCTCTAGTTAAGAAAACAAGTTTAAAAATATTTTTACCTCAGATTAGAGAAACAAAAATTAAAATTTAATCCATTATTTATACCTAAACCATTAAACGTTCACTGAAACCAAGCCACATTATCATAGTACAGACTTTTGACTAAATTATAAGGTATAAAAGGGTAGCTATTTTTTATTTTCTGCAATTATTACTTTCTCTACTACGTATAGTAAGTAGGAGAAGTAATGCATTCCATCCAAAAATTCGATACCGAGATTTCACAAAAATACATGCTTTGAGGCCCCCTGAATCCAAAAAAAGAATTTTTAGAAAAAGGTCCGCGTGTGTGTGTCTGTGAACAGCATAACTCAAAAACTAAAAGTCGGATAAATATCAAACTTGGTATTTAGGTTCAGGATCTTTCAAAGATGCGACACGAATATTTTCAATAAAATCACCCCACCCCAGACTACCCTTTACATGGAAATGTTTTCGAAAATTTTGATTTTATCAAAAATGGTTTTAACGATTTTGATTTAAATGTCACATGTTTACGATATTTTTATGGCAAATGAAATGTATACCTTGAATTTTCTGGAAATGTCCCCAAAAGTCCTCTTCATTCTGAATGGCTTTTGTATAGCTGGTACACCGTAAGAGATAGATAAAATCTTTGTACACGAAAAATGTAGATCTCATTAAAGCACACAATTTATGTCATATACATTTTTTTTATCGAGTGAACCCTTTCCGGACATTCCTTGTTATTTGTTTGAATTTTCCAATACTTATACTTTTTCTCAAATGGGAATTATCCACGCAGCAACCAGCTCTTAAAAGATTTGACTATCGCTTAAAGCCTACCAATTCCCCTTGCAAGAAAATTAGCAATAAGATTAACATCTCGATATCTCGATTAACATGAAGTAGATAGAGAATAAGCGTAATTTAAAAGTAGTTTGTACAAGAGTAGACAAAACCATGTGAGTGCAACACATCAGATTATTTTTATTTGGTATCTCAGTAATATTACAATTATTTAAATTCAAATATTTTTAAAGTAAATTACTCCTTCAGCAGAATAAAAGTTGACAGGAATATAATACAGCACAGTGATTATAATTATTAAGATCTGACAACAGATATAAGGTTTAGAAATTTCAGTAGCGCGTACCCTTTAGAGGTTCGAGTGGAGTGTTGTGAGCTCATCACCTTTAACACTACGAGCTGTGGTGGTTCTTGGGCTACAGGTTAATAACCACTTAGAGAGTTTGTTGTCGTTATATGAAAAAGGTTTCCGTTGGATATCTTTTAATTGCGACTTGAGGTACTGTTCCCGCCTACTTTCATTTACTAGGAGGTCTGCGTAGGGTGGGGTGGGGGGAAAGGCGCAAAAAGGTGCCCCAAAGGTGAGTCCAAGTTTCTACTATTTATAGCAAGGACGTGATTGGTCGTGTGCATTGCAATCTAAATTAATGACCGTAATCGGGCGCGATGATCAACTTATACGTCTGATTAATTGCTGGTGCAACGAGTGGGATGATCCCTGTAGATACAGCATCCGTAAAGAGCCGCGCAGCAGCGGTACAACACTTTTATCTTTCAAAATACTTAACTTTTCCTTAAGATACATATATCACCATTCGCTCGTAGGGTTTTCTCGTCGCCTTTATTCAAGGCTTTCTTCAAAGCTACAGCTCAGTAGAAATCTAATGTGTTACATTCACACCACTTTCTATGTTCAGTTCTCTACAAACTATTCTTACAAAGGTTTAATATTCTATTTGTTGTTAATCAATAAACTTTCATTTCACAATTACACATTTCGTTTTAGGATACAGTAACTAAAGCGATAGTCAGATTTTTAAAGAGCCTGTCTTTATGTGCTTTGAAATTCCGACCTTCTTGTATGACTACGACAAAACAAAAAAACAAAAAGGAAAGACACCGAATAGGAACTAGCAGTTGAATAACTATAAAGTACTTGGCAATTCAAAATAATAATAATAATAATAAGGATATATTGGAAATGGTTAATGTCACAAAAATGATTTGATATAAATTGTTTGTTTTATCGAGATCTAAGTTTTGTGTGTGTGTGTGTGTGTGTGTGTGTGTGTGTGTGTGTGTGTGTGTGTGCAGTAAGATTTTATCTCTCTCTTGCAGTTTATAAGCTATAAAAAATTCATTCACAATAAAGAGGACTCAACAGACTATTACCAAAAAATTCAAAATATACATATTATTTGTTATGTTATGTATCTTAAATAATAAAAATCTTTAGAGTAATTTTGGGAAAATAAAAAATATAGACAAATTTTCCATGCAAAAGGCAGTTTGGTGTGGGGGATTTTTTTGAAAATCTTCGTGTCGCGTCTTTGGGACATATTGGACTTAAATACCAATTTTGGTATTTAACCGACTTTTCGTTTTTACAGACACAAGAAATAAACAAACACACACACGGACCTTTTTTCTAAAAATGTGTTTTTTATTCAGGGGTGTTAAAACATATATTTCGTATGTAACCTCGATATTGAATTTTTGTGTGAAATACAACATACTTCGTCTTATCTCTATAAGTGGATGGCAGACGAAGTAAAAAGCTCAGTCTAACAGTCACACTACTTTCTCTACCAATAGCCATCCCTTATAAATATTACACCACTATGTAAAACAACTTTATTCTTCTATCCCTTTTAAGTTATTCACAACAAAGTTTGCCTAGAAATGTAAAAGTAGCCATTTTTCACTTCGTTGCGTATAAGCTGCAGAAACAAGCTTCATTCTTTATATCACAATGTATCTTCGGTAGTAAGGAGCTCATGTGAAAGAAAGAGTATGTCTCACATGTTTTAAAATACGTTACACAGCAAAATACACTCAATCTAGGTAAATTGAAACATATAACAAGTCATATCTCGGAAACGGCTAATGCTATGAAAAACATTGTTTAGCACAAACTACACATCTTAACGAGATCCACTTCTTACCTGCAATGAGGTTTCTCAGTTGTGTACGATTCAACAAGAATGAAGAGGACTTTCTGGGCTATTCAAAGAAAATTCGAAATACAGTTTATTCCTCAGACAATTACTCAAATATACGACATTTAAATCGTAATTGTTTTATGAAAATCTTCGTCTTACACCTTGAAAATACGTACATAAACACAAAGCTTTCTACATATTTTTCGTTTTTATATAATCAGTCCATAGACAGATATCGGAGGCCCTACATATGCACACAGACACACCTACACACATACTTTTTGTTTACTCTACCACCTACCTATAGTAGTATTTCATAAAAAAATACGATGTCGGGATTTCACCGGAATTTATCTTTTGACGTTTCCTGAATTAAAGCATTTTTAGAGAAGTTGTTCATGAGTGTGTGTGTGTGGTGTGTATGTGAACAAAATAACTAAAAAACGGAAAGCCGGATAAATATAAAACTTCGTACTTAAGTTCAGCTACTTTCCAAAAATGGAACACGAGAATTTTCCTGAAATTCGTTATTTTTTATTTTCTCAGAAACAGCTATAACGATTTGGATTAAAACACCTGTTTAAGATCTTTCCTCGACTAATATATGTTTTAGCTTGACTAATATTATATATATATACACACATACACATAATATCCTGAATTTTTTTGTAATAGCCATGAGGTCCTCTTCATTCATCAATGGATTTTATACAGTGTTATACACCTTGTATACCATAAGAGATAGACAAAAGCGTTCTTTCGAAAAATGTAAATCTTGTTAGAACATACAATTTATGTGAAATACATGTTTTTATCCATTAATAAAAAAAGTTTTTTTGCTAATAATTTGAATTTGTTAATACTTTTTTCATGGGCTTTTGAAGTGATAAGCCACCGTTCTTTTGTTTCTGCTGATGTCATGTAGGTATCTTTGTGAAGTTTCAAAGGCATCCATCTTTTTAAACATGAAGTAAATAAACTTTTTAAAGATTAGTGCGCGGAAGAAATATAAAAATAAAACATATTGGGTAAAGAAAGTCATGCGAATGTAACACATGACATTTTTTTAGGAGATCTGAAAGCACGTTTACCCGATGAAATATCGATGTAAAATTTTTGGTGGAATGCGATACTTCCACTGCCTACTATAGGTAGGTGGCAGGGCAAGTATGGAAGAAGATTTGCCAATACTTAAAACAATTGCGCAAATAAACTCAAGAGAGCATAAAGCAACAGCAGGGAAGTTATGAACAAAACCCTTAAAAATTAATTAAATGGTAATTGCGAATGCGGACGTTTATTTGTTTCTGGTTACTGGAAATCAGCTGTTCTTTGTTGTATTTTTAAACTTTGCTAATTCTAGATTATTTCTATTATTCTACCTGGGAATATTACTCGGAGCAAGCTATTTTAGCATCTCCCATACGGACATTAGGCTGTTGGTATAACAGGAAACTTTCTTGGTTAAAGAAAGCATTTTCGAGGTCATAAGAGAAACGAATCCGGACCTTCCCGCACAGGAGCTAGGTCCACTACAGCTACGCTACCGGATCACTTAAAGTAGGTAGCTGTTTTGTTACTTAGAATACTGTGAATATATTGTGGAAGACTTACAAGATATTACCGAAAATTGGATAGCACAAAAGACAATAAAATGAAGGAGGTTATGAAACGGCAACTCTAGGCCGAGCCCAAGAACTATAATTACAGATAACTTATTAATTAACTTTTAGTGATGTTAAATCGTATTATGTAAATATCTTTTTCTCATACTGCTTGTATATTTTAAGAAGGGTGATTTAACATTATGTATCTATCTAGGTTATTAATATTAGTAGAGTTATAAATGGTTTAATGTAAATAATTTAAGCGCTATGTTAAAATACTGTCCACGAGGGAAAGTTTTAGCTACAGGAATAGTGCTTTCGAAGGCAGAAAACCTAGTTTTATTACCTCTCTCCGGTCGCTGTGCTATTATTCCTACAGCGAGGGTGTAGAGCCTTTGTCCCATTATTTGATAATTCGCCGTGACCAAGTGAGTGAGAAAGACAACCTTAACGGTAAATGTAGGAAAAGCCGCGATTTATATTAAAATTGGACCAATGAGATCCCTGAAAGTTTATTCGAAATAGTTAGACGCGTCGAGTCGCGCTAAAAATGGACCAATAGGAAAGGAAGCAGCCTCAGGAGCCTGAGACTATAAATGGATCTGTTTGGAGAAAATTCGGGGCAGTTTATGTCATGTGTGGTCAGGGAGAGATGCTGCAGGATGTGTGAGATATCGCGCCAAAACAGGGAATCAAAATAGTTTTAGCAACACACCTAAGATCCGCTACTCTGAAAGCGACAATAAGAATAGTTATATTTCGTGACATATCCACGCCATAGTCTAACAGCGGTGGACAGTATTTTACAGCGGCAATACCAGTTTTGTATACTACGAGTGTTAAATTAAATAAAAAGAAACGGCAGTGTCATCTTTTCATAAACAAAGCAAGTCTATGTCTTCCTATATCACCACCCGAGATCTACGTTTTCCTTTACCGAGGATAAGTCCATGCTCCCATATAATTTAAGGAAAATTACTGCAGCTAGCCGAGGATAAATTGAAGAACCAACACGCTGAGAACTTCTGGAAGCAACGGGAGAAGCATCAAGGTAAGCTACAGCAACGGATGAGGAGGTGAGAGCCGCAAACTGGCGCCATAACGTGGGGCTCGAAGGGAAGACCAGCTCGAAGGGAAGAACGACACGAACGGAGGACTAGGAAACAACGAACAGACGAAGAATCTTCAGAGGAAAGGGGCACAGCAGAACAAAAATTACAACGCGAACTTCTAGTCTACCTACGTGGGACAACAAAACAGCTGAGAACATCGCTTCTAGAACTTCACCAGGATTCGAACCCGGAACGCATCAGTTAACATTGAAAAAAAATACAGGTTAGAACTTTTATTCAAAAACAAACAAAAAGGCATGCAGAGTAGTGACTCAGTTTTGTGAACACATGTTATTGAGAGGGGGTAAAGTCATTACTAGGGAGGTAGAACTTGCTAACGGAACCATGAGTAGGTCAAGGGAAGATTTGGAAGAACTGAATGGGGAGGCTATTGTCAGCATAACAACAGATGGAGAAAATATGGGTGCAGCTGAAGTAGAAGTTAGGGAAAGGCAATCACCGATTGAGCAGGTCATTGACGCAGGTCAAAACCAGCTGCTAATATTGCTTCAACATTTGAGCGCAAAGATAGATGAGCAGAGTAAGGAGTCAAAAAGAAATTTGAATGAACAAATTAAAAATTTAGAAGGGAAATTAGATGAGCAGAGTAAGGAGTCAAAAAGAAATTTCAATGAACATAGTAAGAACTTAGAAAGCATATTCAATGAACATAATAAGAACTTAGAAAGCATATTCAATGAATCTAGTAAAGACGTAGAAAGAATCGTAAGTGAACTAGATAAGAATTTAGAAGGGGAATCAAATGAGAATAATGAATACTTAGAAAGAATCATAAGTAAGCAGAATAAGGACTTAGAAAGAATCGTAAGTCA
Source organism: Deroplatys truncata (assembly GCA_030765065.1). Taxonomy (NCBI): domain Eukaryota; kingdom Metazoa; phylum Arthropoda; class Insecta; order Mantodea; family Mantidae; genus Deroplatys; species Deroplatys truncata. The sequence continues at coordinate 94,100,697 of CM060984.1, read as the reverse complement.
ACCAGATAAGAATCTAGAAGGGAAATCAAATGAGCATAATAAGGACTTAGAAAGAGTCGCAAATAAGCAAAGTAAGGGCTTAGAAAGAATCGTAAGGGAACAAGATAAGAATGTAGAAGGGAGATCAAATGAGCAGAGTAGGACCTTAGAAAGAATCGTAAATGAGCAGAGTAAGGACTTAGAAAGAAAACTGAGCGAACAAAAGGATTTCGAAGGGAAATTAAGTAAGCAGGGTCAGGACTTAGAAAGAAACTTAAGTGAACAAGATAAGAATGTAGAGGGGAAATTAGTTGAGCTGATGAAGGGGAAGCTAATAGAAACACTTGAAGGGAAATTACTACAGATACTAGAAACTAAAGAGCCGAAAACACTAACGGGAGAAGAGACGTTAAAGAAAGCTTTTGAAAGAATGTTAAAAAGGGCGCAGAAAAGAAAGCAGGAATTTAAAACAAAGAAACGAAAACACTGGTTGATCAAATTGGGAGACTTAGTATTGGTACGGGACAAGAAAAAGTCTAGCATTCTGAACAAAAGGTATCATAGAATGGAAAATTTATTTAAAGGTCCATACCGGGTGATTAACATTTTTGGCTCGGATACATTTGAGTTACAAGAAATAAAGAATTCCAAGATCGTAGGGAGATACCATAAACAGTTGCTCAAACCGTACAAATGTTTAGAGAATGAGAAGGGTGAAGAATATAATGAAAAGAATCAGGTTAGTTTTACTCGAAATGAGGTAACACCCCTGTGAACAAATAGTAAAGGTAATACACCCGATAAATAAGGATGTAAAGAAATAAATAAAGGCATAATAATTATGTACCAATATGTATGTAAATAGATTTAATTTTAGAACTTAAATTGGGTATTAGAGTATTTGTATGCGTCACAAGTTATTCGTGTGCGGGAAATGTATTGTGTATAAGAATGTCTCTCGGAAACCTGTTTTTAAAGGGAGAGTGTAGAGTGAATGACCCAAATATAAACATCACCGGTTTGTCAGAGCCCTTGTGAAGGAGCAGGTATAGCGAAGGGTCTCTGTCAACAAAACAAACGAACAAAGGCCATAATCAGAGGAATTATTCTGTAAAAGAAAATTGTATCAAGTGTTGAAAAATTTATTCTTTTCCAGAACAGGGCAATTTGAAACGGCAACTCTAGGCCGAGCCCAAGAACTATAATTACAGATAACTTATTAATTAACTTTTAGTGATGTTAAATCGTATTATGTAAATATCTTTTTCTCATACTGCTTGTATATTTTAAGAAGGGTGATTTAACATTATGTATCTATCTAGGTTATTAATATTAGTAGAGTTATAAATGGTTTAATGTAAATAATTTAAGCGCTATGTTAAAATACTGTCCACGAGGGAAAGTTTTAGCTACAGGAATAGTGCTTTCGAAGGCAGAAAACCTAGTTTTATTACCTCTCTCCGGTCGCTGTGCTATTATTCCTACAGCGAGGGTGTAGAGCCTTTGTCCCATTATTTGATAATTCGCCGTGACCAAGTGAGTGAGAAAGACAACCTTAACGGTAAATGTAGGAAAAGCCGCGATTTATATTAAAATTGGACCAATGAGATCCCTGAAAGTTTATTCGAAATAGTTAGACGCGTCGAGTCGCGCTAAAAATGGACCAATAGGAAAGGAAGCAGCCTCAGGAGCCTGAGACTATAAATGGATCTGTTTGGAGAAAATTCGGGGCAGTTTATGTCATGTGTGGTCAGGGAGAGATGCTGCAGGATGTGTGAGATATCGCGCCAAAACAGGGAATCAAAATAGTTTTAGCAACACACCTAAGATCCGCTACTCTGAAAGCGACAATAAGAATAGTTATATTTCGTGACATATCCACGCCATAGTCTAACAGCGGTGGACAGTATTTTACAGCGGCAATACCAGTTTTGTATACTACGAGTGTTAAATTAAATAAAAAGAAACGGCAGTGTCATCTTTTCATAAACAAAGCAAGTCTATGTCTTCCTATATCACCACCCGAGATCTACGTTTTCCTTTACCGAGGATAAGTCCATGCTCCCATATAATTTAAGGAAAATTACTGCAGCTAGCCGAGGATAAATTGAAGAACCAACACGCTGAGAACTTCTGGAAGCAACGGGAGAAGCATCAAGGTAAGCTACAGCAACGGATGAGGAGGTGATCGCCGCAGTTAATAACTACCTTTCAATACCCTTTAACGCAAAATAAAAGCCTGCTTTCTAACCTAATTAGTTTAAGGGAAATCTAAATGCCCTACCTTGCCATTGTTAAGTATACCCAATTGATGACCGATTATCTAAGCATCTATTTGAGATAACTAACTGAATCTTCAACCCGCTTACTGTTGATTAAGAACAATTAATTACTTTAATACAATACCTAAAACCGTATTGAAAAGTGTGTTTTAAATTTAAAATAATAATATACATTATACATATTTTATCATTAAAATTAGGCTTATTTAGCTAAAAATAATGGTATATCAATTAGTTTCTAAGGGGAATGTGTGTAGAAAATTGTAGTTCTTTAGAAATTGCTGTTAAAAGTAAAATTTAAAGAAAACTAACATACATGTGTACAGAATAACTCATAATTCTCCAGATAAAAAGAAAAACACCTCTCAAGCACTAATATTTAGAAAGTAATTAATGATATTTTAACAATATGAATGAGCCTGAAAATACCCCACCCCAAAAGTGCTACGCAGATATATTTTCAATAGTAGTTTTAAAATACCCATTTACAGCTAAATGAGCGGGTGATTTTAAACATTCACTTGCAATCAAAGCTTGAAAATGGGGGGGGGGGAAGGTCACGAAAATCGCCATTTAGAGGATCTTAAAACTCCGTGTTTATATTTCTGAATACTGAACCAGGGCTTATAATCCTTGTGATTAAGAGCAGTATGTTATTTAAAACGTAATACAGTATGTACTCGATCTCAAATAGTTTTAAGCACTTCCAAAGATAACAGTTGAAAATCACCATCATTACTAAGAAAATAATGAACATTTACTGAACAAATTAAATCAATATTGGCATAAACAGTTCTACACCGTATCTACCCAATGATTACAGATTCTAAAAGTAGCCCACTTCTTACTCACGCATGGTACTTCTGCAAGTCTAAGTTGGGGAAAAGAAAAAATGTTATATCCCAGCTAGTAAAACTGAATTATGTTGTGGGACCTCCATGGGGGCCGAAGGTAATCATATAATTGAATGGATGTTGTAAATAATTGTCTGATGTATACCAAATGAACGCCTTTGAGCGGAAGTTTCGGGGAGACCGCTCCTTTGCAGCGTGTGCCAGAGGCGGTCTGGTTCACAATGCAAAACAGCGTTACGTTTAATATTTATACTGAATTTACATGCACTTACATGCACATTATCCCAGTTTAACTTAAGTACTTCTCTGCTCACCGTCAAAAAGAAACTATGGAAATTTATCACAACACAGAAGGGGATGTAGACTTTATTATGTCTCCTATCGATGTATACCTTCTGTGCTTTTCTTCTTGGCATCATTTTATTATTTTTTGCTTGTCTTATCACTAACAGGAAATACTGTTATATCAACAAAATCTGATGTGTTACATTCACATGACTTTCTATACTCTTGTACAAACTACTTTTACAAACTCTTACTCTCCATCTATTTCATATTAATCGAAATAAACATTTGAAGAAACGATCTTTTGACATGCAAAGAGAATTACATTTATACACACAGCGACCATTTCTAAAAATATTTGACTATCACTTAAGGCGTACCATGTACCCTTGTTTTGTATTTGCAAAGGCAATATAGAAATACAGTAGCCTTTAAGCATAGACATATCCCTTAATAGCTGGTTGCTAGGTGCGGCACCATTCTCTTTGCCGCAGATTAATACTCTTTGCATGTCCAAGACAAAAAAATGAATAATGAATTCCCATTTGAGAAAATAAGTATTGAAAAATTTAAGGGAATAACAAGCAAATGATTCACTCAACAAATAAAATGTATATGACATAAATTGTGTATTTTAACGCGATCTACATTTTTTGTGTAGTAAAATTTTGTCTATCTCTTATGGTTAGGCAAAAGTCGTTCACAATGAAGAATACTTTTGGAGACATTCCCAGAAAATTCAAGATATACATTTTATTTGCCATGAAAATATCTTAAACATATGATATTTAATCAAAATTGTTAGAGCCATTTTTGAGAAAATTAAAATTTTCGATTTTCTTGAAAACCTTCGTGTCGCATCTCTGGAAGATACTGAACCAAAAATACCAAGTTTGGTGTTTATCCGACTGTTCGTTTCTGAGTTATGCTATTCACACACACACACACAGACACACACGGACATGTTTCCAAAAAGGCTTTTTTTGGATTCAGGGGGTCTCAAAACATATATTTCCGGTGAAATATCGATATCGAAATTTTGGGTGGAATACAATACTTCCCCTACTTATTATACGTAGTAGAGAAATAAAAATTGACATCATTGTATCACCTAAAATACACCTATGAAAGCTCCTTGAATAATAATAATAATAATAATAATAATAATAATAACAATAATAATGTTCCAAATTCTGATAACATAACATCGTTTAACTATTGCATCATAGAGAATGCTCTGTACATTCGTAAATGCTTATCATGGGTTTTATATTATCAAAATACACATTTCTTCGGTCAATGTTGATCATTTGATGATATTATCTATTTTAAAACCTTTTTTTTTCGTTTTTACCTCATTATTTTGTGATTTTCTTGCCTTTTGCGTCTTTGTTTAGCCATTTTCTTGCATTTAAATTGAGTATATGGTGATTTTTATATTGTTAACATCATTTTACATAAGGATAACTTTTTAAACATCAGAAATGTCACTATTCAACTGAGAAATAGGAATTACTTTGCTTATCCTTTACTCGCACTTTTTAGAAAAATGTCACTTTCCTACTTAATGGTTAGTCTGGTAGCCTGCGAGTGGCTTATTGTCAGGGGAGCAGGTATCATTGCAGTTATGAATTCATATCCCAAACTAGGGATCAGACACGCCAGTTTACTCCTTTTTGCTTTATTAAGTTCTTACAGTCAGACTGCTATTGACCTTGTCCTTGCATCGTGTCAAAGGTTGTGAAATGCTCTTCATTTGTAATGTTCTGTATATTCTGAAAACTCAGAAGGGATAATGCTACAGTTTTGTAAGGCCAGCTTTAAAAACAATTTCCTTAATCCTTTTTTCCGATTTTTCAAACATTAACATGCAAGAAATACATATTTAATTAATTTCTAAATAATCTCACCATTATTCTTATACCCAATTTTTGTACTCGTATAGTAGTTATATCCATTTACAAATTAATTTATAACTTTCTGTATACTAAGTTTAATAATTTAAATAAATCTCAATCTTATGATTTTTACTTTCTCTACTGCGTATAGTAAGCAGCGGAAGTATTTTATTCCATCCAAAAATTCGATATCGGGATTTCAACGCTAACACACGTTTTGAGACCTCCTGATCACGAAAAAATCTGATGTGTTACACTCACATGGCTTTCTCTACTTTTGTATAAACTATTTTTACAAACGCTTATTCTCCATAAGCTTCATGTTAATCGAGATATCGAGATGTTAATCTTATTGCTAATTTTCTTGTAGATGCAAGGGGAATTGGTAGGCTTTAAGCGATAGTCAAATATTTTAAGAGCTGGTTGCTATGTGGAGTATTCCATTCTCTTTGCATTACCAGAACAAAAAAAATGAATAACGAATTCCCATTTGAGAAAAAGTATAAGTATTGGAAAATTTAAGGGAATAACAAACAATATCTCGAAAATGGTTCACTCAACAGAAAAAATGTATATGGCATAAATTGTGTATTTGAAGGCGATCTACATTTTTTTGTTTAGTACACTTTTGTCTACCTCTTATGGTTTACCAGTTATGCAAAAGTCGTTCACAATGAAGAATACTTCTGGAGATATTCCCAGAAAATTCAAAATATACATTTTATTTGTCATAAAAATATGTTAAATATATGATAATTTAATCAAAATCGTTATAGCCATTTCTGAGAAAATTAAAATTTTCGAAAAATGTTCCATGTAAAGGTTAATCTGGGGTGGGGGGGTTTTCTAGAAAACCTTTGTGTAGCATCTCTGGAAGATACTGAACCTAAATACCAAGTTAGGTGTTTATCGGACTGTTCGTTTCTGAGTTATGCTGTTCACAGACACACACGAACATGTTTCCAAAAATACTTTTTTTGGATTCAGGAGGCCTCAAAACATATATTTCCGGTGAAATCTCGGTATCGAATTTTTGGGTGGAATACAATACTTCCCCTACTTACTATACGTAGTAGAGAAAGTAAAAAGCATTCGATACCGAGATTCCGCCGGAAATATATGTTTTGAGACCCCCTGAATCCAAAAAAAAGCATTTTTGGAAACATGTCCATGTGTGTGTCTGTGAGTGTGTGTCTGTGTGTGTGTCTGTCTGTGTGTCTGTGTGTCTGCCTGTGTGTCTGTGAACAGCATAACTCAAAAACGAACAGTCGGATAAACACCAAACTTGGTATTTAGGTTCAGTATCTTCCAGAGATGCGAGATATTTCCTTGTTATTCGTCTTGAATTTTCCAATACAGTTTTTCTCAAATGGGAATTCGTTATGCACAGGAATGGAATGCTCACATAACAACCAGCTCTTAAAAGATTTGACTATCGCTTAAAGTCTACCATATTCTCCTTGCACCTACAAGAAAATTAGCAATACGATATTTTCTGCAAATTTTTATTTGGATTAACATGAAGTAGATGGAGAATAAGCGTTTGTAACAATAGTTTGTACAAGAGTAGAGAAATTCATGTAAGTGTAACACATAAGATTTTTTTGTAATTATTATGTCAGTTTTTTAAATTTTAGCCATTTTATAGGTTATATTCAAACACTTTTGGGTCATTAAAATAGAGGCTCAGATGATGATGATAATGATAATGATAATAATAATAATAATAAAGGGTTACGCAAAATACCTAAGGTTAGAACCACTGCCCTATAGGCTAGCTGACTTGAAGCTCAGCAGTTTAAAATAGCAGCACTGCAAGGCGCTTGCGTACGACCAGTGTGAAAGAACAATAGAAACATAAAGCATATATCAGGGTCTTGTAAGTTCTCAAAGCGCAGATTTTTGTGAGAGACATTCTACCTTTAAAAAATGCCCTTCACAAGCAACAATTTTTTTATGCTTTGCATTCTCGAAAATAGGTTTAATGAGTTTCACTAAAAGATCATGTTTGAGTTACTGATGTGATGAACAAAATATGCACTTGAATTTTCTGCAGATAGTTGGTGAACTCATCTTTATTGTTCCTGAGTTTGGATACCATAACATATAGATAAAACGTTCTTTTAGGAAAAACATAGCTCCCGTTTAATCGTATGATTATGTTCAATAACTTTTTTCATATAATTGGCTGTTTCCAAAATATTTGCTACTATATGTTTACATTTTACCAGATTTTTTGGGTTTCAAAGACTGTAAATGTCTTGTTTTGTACAGCGGCTCATTAATGATCTACTATACCGATTCCTTTTATTACCAGTTGACCGTTGCCTTAACGTCTTGAGCCAAGCAAATTTTTAGTTATGTATATCATGGTTTTCTTGAAGATTAAAATAAATTTTAGGGGTTGTTTCATTCTCGAAACAAAAAATTAAGACACTTATGCTACAATTATTATCTCTTTATGTGGAAATATCTCCTTGTTATCTCCTTGATTATCGTGGTATGTTTGTGAGAAACCATTCCAGTACATATGTTTATCGTAGTAATTAACTTGAGGTAATGGAAAATTTTTTTGATGCAAGCGGAGTAACCTTATGAATGATATGCTTATGAACAGCTAAAGGTGTGTGTGGCTGTTATACAACAGATTCTACTACAAACATTCCAAGAAAATGTATCTTTAAAGGGCCTGTGAATAAAAACTTGAAAATATCTATGAGCCTGTCTAAGCGTCTATCCGTGGCTTTGCATTTCTCTCTACCTATTTGTGAATAGAAGAGATATAAAAATTGTGATCAAATGAGCAAATTTGGTATCTAATCCAGATACCATCCTGGGGATCAAGGCTAAAATTTTGAGCGCAACCTCCCCATATCAAATTCTTTACTTGAAAAGAAAATCTGATGTGATACATTCTCAGAACTTTCCCTACTAAAGACCTTTAACCTTTAGTCGTTGCTCATTATGCATTATATCATTCATGTAAAAACCAATCTAGTATCCTCACGTCCTTACTCACGATATATTTTTACCTAGGAATTGTTTAAAATGAAGCAAGGTTTCAATATGTGCAGTATCCAAATGTTTATTCTTGATAACAAGCTCTTGCACGGAAACAAAAGAAAGCATGTACGTTAGGTGACGCTTAGAAAAGTTCTGAACTTGCAACATGTAATATTCGAAAAACGGCTAACACTACGAAAAAATGGACACATATTGCGTATTTTAATGAGCTCTGCATTTTTGCTGAAGTAATTTTTACTTATCTGTTAAGATTTCCTTGTTATACAATATTCACAGAAAATTCAAAGCATACACTTTACTTCTTAACTAAAATATTGAACATGTGACATTTTAGTTAAAATGTCTAGAGACTTTATAAAAAAATCTGATGTGTTACATTCACATGACTTTCTCTACTCTTGTACAAACTATTTTTACAAACGCTTATTCTCCATATGCTTCATGTTAATCGAGATATCGAGATGTCAATCTTATTGGTAATTTTCTTGTAGATGCAAGGGGAATATGGTAGCTTTTAAGCGATAGTCAAATATTTTAAGTGCTGGTTGCTAGGTGGCGCATTCCATTCTCTTTGCATGTTCAGGACATAAAAAAATGAATAACGCATTTGAGAAAAAGTATAAGTATTGGAAAATTTAAGGAAATAACAAGCAATATCTCGAAAACGGTTCACTCAACAAAAGAAATGTATATGACATAAGTTGTGTATTTTAATGCGATCTACATTTTTTGTGTAGTAAAATTTTGTCTATCTCTTATGGTTTACCAGTTATGCAAAAGTCGTTCACAATGAAGAATACTTTTGGAGACATTCCCAGAAAATTCGAGATATACATTTCATTTATCATGACATTATCTTAAACATATGATATTTTAATAAAAATCGTTAGCCATTTTTGAGAAAATTAAGATTTTCGAAAAATGTTCCATGTAAAGGGCAGTCTGGGGTGGGGGGATTTTCTTGAAAACCTTCGTGTCGCATCTCTGGAAGATACTTAACCTAAATACCAAGTTTGGTGTTTATCCGACTATTCGTTTTTGAGTTATGCTGTTCACAGACACACAGACACACACACACACACACACACACACACACACACACACACACACACACACACACACACAGACACAGACACACACACGGAAATGTTTCCAAAAATGCTTTTTTTGGATTCAGGAGGTCTCAAAACGTGTATTTCCGGTGAAATCTCGGTATCGAAATTTTGGGTGGAATGCAATACTTCCCCTACTTACTATACGTAGTAGAGAAAGTAAGAATAACACATAACGAAAGATGTTTCATAAAAAGTGGAGGATTTTTTTTAAAATCTTCGTGCGATATTCTTGGAAGACGCTGAACTTAAATACTAAATTGAATATTTATTCGACTTTTTGTGTTGAGTTATGATGTTGACAGATAGGCATACAGACAGATACACGGACCATTTTCTAAAACTGCTTTTCTGGGGCACAGTGGATCCCAAAATTTGTATTTCCGGTGAAATCTCGGCATTGAATTTTTGGAGGGAGTACAATACTTAAGGCGGCGCCGTGGCCGAGTGGTTAGACCGCTCGCCTTCAATCCCAGGGACCCACATGTGGGATTTGTGGTGGACAAATGTGGGTTTTCTCCGGGTTCTCCGGTTTCCCCCGCCAACTGCTCCATCATCACCTTTCCATCATTTCGTTTCATCTTCTTCCTTCCTCCCATACCAGGCATCGGGCTGATCACCCATCCTGGATCTTCTGTCTGATCCATGAGTGTCTGCTCCTCGACGGGCCTCTGACCCCAGGTACCCGCCTGTACGTCCTGGAGGGTGTAAGTCCTACATAAAGGAGGTTAAACAGATAAAGAAGAAGAATACAATACTTAGTCTTACCTACTATAGGAAGATGGTGTAAAATTAAGGGGAAGAAAACTGTAGATACCTAAGCAGCAAACCTTGAAAAAAAAATTAAAATCAAGACGTTAAGAAAGGAGAACTGAGATTATACAGGGTGGTTGGAAAGTCACTACCTACTGCTATATTAGATTATCTGTGAAACTACATTAGCTCTTGCTGGCATGTAAATAAATTTGATTTCTATGAGCGTTACATTGCTTATTTCAGAGGCTGATTGAGTGAAAACAAAACAACGGCTGGTTGTAGAAGATGAAGTGCGGAGGTCCAGTAGTGCAAGCTCAAAGATGGTCGAGGCAAGAGCGAGGTAGGAATGCATCGCTTAACCCGAAGACAATAAAAAGCTGTCATATGAAATTAATGACAACTGGTAGTGACCCTTGACATTCAAATCACAAGACAATATGAATAATCGTAAGATATTTCAGTAATATATTTCAACAAAGTCTTACAAAGTCAATAAGAGAAGCTGCCAGGGAAAGTACATAGTCATAATAAATTCTTGAAAATGTGCCACTTGAAATGCTAAGAAAATCGGCGGACGCTGTTCCAAAAAGATTCCAGAAATGTTAGACACTGCGGGTGCATACGTCGAAATGTAACTTACTAACCCAAATGATACACCCTAATAATGTATTGAATGAAAATGAAACTAGGATAAGTTGTTCACTCTTTGAAATATTTAATGTTAAAAGTATTGACTTTCTAACCTGTATACTGCTTATTATGCAATTGGGTTTCCTATAAATTGTATACCAAACTATAGCCTGCTACAGGAGTTTTCAAGATGCGCATTTTTAACTAAATAAATGCACAAGAAAACCTAAACGCACAGTGTCAGTGATGTAGGGGTAGGTAACTGCTACACATTCCGGAGATGTAGTGTTCAAATCATGGTTGGGTGAGTTATCTGGATGCGACATTTTCCCGGAGTTTTCCGCTTATCCTGAGAAGAGGAATGTCGTAACCCACCATTTCATTCAATCACCATTCGGTACAACTATCCAGTTAAATAATATTAAATTAAAAGGTATATCAATATAATTAAAAGCATATAGAGGTATGCCCAATCAACTAACAGTAATAAAAAGAAATACCAAATCAATCAGGCAAGTCTAAATATTAATCTGAGATTAAAAAGAAGGAAACGTGCGCTGTTATGTGAGTTTTGACATTTTAGTTCTTCTCAATGTTATAGGGCAGTGTTTATAAAACCTTTAATAATAAAATGAGATTTAAGGAGAGATTAAGAGCCCTATCCTGCAAATGTTAAATCTGCTGATTTCTGATCTATTATCACAGAAACTATTCAAGATATCAGGATGAAATTTATAGGATGTAGATGCATGTCTTCTAAATACACTGTGATCAGTTATTATAGACGGTCAAATATAAATAATTAAATGATACTAAGATAGAGAAATAATTGCCATAAATAAGTTCCGTATATGAAATCTATGTACAATGTAACAAGCTTGAGTTGAAAAGATTTGCCACGAAAAGAAGGCAATTAGCGAGCCATGCAAGCGAATAGAGAACACAATAGCATAAGGATTTCTGGAATGCAGTTAGGTTATAAGTTCAGTAGACATTTACGTAGGCAGAAATTCTGAAAAAGAGGAGTGAAAGGTATTTCCGAGATTTTAGATAGGCCCCCTAGTAACCAAAGTGAGAAACGCGTATAAATAGAGGTGAATATTGGTCCGGACCTAAGTTAACTTTGGGGGGGGGGTAATTCTAATGTAGGCATGGCTTAAGTAATGTGAGGCGGGCATTTAAATCAGAGAGTTACTCTCTCGCTGGTACCGTCAGCTGCACTTACGTGTATGATTTTAAGCGCCTAGTAACGCGCTTGTGAAGTGAGATTTCGCGCTATCGCGAGGGATCTTTCCGAGCAACACTTTAGCTACTCACGGCAGGTTATGCTTCTAGTTTCTTTTATTGCGGAAGCAGTTATTTCCAACATAACTTTGATACTGCAGCAGTTAGCAGATACAATAATTTATTTGTCATAGTTTCTAGTGCTACAATTCAGAGTCAGTCTATTTCTTCATTTCAAACTGTCGGTAACTCAATTCAAAAACTCATATATTGGTTCACAGTATTTTTCTCAGCCAATTTATAATACATCTATTCATTCCCTGAGGGAAAATACTTATAGCTCAATCACTGGAGCAACCGCAGTAGAATAAGCATCAGATATTGGAGACAACGAGAAAAGGGCAACGACATTTGTATATTAAACTGGTGCATCAACATCTTGGCATCATTTTTACTACCACAACTTATCTAATTTTATCCAATAAATTTGTTTATTAAGGAAGATAGAGTTATTTTCTTAATTACACGTTTTGATTAAAATATTAAAAAAAACAAATTATTAACACCAAAGTACATCCATAACAGCACTAATCCTATAATTTAACTTAGCTATCTTCAATAGTTACTGAGATAATGGGTCATTTGTTCTATAAAATGTTCACAGAAAAAGCTCTTCAAAACAAACATGGAAAACAAAAACTCCTTGTTTGCAAAGAAAGAAGCCACATTACTTGAGCACACAAAATCGGTCATAATTAATAATAGTACCAATCTGTAAAGCAAAAATTCCCCTAAAAGATGGACTAAAGATTACCTTTCTGCTACAAAGGTGTAGGAATCACGATTTTTACTGTGACGTGGTGCATAATTCACAGTACAAAATGGCAGATGCACTACCACTTTTAAAAAATATAATTAAAATATAAGTATTGTGCCTGCAATGATAAAATACATATAAAATTCAAGAGGAAATTTCAATTTATCAGACTACAAATAACTAAAAATATATTTGTGATAATGTTTGCCATTTAGTTTCCCCTTAACTTTATTATGAAAAGTTTATTGGGAGAATTGAGAAGTTCACAGAAGTGTAAATTCAGTAAAAATTTCACCTTTCTGATAATCTCGAAGAGAAGTTATGTCGCACATTTTATTTATTTACTACTTTCTCTAGGTATTCCATTCCCCCAAGAATTGGATTTCGAGATTTCACCGGAAATACACGTTTTGAGGCCCTTGAATATAAAACAGTTAGAAAAAGATTCACGTGTATGTCTGTGTGGATGTGTGTCTATGTGTCTGTGAACAGCATAGCTCAAAAATGAAAAGTCGGATAAATACCAAATTTGGTATTTAGGTTCAGTATCTTTTAAAGATGTGACATGAAGATTTTCAAGGAAATCGCCCTACCCCAGACTACCCTTTACATGGAACACTTTTCGAAAATTTTGATTTTCTCAAAAATGGGTCCAACGATTTTGTTTAAAATATCATATATTAAGATATTTTCATGGCAAAAGAAATGTATATCTTGGATTTTCTGAGAATGTCCTCAAAAGTCCTCTTCATTCTGGATGTTTTTGCATAATTGGTAAACCGTAAGCGATAGACAACATTTTCCTACACAAAACATTTAGATCTTTTAAAACAAAATTTATGTCATTACTTTTTTGTGGAGTGAACCATTTCCGAGATATTTCTGGTTAAAATTAGCAATAAGATAGTATCTGCTAATGTTTATCTCAATTAATATGAAGTAGAAGGAGAATAAGCGTTTGTAAAAGTAGTTTGAATAAGAGTAGAGAAAGTCATGTGAGTGCAACACATCAGAACCTTTTTACTTTATTTTATTTATTTATTTTTATACAGATAGTTGACTATAGATTAAGTATTTTCTATAGAGATTAGTATTACATGTTGAAACAATGCCTCTGAACCTATACTAAGCAGATAAAAAAATTAAGTTCATATAAATGGTCTGTTAAATGGGTATTAAATGGTAGCGGGTGACTTTTATACTTTTATAGGTGGGTAGATGAGTTTAAGCACAAGCCACTATGAACTCCTTTGACCTGTTGTCAAAGTCACCATAGTACATTTGAAACAATAAATATATATTTGTGACAACAGTTTCTGACAGTAAAAGTGTGCATTAAGCAATTTTGTTAAACACTAGCTGCTGGTGTGCCGTATGAGTTTTGTACCCACATTAAGAGAGCCATGATTACAGCGGTATGTTGCACTTGGCCAGTCTCGATGGCTCACTCTCGTTAAACACTACCTTTTACCGTTACACCGAATTGACAATCGATAATCACTGTTATTTTCGATAGCGACAGTTCAAGCGAAAACAAAAGAACACGTCATTATTTACACAAGGTATTGAGTTCAAATTGTAGGAAAAAGGCAATCAAAACGCCCGGAACCCTGAAAAATGAATATGGCACCCCAATCTGAACCAGAAATCCATTATTCATAATGTTTGTTTTTATGGCGTTGACCTTGGACGTGCCTCGGGCGTTTTGTTTTACGACACATTGGGCTATTAGGTACAGTCACGTCAAGAAATAAATATAATACCTTCCGGGGTACTTTAAATAAAGTAAAAAAGTTTATAGCGACTTGGTTTTTCTTTGAGGGAAGAAATGTGATTCTAGAGCATAGTATCTATTATTTCACCGTTATTTCTAACAAGCGAAAGCATTCGAGGGGGCTGATTTTTCCTTTAAGAATTTCGTCCATGTAACCTTTCAAAAACAATTAGGAATTTCTCCACTAAAACTCCTAAACACCAATTTCCCGTGGATTTAATTAAAATTAAAATCTGTGTTTTACATATATGTGATATTTAATTTTAAGTCCAATATCATTAAAATTTGTCGAGATATTAGCCTTAAAAATTAGTTTTGGGGAAGAGCTCTCCTGCAATGAACATTTTTATGAACTTAAATAGTTAGCATAAGAATAGCTTAAATGTTGTTTTCTTTAAAACTAAGCATCTTTTTTGTATATCATAAATTGTTTCAGAAAAAAGTATAAAGCATTAATTTGATTCCTTTTTTAAACAAAAAATGCTAATACATTTTTAAAAACAAAGCCATAATCCCGGAAAAGCATCCTTATATTTCTTTTTTGATCTTTCAATTCTTGACACTTCAAACAGATTGGATGAAAACTCCATCGCGTAGAACCTTTACAATGATAAAAAAGGCAGAAAGAAGTAAGTTCCCAAAATACCCCAATTAAATCTATCTTAAGGACATTTAAACTTTCAGGAGGAATAAAGTAGAAACATATTAATAATCTACAGGTATGAGATTTTCTTCATGAAAAAGTAAACACAAGGTTAGTTTTTTTTTTAAAGATTTTAGCAGAATTTCACGGAGCATCTTAAATGAAATAAACGTTTCAATATAATTCTGAGCCTTATATCTTACGGTCAAATAGATTTCTGTGCCTGTTATCATCTATTTTCATTGCTGTTCTACAAATTTTTCAAATAAAAGCTTATTTTTCTGTCTTCCAATGTAAATCATGAATGGGTGGTAATGGGTGGCCCATTATTCCCAGTTGGCAAATTCGCCTTTAAATTCGGTGAAACCTAGCTCACTTGCTGCTGACGCAGATGGGCACCTGGTATTTCCAGAAATGCTTTCAATCTGGTAATAAATAAGCTAATATACATCTTGTAAGCTGAAACACCACTCAACTGTTTAAAAAGTAAATCATGTGATATTGACGCACTTGGCTGAGCTTCTGAGAAACAAAACAACGACCACTTTTCGAAAAACTCAGATTAGTTTCTGGAAACTTAAAGCAAACAAAGAATTGCGCAAATAGTTCGGCCGCAAAACTTGATATTTACATAAATCGAATATCTTAGCAAATCTGCTTTCCTAGAGTGAACTTCAGTATTTCTTTCAAGGTTTCGCAGCTATATAAAATTAATGAAAATTTAAAGGGCTTAATAGGGTTTATAGAATTTTCTAAGTACAAACCTTATTTAGCATTGAAATATCTCAAGCTTATGATGGTTAAATAAAACCCTTTAAATTCGTTAAAAAAAGAAAGGAAAGAAAAAAAAATAGTAATAATGTCATATAAGCGGCTAATTTGTATCAAAATATTTGTATTGTATATTAAAGTATGCACCTAACATATTCGTGTGATATTTTTCGAAAAGAAAATTGTGGCTGTAACTAAAACATCAAAACTTCCTCTCGAACTGGAACAATTAACGTAAATGTTGCCAAAATTGGACATGCGGATAAACAGCTTTCCTAATTTTTCTGAATCCATAATCCTATAAAACATCTCCCATTAGGCTAATTTATGTTCGTAATAAAGATTTAGTTGATAAAATTAGGTGAAATGATTTGTATATGGTTAGAGGCATACAGTAAAAACCCGTGTGTTTATCAAATTTTGAACTATAATTTTGCGCGAGGAAACAAAAATCAGATGCATTATTTTCACTTGTGTAGTAGATATGTCACCTAAAATCTTTCTTTAAACAATATAGTAATGAAAGCCTCACTTGACTGCCATTATTATTACCTATTATTTAATTCTTAGGTAGCTTCACTTGTGAATATTTCGGCGAGTTTGTAATCTTAGCTTAGCCATTTACTAACTCTTAGTCAAAACGAGAATAAATGACTTTTTTACGAACGTAACTGGGACTTTTCACCGAACTTGATGTAGAGAGGTTATCGGAGCGGCGCTTAGTAAAATAATAAAAGTCTGTGTGATGCAATTATACCAGTTTCTTTAGCAATAAAAAATTCACGAGTTTTACATTATATGTACTATTCATATAAAGAATGATTATCTATCCTCGCTAAGTTACTCATGATTTACTTTACCTAGCAATTTTTTCAAATTAATCAACAAAGTTTCAACATGCAGAAACAGCATTCGAATGGTTATTCGTTGTAACTAGCTCTTGCGATGGAAAAAAAACTGATGTGTTACACTCACACGACTTTCTCTATTCTTGTACAAACTATTTTTACAAAAGCTTATTCTCCATCTACTTCATGTTAATCGAGATAAACATTTGCAGACTCTATCTTATTGCTAATTTTCTTGTAGATGTAAGGGGAATGTATATTTACAAGGGCAATTTGGAAATACAGTAGCCTTTAAGCACATACATATCTCTTAATAGCTGGTTGCTAGATGCAGCACCATTCCCTTTCCCACAGATTAATACACTTCATGTTAATCGAGATAAACATTTGCAGACTCTATCTTATTGCTAAGTTTCTTGTAGATGTAAGGGGAATATGTATTTACAAGGGTAATATAGAAATACAGTAGCCTTTAAGCACATACATATCCCTTAATAGCTGGTAGCTAGGTGCAGAACCATTCCCTTTCCCACAGATTAATACTCTTTGCATATCCAAGACAAAAAAATGAATAACGAATTCCCATTTGAGAAAATAAGTATTGAAAAATTTAAGGGAATAACAAGCAATATCTCGAAAATGGTTCACTCAACAAAAAAAAAAATATATATATGACATAAATTGTGTATTTTAACGCGATCTACATTTTTTTTTGTAGTAAAATTTTGTCTATCTCTTATGGTTTACCAGTTATGCAAAAGTCGTTCACAATAAAGAATACTTTTGGAGACATTCCCAGGAAATTCAAGATATACATTTTATTTGTCATAAAAATATCTTAAACATATGATATTTTAATCAAAATCGTTACAGCAATTTTTGAGAAAATTAAAATTTTCGAAAAATGTTTCATGTAAAGGGTACTCTGGGGTGGGGGGATTTTCTTAAAAACCTTCGTGTCGCATCCTTGGAAGATACTAAACCTAAATACCAAGTTTGGTGTTTATCCGACTGTTCGTTTCTGAGTTACGCTGTTCACAGACACACACACACACATACACACACACAGCGACACACACATACACACACGCACACACACATACACACACAGACACACACACATACACACACACGCACACACACACAGACACACACACGGACATGTTTCCAAAAATGCTTTTCTTGGATTCATGTTGTCTCAAAACATGTATTTCCGGTGAAATCTCGGTATCAAATTTTTGGGTGGAATACAATACTTCCCCTACTTACTATACGTAGTAGAGAAAGTAAAAAGGAAGAAAAAAAAGCAAGAATCGCAAACTTTCAAGCATGTCTGTTAGGTGACACTTAGGAAAGATATAAAATTTCAACAAACATATTTTGATAACGATTAACTTTTTTAAAAAGGTACAAATTGTGTATTTTAATCGGCTCTACATTCTTCCTGAAGTAAATTTTGTTTGTGTGTTAAGATTTCGTCGTTATATGTATAAAATTATACAAAATTCAATGAAATAAATAGAAGTTAACAGGATATCCACATAAAATACAAGATATATATTTTAATTATAATTTTAATATATTAAACATATGACATTTTAATCAAAATCGTTAGCCATTTTTTGAGAAAATAAAAAAGAAAATCCATGCAGGGTGGGGATTTTCCTGAAAATCTTTCTTGGAAGATGCTGTTGAACTTAAATGCCAGTTTTGGAATTTAACCGACTTAACGTTTTTGAGTTATGCTGTTTACAGACGCACAGGAACACATACACACACATGCACACGCGGGCACACAGGGAAAGAACTTTTCCTTAAATGCGTTGTTTTGGATTAAGGGGATTTCAAAACGTGTATATACGGGAAATTTTGATATGGAATTTTGGGTTAGAATACAGTACTTCCTCTTCTGTTATAGATTGGTAGTAGAGAAGGTAAAAATATTAATCTAGATTAACAATGCAATCTAAAAACAGTGCAACGTTGTATATGATAACCAGTATTATATATCTAATGTTTATCCTATGGCTTTAACCAGATGAGTAGGAAATTTCTATTGATACAGATGTTTCATCATATTAATGTGTAATATTAATTCAGCTGTACATCCATTAGAAAGATAATTAATTATTATAATTATTATAATAAAAGAATAATTATACCGATTGAATCCTACGCACAATACTCCCTGCTTTATTACAATTACGTAATACCATTGTAAATATCCTTTAGTCGACACATTTTAATATAGTTTTTAGGCATCATGGCATCACTAGTGCGATAATCTTCACTGTGACTAACTTTGGTTTCAAATCCAATCACTCAGGAATTACTCTTTGTATTTGCAGATATTTAATAACTCGACTTGGTTAGGTTTTACATTTCATTATGTATTTTTACATTATTAATTTCTCGTGGTCTCGCATTATCTTCTCACAATACAAATCGTCATACTTCAATTTATCGCAATTCGTTGTAAAGTTAAGCTAAACGTTATATTGGCAGCTTTCTTTTATTAAAACGCTATTCTTTTATCTAATCTACGTAAAGATTAAATGGCGGAAATCATGAATTCAGAAGAACCTGAAATGGAAGCGAAATTACATAAGCAACAGAAGGAATAACACTAGAGGTACTTACCCAAAAAATCCAAAAAGCAGTATGATATAGCATTTAATCACTTCATTGGCTGGTGTAAGGCAAAACATATTGAAAATAATTTCACTGAAAATGACTGCTAGTGAATCAACAAATCATCTGACATTTCGCTTTCTTAACGTCATTTCACTTGTTTCAAGAATGGTTCTAAACGTCATGTTAGTTTCAGGAATTAATATAGCATTATTGATGTTTTACAAATTCGAGCGCTATCTAAAAATAGTATATGCCACATGTGTTAAAAGTGGTTTATTTTATCATAACCCCCTTATATCATAACACAAAAGATAAAGACGTGTTTGGAACACAGAACAAACATAGAGACGTTGGGGATATTAAGGAGAAACTCGAGAAATTAAGACTTCTTTCGTTGCCCTCATGAAAAAAACTCAACTCAATAATAGGAATCAGCGATTCAAAAAGTTTAAATGCATGAGGTTATTTCCTACAAAAGAATACATCGATTTTTGTGGAGTTCACAACTTCTGGCTTAGTTTCACGGTAGGTAGAGAAATAACCGCGTTCTACTCAGAAATTCTGTATTGAGATTACGCCGGAAATAAACATTTTAACTTCATCTAAGACAAACAGAAGCAAGTTTAGAATTTATCCTATGTGCGTACTTATGGACAGCATAATTTAATAAAATGAATTAAATAAATACAAAATTTGATACAAGAGTTAGGCATTTCTTAAGTATGCCAGGCTCACATTTTCAAGAGAAACTTCTACCTGATACTATGGAAGAAGTTCCGTTATTTTTTACTTTCTCAAACGTATCTCTAGCGCTTTTGCTTAACAAATCATGTTTTAAGATTATATACATTACAAATGAGAAATCTTGAATTGTTATGAATAACCTGTGCAATTCTATCATTTTTATTGAAATTTATGTTTTCGCTGTAAGATATAAACAGAAACATAACCTCAGCAAACATTTGAAGCTTATTGAAGTATACAACTTAGGTAAAATAAGTTTTCTTGTTGCTTTAGCCTTTGCCAGAAATTTTTCGTATTGTTCATCTGAGGTTTCCAACACTTTAATTATGCACTTTCAAGAACCGTTCTTTTGTTTCTCTTGAGCTAATGCAAGGGTGTGTGATGTTTAAGGCAGCTATATACGAACAGTTTAATGTAGCTCGTATTAAATGTGTATTAAAAGATTTCTGGCAATATTTATAATGATTAAGAGAAAGTAAATAGAATAACAAGCGTTGTGTGAATATTTTACAGAATATATATAGGAAAAATAAATGACAGTGTTTATAGGAAGTCTTGTGTTTGTAACATATCACAAAATTTTCATATACCAGGTGGCCCAACCGCACCGCATTACAAGTGTGTAGATGTCTCTTCGTGCGTTAAAAGAGTTGCAAAAATCAACAACGCAATTTCAAATAAACACAGGTCAGTGGGGAACTGGCGAATTAGCGTGAACGAGCGTCTTCTTCTTTTTTTTAAGTTCCTTTTATACCCACCTTTAACTACAATGGTCTTATCGGCGGCCTTTCCTTTGGAATATATTACTGTCTATAGGCAATGGGTTAACTAGTATTCGCTTGTCTTTAGGTTTTTAGTAAACTTTGGCTTTAATAATTAATTCACACACACATTCACACTCTCATTCATACATCCATGGTCTTTGGGTTTTTAGTAAACCTTGGGCTTTAATTCACACACACACACACACACACACACACACACATTCACGCTCCTACTCATACATCCAGACTCTGGGGAGGATAAGGAATAATCTTGGTTAGAGAAAAATTCCCACCAGCAACGGAAATTCGAACCCGTGACTCCTCGCATAGCAGGCAGGTGTTCTACCGACTGAGCTACGGAGCCAGCCGAACTTTGTTCTACTCCTCTTGCTTATCAGCAAAGACGAGCGGATCGCGCTTATAGAGAGGCACTTCCCAGGCTTACAATAGTGTGTACAGTCCGTGATGATAGACAAAAATAGATCCTTGTACTAGAGTGTAGTGTCGGTGATGATAGACAAAACATCCCCTTGCATTAGAATGTACTGTCCGTGATGATAGACAAAAATAAACCCTTGCACTAGAGAGTACTGTCCGTGATGATAGACAAAAATAGCCCGAAAAGGTCTTGGAATATTTTGCACTTCAGTAACACGGGCTTTATTTTCGAGGGAATAAACTCGCTTTTTAGTCTGACAAATAATTAAAATGTCTTTATTTTATCTATCCGTATCCGCCCATAGCTATTTTAAATTGTGTTTAGTTTGTTTTTGTCTAACATTACCAACTATATCTAATAAACATGAGAGCACGCAGCGTTTCACTGCCATTTTTCGCTTGTTATTATAAATGCTATTATTATTATTATTATTATTATTATTATTATTATTGTTATTACCATCATCAACTGTTATGCTGGCTTCGCTTATTGAATAGGTGTTCGCAATTAATGCGTTGATTGATATGATGTTCCAAACGTCTCCGTGTATTCGTGTATCCTATGGACGTTTCTGAGAACCGAGTGGTGGTAGTAGTAGTACTAGTAGTAGTAGTAGTAGTAGTAGTAGTAGTATAGTGGTAGTAGTAGTAGTAGTAATAGTAGTAGTAGTGGGGTTTAGGGCGATTAACCTGTGTTTATTTGGAATTGCCCCGTTGAGTTCTGCAACTCCTAACGCACGAAGAGTTATCTGCACAATCAAATACGGCGCGGTTGGGCCACCTGGTATGTGCTGCACAGAAATAAAACATTTGATGTGTTACATTCACATGACTTTCTCTACCTCCATCCTTTATTAGTTGGTTTACTATAGTTTATTAGTCTGTGTGTCAGTGTCTGTGTGACTGTGAACAGCATAACTTAAACTAAAAGTTGACTAAATACCAAACTTGGTATTTAGGTTCAATACCTTCCAAAGCTTCTACACGAACATTTTCAAGAAACTCCCCCTACTGCAAACTGGCCTTTATATGGAACATTCATCAAAATATTTGATTTCCTAAAAAATGACTAATGATTTTGATTTCTGAGAATAGCCTGTGAAGTCAAATTCCTTTGGAAGAAATTTTGTATAATCTTCTATAACTGATAAACGTTAAGCGACAGACGAAAACCTACAGCGTAAAACACACAATTTATTTCAAATAAGTTTTTGTGGCATAGGCCATTTCTGAGATATCCGTTATTAATGGTTCGTATTGTTCATTTCTTGATCATTCCTTAAAGTCCTTTCAACATTCAGTTGCTTCTCGTGATATGCATGGAAACAGTATGGAATTTTAAGACTAACATGCAGTGTCCAGTTATTGAACATTCAACTATCGCATTTCTCTTTGTATCTATAACTAAATGTGTAATGTAGCTATTTCTGCAAACGTTTATTTAGATTAAAATGAAGTTGAAAGAATAGCTGTATACTTACTAATAAACCATGTAGAGTAGACAAAGTCATGTGAATGTAGGTAGTAGTAGTAGTAGTAGTAGTAGTAGTAGTAGTAGTAGTAGTAGTAGTAGTAGTAGTAGTAGTATTGGTATTTATTAAGTGCTTAGTATTACATTAATTTCATATCACAGTCGCATGGGTCATAATACCGTACATGCTCTCTAGAAAAATACCTGGTCTGTATACGTGACTTGCAGAATCGACCAGAAAACAAATATTTTTATAATCACCACACTATATACATACATACAAAAATTGAAAAATATTCTGAATCACACGCACACACGTGCTCAAGCACCACATATATTTAAAGAAAATTTACATAAACACCTTATCTACACACACACACACACATACACACACGCACACAAGTGCTCAAGCACCACATATATTTAAAGAAAATTTACATAAACACCTTATCTACACACACACACAAACACACACATACACACACATGCACACAAGTGCTCAAGCACCACATATATTTAAAGAAAATTTACATAAACACCTTATCTACACACACACACACACACAAACACACACACATACACACACACGCACACAAGTGCTCAAGCACCACATATATTTAAAGAAAATTTACATAAATACCTTATCTACACACACACACACACACAAACACACACATACACACACACATGCACACAAGTGCTCAAGCACCACATATATTTAAAGAAAATTTACATAAACACCTTATCTACACACACACACAAACACACACATACACACACACACGCACACAAGTGCTCAAGCACCACATATATTTAAAGAAAATTTACATAAACACCTAATCTACACACACACACACACACACAAACACACACATACACACACATGCACACAAGTGCTCAAGCACCACATATATTTAAAGAAAATTTACATAAACACCTAATCTCTTAGTACACGTACTTCCATTAAGTATGTGCCCAAGCTTGATCAGTTTTCGCTATTTAGAATAATCAAGTCCCAGCATGCTACCCTCTGTCTGTTGGAAGCCAAAAATACTTCCGGTAATAGTTTTTTCCTAATACCCTCTGTCTGCACGCATGCTGCCAAAATATGCGTCCAGTCTTCTTGTTCCCCGCATAATGGGCAAATCCTCCTTCCATCATCATCAGCAATCTTGCGAGCTTTCCAACCTCCCAACTTAAGCCATGCTATTCCCGTCCTCTGTTTTATACTCAATTCCAAAATATATGTTTCCTCACCCCACCTAGTTTTTATTTCATTTTGTAGCTCCAATGCTGATCTTTGTCTACATTCACATTCTATTTTCTACCTTTTTATATCACATAGTCGTCTTTTGACTTTTTTCACGGCACTGTGTGTATTTTCATTACTCCTTTGCAAGATATCATTTAAGCCAATTTTTTATAATTCCGGTTGTAACCCCGGCACCCATCATTTTCGATGCTCTATGTTGTTCATTTGATGACGATAACATATTGCTCTCAGAGTTGTTTGGTCACCTTTAATTATTTGCAGCCAGTATCTAACTACATTTAGTTTAGCAAATACAGCATCTACCCAGCATCCCACCTCACGAATAACTCCGTAGTTTGAAATCCTTCCCCAACCCTAGAATGCGCTTCCAGAAATTACATTGTACTTTATTTACATTATCCACCCCCTCCCATCCCCACACTTCACTGCCGTATAGTAATGAAGACCTAACCACTGCTTCATACATGGTTTGTAATGTTTTTCTGGCATATCTGGTACCCGGGTCAATATACTTAATACTTCAGAAAGTTGTCCAATGCCTTTGTGTTTTATAAACTTCATGTTCTTGTTCCATTTTCCACCCATATCAAACATACTCCTAGGTAATCGAAATGTTTAACATTTTTAATTTCTTCCTCCCCGCATGTCCACGTTCATGTTGGCCGTACACATATCCATTTTTAAAGGCGACTGTTTTAGTTTTAAGAATATTTACCTCCATACCCCATTGCCTACAATATCGTCGAAGAGCGTTTAAACCAGACTGCAAACCTTTTATCGTTTTAACAGATTTTTTTTATTCTACTATGTTTTAATCCATATGAACCTTTGTAGAAATACACGTTACACGTTTTATTACAGATACAAAGTCAAATGTTTTAGAACTGGACCTATATGCTAGCCTTAAAATTCCCATATAGTTTTCCTGCAATCGCGAGAAACAACTGAAGGCTGAAGGGACTACAGAATGACCAAGAAATGAATAATTCGAACCATTAATACCGGATATCTCGGAAATGGCTTATGCTAGAAAAAGCTTATTTGAAATAAATTGTGTGTTTTATAGATATCTGCATTTTTGTGTAGTACGTTTTCGTCTGTCGCTTAAAGTTTACTAGTTATACAGGATTGTACAAAATTCTTTCCCAATGTAGAGGACGTTAAAGGCTATTTCTAGAAAATTTCAGATATACATTTTATTTGTCATGTAAATATATTTAATATATGGTATTTTAATCAAAATCATTAGAGACATTTTTTAGAAAATAAAAATGTTCGAAAAAGTTCAATGTAAAGGGTAGTTGGGGCGGGGGAATTTTCTTGAAAAGCTTCGTGTCGCATCCTTGGAAGGTACCGATCTTAAATACCAAGTTTGGTACTTATCCGACTTTGAGTTATGCTGTTCACAGACAGACATGCAGAGAGACATACATATGGATATGTTTCCAAAAATGCTTTATTTGGATTCAGGACGCCTCAAAACATCTATTTCCGATGAAATCTCGGTATCAAATTTTTGAGTGAAGTGGGTAAAAATGCTTTATTTGGATTCAGGAAGCCTCAAAACATATATTTCCGATGAAATCTCGGTATCCAATTTTGGGTCTCTAGTGAAAGTAAACAAGGAATTGAGTGCTGATCATAGCGCTGCCTTTGTGCACTTATACTCGTATGTGGTAGAAGTATAAGAATACTTAGCAAATTAAACGAAGACACTAGGGGAGAGTTGGGGATCGGGAGTCTAACTGATATAATAATTGAATACCTACAGATAGAAATGGCAGGATCATGTAAACAGATTGGATGAAGATAGAACACCACAAATAAACCAATAGGTATAAGGATTGTTTCCAGAAGTGGGCTGATCAATTTTTTTGAAAACGGGGCAAGGCGAAAAGCTTTTGCCGTGATAATGATGATGATGATGAAGGTAAACTATGCATAAAATAACACAAATAATGATAGAATAGAAAAAAATCTTATGTACATATTCACATGATTTTCTCTGCCCTCTATCGTTTATTAGTGGAATGAAAATTATTCTTACTAAAGCTTATTTTTCTATCCAGTTCATTTTACTCCAAATAAGCCTTTGCAGAAATATCTACATTACACATATCGTTGCAAATGCAAAGGGAACAGCGATAGTAAAATGTTTAAGGACTGGACGCTCTTCGCTGACCTTAAAATTACATACTGTTTCCATGCAATCGCGAGAAACAACTGAATGTTCACAGAACTTTAAAAGAATGACTAAATAATGAACAATTCAAACTATTAATAACAGATATCTCAGAAATGTATCAAGTCACAAAAAGTTATTTGACATAAATTGTGTTTTAAAGATATCTACAATTTTTGTGTAGTACGTTTTCGTCTATCGCTTGACGTTTAGTAGTTGTACAAGATTATACAACATTTTTCCGAATGAACTGAACTTCATAGGCTGTTCCCAGAAAATCAATATATACATTTTATTTGCCATGTAAATATCATTAATATAGGTATTTTAATCAAAATTGTTACAGCCATTTTTAGAAAAGAAAAAAATTCGAAAAAATACCTTCTTAGCACAGAGTAGTTTGGGTTGGGGGATTTTCTTAAAAAATTTTGTGTCGCATCTTTGAATGGTACTGAACCTAAATACCAAGTTTGGTGTTTATCCGATTTTTCGTTTTTGAGTTATGCTGTTCACGCACATATACAAACACACACACACGCACACAAAGACACACATGGACCTTTTTCCAAAATTATTTATTGATTCATGGGCCTCAAAAGCTGTATTTTCGGCGAAATCTGGGTAACTAATTTTTGCTTGGAATGTAATACGTTCTCTGCTTACTATACATGGTAGAGGAAGTAACCATCTGATGTGATGTATTCACATTACTTTCTCTATCATTTATCTTTATTAGTGGGTATACAAACTATTCTTGCTAAAGCTTATTCTTCTATTTACTACATTTTAATCCAAATAAACCTCTGCAGTAATGGCTGCATTACACATTTCGTTATAGATGCAAAGGGAATAATGATACCCGATGTTTAAGAACTGGACGCTGTATGCTGGCCTTAAAATTACATATTGTTTCCATGCAATCGCGAGAAACAACTGAATGTTGACAGGAATTTATGAGAATGACTAAGTAATGAACATTTCGAGACATTAATAACGGATATGGCTTATGCCACAATAAAAAACTTATTTGAAATAAATTTGTGTTTTAAAGATATCTACATTTTTTGTGGTGCGTTTTCGTCGATTACTTAACGTTAAAAAGTCAAATAAAATTATACAAAAGTCCTTCCGAATGAAGAGGACTTCAGAGGCTATTCCCAGAAAATTCAACATACACATTTTATTTGTCATGCAAATATCTTTTAATATGTGGTATTTTAATCAAAATTGTTGAGCTGTGTTTTATAGAAAATTAAAGTTTTCGAAAAATGTTCCATGTAAGGGTAGTTGGGGAGATTTTCTTGAAAATCTTCGTATCGCTACTGGAAGCTACTGAACACAAATACCAAGTTTTGTATTGATTTGGCTTTTCGTTTTTTAGTTATGTTATTCACAGACACAGAGATGTTTGTAAAATGCCTCAAAACAGATATTTCCGATAAAATCTCGGTATCAAATTTTTGATTGGGATGCAGTACCTTCTTTTCCTACCATGTACGTGCTAGAGAAAGTAAAAGGAGTATCAGCACAGATTTTATCCTGCTTCTAAAAGAAATATTAACACAGTAAGGTATTTAAAGCAGCAATTAAAACTAAAGAGATTACAACAACAAACACGAAATGATTAAGCAACTAAACCAATAACGTCGATAATGTCGAACATTTAAAAGCGTAGTGTTAGTTGTAAATTGTATAAAATTATTAAATTATCTTATAAGACATTAAATATTTACACTTTCCAATATTCACAGAGGCAGATAACTTTTTAATTGCAATTTCACGACATTGGTATTTGAACATTATGAAGCATTCCTAGGGTGCTTTTAAAGTCTCGCCTTTTGAAGAAAGTGTCATTATGAGGATCGTTTTAAAAGTTCTAGAAATGAACCACATGTCGGTGGAGGATTTTCGCAGTAGTATCTTTTCAGAACCAGCCATATTTTATGGAAGCATTTGCGCAATAACTTTGAGATTGTTCAAGAATCATAGTAAACATAGCTTTTCTTAGAGTGCAGACGTGTGTATACGGGCAAACGTAGCAAATGTCGTACGTTATTCATAAGGAAGGATATGAATGCAGCAGAAATTCATATCGATATGACAAACAGTCTAGGGGATTCTGCAGGCATCTTAACCATTTCCAAGTGGACCACGGAATTCAAACGCGGCCGTGAAAATTTGTGAGATGACGCACGCAGCGGAGGGCCGAACACCACAACAGAAATTATCAATAACGTATACGATATGGCTCTGCAAGATCGCTGTATGAAGGTGCCCAAAATTGCTCAAGCTCTAGGAATTTCAGTGGAAGACGTTTTTCACATTCTAAGAGAAGTGTTGGACATGAAAATATCATCTGAAAGATGGGTATCGCGAATGCTGACTCCGGATCAAAGGCAAATCAGAGTGAAAATTTTTGAGCAAAGATTGGCTAGTTCTCAGAGTACTTTATGTCACGATTTGTATCAAATGATGAGTGCACTATTGCACACCTGAAACAAAACAACAGTCAAAGCAAAATTCTCCACCACTAAAGAAGGCAAAGTGTGAGAAATTAGCCGGGTCGATCATGGCATCAATTTTTTTTTGGGCGGGGGGCTGCCAAGAATGTGCTGTAAAGTGATTATCCTCCCCCTGCAAAATCTGTCAGCGGAGACAACTAACCTGAAACAACTGAAGACCTAGTTACGCGAAAAAAAGCTGGGTTTGGCAAAGAAGAAAGGCATCTTCCATTAAGACAATGCTTAACCTCTCGTAGGTTTTTTTGCAGTGAAGAAATTCAACGAAATGGGAATATGAATTTCTACCGCATTGAATTTATTCCTCTGACTTAGCTCCATCAAACTTCCATCTATTCCCGAAACTGAAAAGTTCTTTGGTGAAAAGAAATGTTCGTCTGATGAAGAACTTAAATCAGTGAAGAGTATTTTGCAGGTTTGGAGGAATCTGAATTCTCTTACGGAACAAAGCAAAGGAGCATAGCTGAAGCAAGTATATTGATGTGAAGGGAGACTATATTGAAAAATAAGATTAATTTCAAAAATATATGGCGTAATGTTTTGCTTTATTACCTTCTCTACTACGTATAACACTCGTAAGTAGGGTAAGTATTGCATCATCAAAAATTCGATGTCGAGATTCCACCGGAAATACATGTTTTGAGGCGCCCTGAAACGAAATAAATCATTCTTGAAAACATGTGTGTGTGTTTCTGTGTCCGTGTACCTACCTATGAACAGCATAACTCAAAAACGAAAAATCGGGTAAATATCAAACTTGGTATTTGAGTTTAGTATCTTTCAAGGATTCGACACGAAGATTTTCAAGGAGATCCCCCACCCTAATTACCCTTTACATGGAACATTTTTCGAAATTTTGATTTTCTAAAAAATGGCTCTAACGATTTTGATTAAAATACCATATATGAAAGATATTTACATGACACATAAAATGCATAATTCTTGAATTTTATGGGAATTCCTTCATTCGGAAGGAATATTGTATAATCTTGTATAAGATGTAAACGTTAAGCAAAAGACGAAAACGTACCACACAAAACACGTAGATCTCTTTAAAACACACAATTTACTTCAAACAAGTTTATTTGTGGCATAAACCGTTTCTGAGAAATCCGTCATTAAAGGTTTGAATTGTTCAATACTTGTCATTCTTTTAAAAAGTCCCATCGATTTTCAGTTATTTCTCACGATTATATGGAAACAGTATGGAATTTTAAGGCCAGCATATAGCGTTCAGTTCTTCAACATTTGACTACCGCTGTTCTCCTTGTATTTATAACGAAATGTGTAATGTAGCTAACTAGCTATTTTTGAAAATGTGTGTTTGAATTAAATGTAGTAGATAGAAAAATAAGTTTTAGTATGTATAGTTTGTATATTCAATAATAAAGATAGAGGGTAGAGAAAGTCATGTGAACGTATCACATCAGATTTTTCCAAGAACTTTTCAAATGAACCCTGTAATTTATTTGTAAGTGCAAATTTCAAAGCCAAACTTAAACAATATTTAGAATGAATTAATAAGTGCACCCTTGATTTTGAGCACATCAAAGATTTTAAATAAACTACTTGTAGGTATTAGAGTGTAGCATATTTGTGCAATTTTCTTATAAATACGAAGAACACTAGCTTGCATGAAACGTTTGGTATGCTGAAAACCGCCGTCGACAAAATAATCAGCTTTCATGCATAAAATCTGCAATCAAAGATAGCTTGTACTTTTGTAATTACTTTTGTAATTTTCAAAATTTACACTAAAAGCCTTGAAGTTTCACCAAGAACCAGGTGTGCACGTTTGATTTACACAATTAGGAGTACATATTTATAACCATTGAAAAATCACCTATTTCTGCGTTTTTGGCTCGATCCCGTACCGCTCTGGACGTCATAGGCAACATAAGATCTCTTCCTTCATGAGAGTTGCCGTAGACTGGGAACCAAAGAAGGATAGATTTCCTCATCCCCTAAGTTTAAAATCAATAGAAAGAGCCCCTAAATGAATATTAATGGACAGTTTACGTCTTCATTTTCCGCTTTCTATCGTTTTACCTTATAGTAAATTACGGGAATGGGGTAAACCATGTATATTATTTTGAATATTCAGTAAATATAGTAATCAGCTACATACATAATGTATATATTTTCCATGTTTCTTAATAAATAATGTTATTTAGAAAAAGGATATTGCTATTCTTGGGGTTGCAATCATCATTTGATTAAGACCTCGATAAGGGCGTTATTGTTTTAGCTACCGGCAGGAGCACCCAGGAAAATCGTTACTACCTCACAGAAAGAGGCCGCGAGGCAAATCTTGTAGTGGGGCGGCATTCAGATCACTTTGTGTTTTAATAAAACACACTCCATTATGCTAACACGAGGCAATTTTCGTCGTTACTGCAACTCGACATAAGCTGCCCTTTCATTTGCTTGTTTGAATTTCATTTCACCGTTGAATAACGAAAGTAGCGCGGCCTACATCTTGGAGCCCGGAGGGCTAAGGTGCGATTCTGTACTAGCATCGATGGTCCTTCATTTATTGTAAGCTTATATGCAAAAAATATTGGTACTAACTGCTGGATTTGGGAAAAGTATTTAGGAATCGTTCCAAATCAAAATAAACGCGTTTTATTGTAAACCGAAGGTCAGTAACTATCTCTTTAAAATCCTGTTTTATTACTGTCTAAATTTACAGAAAATTTGTTTTAGAAAATTTAATAGAATTAAACTTGTGTACTTTAATATAATTCATAAATTTCTGAAACTACTAGTGATCAATAAAGAACAACGCTATTTTAGTAAATTTTTATGCATAAGCTAACAAAATCAGATATCTAGAAATTGGTTTTTGGCTAAAACATGATGCAGTTTTACTTTCTCTACAACGCACCTAGTAGGTAGAGAAGTGCTGCATTCCACGCAAAAATTCGATACCGGATTTCAGCGGAAATGCATGTTTTGAGGCTTCCTCAATCCTAAAAATGGCATTTTTAGAAGAAAAAAAGTCCGTGTGTGTCTGTGAGCAGCATAACTCAAAAATGAAAAGTAGGATAAATACCAAACTTGGTATTTAGTTCAGTACCTTCCAAAGATGTGACACGAAGATTTTCAAGAGAATCCTCACTCCAAACTACCCTTTACATGAAATAGTTTTCAAAATGTTTAATGTTCTAAAGTGCTAACGATTTTGATTAAAATATATATTAAGATATTTTAGTTAAAAATAAAATGTATATCTTGAATTTTCTGGGAACAACCTGTGAAGTCCACTTCATTCAGAAGAAATTTTGTTTAATTTATGTAACTAGTAAACGCTAAGCGATAGACGAAGACGTAGATACTACACAAAAAATGTAGATCACACATTTATTTCAAATAACCCTTTTGAGGCATCAGCTACTTCCGAGATATCCCTTATTGACGGTTAGAATTATTAAATACTTTGACATTCTTTTCAAGGCTTTTCGATATTCAGTTGTTTCTTGCGATTGCACGCAAAGAACATGGAATTTTAAGGACAGTACATAGCATCCAGTTCTTAAACATCTGACTATCGCTATTCCCTTTATATCTATAACGAAATATGTAATGCAGCTATTTTCGGAAAGTTATATTCGATTGAAAATGAAGAAGATAGGAAAATAAACTTTCATAAGAATAATTTGTATACCCACAAGTAAGCGCTACAGGGTAGAGAAAGTCATGTGAATATAACACATCAGTCTTTTTCATAGGATATTCTAGCAGCTGGTATGTCATCTTCATTAATTCTTTACATTTTCATTTCTTCTATACAACACTAAATTCTGGTACATGATAGACTTTATTGAGCTAGTTTATTTTCGACTTATCTAACCTCACTTCACTTCATTGTTTAGTGCACATGAGTCAGTATGTACCAGAGAGATGGCTTCAGTTGCGTATTCACCTTCCCCGGTCATCTGTGGCGATTAAGGGAAATCATAAAAAAAACTAGTCAGCTTGGCCGATAGGCGGATTTTGATTCAGGGACTGTCCGAATGAAAGTCAAAAACGCTACCGCCTATGCGAACTCCTGGTTGTTTATTTCGGTCCTAAATAAATAATGTACTCTGTAAATCCGATAATTTGTATAACGCATTCTATTGTGAGAAGCTATTAGGGGATATGTGAAAATTCACATCTTTTTCCAAGTTCCTTTTTTGTTTTAATTTTACTGGATATTGACGATAAAATTATTTAAAACGAACTATTACAAGTGTTGGTGTTAGTTACTGTTTTCCTTGGATGAAATATTAACAACAATGGAATAAATTCACGAGGCAAGAAATTATGTCAGCTTTTTGTCTTTCAATACTGAGTTGATTGAATTAAAGCTTGGTACTCAAAGTTATTCCAAATGTAGAATAGTTCTTCAGCTCCCGAAGCCTTTCGATAGCATAATGCCCAAAATTGGAAATTTGAATTAAATTTGAAACTGCTATAATTTGAACCACGGATCTTTGACTCTTTGACTTTCGATGCTCTTACCGCTGAACTACCAATACTCGAACGTAATAAACCTTCCCAACTGATTTAAGTATCCCACGGAAGATCTGTGGTTCGAGTTTCGGCAATGGCATTTAGTTTAAAATCTAATAATAATTTTACTTACCAACTTAGTGCTAATACAGGACTAGTGTGAAGGAACAGTTGTTAAACAACGTTCGTGATTGTTTCAGGAAATAAATGAGCTAGCCAATATAAATTGTGTAGGTATCTTCCCATCTGGTACAGCCTTCCTCAATTCTGGGCATTCTAGTAGATGTTCTCCATTTAAAATCTTGTCAGCATTGCAAATCTTACATGTTTTGTCATTCATAAAACCAAACCTATGTAGATGTTCCGCCAGACAGCCATGTCTAGTGGCTAATCGGCTTCTTTTCTTGGGAATTTTTTTATTTTTTGTACTTTTTCTTTTATGTTGGAATAATTTTGGTTAGTAATTTCACTTTTGGATATTATATTGGTATTTTTGTTCTATATTAATTTTGATATTTTTAATTTCATATCTAGTCCACAAGACCTTATAGGTTTTCAGTATAACACTGCACAGTGTTGACTAGAAAGTCTGCAGTCTGGTTACCTTTCACCACATGTGCTGGTATCCTCTGTAATATTATCTGTTGAAATTTTGTTTGGAGTAATCTACAATAAGATCTCACATCCTTAATATTATAAGATTCATTTGACTATCATATCGTTCTATTGCTTGAATGGCAGAAACTGAGTCTGCGATAACAACTACTTTATTTTCTTTTATACCAATCCTGTAGTATATCTGCTCTAATGCTCGTTGTATTGCAACAACTTCACCATCAAAATTCGTGGATTGTCTAGGCAATGTAAAATAATGTGAAAAATATTTTCAGTATATACCACCTCCCACATTATTTCTCAAGGTATCTGCAGAACCAGGTGTATAAATTCTAAGCCACTCTGTTTCGGGGAATTGATTATGTAGATCTTCAAGTGTAGCAATTCTGCATACTTCTAGTGAGTCTTCTTGTTTATTTAGTTGTTCTGTCAGCTCTTTATTTGTTACTATCTTAATAAAATTCATTGGATTAGTTATAGGAGGATGAGGTGGGCATTTTTCTGATAAATTTAGATAATTATAATTCTTCCCTAAAAAGATTTGTTTGTAATCTGTGTTTTTAGCTTGTATTATCTATGTAGTTGTTGAAATCATTGATGTTTGCTTGGTTTTGTTCCTAATTTTACATATAATTGTGCAGCTGGTATTTCAATGTTGACTTTCGTTGGGTTATTATTTGTTCCAGCAAGAAGTGCACTAACTGGCGTTGTTTTCACTGCTCCTGTTATCACTCTTAAACACTGATTTTGACATTTATCAGTCATATTAATTTTGTCTTTAGTTGCAGTTAATAGTAATTCACATCCATGTTTTAATACTAGTTTTATGTAACTGTTGTATGTTTTGTTTAAAACTTCTATTGAACTGCCCCATTTAGATCCGGCTGATTTCCTCAATATGTTACTTCTTTTTGTAGCCCTTTGCGTGAAATTCTGTTTATATTCTGTTTATATATGGTCTTTCATTTTTAATGTTCTATCTAGTGCAATTCCTACATATTTAATTTCTTCAGTATATTCAATTTGTTTCCCATCGATCTCGAGTGTTAAGTTGTTTTCCCTGTCATCAAAATGTTTCATGGTATAGACTTGATATTTACTTTTTGCTACATTAATGGACATATTGTGTAGTTTTGCCGAATTAGTTAATTTGACTAACGCATTTTTTATTTTTTCTTGTCGATTCTTTTTTCAGCCGGCCATAGAACCACATCATCTGCATACATTGCAATGTTTTGTTTTACAAACTTTAACATATCATTAATAAATATTAAATAGTATAGGACTGGATACTGCACCCTGTGCTACTCCAGTTTTAAGTTGGATGTATTTGGATAATGTGTTCTTCCATTTGACTGCAACCCACCTTTGTTGTAAACTTTTTTATACCGTCTAATTTATTTTTTGGGCAGTTCATTTGTATTAGTTTTTTAATTAGCATCTCTTTCCATATAAGATCAAAAGCTGTTTGACAATCTATAAAAACTGCTGCTACTGACATATTGTTGGCTAGTTTACGTTTCACATCTTATATTAATCTAGATGCTTGGTGAACAGTTGAGTATTGTCTTCTAAATCGTGCCTGTTCATCTGCTAGTAGGTTATTTGCTTCTAGATAGTACATGAATCTATTTTATCAGCTATTTTTGCCAGAATTGAAGTCAATGATATGGGTCTATAACTTTTTTTTCATTTGTGGTTTTTTTCAAAATTGGGATTACTAGTGCTTTGCACCAGTTTGATGGCATATTCTCTTGTTCATACCATATTTTATTAATAATTTCTAATACTATCTTTTTAGCCGTTATTCTAAGATTTTTAATATACTCTGGATGTATAAGACCTGGTCCTGGTTGTTTTTTATTTTTTAATGTCTTCATTGTCTGTTCTAACTCTTCCAATTGGAACTTTGAATCAAGAGGTGCTATTTGTATTTTTTTTATTTCTCTCATATTGGATTTTTTTAATATTCTGTTATCTTTTACCAAATGTTTTTCTAGTATATTAACTTTCTTATAATTTTGATTAAATTAATTGGCTATGTCTTTATTATTGTATATATTTTTGTTACCTTATTTAATATATGTACTTTTGTTATCATTGGCGTACTTTCTACTTACATTGTTAATATTCTTATATACTTTGGTGCTATAAGTTCTGTAATCCAGCCCAGATAAGAATTTATCATAACATTGACGTTCTCTTCTATAGGTAGCGTCTTTTTTTCTCCATTCTATTACATCTTCCTTATTTTTAGTGTTTTGAGCTAAATCTTTAGCACTTGTATGAATATTAGCATTTATGTTTTACACTTCTTTATGTGTATGTAATTTCTCTACGTACTAAATCTTGGAACGCTCGTTTGTTATTTTTTTCACTTTGTACTTTTCACCAAATCTCACAAACGTGTATCGTAAATATTCTTTGCACAGACATATACAACTATAAAAGACTAATCTGCAATTTTCATCGTGTGCTATAGTACAAACCGAGCCTTCTGTGTCCTAATTGGCCAAGCGGTTAAGTTTTGTATATAAGGGGTTGAATATAAAAGGTAAGAGTAGTTTATAAAATTATCAATGCTGCATATGATTGAAAATAAGAGTTGGGCATGTTTGGCAGCTATAAGGTAACGATTATTTTTTTCCAGGTCCTGTAGCATAACTGCATTGTTTTCTCCAGATAGGTTAAATGTTGCATATCACTACATAAGGTTTTGAGAATATGGAAGGGGTAGCCCTTAAAAGTTATAAGGTAGCCCATATTTTTGTTGTGTCCTATAATGTACATATTCAAAGTGTTGTATAGATAGGTCAAAGAGTGCTGAGTGCTAATTTGTTTAAGTTAGCTTATCATTTTTGTCAGATTCTAATACCTAGGTGCACAAAATGTTGTCAAAACAATGTTTAGTGAAATCAGAAGGAAATTCGGTGTTTAGAAGAGGATATAGGACCCTCCCGCCAATAACTCAATTTTAAATATTTTAAGCCTTTTCTTACCTCTTTAGGCTAAGAGCCATTAAATACGACATATTCATAATAAAAAGCCGAAATTGTATTCTGTGATATTCATATTGAATGAAAAGGGGTTGAATTTGTGTGACATGAATAGGCAAACCACTCTAAACCCTACCATTTCTTTTTGCAAAACATTGTGACGCAGAGGCTACGCCCCAAGGTTATCGGGAGGTGGGCACCAGGCAGTCGGAGATAAACAAAGATTAAGTCGGTTCTCACTCGGCGTAAACATTAGAAGTGCTGATAATCGGAATCCTTTGGAAGTTTCCTTCCTCCCCCAGCTTCCAAAATGTGTCCCCAGAAAGTTCCAGAACGTTCTCCGGAAGATTCTGCTGGCTGTATAAGCGAGTGTTCTCGCGAAACACTTTTTTTTTTTTCTCTCTTTTTTTTTTTTTTTTTTATTTTATTTTTTTTTTTTTGTTATCGGGAATAGGAAGGATTAGGCGTAAAGTAGATGGAGAAGTAAGGTAAGGTATTGGGGTTCCGCTTCCGCACCCCCGTTAGTACGTGGAAAGATAGGTGGCTGCCAGCTTATTGAACTGGCAGCGGAGTAAGGAAGTGTCCGGGAGACGACCATGACCAAGGCCCTGGCCGGCCCCCGGGTAGGTACGTGGAAAGGAGTAGGAAAGGTTTTGTAGCGTAGTTATTCGTTTTTTTTTATTGTATCATCTGTTAGTTTTGGCGCGGTGCTCGATACGAGCCCGCTGGTGGTCTGAAGTGGCTCGGAAAGAAGCGTGCCGCTTCCAGCGACATTAGGTAGCCGTTGGTGCGCTCCTGCTCATTCTTCATGGCCGAGAGGGCGGACGTCCACTCGTCCATCGTGGTGAGCAGGCTTGTAGTCGTTTGCCTAACCTCCTCTAGGCATTCTGTCGGAGGTGGCTGTGCTGATGGTGGTGGCAGGCTGGCGATTGATTCTTCCAGGCCTCGGATGGCTGTGTCGGCTCTTTCGAACCGGCGTAGGCAGCGTGCGGTGAAGCTGTGGAAAGCGGTGGTGAAGTCGGTGATGATGGTGCGAAGGTCCTGGAGTGCGCTTTCCAATGCGTCAAGTCTATCATGTTGTGGTTCCAGGCTGGTAGCTTGAGCGGCGGTGGCAAGTGAAGCTAGTGCTTCGTCCTGTTGCGAGATGCTGGATCCGATGTTCAGGACTTCTGAATGTAGATCCTGGATAGCATCTCGCAAGGTGGTGTCTGGTGCTGCGGGTGGTGGCGGTGCTGGTGTCGGAGATGTGGGTGCTGGTACTGAAGCCGGAGTGAATCGACGGCTTCTCGGATACATAGGGCACTGTGCCTGCCCGGTAAAATGGCCGTGACCATTGCAGGAGGCACAGTACCGGCGTCGGCGGCGTAGATCGTGACTGGTGCACTGCGCTGTCAAACACGGTGCTCCACAGTAGTGGCACTTGGGTTGTGCAGCGCAGGTGTTGGAATCGTGGCCGAAGCAGCAGCATCTGCGACATGGCTGGTGAGCTTCCGTTCGGCTTGCCTCAACGCGAAGAACCTGCCCTAGCAAGGGCAGGCCGGACCTGAAGGCAGCCTCTCGGTCGGACGGATCAGCCAGTGCCAGGCGGATGAAGGTGGTTGCTCCTCGAGACGTGATGATGCGTGTGGCCTTCAAGGTAGAAGGCCACCGGTGTTGAGCTGCGGCGAGGACGAATCTTGTAGGCAGGTCTCGAGGAACTCCAGAGATCACTGCGCTGTAGCGCAGAGGTGTAGCATGTTGTGGTGGCTGCTGCGATGGAGGTGCTGTTGGCGACTGTTGTGGGTGGAGGTGAGGTGTGGTGCTGACTGGCTGAGAACGGTGAGGTTGCTGGCTCTGTGGCGATGCAGCGACCGCTGCCCATGAAGGCCCGGTCACCGGTGGCGAGGAGGCAGGACTCCCGGCAGCTGCCGGGGGAACGGCCGGCGAAACTGCGGCGGCGAGGCTCGGTGCGACTTCTTCAATTGATGGCTCGGCGATAGCCTCCTCGGCGGGTGCCAAAGGGGCTGCGGCGGGTACCTCAGCGGCTGTCCGGCGTGTGCGTCTTCCCATCTCCGGCGAATCGGCGAACCTCAAGTGACATGAAAGTCACAATATATTATATTCTATGTCCATCGGGAAGATCAGGCCTTTTCAATTGTGATAAAATATTGAAAATTGTTATGGTGTTCGAGATTGCACTGAATGCACACAACCAAATTCGCATCCACAATTTGTTTTTCTCTGTATATTATTAGTAGATAGATTTCAATACAAAACTAACCTGGATCAATGAGAACTGCCAAAGTAAATTGATACGACGGAGTAGAGTGAATCCGAAGGAACCGATAATAGCTTATCATATTCAGAAGGCAGCGGTTTTACTTACAACATGCATCAAACAGTGCGTTATTACAGCATCGTTATGTAAGCTGGCAACCCCGGGTTTTCTGTGTTATAAAATCCACTTCCAGTGTGTGTAAACTTACTCAATAAGGTTAAATAAGCACAAGAATGCATAACAAATAATATTTGCTGTTCTGCCAAGCGAGATGGCTCGGCGGCACCGTCTGTAGTTTACATTCCAGAGGTCGCGGGTTCAAATTCCTTGTTCCGGTCATTCAGACTACGCTTTTCTCGTCATGTCTCTCATTCACAAGGTAAATACTGGATTGGATATAATCATTACCACGACCTAAGGTCAACCTACAGAGCAAAAAATAATGGTACAGGAAGACGACTACGCAAATAAAGCCATCTGTATAGTAGCACGATGACTACGTGTAAACTAAAAGAATAGCCAGCAGTTACACTATCCCAAATCCCACTTTCAGCCAAGACTAAGTAGCAATAAAAAATATGTTGCAGGAAGCCGACTACGCAACTGAGGACATCTGTCTAGAATGTACTGATTGACTTAGATGAACCAACAAACCTAAAATAGCCGTCGCGATATGACCAAAAACTTAAAACGAGGATAAGAGAAAAATAAACAAACTGATGGGTTGCATTTACGTGACTTTCTCTAACCACTATAACTTGTTTTTATATAACCTTTACACACTAATCTTACGAAAAGTTATTTTTCTATCCACTTCATGTTAATCGAGATAAGCATTTGCAGAAACATTATATTACAGATTTCGTTGAAGGTACAATGGAAACCGAATCGACAGATGTTTAAAAACTAGTCGATGTATGTTGGCCTTGAAATTCAACACCCTTTCCATGACTCGGCGAGAAACAACTGCAATAGCGACAGCTTTTTAAAAAATGACAATAAATTCAAACTAATAATAACGAATATCTTGGAAATGGCTGAAGCCACAGGTTATTTGAAATAAATTATATGAACTTTTTATGTGTCAGATAAATATCTTAAATATATGGTATTTTAATCCAAATCGTTCGTTACAGCCAGTTTTGAGAAAATAAACAATTTCGAAAACTGTTTCATGTAAAGGGGAGTTTGGGGAGGAGAATTTTGTTGAAAATCTTTGTGACTCATATTTGGAAGATCCGAAACTTAAATACCAGGTTTGGTATTTATCCGACATTTCACAGGTTCACACAAACCTTTTTCTAAAAATGAGTTGTCTTTTTTTTTTAGATTCAGGGAGCCTCAAACCGTGTATTTCCAGAGAAATTTCAGTTTCGAATATTTGGGCACGTAGTAGAGTTTCATCGTCGTTGTAAGGTATAATGCATGGCATCCATGGAAAAAATAACATGCCATTTTATAAATTTATTTATTTATGTAAGAATCTGCCACAAAATGGGTTTCCCATAAAGATACAGAATAACAATAGCATAGAAACATTTTAACAGAAAAGAAAATATACATTAAAATAGGTTCAAGTAGAATATAAAAGTTGTACAAAAGTTGTCCATCTTAAAATAAGTTATAAATTCAATATAATTAAAATAGTAGATAATAATTTACATAGTGCATCGCATTTTACGGTGGTGACTGTCCCCACACTGGCGGGAGGGGCATTACGCCATTTATGCAGAGGAAAATGTTTTCTGTCCTGCTATTATGCAAGTTAACAGAGCTTCGTTGGTTCATGATAAATAATTAATATCCGGACGAATCTTTGGAATGTTCTCAGAAATCATATACATATATTAGAGACTTCGGTCTATCCTAAAATATGTACAAGTTTGTGGTTTCTTCGCTTAATTCGCTGGAATATAATGACCACTAATTTGTTTGGGATTCTTTGTGTTCCCAATTTGTGGCACAAGGCCGCCGCAGGCACTTAAACATGACGACGTAGAGCATTTCAAGGTTTCTTGGCCAGAAGCCCGTTACGGTTTTTGAAACAAATAAATAGATGCAAGCTGCAGGGTGCGTGTTTTACTGTGTTCCTCTGGCACTCGAGGCTGACAGGAGTGCTTTACGTCGTCATGAGCAGTTTGGCGGATGAGGACGGTTTAAGGTATAAAGACGAGGGAGGTCTATACAAAGCCTTCGTTTGAACGCGTTGCCGGCCTAACGGGGATTTAATTGTCACCGGGAAACACACTGTTTGTTGGCGGAGTCGGATATTCATAGCCTCTTAAATTCAAGCGCATAGATTTTTCACGCAATTGTAACTACAATAATCACATATCGTCGTCAAGAAGATGAAAATGATATCCTTGTGCCGCCACATATTTCTTTCTTAAAAATATATTAACAGTGGTTAACTCTTCATGGCAATGTAAGCAAAACCAATACGTAAAATAATTAAACGCAAAATTAAATGTACTCAAATATCACGTGGTAGCACTTCCTGAATTACACTTATTTT
The DNA here is from genome assembly GCA_030765065.1 of Deroplatys truncata. NCBI lineage: Eukaryota > Metazoa > Arthropoda > Insecta > Mantodea > Mantidae > Deroplatys > Deroplatys truncata. The sequence continues at coordinate 94,058,895 of CM060984.1, read as the reverse complement.
ATAGGGTTTTAATTTTAAAATTTTAGTGGCATTCCAAGCCGAGGTTGTATTCTTGATTTTGTGCAACTTTTCTCAGAGATTTCTTTGGACTTCGTTCTGACTTTTCTCCGCTTAGAACGCTAATCGAGTTTCTCCTCTGTAAGAATACAGAGATTTACTATCAGTTTTTTTTAATCAAGAATAGATCCTGTTTCCCTAAATGAATTCCCAAGATTATGAACCGTTTCTCTGTGATACGCACGACCAGCAGGGAATCTGTCTATAAATCGTCGTCTCACTTCTCTACAAGCGTTTATTGTCACATAGGAATCATTCGTGAAGATTCTGTAAGAACACGGAGATTTAGGTACTTTCAGTTTGTTTTAAATCAAGAATAGATCCTGTTTCCCTAAATATATTCCCAAGATTACGAATCGTTTCTCTGCGAGGCGCACGAACAACAGGGAATTTGTCTATAAATCGCCGTCTCACTTCTCTACAAGAGTTTGTTGTCACATAGGAATCATTCATGAAGATTCTGTGAGCTAAAGTATACGGACCTTTTGGTGTTATAACAACACTAACACGCTATAACAGTAAAACTCGTGGTTTCACTACATATCAACCTCTGTACAAAGACTTAGCTTCAACTGATTAGTTAGCACACGGCGATGAGGGAAGGTGTAAGGGGAACAGAAGTGGTTAGAAATAGTGCAGTGCAGGTCAATCAATTCCCTAATAAGACCACGCGTTCAAACAAAGGCTTTACCGGCTGATAAAATTGTTTCCGAATGATATACATTCGTAATTCAAGTTTTATCTCATCAACAACAAGCAGAAACTTAAATTCGTACTAATAGTAATCGTATATCAGAAATTACATGTAAACGTGAGTGATGGCTGTTGGTTTTTTACTTCCATATTTAGATCTTAATGACCAACCAGAATTTCCTCCTTTAACAAATAATTCTTCTTTTACTTTTGCTCTGAATCCTCCATGCATACGAACACAAAACGGTATTTGGTTTAATGTATGTTAAAGATGAAATAACACGATAAAAACTTCTGTCTAAAATTCACACAACTTTCTCTACCAATGGAAATTCCATATATTTTAATTATACGAGTATATAATACTACTAATATTGACGCAGCCACACTCCGTCCTCCAACAATGAAGCACTACCTTTGCCTCACGATTGCTGCTTGTCTCCTCCCAGTTGGTTCTTCTTTTGCCACGGCTGCTCCAGCATGAAACCTTAACTTCGGGGTATGCGTGACTGTAGGTACAGAGAAACACGAACGCTTTCTTGGAACACTTTTATTTTCAGCATTTAAAATAAAACTTAAGGTTTGCCGATCACTTTTAAATGCATACGATGCTACTGTGTCTTTACCAAGACCAAAGAATATTAACTACCGCTAAGCGTTCTACCCTCTAGCATGTTCGCCACCCTTCTTCTCCACACGACGAGAATGTCATCCTGCTCTCACCAAGCACTCAGGACAGACTGATCTACCCACGCTACTACAAGGAAAACCAACGCCTAAACTTCCCCTCTCGCCCCTCAACTCCTTCGCGTCATGAAGCCACGGGTGACCTTCACCAGGCTAAGTGCAGCTGTACTCGGCTGTTACCAGGAAAAACTTGCTTCAGTGGTATTTACCCTTTCTACCTGAGGCTGGTCCCTAATTAACAAAACTGTACCTGTTATTTGTTATACAAATAAATTAGTAAATAGTTATGTGTTCCATTGCATTATTTAAAGTTTTTAAAAATGCTTTACTTAAGTTTTATATATCTTTTAATCACCCCAATCAAATATATTTTATAAAAACAATAAATTCATTTATTTTAACTTAATTGATTATATATTAAACTCTATAGGGTCTTCTCGTCCCTTAATTTAATTTAAGTATTTTTACTTAAAATCTAAATTCAATTAAATTATTATAAAACAGTGCTTAGGTACAATTTCTATTTAAAATCAAATGCAATTTAATCTCTTTTTAAAATCAACAAATTTAATGGTAATAATTTAAGAATTCTAAGCAAAAAAAATGACAAAAAAAAGTAAAAATGTTTGAAAAATGTTGCTTCTTTCTGTCCCTTTTAACAGTCAACAATTTTCACAATGCTTCTCCTTCTTATACATACACTGATTTTAAATATATTATTACTTATTTTATATCGCTATCCTTCTCAGAATATTATGATAATGCTTGCCTTTATAATTCGGGCTTCAACATAAAAGGATATTCTTCTATCCTCGTTACGTTATTAGTAATTAGACATAGGAATTCTTCAGTAGTTGGCTTCAAGTTATCTACAGTCAAACCAAAGACTGCAAAGCAACAGGGCCAAGGGTCATTGACAGGCAGGTAAAAATCGGTCCGAGTGCTATCGGAAAACACCAAAAGACTGTACGAGGGTTGGGGTACTTTGTTTTCCGCAACCTCCCTGCCTAGTCCAGTGACAGTTCAACCTTATTTCCATCTGTCCGTGTGTTAATACTTACAATACTTATGCCTGCTCATGATATATTTTTACCAGGAATTGTTTCAAATGAATCAGGAAGGTTTCAACATTCGCAAACAGCATTCAAACGTTTATTCGTGTTAACAAACTCTTGCAATGGAAAGAAAAGAAAGGTAATGCACGAATCGCAAACTTCAAACATGTGCTTTAAGAGACATCAAAATTGCAGCTAGGAATGTTTTGAATATATATCTCACAAGGTTTCCGTATTATGCAAAATTGTACAAAATTCAATCAATTAAAGGGACTTCACAAGATACAAACAAAAAATTAAAATGTCAGTATATAAAACATGTACATTTACATAAGAATCATTAGATCCATTTACGAGAGTATAAAAAATAACGAAAATATTAGCATTTAAAACGTGTTTCCGTGGTGGAGGATTTTTCTGAATATCTTCGTGTCGCAGCTTTGGAAGAACTTAAATACTAAGTTTGATATTTAACCAACGTCTCGGGCATTCTTCTAAAACTGCTTCCTTTGTGTTCAGGGATCCTAAAATCTATATTTCCTGTGAGATCTCGATATCGAATTTTTGGTTGCAATGCTTCCTCTACCTATTATAAATAGGTGCTAGAAAAAGTAAAAATTGAAGTGATATATTGTTAATCCTAACAGGAAACATCACATATTTTTAGAATGGTCATTACCAAAGGGTGGATATAATGACCGAAAATGTTTAGAAAACTCGCTGTGACTTAAAATAACTTTAAATTTCTCAGACTGGTTTAAAATTGCCTAAAATAGCATTTTAGGATGATCTCGTGTCAGGTTGAAATGTACCAAGCGAGATGGCTCCCAGAGAGGCTTGCAATCGAGATGTCCCAGTTTCGATTCTCAGTCTACTCTGATCAGAGGTTTTTTGTGGTTTCTCCGGGTCGGTAGGCGAATGCTGGAGTGGTCCTCTTTTACCTTTCCCTCATTTCCTGTACGCATTATCTTCTCCATCATCATCTGTTTCAGGGTTGAAAGACAAGGTGACGGTATTCGGCATATTGCAGCTGGGCGGTGAAGGTGCGCTTGTGAAGATTTCTCCCTGGCGTCGGTCGCACTGCTCAACTAGGTTCCGCCTCCGGGTGCTCTTAGAGCATCATTCTAAGGTTTTCTTCTTGTGGCTTGCCCTGATCGCTAGGCGAGTGCTAGGATGCATTCTTATGTAACACGAATTTTCCGTTCGACATTCCCTCTGATGTTACAGGGCTACAGGGCAGGCGCAATGGACGGTGATGCGCAGCGTATGCGGAGGATTTGCTTTGAGGAGATTTGCCCTGTTTAAGTCTTTCGTGCGGATAGTAGGGGCACTGAAGGGCCACTTTGGTACGATGCTCTATCTGTAGGCTGAAGGCACCGACCGTTGCGTTGTGCGTGCCACCGTCATATCTGACCGCCCTTGCTAATTCCTTTCCTTGTACCTTACCGTAAGGTCATATAGGTGCCATAGACCAAGCTTATACATACACTTATTTTTACCTCCTCTGCACCTATATAGAGGAAGTATTGTACTCCAACAAAAAAGAGATTTTACCGGAAATATACATTTTCAGGTCCCGGAATTCCAAAAAGAGCACTTGTACATAAAGGTCCATGTTTGTGGGTATGTGTATGCGTATATGCCTGTCCGTGTGCCTGTGCCCAGCATAACTCATAAATAAAAAGTTGGATAAATACCAAACTTGAACTTGGCGCAACAGCCAGACGAGGATACATCCATACTTCATTTCACGATTGCAGGCGGAGAGAGCCGAACTGTCGAACTGAATGACGAATGGTATGGCTCAAGTAAACAAACCATTATTTCTTCCGGACTTCGTTGCATTACAGTGGAAACAATGATTATCTTATTAAACCAAAAAAATTTCATGGAGATTTTATTGGAAATACCCTATTTGAGGTGTTCTTTATAAAAATCATGTTTAATAAAGGTCCAGTGAACCAGCTACTTTTTTACTTTCTCTACTACGCATAGTAAGTAGGGGAAGTATTGTATTCCACCCAAAAATTCGAAACCGAGATTTCACCGGAAATATATGTTTTGAGATCCCCTGAATCCAAAAAAAGCATTTTTGGAAACATGTCCGTGTGTGTGTCTGTATGTCTGTGTATCTGTCTGTGTGTCTGTCTGTGAACAGCATAACTCAGAAACGAACAGTCGGATAAACACCAAACTTAGTATTTAGGTTCAGTATCTTCCAGAGATGCGACACGAAGGTTTTCAAGAAAATTCCCCCATCCCAGATTACCTTTTACATGGAACATTTTTCGAAAATTTTAATTTTCTCAAAAATGGCTCTAACTATTTTGATTAAAATATCATATGTTTAAGAATTTTCATGACAAATAATATGTATATCTTGAATTTTCTGGGAATGTCTCCAAAAGTATTCTTCATTGTGAAGGACTTTTGCATAACTGGTAAACCATAAGCGATAGACAAAATTTTACACACAAAAATGTAGAGCGTGTTAAAATACACAATTTATGTCATATACATTTTTTTTGTTGAGTGAACCATTTTCGAGATATTGCTTGTTATTCCATTAAATTTTTCAATACTTATTTTCTCAAATGGGAACTCGTTATTCATTTTTTTGTCTTGGATATGCAAAGAGTATTAATCTGTGGGAAAGGGAAAGGTGCTGCACCTAGCAACCAGCTATTAAGAGATATGTGTGTGCTTAAAGACTACTGTATTTCTGTAAATATATATTCCCCTTACATCTACAAGAAAATTAGCAATAAGATTGACATATCGATATCTCGATTAACATGAAGCATATGGAGAATAAGCGTTTGTAAAAATAGTTTGTACAAGAGTAGAGAAAGTCATGTGAGTGTAACACATCAGATTCTTTTACATACCAATGAATGAGATCAGTATCATTAATGAGTAACTAAATGAGCCAAGGGTTCAAAGGGGATGGAGCTACTCATTGTTTCTTTAGCATAAGATAAAAATCAGAAGAAGGAACATCTGATGTGTTACATTCACATTACTTTTTCTACCTTCTGTCGTTTATTTGTGGCTATACAAATTATTCTTACTGCAGTTTATTTTACTATCGACTTCAGTTTAATCCAGATAAACATTTCAGGAATATATTCATTACACTTTTGTTATAGATACAAATGGAATAGCGATAGTCCAATTTACACACCTTCTCAGACCAAAATACACGCCTTAGGAAACAAATAATAATTATAATTTGCAAATTATGTAACTGGGGCTAAAAATTGAATCCTCTCATAATTGTGTAAGTTCCTCCTATTAATGCATTAAAACCAGTTGTGGACCCTAACGAAGGTTTTCTGACCGGTTATTATTAGCATTAAAGTTAATTGGTCCAAATTACACGGTCTTCCCCTACTCTTTCCACGATATCGCGAGAAACAGCTGAAAATCGACAAGGCCGTAAAAGTCTGGCTAAGTATTAAAGAATTCGAACAATTAATAACGAATATCTCGGAAATGGCTGATGCCATAAAAAAGTTATTTGTAATAAATTGTGTGTTTTAAAGAGATGTACATTTTTTTGTAAACTATGTTTTCGTCTATAGCTTAACGTTTCCTAGTTATACAAGATTATACCAAATTCCTACCGAATGAAGAGGACTTCACAGGTTATTTTCAGAAAATTTAAAACAGCTTTATTTCCCATGTGAATGTCTTTAATGTATGTATTTTAATAAAAATCGTTGGAGTCATTTTAGAAAATAAGAAATTTTGAAAATATTCCATATAAAGGATAGTTTGGGGTGGTGGAGTTTTTGAAAATCTTCGTGTCGCATCTTTGGAAGGTATTGAACCTAAATACCAAGTTTGGTATTTATTTGAATATTCGTGATTGAGTTATGCTGTTCACAGACACACACCCTGACACACACCCTGACACACACACACACACACACACACACGCATGTGAAATCTGTATTGAATTTTTGGGTAGAATGCAATACCCTACTTCTCTACCGACTATGTACGCGGTAGAGAAAATGAAAAACGTAAAAGGAAGCCCCAATTTATATACGATATCTTCTGAGTAGTACCTAGACAGGAATAGCGTGCAGAGAAACTCCCCCGTTAGCAAATCTAAAACTAGAACATTCCACCCAGAATTCTTTTGTTCATCTACAAATAACATCCATAAAATTGCTTGCGGCGCAAGTCGCGTTCAAAACAAAAGTGAGAGAATCATTGGAGACACAAGCAACTGTGTACAAAGCGAGAGGCCTCCAGGAGTTGGTCGCCTGTGTATTGTTGTAGCGTGCACGCACGTCTAGCTTTCCAACGCTTCACCTGAGCTCATCCTTTTGTATAGAGTAGAGAATGGAAACCTACACTTTGGGGTTTGTTTGTTTTGCGGCTTTTACAGGCTAAAGAACCACGTAAACACTTCTGATCCCAGGCCTCTTCTTCCTAAACTAAATGATCTTGGCAATAATGTGTTGCATTCACATGCCTTTCTCTACTCACTCTGAACTATTATTACAAAAGCTGATTCTTCTGTCTACTTCTTGTTATAGATATATTGTGGCTAGGAGGAAACGAAGTGAAGGAACCACAAGAGGCTACAGGCCTCAGGCAGACGGGCGAAAGAGACGCGCGAAAGTGCCTAACAATTCCAGGGTCAAAGATCCGCACCATTACCGGGGCTGCCTAGATAGGTCGTGAACGACCCGTCGACCAAGCAGCCCTCTAGGGTCCACAGGGAGTACTCCTTCCTTGGAGCAAGCATCCGCACCATCCGTTCGACACGTGCCCGAAACCTAGGAACACACCTGAAAGATGAGAAGGAAACGAAGGAAAGGGAGATGACGAAAAGGAAATCGTATTAGATAAGAAACCACCCAGCATTCGCCTCCGACCAGGTCAGAGTGGGCTGTCGACGGAAGTCGAACCCGGGACCTCCCCTATGCGAGCCTCACATATTGCTGTGGAGCCATCTCTCTCAGTGTCTATTTCTTATTAATCCAGATAAAGTTTCATTACACATTTCGTTGTTGGCGTAAGAAGGATGCAGTAGGACAAGAGTGACGAAAATGCCTTTCTCTCTCGAGTCATCAAATATACAACACGCACTACACCACTCAGCAGCACATGGAAAATAAATGAACAGACGATTAGAAAAGGAGTTGCGCTTGCGAGTCACACTGCCTCGCGAGTCGCGCTTTCGCCACCACTGCAGTAGGATAAAGCGATAGTTAGATTTTTATAAAGCAGTTCGCTATATGTTGGCTTTGAAATTTCATGCTTCTTGCTTGACCAAGAGAAAAAGCTAATAGTTACCATTTAATAAAAGTATAAGTATTTGAAAATTCAAACCAATAACAAGTATCTCCAAAACGGATAACGCCACAATAGTAATTTACGATACGAATATCCTAACCTATCATATTACAATATGAGATTGGAATTTTGACAAACGAAGCCACAGGCCGCAATCGAGTATTGCAATATGTATAGAGAGGAAAAAAGCAAATGAGGGAACTAAATTCTGTGAAATGCAAATAGTACTTACATTAATTTACACTAACAAACGATGTAATCTTGTTATATGTTTTATATCAGCGTATATGATTATCACATTTGACATACTATGATTTTTAATTGTTTACAAACTAAAAGTAATACGAGAAACGGAACCTGGAACTTCAATAGCTATTCTGCACTCTGCACGTTTTATATATCGCACTTGAGTAGGTATTTTATATATTTTAGAACATGGCGCACTTATGATGGAACATTTAGCTTAGCATAGCTGACCTAATACAAAAGCCTTCTTTCAGAATACAAAATAGCGCTGTTTCGTGTAAACTGTCTAACAACACTCTAAACAAAAATAATGTAATAACATATGTACGGAACAATGCGCTTATGCAATTACTAAGAAAGTGCCCTTCCATTACTGGTAACGAATGTCCCACTCTTAAGGAGTTTCTTTAGGAGTTAATTAAGAACTTTTGATTAACTCTTCGCTTTCGATATTATACACAATAATAAAAACAGGAAAGGAAAAAATAAATAATTCATGAATAATGGTAAAAATCGAGCTTTATTTTGTTAGCATAGGGATTTCAACCAACTTTTCTATTCTTTAATGCAATGTTGTGAATACCCTACACTCAGAATGCAAACTCAGTATTATTTCTGAAGCGATGCAGAAGGGTAGGAATAATTCCAATTAAACAGCATTCCAGCCGAGAGCTGAATCCGGAACCTTTGGATGTGGAAGTCAAAACGTCCATAATTAGACAGCAGTCGTGTTTCTGTTTTACTGAAGGATATCTAAAGCCAGTCCCGGAACATACATATATTATAAATACATACCACTTCCATCACACAAAGTCCTGATCGCGTCAGCGTACTCCAAATTACGAAATAACACTCCTTTGTAATGCGGCTATCCTGTTTGTTTATTTTATTTATGCAAGTTCCATAAATGTACGTGCGCAGTTTATCTGGGTTACAAGCTTAAGTGTGTGTAAAATGAATACAAACATTACAGAGAAACTTGGAGCAACAGAAAACATGCATTACCTGCTAACGTTCACAGGAACTGTTAAATCGCTTTACTGCTACTTTTTATATATAACAAATTTATACGAATCGCAGGAAGTCCCGGTAACCCCTAATTAGTGCACCTCCTTGTCGTCGAGATGCTTTCGAATCTTCGTTGGTGTGAGTTGCCTGGATAAGTCTGTTACTGGGATTTCCCTTACGCTCAAAAGTAAAATAGCGGATAACTCAGCTCAATAGATATCCCGGTCTCATTGGAGTAACGTTCCACTCGTTTTACTGAACGTCCCTGTAGACCTAATTTGTTAACAGAAATATTAAGCACTTACTCTTCTTTTTCTTTAACTGAAAACCCTCTCCTTTGTAGGATTTACAAGCCAATGCCTGGATCAGTAGTCTCTCGAGAAGGAGGCAAACTTCGAATCAAAGCGTATCCAGGTTGGTTGATGAGCCCAATGCCTGGTATGGTGGTGCAGAAGGACATTATATGTAGTGATTAAAGGGATAATATTAAAATTCGCGAAACAAACGTTCCAACCCAGTGTTTACCTAGCGACCGAGGAAAACCGCGAAAAAAACCTTCGCTCAGATTAGTCGGCCCCGGGATCTCCCCAATACGGCCACAGACGTTACCGCCTGAGCCATCCCCTCGGTCAAGCACTTCCTCCCAGCAACAAACTGTTGTAACACTCTCACTGCTTCTTAAAAAGTATATATATATATACTTTATATATTATCTCCTCATATAAAACTGATTTTTCAATCCAGGTTACGTTATTCATGTACCTATTCGCCTATAAATGACTTTCGATTAAGCAAAAATTACTTAGTTACCTGTAACATGCGAAAGCTTCTTCAAATATTTAAATCAGAAGCATGGAGGGTTTAATTCAGAAACATTGTAACTAGATCTTATGAAGGAAAAGATAGAAAGAATAGACTAAATTTCAACTGGAATGAAAACGATTTCACTGGCTACTTGCAGAAAATTCAAGACATGCATTTAATTTCTCGCCTCAGTGTCTCATATACTATGTTTTAATAACAATTCTCAGAGTTCCTTTAAGAGAATAAAACGAAAAAGAATTTGCATAAAAGGTATCTCGGATGAGGGGTAAATGGTGAAGAAAATCTTCATGTTAGTAGATCTTTGAAAGGTTCTGGGTTTAAATACGATGTTTGGTATTCATTCGAATTTTCGTTTTATACTTTCTCTACCATGTATACATAGTAGGTGGTAGAGAAAGTATAAAACGAAAATTGCATTCCGCCGAAAAATTCAGTTCACCTGAAATGCATGTTTTGAAGTCCCCTGAATAAAAAAATTAGAACAAGGTCCGCGTGAATGTGTATGTGTCTGTGAACAGCATTACTCAAAAACGAAATGTTGGATAAATACCAAACTTAGTATTTAGGTTCAGCACTTCCAAAGATGCGAGACGAAGATTTTCGAGAAAACCTACCGCCATAAACTACCCTTTACATTGAACGTTTTTCGAAATGCTTGATTTTTATGAAAAATGGCTAACGATTTTGATCAAAATACCATATATGAAAAATATTTACATGACAAATAAAATGAATATATTTAATTTTGTGAGAATTTCCTGTGAAATCCTCTTCATTCGGAAAGAAATTTATATAATCTTGCATTGCTAGTAAAGATTAAACGATAGACAGTTTGTTTCAAATAACTTTTTCTTGTGGCACGAGCTATTTCCGAGATATCGGTTATTAATGATTCGTATTGTTCAATGCTTAGTCATTCTTTTAAAGTCCTGTCTATTTTCAGTTGTTTCTCGCGATTGTATAGAAAGAGATAGGCTTTTAAGGCCAGCGTGTAGCGTCCAGTTCTTAAACATTTGACTATCACTACTGCCTTTGTGTCATAACGAAATGTGTAATATAGCTATTCCCAGAAAGGCTTATCTCGTTTAAATGAAGTAGTCAGGAAAATAAACTTTCAAACGAATAATTTGTATACCCACTAATAAGCGACAGAAGGCAGAGAAAGTGATGTGAATGTAAGACAGCTTTTTATGGGGGATTATGCTGTTCACACTTACACACATGGGCTATTCCTAAATATCCTACTTTTGTGTCTTTTAATTTCATGAGACCTCAAATCGTATCGATTTTTGCGAAATATCCATACCAAATTTTTAGTGAATTATAATACTTCCCCTGTCTACCACAGGTATGTGGCAGAGAAAATAAAGTGGTTGTTTAATTGTTGATCTGATTACATAAAGGTAAAACGCACAATTTGCCACTTTTGCATAACTGAACTATTAGATGCAACTGTATTTTAACGAATGAATAACGGAGACATAAATAAAGTGAAATGTCAGGAATATGAATCTTTCTTTGCTGCAGGTCCACTACAGAGGAATACCTGTTTAAGTTGTTAGGTGCAGAAGAGAGAAAAGCTTTTGCAAGTTGCCGAATAAAGTTCATCACCTAGGCGGGAGCAAGTTGTTATCATTTAATCTTACGGTGTTTGAAATTAACACCACGTTGTCGAGAATCCCAGATTCTGAACACAATAGAGGAAGATACTGTAGGAATTTATTGACCAGACCCGTAACGAAAAAGTTATTTTTTTGAATTCATGTTGTTTTCGCTAAGCCTTACCTGGTATTAACTCTTTTATTTATTTTAATACAAAAGGATGATGTGTTACATTCACATAAATTTCTCTACCACTCTTTTACTAACTATTCCTACAAGGGTTGTTCTATTTTCTTCATGTTAATCGAGATGAACAGTTGCAGAAATATTTATTACACTTTTCGCTGTAGGTACAAGGGAGATAAAGGAGGCTTAAGCAATAGTCAAACCTTTAGCAAGTTGGTCGGTATGGGCTGCCTTTCAAATTCTTTACCTTTTGCATGGTCATGAGAAATAAATGAATGACAACCTTAGCACTTTAAGAAAGTATGGATTATTTGAAAATTCAAACGAATAACAAAGAATATTCAGGAAATGGGTAATGCCAGAAAAATAATTAGACATATTGTGTTTTAACGAGACATGCATTTTAATGTAGTAAGTTTTAAGTGTATCCCTTACGTTGCACCAAAATATACAAAGTTCATTCAGAATGAAGGTGACTCCGTAGGTTATTTGCTGAAAACTTAAGATATAATTTTTGTTATATATATTAAATATCTTAAATATACAACATTTCAATTGAAATCGTTAGACCATTTTTGAGAAAATAAATAACAATCTTTTTCCATGTAAAGGAAAGGACCTTTTTCTAAGTGTGGTTTTATTGCATTAAGGAGTCTCAAAACATGTATTTCCGATAATATCTCGACAGCGAATTTTGGAGCGGAATACCACACTTCCTCTGCTTACTATAGGTATATACTAGAGAAACTAAAAACGAGAAATAAAGACAACTTTCGAAAAGGCAATGTAGTTAATTTGAATTCGATTATCCCCCATCACCAGTTATAAGAAATATATGCACATTCATTTAGCTTATTTAGTTGTTTATAATATTATTCAAAGCTGTGTAGACTCAGCATCTGCATAAAGAGGCAGCTAATTATGCGAGTGGTAGGTGGATAAATCAGTTAGTTGTAATGTCTGTGGGACGGCGAAGCGAAGTGAGAGGTATTGTTAGCAGAGCGAGTAACAAGCCACTTGGAGTGCTTCAGAAGTGAGACAATGTCGTCTTATTCTAGCCAATTACTCAGAAAGGGACAAGTGTGCGAATAAACAATTTAAAAAGTGAAATTCCCCCAGTGTCGATTCATGAAACGCAATGCCTTAATTTGTAGTAAAAATCCTAATTCTCTTCTTGAAACAGTTTCTGAGAAAGAGGTAAAAAGTAAAGGTTCGTATTACGGAGGGGCCCTCAGAACCGGAGCAGAGCACCGCACGCAGGTCAGTCATCCCATTGTGTTTCCAACGTTATCCCTGGGAGGAAAGAATGAGGAGAGAGACCCGAAAAGCGACCATATCCGGATGTCGACGGATGCAAACATGGACGGGGTCCGTAACATTTCCAGATAGAACACATCCAACGTCGCACAGTCTCATCTCATAACCAACCAATTTCCAGGCTGTCCCGGAGCGGAGCCCCACGATGAGGAGAGACCTAACTGAGCGGTACCGCAGCGACGCCAGGGAAGAAACTTTTAGTACAGAGCGCAAGCCACCGTGCAGCCGAACACCTTCGCCTGGTCCTACAATCCTGAAATAGATGAAACACCCTAGCATTCGCCTGGCGACCCGGGAAACCATGAAAAACCCATGGACCAGAGTGGGCAGCGCCGGGGAACGATCCCGGGACCTCCCGAATGCGGGCCACAGACGTAATCGCCTGAACCATCCCGCTCGGTCTGAGAAAGAGATATCTTTCTTACAAATTTTTTGTCCAATATAACAAACGTGTTCTTCACAGCCTAGTTTGGCAACATACATCCTCTTGCCCCATCATGAAGCACTACACAGTTAACCCCTCCTAGTAAACAATTAATATGTCCTAAATTTATGTTTGCAAAAAAGATTGAGCTCTTTCATTTGTTTAATTGTTATCAACAGAATACTCACGGGCATGTTGTACTTTATTTCCTGATCACAATATAACACGGGTGGGGACTTGTTCGCCTTGAAAGAATAAGCGGTCCGATGGGTCCCTGTCCCCCATCCCATACCAACTCACCTGCCAGGAAAATGAAGATTGGAGTTTACTACGTACAGTGCTTTTCCGTCACACTCTGGCCACCGCACGGCTACTCGTGCACCGGCCGCCGCTGCTCGGACTCCCGCTGAAACAGTTATAATATCCCCGCAACCACCTCACATTCTCATAGTTATAGTTACAATTATAATGATAATAAACACATACCTTATCACAAGAGATGTTGGAAATGCTGTCCTTCTTTATCCACACTTTTTAGCATCTTCTCTGGAAATTTTCATTCACACTCAAGTTTCAGTACCCACATTGAGTAAATTTATCGTCTGATGCTTTCTTCTAGTTCTTACAATGTACGGAGGTTTGTTGCATGCATCTTATTTACCACGTAATCAACAGAGTCGTTTAAATTTTTACTTTCTCTACTACGTATAGTAAGTAGGGGAAGTATTGTATTCCACCCAAAAATTCGATACCGAGATTTCACCGGAAATACATGTTTTGAGATCCCCTGAATCCAAAAAAAGCATTTTTGGAAACATGTCCGTGTGTGTGTCTGTGTGTCTGTGTGTCTCTGTCTGTGTGTCTGTCTGTGAACAGCATAACTCAGAAACGAACAGTCGGATAAACACCAAACTTGGTATTTAGGTTCAGTATCTTCCAGAAATGCAACACGTAGGTTTTCAAGAAAATCCCCCCACCCCAGACTACATGTTACATGGAACATTTTTCGAAAATTTTAATTTTCTCAAAAATGGTTCTAACGATTTTGATTAAAATATCATATGTTTAAGATAGTTCCATGACAAATGAAATGTATATATTGAATTTTCTGGGAATGTCTCCAAAAGTATTCTTCATTGTGAAGGACTTTTGCATAACTGGTAAACCATAAGAGATAGACAAAATGTTACTACACAAAAAATGTAGCGCGCGTTAAAATACACAATTTATGTCATTTACATTTTTTTTGTTGAGTGAACCATTTTCGAGATATTGCTTGTTATTCCCTTAAATTTTTCAATACTTATTTTCTCAAATGGGAATTCGTTATTCACTTTTTTGTCTTGGCTATACAAAGAGTATTAATCTGTGGCAAAGGGAATAGTGCTGCACCTAGCAACCAGCTATTAAGAGATATGTATGTGCTTAAAGGCTACTGTATTTCTATACTGCTCTTGTAAATATATATTCCTCTTACATCTACAAGAAAATTAGTAATAAGATAGAGTCTGCAAATGTTTATCTCGATTAACATGAAGTAGATGGAGAATAAGCGTTTGTAAAAATAGTTTGTACAAGAGTAGAGAAAGTCATGTGAGTGTAACACATCAGATTTTTGTAATTGGAGTGTACAGTAAATGCATACAGATTAATAGGACCTATATCTTTTGAACAAACAGTAAATGCAAAGGGGTATGGAAATGACTTACTCAAACCATTTTTGTACAGCTGACCGTCGCTGAATGTCAGTTTGGATTTTTCCAACAAGACTTTGCTATCGCGCTTACAGCTGATGAGTAGATATTTAAATTTACTCACGATCTCCTGATTTAACTGTATGATTTTTATCTACGAGGGAAGTTGAAAAATAAGGGTTTGCAACAAAGTTCGTATATTGTAACAACTAAAAGAAAATATCGGAGAGAAATTCACTCAATTTCAGATATTGAACTCTCGAGTGTGAGTGAAAGCTTTCTGAGAAGGTGGCAGAAATGGATGGACAGAGGACAAAATTTCCAACAATTCTTATGATAAGGCATGTGCTTATTGTCATTGTAATTGCAACTATAAGAACTAGGCGAATGCGGGGATATTATAACTGTTTCGGCGAAAGTCCGAGCTGCGGCGGCCGGCGCGCTAGCAG
Source organism: Deroplatys truncata (assembly GCA_030765065.1). Taxonomy (NCBI): domain Eukaryota; kingdom Metazoa; phylum Arthropoda; class Insecta; order Mantodea; family Mantidae; genus Deroplatys; species Deroplatys truncata. Next base: position 94,043,339 of record CM060984.1, on the reverse strand, counting down.
TCATGTGGTGGCCGCAGTGTGAAGGAAAAGCATTATGTATTGTCAACTTGATGTGTTAAAGTTTACTTGCGCGTGATTTCACCGCATAAATATTTGTGAGGGAGGGTATCTAAAATTCTATATTTTGATAGTTGATATTTTGCTGACAAACTACCACACAGGAATATGGAAATTCATAGAGATATAGTTGCATATATGCAATAAAATTAAAGTAATTTTACAGCGGTCTGTTAGGGCATTCAGTGAATTTCCACATAGGCCACACACTTGCACGTTCCCTTGAAGCAGTTAGCTGGATATTTGCGTGTCACCGTAGTAACTGGACCTGCAAATTACCCGGTGTTTGTTTCTACAGCTCAGGAAGATTCATGTTTGTTCTCAAGGAAGTTCGTGCCAAAACACTTTCTCTATCCGCTGTGTTCCTTTTTCCTTCTCTGAGATATTTTGTCTCATTTATCATACTTTGTGTTCGGACGGTGTTCTCGTAATGCAGCAGTAAATTGGTGCCGCGACAAGTTTTCCTGGTTGTAAGCTTTGAGGGCGAGGGAAGTGGAGAATAACAAACTTGTATTGCATACAACTTTCAGGAGTATCACAGTAGATGCGTTCCAAATGCATCGATTTCAATGTCGTCGTCGTCGTCATCAAGACCTATTGGTCTGTTCCGCCTGCCATCTTTTTGTTAGAGTTCCAATTGATCTTCCTTTTGGGTTGTAGCTCATTGCCGTTTTTGTTATCCTTGTAATTAGCATTCTATTTACACGATCTTTCCAATTATATTAATATTCTTTTATTATTTGTAGAAGAGGCGGCGCCGTGGCAGAGTGGTTAGACCGATCGCCTCCCACCGAGGCGGCCCGGGTTCAATCCCAGGGACCTGCATCTGGGATCATAACTTTAAGATATTTGCATGACTAATAAAATTTATATCTTGAATTTCCCCATAACAATCCCTAGAGTCCTCTTAATCCTCATTGAGGCGCTATCAATTATTGGGAAAGCACAACGTAAAACCAGAAGTTTTAGAATAATGTGCAGTTTGTGTAGAGGACTACTTGATTGGGGTGTTCATCGCCCTCTGTCGGCGGCCGCAACAGGTATGCAAGCTTGGAAATCTTAGGGACTTTCGCACATTCTGTCTGCCTATGGCCTACAGCCACCTGTGGTTCCTTCACCTCATCCCTTCCTCCTGGGTGGTGGAAGCTGCAATAGATCTGTACAGATCGCAGCGCGCGAGGTGTTCCCCTCAGTTGAACCATCTATACTTGTACATCTAAGCAGTTTGTGTCAAATAGCTTTATTGTGGCATTAGCATTTTCTAAAAAAAATCCTTTTGTTCCTTTAAATTTTTCAATTATTTTAAAATAACTTATTGTTATTCATACTTGTGTGCGTTCTTTTGTTCTTCATTAATACATACAAAGAGCATCAAGGCTTACATATTCTACTTAATAACAATTGTCTGTCATTCCAGCTACTTCTAATGTGTTATATATCTATAACAACGTTTCTGACCAATATTTATCGCCTATTTTTATCACTATTAACGGAGAATGCGTAGGAAAATGCAGTTTTCCATTCATACTATTTAAAACAGCTATGAAAATAAATGGTTCCCATGCATCATATGTTTTTTTAAGTTATATTGTATTTAACATGTTCTTTTTAGCTTATGACTTTTTTTATCTCTTGCTTCGTCGAAGTACTCCTGCACCGTTGTAAGAGGAAATGAATGATCCATGGCTGCGAAGTAAAGGACATTAGATATTTGTCCCAGCCTCTAAGTCCCACTCGTTACAATATAAAGTTTCTAAATAAATCACTGTAAACTTCATTTATTAACTCTAATTTACGGATTCCCAGCAGCCTGTGTGTCATTGGAGAACGACTATAGGCGTTCGGTAGTGGCTAATGTGCTTGAAGCAGGGCATGAGTTTTTATTAACATTCTAGTTCAATAGTTTAATATTTCTTTATTTATATATTTCTATCATTTGTTGCCACATAAACTGCTCCAATGAGAGTTTCTACTTGATTTTAAAGACATTTTTATGAAACTGTAATAATAACTATATGTTATTAAAAAAACTTTCATTTATATTTTTAATAACTTATATATGGTTTTTATGTTTTTGTTTTTAAATTGGTAAAAGGTACTGACAAACGGAGGGGCCCCGGAAACCAGAGTAGAGCATCATACGCAGCCTCCGGTCCCTTGTGTTCTACCTGAACCCTGGAAGGGAGGGCTGGGGGAGATACCCGAAGGGATCCGGATGAGACGGGCATAGCATGGACGGGGTGCCTAATGTTTCCAGACTGAACGCTTCCAACGTCGTCTGGGCGCATCCATAGTGCCCCGAGTCTCCGTGGGATTCCGAAGGAGCGCCAGACCAACATCACCAGGATGTGGGTCCCAACCGAGCATTTCCTGGAACATTGGGATGAAACTTCCACAGAGAGCACAACCACCGCCCAGTCGCAACCCGCCAAACACCGTTGCCTAGTCCTACAACCCTGAAGGTATGGGTACAGGAAATGAGAGGCAGGAGAGTCGTGGTAGAAGCATTCGACTGCCGATCCGGGAAACCAAAAAACCCATTAGTCAGAGTGGGCGGGAACTGAGCCCGGCCCTTGCGAATGCGAGTCTCTCACATTACCGCAGCGCCATCTCACTCGGTTTTTAAATTGGTATTTTCTCAGTTTATTGTAAAAGTATAAAAATTTAAAATGGTTGATTTTCTACACCATATTCACTATTTTGTAAAAAAAAATAGCTGCTGCTTTGGGGAAAAAATTCATAAATTAAAAATGTTAGCATTTGACATGCTTAGAGCATTGTTTTTCTAATTACTTTGAAACAAACAAGAGAAAGTAATATGTTCAAAACTATAGAACACTGAAATTCAACATGTTTCAGTCTTTTAGTAAAAATCTGATGCGTTACACTCACATGACTTCCTCTACTCTTGTACAAACTATTTTTACAAACGTTTATTCTCCATCTACTTCATGTTAATCGAGATAAACATTTGCAGACTCTATCTTATTGCTAATTTTCTTGTAGATGTAAGGGGAATATATATTTACAAGGGCAATATACAAAAACAGTAACCTTTAAGCACATACATATCTCTTAATAGCTGGTTGCTAGGTGCAGCACCATTCCCTTTGCCACAGATTATTACTCTTTGCATTACCAAGACAAAAAAATGAATAACGAATTCCCATTTGAGAAAATAAGTATTGAAAAATTTAAGGGGATAACAAGTAATATCTCGAAAATGGTTCACTCAACAACAACAATGTATATGACATAAATTGTGTATTTTAACGTGATCTACATTTTTTGTGTAGCAAAATTTTGTCTGCCTCTTATGGTTTACCAGTTATGCAAAAGTCGTTCACAACACAATATAAAAGAACACTTTTTTGGAGACATTCCCAGAAAATTCAAGATATACATTTTATTTGTCATGAAAATATCTTAAACATATGATATTTTAATCAAAATCGTTAGAGCCATTTTTGAGAAAATTAAAATTTTCTAAAAATGTTCCATGTAAAGGGTAGTCTGGGGTGGGGGAATTTTCTTGAAAACCTTCGTGTCGCATCTCTGGAAGATACTGAATCTAAATACCAAGTTTGGTGTTTATCCGACTGTTCGTTTCTGAGTTATGCTGTTCACAGACAGACACACAGACAGACAGATACACAGACACACACACGGACATGTTTCCAAAAATGCTTTTTTTGGATTCAGGGGATCTCAAAACATATATTTCCGGTGAAATCTCGGTATCGAAGTTTTGGGTAGAATACAATACTTCCCCTACTTACTATACGTAGTAGAGAAAGTAAAAAGAAGTAAAATTAAGAAGTCCGTAATACTGGCCTGAAATTGTGAATTGCTAACATTCACCCTACTAGCAAAGCTTGTCAGAGTTGGAACGTTCACAAACGGTTGATTTTGGTACGAAGAGATTAATTTTATATACTTGTGCCACTTATTGAATAAACGGATGTCTTTAAAAAGCGTTTACTATTTGTTGATAGCTGTGTAATATTTACTGGGATGGGAATAAGCTTTAAGAACATCTTTTAAGCAGGAGTGAAGTGACCTGCTCCACGCAATGTTTTGACTTGTGCCAGAGGTTTAAATTTACCGCTGTTAAACAACAGGTGACAAGAACTGGCACGCTCCAACTACTGCTGTTATCACTGCTTTATATCACAATATTAATAAAACGGATGACAGCTCCCAGCCCATAATTACTGCTAGCAGCGTGCGGGGAGACAAAAACTTCAAAGGAAGGCAGGCTCGTCGAAAAGGAAGTGGAATTCATTCGCAGTGTAACAACCCCAAACCGACAAAAAACATGGAGAGATAAAGCAAGAAGGGAAGGAAAACTCGTAATAGTAAACTAGAAGTATGCCAAAAAAGTGAAGAAAAAAATCTTATGTATAATAGTGTCATTTTTCGCTACCAGTTACATTTACATAGTTATTCTTAAATTATTCATATAAGCTTCTTTTCTTCGTATTATTAGTATTATTATAATGATCACCATCATTATCATCATATTCCTTTCTATAGTAAAAACATTTTTCTCTGAAATACTTTTATCTAACAACAGTGTAAAATAAATTAGATATTTTCGAAATTCATAATTGTACCCTAGCAGGATATGATAAAAATCTAACTTGAAATAATACGTCAATATCAAATGCTGCTGCTGGAAATACAAAGTGTTGACCTGAAAAACTGTTTATATAAACACAATTATTATTACTCTTTCGGTTTACTCTCCATGTTTGGAGGACATAGAACTCCCAGCCCAGGACTTACAAGCCAATGCCTGTGGTCAGATGGTTGTCGGGGAGCAGACAGAGTTTTGGATCGGATAGAAGAAACAGACCAATCCGAATCCTGGTTGGAGAACGAATAAGATGATACAAAATGACGGGTGAAATGGATGAAGGGAAAGGTGATAATGAAGTAGTTGGTGGAATGAATGGCTGAGAAACCGGAGAAAACCCATACTGACGCCGCTTCGTCCACCGCAAGTCTTACATACGGTTCACTGGAATCGAACCCAGGCCGCCTTGGCGGGAGGCAGGCGTTCTAACTACGAGGGTAAATCAATAAGTATCCACACATAATTATTATAACAATAGAAACTTACAATTACCTCATTTTTCAAAGTAGTTCCCTTGCTTCTCAAAGCACATGTTCCATCGTCCACAAGCTTTCTGATGCCCCCAGAGAAAGTTTTTGCATGTGAGTAGAAAGCCATGTATGCACCGTTTCCTTCACTTCTTGGTCTGTGGTGAACCGTTGGCCCTTAAGGCATTATTAAACGGACCAAAAAAGATATAGTTTTCACTTCATCGACAGTCACTCTTCGGTTCGTCTGAATCAGGATACGAACGTGCTCAATGTTGGCGTCACTAGTGGATGTGGATGGACGTCCTGCTCTTTTCTCGTCCTTTACAGTTGTACGACCAGTTTTGAACTTTTCAATTCATTCGTACACATTTCGCCGGGGTAAACATTGCCCCCATAATGTGCGAAAAGTCTTCTGTGGATTTCGGCTTCTGGTACATTTTCAGACGACAAAAAACGGATAGCCGCACGGTGTTCTTCTTTGTTGCAAACTATGAAGGGTGCAGCTATGCTTGTAGTGCAACAATGCAACACTCACTGGAGTGATAACGGTCAAACATTCCACAAGCGAAGACAAAAGAACAACATGACGACGTGCGCGCGCACAACCCGATACAGCCAACCTACAAAAAATTAAAAGTATATACTTATTGACTTACCCTCGTACTCGAAATAATTATTAAACCAATAACTTCTACTCATAATTATTAATCTGGGGAAAAAATTAAAAGCTATTTGAGTTCCAATGCCCAGGAGCAACTCTTATCGCTCTTAACAGCAAGTTTTAATCATATAATAAATCTCAGAAGAATACAATAACACCAGAAAAGAAATTCATAATGAAGTTTTTAACACCAGTGATCGTTATATCATTCATTATATTGATAATAGATATAAAAATCAAAACATCTACCTATTCAGAGACATAACTTATATGTTATAGCTTTCATTTTTTCACATTAAATGTTTACCTAGATATTGATTTAAAACTAAGTAATTAGTACTTAGTTATACGCACTAAGGGACAACTTATCAAAAGCTTTTCGGGAGCACGGAGGAATTAAACTAAGAAGTCATAGTAATAATGACCTCGTGTTAAGGAAAAGGAGTGGGAAACTTTCAACCCGTTAGATTGCGCCGTTACATTTAAAACACAATGTTTAATACTGTGGAAAGAGACACACACACACACACACACACACACACACACACACACACACACACACACACACCCATACACACACACACACACAAATTGTATGCTTTGATAAGCTCTACATTTTCCTTGTAGCAAAGGTTTATCTCTCATTTTTTCCTAGTTATACAAAATCCACACATATTGAAAAGGACTTTTTAGGCTATTCATGGAAAATTCAAGATATCTCAGACATACAATATTTTAATCAAAATCGTTGAAGCCATTTTTGGGAAAATGAAAAGCAACGAAGATTTTTTTCATGCGCAGGTATTTTCGGGTGTGCTTAGCTGTATCTGACACAAATTAGAAGTTTCTTATGTTTATTAATTTTCGTGTTTGAGGTATGCTATTCATACACACAGATAGGCGGGCAAAAAGACAGAACGCACGCACACGGGCATTTTTTAAAAATACCCTTTTTGACTTCCGTTGAATGAAAACGTGTATTTGCGATTAAATTTCGATATCGATTTTTTTTTTGGTGATGTACCAATGGCTTGACCAAATATATCACGCAGGTGTGGTGCAGCTGTTTATATTTGTGGTGTGTGTATGTCCTGAGTATTCGAGAAATTCGTAAAAGGCGCTTCTAAGGTTATTTAAGGTGCTTTATCCATTGCTAGTCTTAAAACTCTGATGTGTTACACTCACATGACTTTCTCTACTCTTGTACAAACTATTTTTACAAAAGCTTATTCTCCATCTACTTCATGTTACACGAGATAAACATTTGCAGACTCTATCTTATTGCTAAGTTTCTTGTAGATGTAGGGGGAATATATATTTACAAGGGCAATATAGAAATACAATAGTCTTTAAGCACATACATATCTCTTAATAGCTGGTTGCTAGGTGCAGCACCATTCTCTTTGCCACAGATTAATACTCTTTGCATATCCAAGACAAAAAAATGAATAACGAATTCCCATTTTAGAAAAGTATTGAAAAATTTAAGGGAATAACAAACAATATCTCGACACTCAACAAAAAAATGTATATGACATAAATTGTGTATTTTAACGCAATCTACACTTTTGTGAGTAAACTTTTGTCTATCTCTTATGGTGTACCAGTTATGCAAAAGTCGTTCACAATGAAGAATACTTTTGGAGACATTCCCAGAAAATTCAAGATATACATTTTATTTGTCATACAAATATCTTAAACATATGATTTTTTAATCAAAATCGTTACAGCCATTTTTGAGAAAATTAAAATTTTCGAAAAATCTTCCATGTAAAGGGTAATCTGGGGTGAGGGGATTTTCTTGAAAACCTTCGTGTCGCATCTCTGGAAGATACTGAACCTAAATACCAAGTTTGGTGTTTATCCGACTGTTAGTTTCTGAGTTATGCTGTTCACAGACAGACACACACACAGACAGACACACAAACACACAGACAGACAGACAGACAGACAGACACACAGACACACACACAGACAGACACATAGACACACACACAGACACACAGACAGACACACAGACACACACACGGAAATGTTTCCGGTGAAATCTCGATATCGAATTTTTGGGTGGAATACAATACTTCCCTACTTACTGTACGTAGTAGAGAAAGTAAAAAGGATGTACAAAAGTTGCCATTGAAAATATTGTAGTAGTAGCAGTAATAGTGGTGGTGGTGGTAATGTTAGTAGTGTAGTTTACTACAAAAGTTTTCTGTCCCTCTAATAACCTCTCCTGCAGCCCTCCTCAGTTTGGGAATCACTGATCTAAAAGAGCGACTTTCACGTTATTAATGTTATCGAAATGCAATTTTCGTTACATTATATGTCACAGAATATGTGGAGATTTGGATGAAAGGTGACATGTGGCATCAAATAGCTATCCCTTTAATGCTTTTTCTCAGAACCCTACACGATAAAAATTAAGTCTTTAACGGTATGTTAAAAATTTCTTAAAGGAATACCCAACATACCATTAGGAACGCTGCACTCTTTAGTCCGTTATAATATACGCAAAAGCTGACAGATGTATTCCTAATGTCAGAGAAACCCTTATGGGGCGCGTTTGTACTTCTATTATCTCGTGTAACGGTAGCATGTATTTGCATAACTCAACAGTTTACAAATCATGCAAGATAGCTATTCCAAAATCGCCCGTAATGCGCTAGCACAAAAGATTCACATCTGGCTTAACGCATGGTTAGCATCTTATAGGATATTTGAGGTTCCAGAGCGTTGTATGGCGGCAAAATATAGTGTTGTACAATTTACAAATTGACTAATCTTACTCGAAAAAAGGAAGAAATAAGGTACATTAGTGTTTGTATACTACCGCGATTAAAATTTTGAAATTAGTAGCAAATTAATAAAGCAATGCTTGTAAAAAAAGATACATCATTCGGTATTACGTTCGAACAATGAAATTGAATTCATGTTTGATACTTAATTGTTCTTCCAGACAAGCCGTGTGTAGAATCAGACTGAAAAATTCAATGCCTTAGCCGGGATTGAAGCACGGATCTTCGGCTTTCCTTGCTGTTGCTCTAATCAACTGAGCTACCATGGCAACATGTCGACACAACACTAATTTCTCCAACTGACTCGCATTTTTTTTCCGTAAACCAATAGGCGTCCTCAAATTAATTTTGAGATAAAATACCCCATTTTTAAATGCCATTTATACCTTGCTTTAACTGCATTGGCACTCCTTTGGCACTTATTACCTATTGGCAATGGTGTTAATTCGTGTAATTCTTGTTTCTTGGGGTTTCACTTTTGGTTTTTAATCATTAGATCATACACACACTCACACTCTCATTCATACTTCCAGACTCTGGGAAGGATAAGCAATAATCTTGGCTAGAGAAAAACTCCCATCCCCAGCCGGGAATCGAACACGGGACCCCTAGCGCAACATGCAGGTGCTCTACCGACTGAGCTACGGGGACAGCCACCTCAATCTTGTAACTATTTTTAAGCCCCTGGCTTGAAAGTTAACCACGATTAGGTCAGCAAATAATGATTGAGTTTTCTTTCCCCCAAGGTGTAGGTTTACAGTAGGAAAGATAGAATCAGACTGAATCATTGAATTTTTCGGTCTGATTGTACTTCTCCAAATTCCTGCTAACTTTCTCTATTAAAGGTTAGAACGAGTACTCATTAAACCAAAGATTTGATACCGAGATTCGTCGAAAATTCTTTTAAAGTCCTCTCCTAAACATAAAAAGTTAACAAAATAAACGTTTAAAAATACCCAGGTATTTTCGTGTATGTTATATATATTGTGAGTATGTGTGTACATGTCTGTGTGTGAACAGCAAAACAACGAAACTGTAAATTTCTTAATAGGTATTTAATACCGCAAGCACCACTTATGCATTCAAGGCGAAGATTTTCTGGAAATACCCTTCCCTTCTAACAATCCATCACCGAGAACGATTGTAGTTTTTAATTTCCCCAAATTTCGCTGTAAATATCTGATTAAAACGTATTGTATTTCGAATATTGGAACCGTTAATAAATCTGAAAACCACTGTTACTGTATGCGTGTCCAGTGCTTCTGAAACCAAATCAATCCAGACATTCCAAAACATCATCTCAACCAACGCTCCGTGGTTTATCAGAAATAGCCAACTACACAGAGAAACTGGAATCAACACCATCCAACAGTCAATTTCCTCACCAGCAGAACTATTCTACAGCAACCTAACTAACGTGCCTGGAGCTGTTTACTACTCTCTTGGCAAAAAAAATCCAACCTCCCAACTCGCATCAGGAGTTATCTACACTGGACCAGCTCTTAAAACAAGACCTGTTATAATGTGAACTAACTACTGTCAATGAGGGGCCCAATCGGGATTACCTCACTTCAATGTTATTTTGATGCTATGTATATTATTAATGATTTGTAGAGCTCACATGCTTACCGATCAATAAATCATTAAAAAAATTCTGATGTGTTACTCTCACATGACTTTCCCTAGTCTTGTACAAACTATTTTTACAAACGCTTATTCTCCATCTACTTCATGTTAATCGAGATAAACATTTGCAGACTCTATCTTATTGCTAAGTTTCTTGTAGATGTAAGGGGAATATATATTTACAAGGGCAATATAGAAAAACAGTAGCCTTTAAGCATATACATATCTCTTAATAGCTAGTTGCTAGGTGCAGCACCATTCCCTTTGCCACAGATTATAACTCTTTGCATATACAAGACAAAAAAATGAATAACGAATTCTCACTTGAGAAAATAAGTATTGAAAAATTTAAGGGAATAACAAGCAATATCTCGAAAATGGTTCACTCAACAAACAAAAATGTTTATGACACAAATGGTGTATTTTAATGCGATCTACATTTTTGTGTAGTAAAATTTTATCTATCTCTTATGGTTTACCAGTTATGCAAAAGTCGTTCACAATGAAGAATACTTTTGGAGACATTCCCAGAAAATTCAAGATATACATTTTATTTGTCATCAAAATATCTTAAACATATGATATTTTAATCAAAATCGTTAGAGCCATTTTTGAGAAAATTAAAATTTTCGACAAATCTTCCATGTAAACTGTAATCTGGGGTGAGGAGATTTTCTTGAAAACCTTCGTGTCGCATCCTTGGAAGATACTGAACCTAAATACCAAGTTTGGTGTTTATCCGACTGTTCGTTTCTGAGTTATTCTGTTCACAGACAGACACACACGGACAAGTTTCCAAAAATGCTTTTTTTTTGGATTCAGGGGATCTCAAAACATGTATTTCCGGTGAAATCTCGGTATCGAATTTTTGGGTGGAATACAATACTTCCCCTACTTACTATACTGTAGAGAAAGTAAAAACCAATCGCTATATAACATCTCGAGTAACAACTAAATAGTGACAACACATCAAAAATGACAAATCATTGAACAATTCAAATCAATAAAAATGAAGAATACTTCAAATAGTCCGTTTTAAAGTCATCTGTATTTTTTTCTGTTGTCAGCTCTTATCTGTCTATTAGGTTTACCAGTAAATACAAATTTATAGAAAATGCAATCCAGCCCACCTCGGTGGTGTGTGAGTAGCGTGTCTATTCCACATTCAAGAGATCCCGAGTTCTAATCGTTCATTTTCGTTCATTCGTCGCCCGATATGACGTTCCCGGTTAAAAGAGTTAAACTTCAAGGAGAAAAAAATCAAATCCGAATGAAGTAGACCACGTAAGTTTTTCGTAGATTATTCGGCACATATTTTATTATTCATGTAAATGTCTTAAATACATTGTGTTTTAATAGAATTTGTTAGATCATTTTGAGAAAATAAAAAAAGGCATTTTTTACAGATACACACGTCATACCTTATTCTAAAACATCTTTTTTGCGATTCAGAGGGCCCCAAAACACATTTCGCTAATATTTCGTCATCGAATTTTGGATGCTTCCTTTTTCTACTAGGTACATTATAGAGAAAGTAATAATACAGTGAAAATGTTGTTGTTGTTTTCTAATGTACTGCGTTTGACACCAAAGTCATCAGGAGTCTTGCTCTCCAGTACTTTGATGTCCTGCAATCTTCACTTTGTAATGCAATTAAATTGTCCAGATGGTGTTCGTTCATATCCTGTTCTGTATTATTGCATAAGATGCATTTAGGAGATGTGAAGATGTTGATCCTAAGCAGGTGTTTGGCTAGGCAGCCATGTCGTGTTAGCCTGAAACAGGGAAACTGTAGATCTCATTAAAACATACAATGTATGCATAAAAAGGTTGATGAAGTCAGCACCTTTCAAAATATTCACTGTTATATTTTCCATATTTTAAGCACTACGCTTTGAAACGTTAAGCGGGTATTCACTTGTTTCTCACATTTTAGGATTTGAGTACGAAACATCTTTGCTGGCTCATCGGGTCCGCTAATTAAACACTTAACTATTATCCCAGCTTCCCGTTTAAGTACCTACAACAAATTGTATATAGATATACAGAATGGATAATTAAGTTGAGACTGTACAATATCTCAAAAACAGTGGTAGAAACAAATGTCTTTGATAAAATTTACTTGATATTATTGAGGAAATTAAGTGCATTAGTCGTGGTTTTCTTTGGAGGACGTTATTTTACGGTCAATTTAATTTTTACTTTCTCTACTACGTATAGTAAGTAGGGGAAGTATTGTGTTCCACCCAAAAATTCGATACCGAGATTTCACCGAAAATACATGTTTTGAGACCCCCTGAATCCAAAAAAAATGATGTGTTACACTCACATGACTTTCTCTACTCTTGTGCAAACTATTTTTATAAACGCTTATTCTCCTTATGCTTCATGTTAATCGAGCTATCGGGATGTCAATCTTATTGCTAATTATCTTGTAGATGCAAGGGGAATATGGTAGATTTTAAGCGATAGTCAAATATTTTAACGCTGGTTGCTATGTGGCGCATTCCATTCTCTTTACATGTCCAAGACATAAAAAAATCTGATGTGTTACACTCACATGACTTTCTCTACTCTTGTACAATCTAATTTTACAAACGCTTATTCTCCATATGGTTCATGTTAATCGAGATATCGAGATGTCAATCTTATTGGTAATTTTCTTGTAGATGCAAGGGAAATATGGTAGCTTTTAAGCGATAGTCAAATATTTTAACGCTGGTTGCTATGTGGCGCATTCCATTCTCTTTGCATGTCCAGGACAAAAAAAATGAATAACGAATGTGAGAAAAAGTATAAGTATTGGAAAATTTAAGGGAATAACAAGCAATATCTCGAAAACGGTTCACTCAACAAAAGAAATGTATATGACATAAGTTGTGTATTTTAACGCGATCTACATTTTTTGTGTAGTAAAATTTTGTCTATCTCTTATGGTTTACCAGTTATGCAAAAGTCGTTCACAATGAAGAATACTTTTGGAGACATTCCCAGAAAATTCGAGATATACATTTCATTTCTCATGACATTATCTTAAACATATGATATTTTCATCAAAATCGTTAGAGCCATTTTTGAGAAAATTAAAATTTTCGAAAAATCTTCCATGTAAAGGGTAGTCTGGGGTGGGGGGATTTTCTTGAAAACCTTCGTGTCGCATCTCTGAAAGATACTGAACCTAAATACCAAGTTTGGTGCTTATCCGACTGTTCGTTTTTGAGTTATGCTGTTCACAGACACACACACAGACACACACACACACAGACACACAGACACACACACAGACACACACACGGACATGTTTCCAAAAATGCTTTTTTTGGATTCAGGAGGTCTCAAAACATGTATTTCCGGTGAAATCTCGGTATCGAATTTTTGGGTGGAATGCAATACTTCCCCTACTTACTATACGTAGTAGAGAAAGTAAAAATCTGATGTGTTACACTCACATGACTTTCTCTACTCTTGTACAATCTAATTTTACAAACGCCTATTCTCCATATGCTTCATGTTAATCGAGATATCGAGATGTCAATCTTATTGGTAATTTTCTTGTAGATGCAAGGGAAATATGGTAGCTTTTAAGCGATAGTCAAATATTTTAACGCTGGTTGCTATGTGGCGCATTCCATTCTCTTTGCATGTCCAGGACATAAAAAAAATGAATAACGCATTTGAGAAAAAGTATAAGTATTGGTAAATTTAAGGAAATAACAAGCAATATCTCGAAAACGGTTCACTCAACAAAAGAAATGTATATGACATAAGTTGTGTATTTTAACGCGATCTACATTCTTTGTGTAGTAAAATTTTGTCTATCTCTTATGGTTTACCAGTTATGCAAATGTCGTTCACAATGAAGAATACTTTTGGAGACATTCCCATTAAATTCGAGATATACATTTTATTTCCCATGACATTATCTTAAACATATGATATTTTCATCAAAATCGTTAGAGCCATTTTTGAGAAAATTAAAATTTTCGAAAAATCTTCCATGTAAAGGGTAGTCTGGGGTGGGGGGATTTTCTTGAAAACCTTCGTGTCGCATCTCTGGAAGATACTGAACCTAAATACCAAGTTTGGTGCTTATCCGACTGTTCGTTTTTGAGTTATGCTGTTCACAGACACACAGACACACACACAGACACACACACAGACACACACACACACAGACACACACACAGACACACACACGGACATGTTTCCAAAAATGCTTTTTTTGGATTCAGGAGGTCTCAAAACATGTATTTCCGGCGAAATCTCGGTATCGAATTTTTGGGTGGAATGCAATACTTCCCCTACTTACTATACGTAGTAGAGAAAGTAAAAATGAATAACGAATTTGAGAAAAAGTATAAGTATTGGAAAATTTAAGGAAATAACAAGCAATATCTCGAAAACGGTTCACTCAACAAAAAATATGCATATAACATAAACTGTGTATTTTAACGCGATCTACATTTTTTGTGTAGTAATATTTTGTCTATCACTTATAGTTTACCAGTTATGCAAAAGTCGTTCAGAATGAAGAACACTTTTGGAGACATTCCCAGAAAATTCGAGATATACATATCATTTGTTATGAAAACATCTTAAACATATGATATTGTAATCAAAATCGTTAGAGCCATTTTTGAGAAAATTAAAATTTTCGAAAAATCTTCCATGTAAAGGGTACCCTGGGGTGGGGGGATTTTCTTGGAAACCTTCGTGTCGCATCTCTGAAAGATACTGAACCTAAATACCAAGTTTGGTGTTTATCCGACTCTTCGTTTTTGAGTTATGCTGTTCACAGACACACAGACAGACACACAGACAGACACACACACGGACATGTTTCCAAAAATGCTTTTTTTGGATTCAGTGAGTCTCAAAACATGTATTTCCGGTGAAATCTCGGTATCGAAATTTTGGATGGAATACAATACTTCCCCTACTTACTGTACGTAGTAGAGAAAGTAAAAAGCATTTGTCTGTGTGTCTGTGTGTCTGTGAACAGCATAACTCAGAAACGAACAGTAGGATAAACACCAAACTTGGTATTTAGGTTCAGTATCTTCCAGAGATGCGACACGAAGGTTTTCACAAAAATCCCCTCACCCCAGACTACCCTTTACATGGAACATTTTTCGGAAATTCTAATTTTCTCAAAAATGGCTCTAACAATTTTGATTAAAATATCATATGTTTAAGATATTTTCATGATAAATAAAATCTATATCTTGAATTTTCTGGGAATGTCTCCAAAAGTGTTCTTCATTGTGAACGACTTTTGCATAACTGGTAAACCATAAGAGATAGACAAAATTTTACTACACAAAAAATGTAGATCGCGTTAAAATACACAATTTATGTCATATTCATTTTTTTTTGTTTAGTGAACCATTTTCGAGATATTGCTTGTTATTCCCTTAAATTTTTCAATACTTATTTTCTCAAATGGGAATTCGTTATTCATTATTTTGTCTTGGATATGCAAAGAGTATTAATTTGTGGCAAAGGGGATAGTGCTGCACCTAGCAACCAGGTATTAAGAGATGTGTATGTGCTTAAAGGCTACTGTATTTCTATATTGCCCTTGTAAATATATATTCCCTTTACATCTACAAGAAAATTAGCAATAAGATAGACTCTGCAAATGTTTATCTCGATTAACATGAAGTAGATGGAGAACAAGCGTTTGTATAAATAGTTTGTACAAGAGTAGCGAAAGTGATGTGAGTGTAACACTTCAGATTTTTTTTAAATGGGAACCTACAATTAGGGTCAAATCAAATTGACCCTAAAATGCACATGTCCTAATGGCATTTACTTCCCACCATAATATCAAGCAACCTTTATTAAAGCTATTTCTTTCTACAAGGCTTAGTTTTGGAGATATTGTACAGTCTCAACTTAAACGGTCCACTGTATATTACAGTAGGTATTTCCCAACTGAAATTATTTCTCGCAGATTTTCTCTTGGTTAATAGGAAGCAGATAGAAGAATAAACTTTGTATGAAGAATATCTAGAATACCAACGAAAGTAATCGACGATAGTTGGGGAAAGTCGTGTGATATTAAACCGTACCCATAAGTACAGAAGCGTGGTTGGCTTACCTTATACTCGTACTACGATAGAGTTTAGAGAAGTAGTCGGCTACTAGGCGCCTGGCTGCCGGGGGCTGAAGTACTGACCCACCGCCAGTAATCTATTCACGCGACTTTGTCCAGACAGTAGAGCGTCCTAATTCGACACGAAGCACCGCGAGGTATCTCAACCCTTCCAAAGGAATCTCAGGCATTTCTAAGAAATCTCCTCTCAGGTAGTAGTCACACTAATCTTCTTCTTATACCTCTCCACTTTAGGGCATTTTAATTTCTGATGAAGGTACGAAATGTTATTATAAAATTTCTGCCATTTATCTATTCTTCTTTCAATATGCTTTGATGTGCGGTATTACTATTAGACTTTAAAGAAATCTCTTCTTGTTACGACATTTGGTTTAGATTACATATATTTTGAAAAATACTCCCTTTAATCTCAGATTCTACTTCCAGACTTAGGGAGGGTAGTAAACTAACTCTAATTAAAGAAAACAATCCCTTCTTGCGGTAGGAAATCCAATCCATAACCTCATGGTGACAGATTAAGTTAAATACAATGGGGAAATTAGGTAAGATCATTTTTAAAATCATTAATGAAAGGTCTGATGTTTTATATTTGCAGACTTTCTCTACCGATCATAGTTTACTTTTACATCTCTTTTACAAACTGTTCTTACAAAAGGTTATTTTTCTATCTACTTCATGCTAAGCGAGATAAATGTATGCAGAAATATTTTCATTACACATTTCGTTGTAGGTACAAGGAGGATATAGGATGTCGAAACGATAGTTATATGTCTGTTGCGTGTCGCTTTATGTTAACTTTGAATTCCATACTCTTTGTATGAGATCACGAGGAACAAAAGAGTGGTGTATTAGCACTTAAATTTAATATTGGAAATTTCAAATCAACAGGAATGAATATCTCGGAAACAGATAATGTCTATATATTTATTTGATATAAATTGGATGTTTAACGAGTTCTATATTTTTCACTTAGTAAGTTCTGCTTAGCTCCTATTGTTTACTAAAATAATACAACATTCATTCAGAATGAAGGGGATATACAGGTTATATGTTATTTTTCCCCTGATTATAGGAGGGGAGGAGGGAGAAGGAGATAAGAGAAGACACCGGGCGGCCGGAACCAGGAGTGACGATACAGCAATGACAGGATCCCTATAGTTTCCAGATTGAGACGCCACGACAGTCGAGCAGGCAGACCGGGTACCACCGCCCCACACAGAGAGACCAACACCCGTTCAACATCCCTGGCAACTAGCCGAAAGCCAAGGGACGGAAGAAGTTCTACAGAGAGCATCCCTTTTCCCTGCTACGCCGCACCGAAACACCATCGCCGACACTTCCAACCCCAAAACAGACCTGACGGGGTGAAGGATGAATGAAATGACGAATAGAACGAAATGGCTGGACAGAAGATTCGGGGGCTGAAAGTAACCACTCCAGCATACGCCTGACGACCCGGAAAAACCCCAAAAACTATGGGTCAAAGTGGTCAGTCGCCGGGAATCGATCCCGAGACCTGCCGAATGTAAGTCACACGCGTTACCACGGCAGCACCTCGCTCGGCTATACATGCTATTAGTCGTACAGATATTTTTTTTTTAATTTCTTTTTGTTCTCCTGTTTAACCAGTTTATCATGACTATGTTTTACTGTGTTTACGTTACCGCTTACTACCGTAATTACGCACAAACACACACACACACAAACACCCCTGCCCATAACGGGATTCGAATCCTCGACCCTCAGCTTAGCCGAAGCCATATGCTGCAGCGGCCACGGCTATGGCTACGAGGGTCGGCTCTTAAACATAGTATTTTAAAGCAAATCGTTAGAGCATTTTGTGAGAAAATAAAAGTAACGAAAGGTTTTCCATGTAAAGGGTAGTTTGGAGTGGGGAAATTTTCATGAAAATATTTATATCGTATCCTTGGAAGTTATTGAACTTAAAATACAAAGTTTACTGCTTATTCCTCTTTTTGATTTTGAGTTACAGTGTTCACACAGACCTTTTTAAAATAGGTTTTTGGTTCAGGGGACCTCAAAACTTGTATTTGCAGTGAGATCTCGATATCCAAAGTTTGCTAGTGTTAGAGAAAGTAAAATAATTGTATTGGTTGTTCTTATACATTTTCATGGCCGTAAATAACACTTGGCAGCATATTATGATGAGCTTCTGCACGTTTCAAATTCCAAATCCAGGAACAACAAATGTTCTAAAAAGGTAGTTGATAATAGGTTTTCGAAATAAAGGATTCAATTAACATTCGAGAAAGGAAAAGAAGAGATACACAAGCTAATAGGTTTAGGTTGTGCAATGGAGGGGGACACCTCGCTCACTGTGACCTACATAGGAGGAAGGGATGAAGTGAAGGAACCAAAGGGGGCTACAGGCTTTTAGGTGATCTCTAACAGTCCCAAGCTTGAAGACTCGTCCCACTGCTGAAACTGTCTAGAGAGGGCAATGAACGACCCGTTGATCAAGCGCTCTCTAGTGTCCACGTGGAATACTCTTTCCTTTGAGCAAGCATCCGTGCCAACTGTCCGGCACTGCCACATGCCACGATACCTAGAGGCACAACTGGAAAGATGAGAAGAAAAGGAATGAAAAGGAAATAATGGAAAGGAAATCTTGGTAGATGAAAAAACACCCCAGCATTAGGCTACCAACCAGTGAAGACCACCACAAACCAGACGTCAAAATGGGCGGTCGACGGGAATAGACCCAGGGACCTCCCGAATGCGGGCCTCACACTTTACCGCGGCCACCATCTCACTCTCACCTGAAACACACATGTCATTTAGCATTGCCATATATCAATATATTGTCTTAAATATACATTTATTATGCCAAAACTTGTAATAACAACTACATTAAAGACATTATTAAGATTTGTAGATTGTGATTAGACAAACAGCAAAGTGGTAATTGCTTTTAATGAAGGCCTGTTTTTAATTAGCGCTATAATAAACTCTTCTTGACAATTATTTCCGACATATGCCAAACAGATGTACTTAAAGTAACTTTTCTGAAAAGATAAGACAAAATAGTATTTTCTTCTTCCAGTTTGATGCCCACTGTCATAGAGTTAGCTTTTCAAATTTGATCTAGCACTTAGTCAGTTCTCTCGACACCATAACAAAGCTCAGCAAGCATAATAGTTTAAAGAAAGCTAAAATTAAAGTTCTTCAGATGTCTAATGGGACCGATCGCTGAATTTTTTTGGCAGAAATAGTCAAGCAACATAATTTAGGTTTTTAACTTATTAATAATTCGGATTCTCTAGGAGCGTTTTCGTGTGAATATTTTTTATATTTTTCAGTGAAAATGAAGAATTTACGTGACGATTTAAATTACTGTAATTAGAGGGCGTGGTATCGCATTTGAGGCTTTTTTTTATATTTCTGACATTTTTTCCAAAATTTTTAATATGTTTTGACAAACTTTGATGCACATATGTTAATCAGTTTTTAAATTATACGTTTTAAGTAAAGCGTTACACTATTTTATGAAAAGCACCTAAGCACAATATCAGAGTAATTAATACTGTGACGCAGCTACGTGCCCAGCTATCAATTGGCTGGCGCCGACCGACAGGCTGGTAAGAGATAAGGATAAGGAGAGATAAGTAGTGCTCTCGCCCAGCATAAATACCAGAAAGGTTATCGAGAGATAACCACAATTTTCTGGAAGTTTCCCTTCTCCCGAACTCTCGAACATTCTGGAACTCTGTGGAAAATTCCAGCGGATATTTAAGCCAGCGTGTTCGCTAGTTAATGAGTTGATGAGTGCGTTTCTGATGCGACATCAAGTGCAGTTCTACAAGTGAGTTTGTGACGACATTTTTATGTGAATGCTGCTTCCACGAGAGATTAGAGATGCCTTGTGTTCGATTCCCAGCGAGTGAATCATCCGAAGAAGAGGCTGTTTCCGCGAAAAGTGAACTGAGGAAAATTGAACTAGATCACATCAGTGAAGTGAACTAAGTGAAGTCACAGTGAAGGTTGAACTAGATCACATTAGTGAAAAGACAGTGAGAACTCAGTAAAGCGACAGTGAAAACTGAACAAAGTCACAGTATGAGCGAGTTACCCAGTGCATTTTTATGCGATGCAATTTTTAAGTTATTAGAGTGAAACTTAGGAATAGTTTCCCCAATGACATGCATATCTCGAATTTTCTGGAAATGTCTCCAAAAGTATTCTTCATTGTGAACGACTTTTGCATAACTGGTAAACCATAAGAGATAGACAAAATTTTACTACACAAAAATGTAGATCGCGTTAAAATACACAATTTATGTCATATACATTTATTTTGTTGAGTGAACCGTTTTCGAGATATTGCTAGTTGTTCCCTTAAATTTTCCAATACTTATACTTTTTCTCAAATTCGTTATTCATTTTTTTATGTCCTGGACATGCAAAGAGAATGGAATGCGCCACATAGAACCTAGTTTAAAATATTTGACTATTGCTTAAAACCTACCATATTCCCCTTGCATCTACAAGAAAATTAGCAATAAGATTGACATCTCGATATCTCGATTAATATGAAGCATATGGAGAATAAGCGTTTGTAAAAATAGTTTGTACAAGAGTAGAGAAAGTCATGTGACTGTAACACATCAGATTTTTTGTTGGAATACAATACTTCCTCTACTTAGTCTAGGTAAGTGGGGGAGAAAGTAATTAATGGTGCTCTGTGGAGGTTTAGAATTACAGAATATTCTGTCAGGGCAGTGCTGTTAAACTTCTCAACTAGGAAACAAAGATGCCACCGGATCTGCATGATTAATTTCCCCTGCGACAGGTGAAGACAACTTGAGGGAGGAAGATTCCAAACATTCCAGGTCCGTCTAGGAAGTCGCGTGCAGGGGTAAATCGTTATCGGCCTCTAATAACTAATCGCGTGCCAGTTTCCTTTGTCCACGAGCAGTCGGTGAATGTTTTAACACAAGTTAATATTCGCCCTCTAGAGCCTCGCACACACGCAATGAGTACTATTTGGACCCAGACACTCAATTAGTTAACAAGTTAGGTAGAGCGACGTCGAGAGGGTTAAACTGATGAATCAACGCTTCGGGGATACATGAAATTTTATATTTAGCAATTACATCCTCCTTATTAACTGCACTACTTAAAATTTACTAAAACATACTGTAATAGTCTTAACATTAAAAAACATAAAATAAATACTTATTGTTATCTTTATTAATACGAAAGTTGTAACCGAAATAAGATTCGTCTTTTTCAAAGATAGCATCAGGTATGCCAGGCTTTTTATTATGCCGGCAGTAACTTGTACGAAGCACTCAACACTAACTTATGGGCCCATTCACGTAAATTGTAGCCACGAGTGTGGTTTTGTTTTCCTTAATCCTTAATCCAGCGAGATGGGTCTGCAGTAACGTGTTTGGCGTGCATTCGGCAGGTCCCGGGTTCGATTTCCATGGACAGGGCACTCTGACAAGGGTACCTTCGTGGTTTTCCCTGCTTGTAGGCCACCCCTGCCAGGGTGGTTCCTCATTTACCACAAATTTCCTGCCCATCATTTTCTTTCATCTGTTCCAGAGTTGTAGGAACAAGCGACGGCGGTTGGTGTGCAGCGGCAGGACGGTGGAATCTGCGCACTGGAAAGATTTGTCATTGCCGATGGCGGGACTGATGGAACTCTCTTCCTGGGAGTGTCTCGTCTATTCACGGGACGCACAGCTTGCGGATGGCCGTCGTCAGGCGATTGGTGTCACGGTGTCTTGCTAGCGCACATCATCGTCCGGATCTTGTCGCCCTTCAGTTCTCCGCTTCATTCCCTCCTCTCAGGGGTTACGTAGGACGCACCAAGAGCTCACTATGATTTACGTGCGACGCTGAACTCCTGTTTGCCGGAGGCCCCTCCGTCTGACTACTCCTAACTCCTTACACCTTATTGACTTTATCAAGTAGATCAAGCTTTTATTATGTTGGCAGTAACTCCTGCGAGCACTCATTACAACATAGCACGACATTCACGTAAATTGCGGCTCCGCATGTCGTGGAAGCGAAGTGTGTCATGCTTACTTTTCGCTCGTATTGGATATATTTCCAAGTTATTATATTGTCTGTAGCTCGTGCGACGTTCGCTTATATTGGATATATTTCCAAGTTATTATATTGTCTGTAGCTCGTGCGACGTTCGCTTGTATTAGATGTATTTCCAAGTTATTATATTGTCTGTAGCTCGTGCGTCGTTCGCCTATATTAGATGTATTTTCAAGTTATTATATTGTCTGTAGCGCGTGCGACGTTCGCTTGTATTAGATGTATTTCCAAGTTATTATATTGTCTGTTGCTCGTGCGACGTTCGCTTATATTAGATGTATTTCCAAGTTATTATATTGTCTGTAGCTCGTGCGACGTTCGCTTGTATTAGATGTATTTCGAAGTTATTATATTGTCTGTAGCTCGTGCGTCGTTCGCCTATATTAGATGTATTTCCAAGTTATTATATTGTCTGTAGCTCGTGCGACGTTCGCTTGTATTAGATGTATTTCCAAGTTATTATATTGTCTGTAGCTCGTGCGTCGTTCGCCTATATTAGATGTATATTCAAGCTATTATATTGTCTGTAGCTCGTGCGACGTTCGCTTGTATTAGATGTATTTCCAAGTTATTATATTGTCTGTAGCTCGTGCGACGTTCGCTTATATTAGATGTATTTCCAAGTTATTATATTGTCTGTAGCTCGTGCGACGTTCGCTTGTATTAGATGTATTTCCAAGTTATTATATTGTCTGTAGCTCGTGCGTCGTCCGCCTATATTACTTGTATTTCCAAGTTATTATATCGTCTGTAGCTCGTGCGACGTTCGCTTGTATTAGATGTATTTCCAAGTTATTATATTGTCTGTAGCTCGTGCGTCGTTCGCTTATATTAGATGTATTTCCAAGTTATTATACTGTCTGTAGCTCGTGCAACGTTCGCTTATATTAGATGTATTTTCAAGCTATTATATTGTTGTCTGTAGCTCGTGCGACGTTCGCTTATGTTACATGTATTTTCAAATTATTATATTATTGTCTGTAGCTCGTGCGACGTTCGCCTGTATTAGATGTATTTCCAAGTTATTATATTGTTGTCTGTAGCTCGTGCGACGTTCGCCTATATTAGATGTATTTTCAAGTTATTATATTGTTGTCTGTAGCTCGTGCGACGTTCGCTTATATTAGATGTATTTTCAAGTTATTATATTGTTGTCTGTAGCTCGTGCGACGTTCGCCTATATTAGATGTATTTTCAAATTATTATATTGTTGTCTGTAGCTCGTGCGACGTTCGCCTGTATTAGATGTATTTCCAAGTTATTATATTGTTGTCCGTAGCTCGTGCGACGTTCGCCTATATTAGATGTATTTTCAAGTTATTATATTGTTGTCTGTAGCTCGTGCGACGTTCGCTTATATTAGATGTATTTTCAAGTTATTATATTGTTGTCTGTAGCTCGTGCGACGTTCGGTTATATTAGATGTATTTTCAAGTTATTATATTGTTGTCTGTAGCTCGTGCGACGTTCGCTTATATTAGATGTATTTTCAAGTTATTATATTGTTGTCTGTAGCTCGTGCGACGTTCGGTTATATTAGATGTATTTTCAAGTTATTATATTGTTGTCTGTAGCTCGTGCGACGTTCGCTTATATTAGATGTATTTTCAACTTATTATATTGTTGTCTGTAGCTCGTGCGAGGTTCGCTTATATTAGATGTATTTTCAAGTTATTATATTGTTGTCTGTAGCTCGTGCGACGTTCGCCTATATTAGATGTATTTTCAAGTTATTATATTGTTGTCTGTAGCTCGTGCGACGTTCGCTTATATTAGATGTATTTTCAAGTTATTATATTGTTGTCTGTAGCTCGTGCAACGTTCGCTTATATTAGATGTATTTTCAAGCTATTATATTGTTGTCTGTAGCTCGTGCGACGTTCGCTTATATTAGATGTATTTTCAAGTTATTATATTGTTGTCTGTAGCTCGTGCGACGTTCGCCTATATTAGATGTATTTTCAAGTTATTATATTGTTGTCTGTAGCTCGTGCGACGTTCGCTTATATTAGATGTATTTTCAAGTTATTATATTGTTGTCTGTAGCTCGTGCGACGTTCGCCTATATTAGATGTATTTTCAAATTATTATATTGTTGTCTGTAGCTCGTGCGACGTTCGCCTGTATTAGATGTATTTCCAAGTTATTATATTGTTGTCTGTAGCTCGTGCGACGTTCGCCTATATTAGATGTATTTTCAAGTTATTATATTGTTGTCTGTAGCTCGTGCGACGTTCGCTTAATTAGATGTATTTTCAAGTTATTATATTGTTGTCTGTAGCTCGTGCGACGTTCGGTTATATTAGATGTATTTTCAAGTTATTATATTGTTGTCTGTAGCTCGTGCGACGTTCGCTTATATTAGATGTATTTTCAAGTTATTATATTGTTGTCTGTAGCTCGTGCGACGTTCGGTTTTATTAGATGTATTTTCAAGTTATTATATTGTTGTCTGTAGCTCGTGCGACGTTCGCTTATATTAGATGTATTTTCAACTTATTATATTGTTGTCTGTAGCTCGTGCGAGGTTCGCTTATATTAGATGTATTTTCAAGTTATTATATTGTTGTCTGTAGCTCGTGCGACGTTCGCCTATATTAGATGTATTTTCAAGTTATTATATTGTTGTCTGTAGCTCGTGCGACGTTCGCTTATATTAGATGTATTTTCAAGTTATTATATTGTTGTCTGTAGCTCGTGCAACGTTCGCTTATATTAGATGTATTTTCAAGCTATTATATTGTTGTCTGTAGCTCGTGCGACGTTCGCTTATATTAGATGTATTTTCAAGTTATTATATTGTTGTCTGTAGCTCGTGCGAGGTTCGCTTATATTAGATGTATTTTCAAGTTATTATATTGTTGTCTGTAGCTCGTGCGACGTTCGCCTGTATTAGATGTATTTCCAAGTTATTATATTGTTGTCTGTAGCTCGTGCGAGGTTCGCTTATATTAGATGTATTTTCAAGTTATTATATTGTTGTCTGTAGCTCGTGCGAGGTTCGCTTATATTAGATGTATTTTCAAGTTATTATATTGTTGTCTGTAGCTCGTGCGACGTTCGCCTGTATTAGATGTATTTCCAAGTTATTATCTTGTTGTCCGTAGCTCGTGCGAGGTTCGCTTATATTAGATGTATTTTCAAGTTAATATATTGTTGTCTGTAGCTCAAGCGAGGTTCGCCTATATTAGATGTATTTCCAAGCTATTATATTGTTGTCTGTAGCTCGTGCGAGGTTCGCTTATATTAGATGTATTTTCAAGTTATTATATTGTTGTCCGTAGCTCGTGCGACGTTCGCCTGTATTAGATGTATTTTCAAGTTATTATATTGTTGTCTGTAGCTCGTACGACGTTTGCTTATATTAGATGTATTTTCAGGTTATTATATTGTCTGTAGCTCGTGCGACGTTCGCTTATATTAGATGTATTTTCAACTTATTATATTGTTGTCTGTAGCTCGTGCGACGTTCGCTTATATTAGATGTATTTTCAAGCTATTATATTGTTGTCTGTAGCTCGTGCGACGCTCGCCTATATTAGATGTATTTTCAAGTTATTATATTGTTGTCTGTAGCTCGTGCGACGTTCGCTTATATTAGATGTATTTTCAAGTTATTATATTGTTGTCTGTAGCTCGTGCGACGTTCGCTTGTATTAGATGTATTTCCAAGTTATTATATTGTCTGTAGCTCGTGCGTCGTTCGCTTATATTAGAAGTATTTCCAAGTTATTATACTGTCTGTAGCTCGTGCGACGTTCGCTTATATTAGATGTATTTTCAAGTTATTATATTGTTGTCTGTAGCTCGTGCGACGTTCGCTTATATTAGATGTATTTCCAAGTTATTATATTGTCTGTAGCTCGTACGACGTTCGCTTATGTTAGATGTATATTCAAGTTATTATATTGTTGTCTGTAGCTCGTGCGACGTTCGCCTATATTAGATGTATTTTCAAATTATTATATTGTTGTCTGTAGCTCGTGCGACGTTCGCCTGTATTAGATGTATTTCCAAGTTATTATATTGTTGTCTGTAGCTCGTGCGACGTTCGCTTATATTAGATGTATTTTCAAGTTATTATATTGTTGTCTGTAGCTCGTGCGACGTTCGCTTATATTAGATATATTTTCAAGTTATTATATTGTTGTCTGTAGCTCGTGCAACGTTCGCTTATATTAGATGTATTTTCAAGCTATTATATTGTTGTCTGTAGCTCGTGCGACGTTCGCTTATGTTACATGTATTTTCAAATTATTATATTATTGTCTGTAGCTCGTGCGACGTTCGCCTGTATTAGATGTATTTCCAAGTTATTATATTGTTGTCTGTAGCTCGTGCGACGTTCGCCTATATTAGATGTATTTTCAAGTTATTATATTGTTTCCTGTAGCTCGTGCGACGTACGCTTATATTAGATGTATTTTCAAGTTATTATATTGTTGTCTGTAGCTCGTGCGACGTTCGCCTATATTAGATGTATTTTCAAATTATTATATTGTTGTCTGTAGCTCGTGCGACGTTCGCCTGTATTAGATGTATTTCCAAGTTATTATATTGTTGTCTGTAGCTCGTGCGACGTTCGCCTATATTAGATGTATTTTCAAGTTATTATATTGTTGTCTGTAGCTCGTGCGACGTTCGCTTATATTAGATGTATTTTCAACTTATTATATTGTTGTCTGTAGCTCGTGCGAGGTTCGCTTATATTAGATGTATTTTCAAGTTATTATATTGTTGTCTGTAGCTCGTGCGACGTTCGCCTATATTAGATGTATTTTCAAGTTATTATATTGTTGTCTGTAGCTCGTGCGACGTTCGCTTATATTAGATGTATTTTCAAGTTATTATATTGTTGTCTGTAGCTCGTGCAACGTTCGCTTATATTAGATGTATTTTCAAGCTATTATATTGTTGTCTGTAGCTCGTGCGACGTTCGCTTATATTAGATGTATTTTCAAGTTATTATATTGTTGTCTGTAGCTCGTGCGAGGTTCGCTTATATTAGATGTATTTTCAAGTTATTATATTGTTGTCTGTAGCTCGTGCGACGTTCGCCTGTATTAGATGTATTTCCAAGTTATTATATTGTTGTCTGTAGCTCGTGCGAGGTTCGCTTATATTAGATGTATTTTCAAGTTATTATATTGTTGTCTGTAGCTCGTGCGAGGTTCGCTTATATTAGATGTATTTTCAAGTTATTATATTGTTGTCTGTAGCTCGTGCGACGTTCGCCTGTATTAGATGTATTTCCAAGTTATTATATTGTTGTCTGTAGCTCGTGCGAGGTTCGCTTATATTAGATGTATTTTCAAGTTAATATATTGTTGTCTGTAGCTCAAGCGAAGTTCGCCTATATTAGATGTATTTCCAAGTTATTATATTGTTGTCTGTAGCTCGTGCGAAGTTCGCTTATATTAGATGTATTTTCAAGTTATTATATTGTTGTCTGTAGCTCGTGCGACGTTCGCTTATATTAGATGTATTTTCAACTTATTATATTGTTGTCTGTAGCTCCTGCGAGGTTCGCTTATATTAGATGTATTTTCAAGTTATTATATTGTTGTCTGTAGCTCGTGCGACGTTCGCCTATATTAGATGTATTTTCAAGTTATTATATTGTTGTCTGTAGCTCGTGCGACGTTCGCTTATATTAGATGTATTTTCAAGTTATTATATTGTTGTCTGTAGCTCGTGCAACGTTCGCTTATATTGGATGTATTTTCAAGCTATTATATTGTTGTCTGTAGCTCGTGCGACGTTCGCTTATATTAGATGTATTTTCAAGTTATTATATTGTTGTCTGTAGCTCGTGCGAGGTTCGCTTATATTAGATGTATTTTCAAGTTATTATATTGTCTGTAGCTCGTGCGACGTTCGCTTATATTAAATGTATTTTCAAGTTATTATATTGTTGTCTGTAGCTCGTGCGACGCTCGCCTATATTAGATGTATTTTCAAGTTATTATATTGTCTGTAGCTCGTGCAGCACTAGTATTAAACAACACTTGACCCCATTCAGGCTAATTCCTGTTACGCGTGCCTGGGAACTCGGAAGGTGGTATTCCTTTCAGTACTCGTTTTATTTATATTAGGTATGACACTCATTACAGCACTATCACTTGTTAAGTTGCTGCCCAGCATGCCTGGGGATGCAGGGAGTATTCTAGTTGGCATACTCTTCATCGTCTATATAAAGTATTTCAAGGTTTTAACATTTTGTAGTGGCTTGTGTGAATTACTCGTTATAACAAAGCACTTATCATATTCATATAAACAGCAATTCTGCATGCCTGGGGAAATGGAGCTTCTGCTAATTTCCTTTCTCTTTATCACCTATATCAGATATTTATAGATCTTATAATCGGCAGACGTTCTAGCGGCGCAGTTATTACAACACCAACACTTGGCCCCATTCACGCAAATTGCATCCCATCATGCCTAAATAAGACATGAGTGCTGCTGCTTTCCTTACTCTTTATATGGGGTATAACAACCTTCTGTAGCTTGTGCGACGCACTCATTACATCAAAACTTGGCCCTATTCATGTAAATTGTATCCTCGTGTTCCAGGAAAAGCGGTGTTTTGTTCTGATTTACATACTTTGTACTAGGGATGGGAATTGAGACGTGTGGAGTCGGTACGATAGGTAAAACCGGTTCGCTACTGGCAGGAAAGCTAACTTCGTGACCCGATAATATTCCGTTGCCACGCTCTTGTAGTATAAAAGTAGTATAACTATCTGTCTCGATTCCCATCTCTACTCTGTATTGCCTATATCAGGTAATACCAAGTTTTATGCTTTTGGAAGTACCTGCCTCTTACGACGCACTCATCTCAACATTTGGCCCGGTTTACGTAAATTGTAATAAGTATGCCCGAGGAAGCGGGGATTGTATCGGCTTTTCTCGCACTTTATATACTATATATCCTATATTAGTTATGTCGAGTTTTTATTATGTCATCAGTAGCTGGTGCGAAGCACCCATTACTACACCAACTCTTGGTCCCACTCACAAATATTGCAGTTCCGCATTTTGGGAAGAGGACGAGTCTGTTATTCAATCTGACTAAGCGTAAAATATGTAAGAATGATTGTTTAAAAAAGGTTAATACTAAAAAAATCTGATTATTGTACTCACATGACTTTCTCTACTCTAGTACAATCTATTTTTACAAACGCTTATTCTCCATCTACTTCATGTTAATGATACAAACATTTGCAGAAACTATCTTATTGCTAATTTTCTTGTAGGTGCAAGGGGAATATGGTAGGCTTTAAGCGATAGTCAAATTTTTCAAGAGCTGCTTGCTATATGGAGCATTTCTTTCTCTTTGCATGTCCAGGACATAAAAGAACGAATAACGAAATCCCATTTGAGAAAAGTATAAATATTGGAAAATTCAAACCAAAAAAGGAATATACGGAAATGGTAAAAGAAATGGACAAAAAAGGTACATCACATAATTTGTATGTTTTTTGTGTATTTGTCTATCTCTTACGGTTTATCAGTTATGCGAAAATCATCTGGAATGAGAAGCACTTTTGGGGACATTCCCAGAAAATTCAAGATATACATTTCATTTGATATAAAAGTAGCTTAGACATTCATTCTTATGTAGGACTTACACCCCCCAGGACTTACAAGCGGGTGCCTGGGCTCAGAGGCCCGTCGAGGAGCAGACACTCATGGATCAGACAGAGCATCCTGATATGGGATGAAGGAAGAAGATGAAACGAAATGTTGGTGAAATGGATGAAAGAAAAGGTGATGATGGAGCAGTTGGTGAAATGAAAGGCGGGGGAAACCGGAGAACCGGACGCCGCTTCGTCCACCACAAATCCCACATGCAGGTTCCTGGGATTGAACCCGGGCCGCCTCGGTGGGAGGCGAGCGGTCTAACCACTCGGCCACGGCGCCGCCTAGCTTAAACATATGATATTCTAATCAAAATCTTTAGAGCCATTTTTTGAGGTACTCAAAATTTTCGAAAAATGTTCCATGTAAAGGGTAGCCTGGGGTGGAGGGATGTTTTTGACAGTTTAATATTCAGGGTTGTCTAAAAACTCGTATATGACAACACATGTTAAAAGTGATAATTTGCTCAAAGGATGCCGGTCCTTGTAGCCGTAGTCTTTGGCGCGTATAGCTTTGAGACTCCGCCACGCTGAGGGTCGCGGGTGCCAGTCCCACCGTGGGTATGGATGTTTGTGTGTGTATTTTATGTGTAATTGTGGTAATAAGCGGTAAAGTAAACAGTAAAAATAGTGATCATAAACTGGGTGAACAAGGGAACTTCTTTGTCTTGTTTTTTAAGGATTACTACCTTCAGCTTTAAGTCTCGTTCCGCAAACATTCCTACTCGCAGAATAAAACTCCACTTTTAATCTTGTATCATCAAATAACTATTATATAAGCTATTAGATAGATTTTATTGGGAGTGTTAATAGATGCAGCCCTTGAATGAATCACTGCGGCCTTACATATGGAGAAGCCGACCGTGGGACAGCAAATAATAAAAGCAGGCTAGATGATAATGCAATTGGCGAGGGAGAAGCAGTGTTCCTCTACCGCTAGATGGACATTGACCTTACTATGTGATGGATGGCCCGTTTAGAAATTCCACAATCTGCACGGTTTGTCACTCGTTTTTGTAACAAGGGGAAATTTCTCAAGATGAAAGGCCGGGAGGTGGCATAAAGCTTGTAAGACTGATTACTGCACCACCCCTCCACCTCCCCCACTGTTATAATTCCGTGCAGCAAACAAGTTCATGCTGTTTTCAAGTTAATGGCTGTTCCTTGAGGGTCTTCGTTTGTCAGTTATTCATAATGTTTCCAGCGTTTTTTTTAATAGATGGATAATTTAAAGGTTAGTGAATCTAAAGCTGATGTCATAATACGCGCAGTAGGTAATAAAGAAATCAGAGGAAGAATTGTATTCCATTTAAACATTCTGCAACGAGATTTCAGAGGAAGTGCAGGTTTCGGGGTTCCCTAAAAGCAAGAAAATGAAACACTTCTAGAATAAGCTCTAGGTGAGTAAATGTGTTTGTGTGCATACGGTATGCTAGATATATGAATAAATAATAAATATAATTAAAATTAAACCAATCAAGAAAATACGTGTAACTGTGGCTACAAAAAAAAATAAAAAAAGGAAAACGAAAAAAGTTGACTCAAATGCTGAATCTGCAATAATATCGCTCTGTCGATTTTTAT
This sequence comes from Deroplatys truncata, assembly GCA_030765065.1. Classification (NCBI taxonomy): domain Eukaryota; kingdom Metazoa; phylum Arthropoda; class Insecta; order Mantodea; family Mantidae; genus Deroplatys; species Deroplatys truncata. The sequence continues at coordinate 94,011,671 of CM060984.1, read as the reverse complement.
TAAAATGGAATAGAAATAGAACATATCTTGCATTTCTCCCAAAAATTCCACACCGAGACGTCGCCGGAAATACATGTTTTGAGGTGCCCTGAATGCAAATAAAGCATTTTTGGAAACATGTCCGTGTGTCCACCTGTCTGTCAGTTTCTGAACAACATAACTCAAAAACGAAAAGTCGGATAAATACCAAACTTGGTGTTTGACTTTAATATCTTCCAAGAATGCGAAACAAAGATTTTCAAGAAAATCCCGCCACCCCAGACTACCCTAGAAGCATTTGATTTTCTCAAAATTGACTGTAACGATTTTGATTAAAATATAACTTATTTAAGATATTTTCATGACAGATAAAATGTATATCTTGAATTTTCTGGGAATGTCCTCAAAGGTCCTCTTCTTTCTGAATGACTTTTGCATAACTGGTAAACCGCAAGAAATAGACAAACTTTTTCTCCACAAAAAATCTGGAGCTCATTAAAATACACAGCTTATGTCATATACATTTTTTTTAGAGTGAACCATTTCCGAGATATTCCTTGTTGTTTGTTTGATTTTCCAACATTTATACTTTTTCTCAAATGGGAATTCGTTATTGGTTTTTTTTTAATGTCCTGGGCATACAAAGAGAATGAAAAGCTCCACATAGCAACTGGCTCTTAAAAGACTTGATTATCGCTTAACGCCTACTGTATTTCCGCATTCCCCTCGCACCTACAAAAAATTAGCAATAAGATAGCTTCTGCAAATGTTTCTCTCGATTAACATGAAGTACACGGAGAATAAGCGTTTGTAAAATAGCTTGTACAAGAGTAGAGAAAGTCATGTGAGTGTAACACATCAGATTTCTTTAAAATTTGTAATCATTATGTTCCTGATAAGCTTTATTATTTACAAAATTTTAATAGGGGGATATTCAAGAAGTTATAAAATAATTTTTCATTACTACTACTGGTCTATGTAAACTGGTTATCACTATGAAGCGTATATGTAGTTTCTAAGGAGTTTGATTAAAATATCAGAGTTTGATATGAAGAATAAAATTAATTATCTTCATTTAATTTAATATTGGGTAATTTCATCTAACTTGTAAACCATAAGGGGTAGTTAAAAACTTACTACTTAGGAGCCCATTAAAATATAAAATTTGCGTCTTAGCGTTAGTCGTTTTCGAAATATTCAATTATATATAATATTATCAAGTGTAGTACTCTATCGGTCTGGATGGCTCAGTTGGTTAGGCGCTGTTCTTCTGATTTCAAGGCCTCGGTTTCAAACCAGATCAGACCGATGGTTTTTGAGTGCAATTAAAAGCGACAGCCCGATGTCAGTAGATTTACTAGCATGTAAAAGAACTCTTGCGGGACGAAATTCCAGCACACCGGTGGCGCTGATATGATCCTGGTAATTGACAGCGTTATTAACAAACAAAACATTTATTTATATTTGCAAGTGCTCATACTGGCAAAACATGTGTGAACGTTTGGGATTCTTTTTTCAGTTTCATTTTCTTTTCCTTTTCGCAAGAGCTGGTTTCGAATTTATTTCCTCATTCTTCTAAACATTTGAACATTGTTAACGCATTGTTTATGTTACCGAGGACTTATTGCTTAATTTTAAACCGTTTCTTGGCAGGAATTTATCCCGAGTAACTTACTGGATAGATGAATAACTTTTTATGTGAATATTAACGGGTGTTAATGAATTTGTAATGGGTGGAGAAAGTCGTATTACTGTTGTGTATGAGAAGATTTGCTGAAGCATTGTCAATTATAGTTTATGTCTGAAGACACTGATAGTCATTACAGTTAAACATGTATAATAAAATACAAATTGCATTCTGCTTATTCCTGTTACGAGGAAGTTCGGATCTAGGTTGTTGAGAGTACCGTTTCCTAACGAGTATAGCGAAAGAACAATATAAAGGCAGAGGTTTACACTGGTATAAAATATTATAGCCCATAAAATATTAAATATCGAAATTTCAAAGAAATGTTTATTTTGTTATCCCTTTATCTCAAAACTAAAATTTTAGTAAAAGGTACGCGTGCTTGGCAGAGCATACCCATGTCTGTGTGTCTCCTATTTGAAAACTCGAATGAATACAAATTTCGTAATGTTTTATGATTAGAAAGAAAGATTTTGATAGAATTCTCACACAGCTAACAAACCTTTACTGGGAAACGTTTTAATATATTTTACTTTCTAAACAATTGTCCAAAGTTGTTGATTTATACCTATATTTTAGGTATTTTCATGACGAATACAGTATGCAACTTGAATTTTTTGTAAATAGCCTTCATTTTCATTGAATTGTAGAAAACTGGGAAACCAGAGGAGATAAACACTGATTAGAGGGTAAGTTTAAAGCTATTAAAACATGCATTTTATATTAAATAATTCCTTACTTCGTAGCACTATCTGTTTCCGAAATATTTGAGTTAATTGTGAATTTTTTTCAGTTGACGTTTATTTTGATGCGCATACTATCGCCTAATTTCAAACCAATTCTAGACACATAGTTATTCTGATAGGCATTCAATTGGTATAATAATCAATTTGTACAATAAGGGATATCTTCTTTTCTTTTCTCTTTCTTTCTTTTAACCACCGACACAGGACAGTTCTCATACAAGTAATACAAGACTAGTAACCCGTATATGTAATTACTTTTTAAACTTGTGAAGATTGTAAACATACATATGAGGTTAGATTAGGTCTTTTGCAGTGTCTCGTATGCTGACCTGTGGCGTACAGTGCAGTAGTAGTTTGGCACCTCCTCGTGACGGCAAGCTTCTGCTTACCTCTCACTCCCAGAAGCGTGGGAGGACTTGCTCGCCAGTAGATATCATCTCTATTGTGTATGTGTGGCAATATTTCGTAGCGAAATTGCATCGGTGTGTCTTAATTCTGAGGGGACACCAGATAAGCCGATAGTATGATGGCTTGTCCTCGAGCATCTTCCTCATTATCAGAGCAAACATGATTTGCATGAGGTATAGTATGTGCCACAAACACTAGACATGATCTCATCTTCGTCATGACGGACCACAGTCGTGGACTGGGTATATCAGGTGAACCTACCGTCCTAGTTTATTATATCTATGCAGCCTTCACTCAAACAAATACTTTCGAGGGGGGGAGGTTAACGTCGCTTTAACTATTTCATGATGATATCGCGCCGGTTACTGTAAGTTCGTTGGTTCGTTTGAGTCATTACATGACATGACCTTAGTAATGTAGTCACCTTCCCTACTATCTATTTTGTTGCTATTGGGTTTTGAAATCGTGGAGCTGCAGCAGTTCTTTAAGTTTACACATAGTCAGTGATACTGGACAGATGGCTTTAGTTACGTAGTCGACCTTCCTCTACCACGTGACTGAGGAACTTGCTGATTGACGGCTTTAGTTGTGTAGTCGCCTTCCTGTACCATGTCGTCCTCCGTGGTACCGTGCTAGCCTCTAGTTCCCAAGGTCGCGGGTTCAAACCCGGCGGAGGGCGATGGATTTTTTCGGGAAGTAAAGCCGGTGCTCCCGTGTCGTAGATTTACGGCACGTAAAAGAACCTCAAGCCTGATAAAGAGGCCTCTGAGCAAAATTATCGGTGTTTCACGACCAATATAGAATGGGACGCTAAGGACCATAGTAGTTAAAGAGTGTCCATAAATAAAACTCAATTTAGTTTTTTTTTCCTGTACCATAAGCTTGAGAAAGGTAAAGGTAAAGAAGGGGGCCCCGAAACCGAACAGAGCACCGCATGAAGACCAATGTGGCCCTTTGTGTTTCGAACGGACGAGGGAGAGACCCAAAGAGTGACCTGATCCGGGATAGAACGTGCGCAAGCGTGGGTGGGGTCCCTAACGATTCCAGATTAAACCCATCCGACACTGTTCAAGGCTGCCCACAAGCCCCGAGCTCCCGAGGGTCCCTTAAGGGAGACCGCTCACAAGTTTGACCGATGCTAAGAAGAAAACTTAACAAAGCGCACCACCACCTCCTAGCCGTAACACACCGGACACTTTCTCCTGGTCCTTCAACCCTGAAATAGATGATGATGGAAATTATTGGTACAGGAAGTAATGGACCGGAAAAGTTGTGGTAGAGGAGGAATCACCCCCAACATTCGCTTGTCGACCCGGGAAAACCACGAAAATCCATGGTCAAAGTGGACGGTCACCGTGAATCGAACCCGGGATCTCCCGAATGCCAGCTTCATTACCGCGGAGCCATCTCTTTCACATATGCTTGAGAAACTACCTTACTTGCGTAGTCGCCATCTATTTCGTTGCCCTTGAATTTTTGGCAGAATGTGGACATTGCTGGCTGTTCTTTGAATGTATACGTAGTCATTGTTATGCTGGATAGATGTCTTTCTTGCGCAGTTGCCTTCCTGTACCTTCTATTTTTATTTGTATTTCTTTTGATCTATAGGTAAATCTTTTGATCATCCAATCCGATATACACCTGGTAACTGCGGGAAATCACGGGAAATCACAGTAAAATTGTCCGGTACACGGATTTGAACCCGCAACCATTCAAATGTAGACACAGATGCTACCGCTTGAGCCATCTCGCTCTGTAAATACATTCTTCTTCAGCTACACTTCTTGATATATTTATATGTTACTGTGCCTAACCAGAATGAATTACTAATTTTTGCACAAATGCAAAGAAACTGCAGAAAGCTTCAGAAAGCAATGGTTTGGCGTACTTATAACTTTTTCACTATAAGCTGAAAGCAGAAGTAAACAAAACTTAAATGTATCACTCCGCCGAGCACATGGCAGCACCATGTGGAGGATGACGGGATCTATGACCCGTGAGAGGAAATTGCTTCATACAGAATGCGAATACAGTATATTGCGCACCTTGGGGATCATTAGCGTTTAAATACTGTATGTCTTGTTCCTAAATTTTGCCTTATATCCTAAACTTCTAACACATAATACTAACATAGACAAATAAAAGTTGTACCCGAACAGTTCGCTATCTGTGATTAAAGGTGCTAGATTAAACTGTTCGTAAGTTCAGGTTTTAGAAATCATTCATTTAATGACTAATATCAGTATACCACTTTTGCTTTAACCTTTTATGAGTCAAGTTAAGAAATGATAGCACTATAGGTTAGAAAACCACAAAAAACAAACAAACGCGACCCAAGTAATCCTGAACAAATCTTCATCACTAACAAAGAAGTTCAATTATTGCTAAACAATGGCCAATCATATTCATTGTCGATTAAAGGTGGGTACTTTTCACAGAATTTGTTACAAGCATTTAACACAGTTGTCTTCTTTCCATTTCCCGCGTTTATGTTTTCCACAGTGACACAGGATTCCCAGCCATGACACTCTCTAAAGTAGTAGTTTCTCAAACACGTTGCAATAGTACACTGGCGGCTCATCTGGAAACCGGAAACTGCAGCGCCTGCGCATAGCCTCTTAAACCTTCTGCCATAACGGCTCATTTAGTTATACGTGAATCTGAACAAACACACTTTGTTTCTTAAATTGAACTGTTCCAATAATGAGTTTTTTAAATTTCTCTGCACGAGAATAACCACAAAATGTTACGGTCTGAACCGAACTGTTTTTGTAGAGGAAGAGGCGACATGCTAAGCGGGAAAGGTTGTAGTTTGCCCACCAGCCAATGAGGTGCTGTCTGGTCACGTGGTTTTATTTACTTCTCCTTATAGTGAAAAAGGTATAGATCTGAAATCAGGATTGTGTAGAAATATTTTGTTGTAGAACATTTCGGCAAAGGTATCTTGTTGTCGAGTCGACTACCGCTCCAACACTACTTTTTGTTTATTCACTTTCAACTCGGGATATCCATAAACTTCTTAACGTAACGTAAATTAATGGAACATGGCATAACGTAAAGTTCTAACACGTGGTATTAAAAGGAGCTATTTAGTGTTGACTTAACGTAACTTATGACGTATCACTGCTAATCGTTTCCTTCCCGTTACATAAATTCCCCTGCCACATGACTAATACGAACTAAATGCTTCTTTTATTATTCTATGAAATTATTTGCTATTTTTTGTCTTTTCCCCGTTCTATGTTTTGTAAACATCTTGCAGAAACCAGAAGAGATTTAAGTCTAACTTAAAGCAACAGAGTGGACAATAGTTTCTCAATCGAAGCTGTTTGGACCGGGTAGACCATATCAGTTATACCGCAGACTCACAATCAACAAATGGATTTAGCCACAGCTTTTATGAGTTTGATAAAATTTAGTGGGTGATAAGCATCAATCTTCTAGACTACAAAATAGTGTTAGTTGTAGGTATATATTTTAAGAATTGCCTTAAATTCAATAAAATATTTAGAGCATCGATATTTACAATATTTCATAAGGTTTATATGGTTGGAATTTTGCTATTTTTCAATAACAAAGTTTTCTGCTATTTATAGAACAATAACTTGTAATCTTACATATATGAGTTTGCCAAATTTTAGAACCCTACGAATCTTTGAAGTATCCTTAATTACTTGTATTTAAATGCATGTGCACATTAAATGGGTCTTTAAGCCATTTTAGAGACATTTTCCTGTCCTTTATACCTATTTACTACGTTTATTAACAATGAATATTGTAGGATTCTAGTTCATGCTAGAAATGTTAGCTGTTACTGCATTTTCTAATAGCTATGGTCAAAGTAAAAAATAAAAGTCGAATAAAATAAATATTTTCAAAATTAAAAAAATGCGCCACCTAGATCCTAAACATAATAATTTTAAAATCCACTGGAGTCATCTTTTTTCAGATGTCTCCTATATTCAATATTCAAATTATGACTCTATTGTTAATATATATGTATGGCAAATAAATACATTTTTCAAGCCTGTAGCGCATATTTTATGGGTTTGGATACATTTTAAAAAATATATATCTGATGTGTTACATCCACATGATTTTCTCTACCCGTGCTTCATAAATATTCTTAAAAAAGCTTCATGTTAATCCAGATGAATGTTTGCAGAAATGGCTTTATTGCATATTTCCTTGTAGGTACAAGGTGATGCTTAAACTATAATCAAACTTTCTAAGAAAGGGTCACTGTGCAAAGGGGCTTTACTGTATTTGTATGACCACGAAAAAAAAGGAATAGCGATTTTGCAGTTGAAAAAGGTTAAAAGCATTTGACAATTCAATCCAATAAAATAAATATTTTGTTTGTTAACGACGCTGTCAATTGCCAGGATAACATTAGCGCCGCCGGTGTGCGGAATTTCGTCCAGCAGGAGTTCTTTTACATGCTAGAAATATACTGAGATGGGGCTGTCACTTTCAAGCACACTTACAAACCATCGGTCGGGTTGGGTTTGAACTCACGACCTTGGGATCAGAAGGCAAGCACCTAACCCATTCAAGACAATGATAAAGAATTAAGTCGGAAATGGTTAATGCTACAAAATTTTCTTTGATATAAATTGCGTGACTTAACCAGATCTACATTTTTTTTATTATGTTTTTGTCTAATCTCTTACGTTTACAAGTTATAAAAATTCATTCAGAATGAAGAGGTCTTCAAGGCCTATTGCCAGAAAACTCAAGATGTACATTTGATTTGTCATGCAAATACCTTAAACAAGTGTTATTTTAATAAAAGTTGTTAGAAAGATTCTTGGAAAAAAAGTACAATAAAAAATAAATTGTTCCTGTAAAAGAAATTTTGGACTGGGGGATTTTCTTGAAAATTTTTGCGTCGCATCCTTAAACGATGCTGAACTTAAATAACAAATTTAATATTTATTCGAGTTTTGGTGTTTTGAGTTGATGCTCATATACACACGCGCGCACACCGTGCCTTTATCGTGTTTTTTTGGGATTCGGGGGCTTCAAAGTATATATTTCTGGTGAAATCTCGATATCGCATATTTGGGTGTAATATAATACCTCCTCTACCTACTTAAGATGCATAGGTGCTAGAGAAAGTAAAAATAGTTGATATTTTCAAAAGACTTTAACCATTAAAAACCTATTAAACTTATAGCAATCAAACTTGAGTGCATTACTACCAATAATGATAACATACAATTTTGTGTGTGCCAATGTTAGACACAAAAATTAAGTATCAAACCTAAAAAGTGTGGAAAGTGAATTTTCACAAGTTGACCTCTCTTATGAAATGCTATTCAGCATTGCAGAGGGGAACTGAGAGGCATTTAAGATAAAATATTCATTTGGCATGACAGTATCATACACAGTATTTTCATTTAGAGAGTGCACCACTGAAATTTTGTGAACATCTCGGGAAATTGGAGATTTGAATAGCGTATCCAGAAATATTCAGAGGCTATAAATTCATAATTAATTTTCAGTTTTTTATTATAGAAACTTACCATTATATACTAGAGAATGAAATTCGGGAATCAATTTCTTTTTTCGTTTTAAATACTGCATTTTTAGATATTCTTTTTCTCAGCACTCTCACTCGCTCAAAATGTTTCACGAGATGCAGTTTTTATCCATTCCACCGAAATTTTTCATGTGCATTCTGAAGTCAAGATTATGAAGTCAATAATGATCATAATAATCTTAGAAGGATAGTGATATAAAATAAATAATAATATATTTAAAATCAGTGTATGTATAAAAAGGAGAAGCATTGTGAAAATTGTTGACTGTAAAAGCGACAGAAAGACCAGACAGGCACAGGTTAGCTAATTAGGGACCAGCCCCAGGTATAAAGGGTAAATAGCTGAAGCCAGTTTCTCTTGGAATTCATGGGTGCAGCTGCACTTAGCCTGGTGAAGGCCACTCTAGGCTTCAGGACGCCGTGTTGTGACGAGCGTTTGAGGGGAGAGTAGTGGAAGTAAGTAGCTTGCTTTTCCTTGTGCAGCGTGGGTAAATTCAGTCTGTCCTGAGTGCCTGGTGAGTGTGGGACGACATTCTCGTCGAGTTGTGAAGAATGGTGGCGAACATGCTAGAGGGTAGAATGCTTAGCTGTAGTTAATATTCTTCGGTCTTGGTAAAGACAAAGTATCATCGTATTATTTTAAATAGTGAATAAGCGTGTTCTAAGACAGCTTTCGTGTTTCTCTGTACGCACCCACACATACCCCGAGGTTAAGGTTTCATGCTGGAGCAGCCGTGGCAAAAGAAGAACAAGCAGCAACCGTAAGGCAAAGGTATTGCTTCTGTGGTTGGAGGACGTAGCGTGGCTGCGTCAATTCCCGAAAGCCAAACAATTAAAACTGCCACATAAATATTGTGTGTTGTGAACGGTTAATGGATTTGATGGTTTTAAAGCAAAATATAAATGTGAAAAATATAAAATTAAAATTTATTTGTAACTATTCTCTGTTGAATTAAAACTGAGAGAAAATAATTAAACTTTAATGAAACTTAAGAACTGAAACGGATCTATAAACAAAATCTAACACCTTTGTATGTTTATGTAGCATCATTTCAAAATTAAATTCTCGGCTAAATTGTGTGAAAGCTTTGAGAAATAGGATTTTCAGTGGCGCATTCCCTTAAATGACAATATCCTGGTTGTAAAAGAAGGAAGAAAAGAAAATGAAGTGACACGAATGTACCTAATAAGGTATTCTGCCGGTGTACCTATGTTAATATAATTACTGACATTGTAGGAGCTACTGCCTTGGGGCTGATATAAATACATAAAGTGTCACGGGACAGGCTATCAGATATCGTATTGTACATACCGGGGTTCCTCAGATGCTAGAGATACCTGTGTGTATGGTGGAGACACTCGCGGGCCTAATAAACAAAACTTGCTGAGCTGGAAAACTTGCATAACAGGTCCGTTTTTCTTGCTTAGGCACGGAAGTGAGCCACCATCATATTTCACACGCTGGTTTTGTTCTGTTACATCACAGCAAGGCACTAAAATGACACGAATAAGGAATACTCAACTTAACAAAAGCGAAATTAAAGAAGAGCTTGTTAATATTTACGTGCGAGATGGCTCCACGGTAAATTGCAGCTCGCATACGGGACGTCGAGGCTTCGATTCCCGTCCACCGCCCACTCTAACCTTGGTTTTTTCATGGTATTCCCTGTTGGTAGGCGAATGCGGTGATGGTTTCTCATCTACTACGATTTCCTTTCCATAATTTCCCTTTCATTCCGTTTCCTTCTCGTTTCAGATGTGCTGCTAGGTTTCGTGGTGTGTGGCGGTGCCGGAAGGATGGCTCAAATGCTTGCTCAAAGGAAGGGGTATTCCTATTAGATATTGGAGGTCTGCTTGGTTGATGGGTCGTTCATCGCCCTCTCTGGGCTACTTAGTAGTGTGGCGGGTCTTTGAGCCAGAAACTGTTAGGAACTACCGAGCGTCTCTGTAGCCTGTCTGCCTGTGGCCTGTAGCCTCTTGTGAACCGTTCATTTCATCCCTTCCTCCTAGGGTGAAGGTAGTGGCAATGGATCTCCCGTAGGTCCAGTGCGTGAGATGTTCCCCTCCGTTGTATACCCTATACCCTACGACAATGTTAAATACCAAATACGTACTACTTGCTAACACTACATTTAGTATTTTTATTTGAAAATAAAATATAACGGAAATGTTTTCATGTAAAGTGTGGGGGAATTGTGTTGAAACTCTTCGTGACGTATCCTTGGAAGATACCGAACTTAATTATGAAGTTTGGTATCTATCCGACTTTTCGTTTTTGAGTTATGCTGTTCAAAGAGACACACTCACGCAGACGTTTTCTAAAAATTCTGTTTTTTAATTATTTATTTGTCCAGGTTACCTCAAACAGGTATTTTCTGTGAAATCTCCATATCGATTTTTTGGGTGAAATGGAATACTTCCTCTTCGTACTATGCTAGAAAAGGTTAAAACAGTAACTTCTTCAACAAGTGGCTAATCTTTATGATTATGGTGCGTGCGAACATCATATAACTTTCATGAGTGGCATATTAAGATTATCCACATGTTGGATACAAAATTTTATGCAATCTTAGTGTTATAAATTGTAGGAAATAAATTAATGACATAATTCGGCATGAGTAGCTAGCATAAGTGAGAGTGTCTTCATATGTTTGTAAACGAGACGTTAGCTTCTGTTCCTATATTTCACGTGCTATTACCTGGCGAGTTAAACCGATAATAAACAAGACAGCCACTTGCAGCTTACAAGCTTATTTTATATGCATGTTGTAGGCGATGACTTAAACTGAGTGTGAAATGAATTTTCTGTAATTTATGAGGAAGTTAAAAACGTTGATTATGCCTGACGTTGATTTTATTTTCATTCTGATCAAAACCCATTTTCGTCCCAGTTTCATGTATTATACCAAAAATGTGCCCAGTATACATGTAAAACAAATTTTAAACACAATATAAATATGAAAAATCGTTGCGGTTTTCAAAAAATGAAAAATTTCTTAACATGAAACGTCTCGAAAAGTGTCAGAACGCCTACTGTAATACAGTGAGTTCTTTCTGCATTTTAAAAGTGCAAAATAATTTTCTCTGCGTTAATTTGGCTGCTGGAAATGTTTAAAGTGAAAACAAATTCTTTCTGGGGGTCAGTGTATTTGCCTAGAAATGGCTTCAAATTTGGAAATATGAATTATGTAACATATGTGATGCGGAAACCATTCAGTTATTTATATTACATGCAGATAATTGTCATTAATGAACCAATAAGAAAAAAATTGGCCCATACTTTTTCAAACATGTTGGCCCACAAAGTAAGCTTCAACAATGTATACTTCGGAAGCGGCTAATACTGCGATTATTTCACATAAACTGTTATTTTAATGAGCACCACATTTTTTCGATCAGTAAGTTTTCTGTGTATCTCATACTTCCTCGGTTATATGAAATTCCGTAAGAATGAAGAGGAGCTAAGTGCACATTTACAGTTAATAGTTCAATATATACCTACGTGTTTTTCTGAAGCTAACACTTAAGTTATTTTATTCAAACACAAATCTAATTTGAGAAAAAAAAAAAGATAACTTGTTCATGCAAAAGGCTGTTTGGCGTGGAGGAATTTGCGTCAGTCTTCGCCTCTCTATGCTTCTAAGACTGCGCCATTGGTTGCAGTCCCCGGTTGGAGTCGAACGCAGTGTAGTGGTAAATACAGGAGAAGTAATGGTAAAATTCACTGTACCTGCTTTATGTTCTCCATCCGACGTGGTTTCATCTTGTTGCCCTGGGTGGTTGATTTAATTGTAAGGTAATTCTCGCTGTTACCCTGGCTAGTTGGTTCTCAGCGGAGGATGTCTGCATGGACTTTGCCTATCAGGATTGCTAATAAGCTCGTCGATCTCGGTAGTGGTACAAAGGAGCTCAGAGGTGAATTCACTACTCATCATAATGTTTGGGTAACTGCACTTTATTGTCACTTCTCACTTTAAAACACTACATAATGTTCCTGTTGACTTATCACTATATATAACTCGGGAATCAATTAATATGTGTTTGGTCACATTTACACTTCCGCACAAAAGAACACCATTTGCGCGCCAACTTTGCGCGTGGATTCCTGTCCTCCTTGATTTTGGGTAAATCCCGACTATTTATGGAATACGACTCCCACTTGAAATTTTAGGATCGGATTTCTTATTGGAGGAATTTTCGCGGTTCTCTCAGCGTGGCTAAATATTATTTAATTTATATATATTCTTATTGGCTAATTTGTATACATCACGTGACTTTTTCTCGGGCTTCTCTCGGTAATTTTCCGTTCTGTTATATTTTCCTCACTCCATACTTCCGGAGCGGAGACAAATAAAGTCATAAAACCTTACTCTAGACTAACACAAAAGATCCCGGTTTCCTCTGCACATGCGAATAACATATTTTCTACAAACAACTAGTGACACAGGAACATTATATATAAGAGAAATATTACATATATAAAATGGCTATTTACACACATATCATTCATATATCAATTAAACACTAAATAAATTAACACATTATAAAATTAATTCGGGTACATTCTGTCTCAAATTCCATGCAAACCTTTGATTAGCTTCCTTCAAATATGCCGGAATTAAATGTAAAGTTTGACATTATGACCGCGCGTGAAGCTAGCTCGAGGCGCCGGTAATCACCTTCCGACCCGGCACCTGGGCGGAGCTTTCGATCGGCCCTCGGAACAATAGCCAGTACGGAACAACAGCCCATTATGAGTCGCTTCCGCGTTACAGAACCTTCCTTTCGGCATGTTCTAGTAGCCTCCCTTTAGAATTCCGCTTTGTATTCCAGGGATATATAAGGGACTGCTCTTGCCCGGAAGTGGAATTCAGTTAGTTAAGAAGTTACACAATAAAAATTGGACAGTTAAAGTGGAAAGTGACACTGCAGTTCAGTTGTGAGTTATGATCGACGGATCGGTTGTGTTGTGTTCCAAAAGCGACTCAAGTGTAACGTTTATGCTACACTGCGTGCCTAGTTGCTAAATAAAATGTGTTTCTCAATAACTGGTGTTTCTGATTATGCTGATACACTCACACACATTAAAACATATTTTTAAACAAAGTATATTTACCTGCTCTGTCATATATCGATTATCATAAGTAGATGGAGAATAAGCGTTTGTAAAAATAGTTTGTACAAGAGTAGAGTAGGTCATGTGAGTGTACACATCAGATTTTTGACTTATGCTGTTCACAGACACACACATGGAGATTTTTCTACAAGTGCTTTCCTTTAGGGTTCAGGGGACCTCAAAACATATATTTCCGGTAAAATCTCGACAACAAATTATTGGATGGAATACAGTAGTTCTCTTACTTGGTATACGTAGTAGCGAAAATTAAAATATAATATTAATTATATATACATTCATATATTATATAAATTAGTTTCATTGTTAGTGTTTTCCTCTGTGAGATTCTGCTGAATTACATTTGATGAAAGCCTCTATTCATCATATTATGGTGGTAGATTTGTGACTAATTGTGTTCTGTTGATAAGAAAGAAAATCGCAGTTTTGAGAAGAGAGCTGGCATAATTAATTCAGTGAAGAAGCAGTCTCGGTGGGTGCATATTCTGGCGGGAAGCACTATACCTACGTGGCTGTTATGAAGATGTCCGTGGGATCTCCATATCGGTAGCTTAATTAGGTTCAAGTAATGCCTAATGGTTTATTTGAGCAATGAAACAATGATTGATGAATGGGCGCATCCATCAACTTGACACGCTGGTATTAAAACGCTATTAGCGTGAAGGATTTTTCCTTTTACGTTGGTATTGCCGTACCGCAGTCTTGGCATGCTGGTTGAGCAAGCATTATCTTCTTTTTATGAATTCTAAATTTGGGCCCTTTAAAACCTGTAATGTCACAGCGATTGGTTTATTCTTGTTCCCCTAGTTTTAGTGCTACACATCTTGCCCTTATGCTCGTCGCTAGCAGTCACTTCAACAATTATTTTTAAAATAATTATATAAACTATTTTCTGCATTTTACTTCGCTTTGTGTTTTGTACTTTCATTGTTTCTTATTCTTGTCATTATCCAGCGAGGTGGCTCCGCGGTAATGTGTGTGGCTCGCATTCGGTTTCGTGGTTTTTCCCTGATCGGTAGACGAATGCTGGGGTGATTTCTCATCTACCACGATTTCCTTTCATAACGTTTCCTTCTCATCTTTCATGTGTGCCTCTTGTTTTCTGGCGTATGGTGATGCTGGACAGGTGGTACGGATGCTTGCTCAAAGAAATCCCCGTGGACACTAGAGGGTCGACAGATCGTTCATCGCTCTCTCTAAGCAGCTCCAGTAGTGCACAGGTCATTGAGCCTGGAACTGTTAAGGACTTCCGCGGATCTCCGTGGCCTGTCTATCTGCGGCCTGTAGCTCCCACTGGTTCCTTCACGCCATCCCTTCCTCCTGGGGGTGTTAGTCAAATAGATATAAGTAGGTCGCAGTACGCGAAGTGTTCTATACCTATAGACACCTATAACTATATTCCTTGTCATTTCTATTTATCTGTTTGTTTGCCTACCTTAGCTTTCTCTAGCACTTATCTAGTAGGTAGAGGAAGTATTGCATTCCATAAATAAATCGATTTCGCATTTCACCAGAAATACATGTTTTGAGGTCCCCTGGATCCAAAACTGCCGTGTGAACGTGTGTGAGAGAGGGAGAAGCAAAACTCAAAAACGAAATGTCGGATAAATGCCAAACATTTTCACCAACTTTCAAAGATGCGACTCAAATATTTTCATACGTGTTGATACATGATTTTTTTTTCGGGAATAGGATGATGAAATTGGGGAGAGGAATAGAATGGAGAAGTGAGGAGGGGTATTGGGGTTCCGCTATTGCACCCCCGTTAGTGCGGAAGGATGACTACCTTCACTTGGGCAGGCAGTTGCAGTGAGGAATGTCCGGGAGACAGCCACTACCTTACCGGGGCCATACTAAAAGGTAATATCAATGAGGGGCCCCCGGTACGAAGGCAGTACATCGCAAGTAGGGAGTTACGGCGCTTTTTGCTTCCAACGTGTTCCCTAGGGGTGGGAGGGATGAGGGGAGAGACCCGAAGGGCGACCATGTCCAGATGCCGACGGGCGCAAGCATGGACGGGATCCCTTATGTTTTCAGATAGAAAACATCCGGCGCCGCGGTCCCTGCCCACAAGCCATTCTCCAGGGTCCCCGAGGCGGAGCCCATTCGAGGAGAGACCTGAGGGAACAGCAGCGATGCCAGGGAAGAAACCTTTACATAGCGCAAACCACCGCCCAGCCACAACCCATCGAACACCGTCGCCTGGTCCTACAGTCCTGAAACAGATCACAAGGAAGATGATGGGAATAGGAAATGAAAGGGAGGAGAGTTGTGGATGAAGATGAATCACCCCAGCATTTGCCTGTCATTCGGGGAAACTAGAAAAACCCATGGATCAGAGTGGACGGTCGCCAAGGATCGACTCCGGGACCACCCGAATGCGAGACGCAGACGTTGCCTCCTGAGCCATCCCGCTCGGTAGCTATAGGTACTAAACGCTTTATAAGGCTATCGCCAATAGATCTTGAATATTTAATTAATTTAATGGAGTGTAGCTCAGCCATATTAGGGAAGCTCCTCGATTGAAAAATTGGCGCTAACACAGCTTTCTGATCATATCGGTAGTATCTTTCAGTTTCACAAGTGATATTGTTCCAGAAATCTGCTAAGCTTTCGTTGAGCCACAAATTGGAGCTTATTCCATATTACCACTTGATTTAGGCACGCCCATCATTTTAATTTTGCCTGTTTCTTTTCATAGCGGGGAAAGCAAGGAACTCGCTGTTTTACAGCACTCGAGTGTTTTGTTTTATTGGAAAGTATTTTCTTCCCAAGGATCATTCTTTATTTTTTTACGTAGTTCTGTACTCTGCGGAGGGTAAAGAAAGGTTCTAGTTACAGAAAATTTCCTCAGCTTCAGCTTCTGGGAGAAGCCAGAACGCTGACCACTCGACAACAGTTGCAGTCTCTTAAGTACTTCGTTGATTTTTACCATTGCGTATTAATTTATTTGATTTATTTCTTAATATACAGTTTTGGCGTATTTTCTTTACCAATTTTACCGAACGAGATGACCCCGCGGTGACGTGTGAGGCTCGCATTCGGGCAGGCCACTCTGACCTTTTTCTAAAATTCCTTTTTTGGATCCAGCAGGCCTCAAAACATGTATTCACGGTGAAATCTAAGTATCTTGGGTGGAATACAATACTTCGCCTATTACTTACTATATGTAGTAGAGAAAGTAAAATGTCTCAACTTCCTAAATAGTGATGATATGTCTTTGATTTCCGTACTGGTAATTATTTATTGCGTTATTTCACTGCCTAGTGTTCTAGAGTTTATTGTAGACCCGCAACACCAATAGTTCCATGTATCTGAATAATCGCCAAGGTAAAGATAAAGTACGGACGAACGGGGCGCCCCCGCAACCGGGACAGAGCACCGCAAGTAGGGGTCACAACGGCCTCTTTTTGCTTCTACCGTGACCCCTGGGAGGTAGGGATGAGGGGAGAGACCCGAAGGGCGAGCAGATTCGGGTGACGACGTGCGCAAGCGTGAAAGGGGTCCCTGACGTTTCCAGATCGAACGCATCCGACCCCACCTGGGTCCACTTACAAGCCACCGAACCCCCGTAGGTCCCCCGGGGAGGGACTCACTCGGAGGTGAGACCTAACTGAGTAGTCCCTCAACGATGCCAGGGAAAAAACCTCTACAGAGCGCACAGCCACCGCCCAACCGCAATCCACCGAACACTGTCGCCTGGTCCCACAACGCTGAAACAGATGACAAGTAGGATGATGGTTACGAACAATGAGGGGCAGGAGAGACATGATAGAAGACGAACCACCCAACATTCGGTTGGGGAAACCACGAAAAACCAATTGGTCAGAGTGGACGGTCGCCGGGGATTGCACCCAGGACCTGCCAAATGCGAGTTGTACCCGTTACAGCGACGCTCAGTTGAGCCCATGCATTCATTACAACACCAACACTCGTCCCTATGTATATGATTTGGGAAGATGGCTACTGCAATGCTTACTCTCTTCTGCTAAGTGTACATAACACTTGTAGATCAAACTCCAACTGACAAAATCAGGTTCTCACGAGCGATACGGAATGGCGTCCAAGCAGGACTTGGCGCCGTTCACTTAGGAGATTCGGCTCTCAGTTTCAACCTCAAATGTTCTGGAACATTCACCCGTAGCAGTATTTTAATCTGTATGCGTTTCTTGTTGTATTTGATGTCGAGAAAACACACAAAGCAAGACTTACCTACGAAATAATAATAATAATAATAATAATAATAATAATAATAATAATAATAATAATAATATGTCTGAAAACTATCCCTTTTGATGAGCCTCCTCCTGCTTATCCCGGTCCTTATTACGCTTCGCTCTCCATTACAATAGCTTATTTATCCTTGCCTACTTGTTGATTCTTCTTCACCATTGTGATCTATGATCAGAATTTTGCGGTTGGTTGTTCTGGAGGTGCAGTTTCTGGAGCAGATGAGGCTTCTTCATTTCGCACGCCTCCGTTTTGTCGAGGACCTTGCCAGTCATCACGTTATTAAGTAGAAAGCCAGTCATTCCCTCTTGTTTACAGTGCGCGTCACATTGTTAACATCCACTGGTCCTTTGTCTGCACCGACACGGTACTCTGAAACAAAGTGAAAATCAGACACACAAACACAAAGCAGGCTAGTTCTCAACCAGCAATGAATCCTCAAGGGGTCCTGATGGGTTTTACGTTCTAGCCAGAAAAGACACGACTGCTCTGGCAGCCAAGTTTCGAAATAAGGGCTTTGTTGGAAATATTAGTTATCTCTCCAGATAATTAACGGTATAATAGCATTGTTGTCGAGAATAAAACAATGGAACAATAGCGTACAGTAAGTGGGACGTCGTATTGGCGAGAAAAACATTGGAGGTAATATCCTACCAGAACTTTCAGCGAGACAAAGGAAATGAACATTATAGAAGCGCCTTTGAGGGGTCAACTTTGACTGCTTACTACTCGCTTAAAAAAAATGCAGGAACTGGAAACTCACTATCCTTATTAGAATGTGGTGTTAAGCGTTTACCTCAAATTTGAAAAGAAAAGAAGAAAAAAAAAACATCTCCAATTTTTAAACTTTTTCACTTCTACCTCCCTAGAACTTATTTGTATACATTGTACACAACAGAAATTTATGAAAGATGGCTTCAAGGAAAAGATATACAGATCTTGAATTGCTGAGAAGACTTCAGGTGCTTCCACAGCAAGTAAAAAGTGAAGTCAATGTCAAATAATGGCCTGTAGTGGTAATAAAATCCATGTGAAGTGTTTGGAGTGTGCAGAATTTATTTATAGAAAATAAACTGGTAAAGTAATAAAAGTTTGCTTTCTGTGGAGCCCTCAAATTCTTCAGGACAGGTAATTGGTCGTAATTTTTGCGTTAAAATGTTTCATTATGATAGCAAACCCATGGGATAATCTGTAGTTGAAATTACATGTATCACTAATTTACGGGATATTAGATAGTAATATTGCATTCTGTTCTCCTTTTGGTTTACTATGGCTTTTTCTTTTTAGTACAGCGTAATACATACTGAAAAAATCTGATGTGTTACACTCACATGACTTTCTCTACTCTTTTACAAACTATTCTTACAAACGCTTATTCTCCATATGCTTCATGTTAATCGAGATATCGAGATGTTAATCTTATTGCTAATTTTCTTGTGGATGCAAGGGGAATTGGTAGGCCTTAAGCGATAGTCAAATATTTTAAGCGTTGGTTGCTATGTGAAGCATTCCATTCTCTTTGCATTACAAAAAAAAAAAAAAAAAAAAAAGAATAACGAATTCCCATTTGAGAAAAAGTATTGGAAAAATTAAGGGAATAATAAGCAATATCTCGAAAATGGTTCACTCAACAACAAAAAATGTATATGACACAAATTGTGTATTTTAACTCGATCTACATTTTTTGTGTGATAAAATTTTGTCTATTTCTTATGGTTTACCAGTTATGCAAAAGTCGTTCACAATGAAGAAGTCTTTTAGAGACATTCCCAGAAAATTCGAGATATGCATTTCATTTGTCATGAAAATATCTTAAAGTTATTATATTTTAATCCAAATCGTTAGAGCCATTTTTGAGAAAATTAAAATTTTCGAAAAATGTTCCATGTAAAGAGTAATCTGGGGTGGGGGGATTTTCCTGAAAACCTTCGTGTCGCATCTCTGGAAGATACTGGACCTTAATACCAAGTTTGGTGTTTATCCGACTGTTCGTTTCTGAGTAATACTGAACACACACACACACACACACACACACACACACACATAGTCGTCCCCCGTGGACTAGTGGTGCCGTGCTAGCCTCTTGTTCCCAAGGTCGCGGGTTCAAACTCGGCGGAGGGTGATGGATTTTTTTCGGGCGTAAAAATCCTTAGCATGGCTTCCTTCGGAAGGGAAGTAAAGCCGGTGGTCCCGTGTCGTAGATTTACGGCACGTAAAAGAACCTCAAGCCTGATAAGGAGGCCTCTGAGCAAAATTACCGGTCTTTCACGCCCAATATAGAATGGGACGCTAAGAACCATAGCAGTTAAAGAGCGTCCATAAATAAAACTCAATTTAAATTTAACACACGCACGGACATGTTTCCAAAAATGTTTTTTTGGGGTTCAGGGGGTCTCAAAACATATATTTCCGGTGAAATCTCGGTACCGAATTTTTGGGTGGAATGCAATACTTCCCCTACTTACTATACGTAGTAGAGAAAGTAAAAATAGCTCAAAAACGATGTGAATCGACGGAGACCAAAACTCTATGCGACATAATCATAGAGGAAGCCTTAATTTGTGATACATTGCATTCAGTGTCATCTTTCATCCACAAAAACAAAGTATTTCTGCTTTATTTTCAAAGTTATCTTTAAAAGCGAATAGATTCATGCGAAGTTTACCCTCTATACTTTATTTTTATATTTCTTTTACAAAAAAATCTACAAAAGTTTTGTTGTTCTTTCTACTTCATATTAATTGAGATAAAGGTTTACAGATATGTTTCATTTAATGTTTCGTTGTAGGTACAAGTTGGATACAGAAAACAAAAGCGATAATCAGTTTCGTTGTATGCTTGCCTTAAAATTTTATATTCTCTTCATGACATCGCGAGAAATAATTGAATATCAGCAGTATTTTCAAAATTATAAAGTGCTGAAAAATTCAAACCAATACTAACGCAAGTCTCACAAATCTCTGATGCTACAGAAAAAGTTATTTGAAATAAATGATGTATTTCAAATAGATCTATATATATTTTTTGTATTGTACGTTTTCTCTATCGCTTAATGTTTATCACTTGATGCAAGATTATATAAACCTACTCCCGAATTCCCAGAAAATTCAAGATATACATTTTATTTGTCATATAAATATATTTAATATATAGCACTTTAATCAAAATCGTTAAAGGCATTTTCAGAAGAAAAAAAACATGTTCCATGTAAAGGAGTTTGGGGTGGGGGATCATCTTGAGGATGTTTGTAAGGTACTGAGCTTAAATACCAAGTTATTTATCCGACATTTCGTTTTTGAGCCATGTTGTTCACAGACACACACAGATACGGACATTTTTCTAAAACTATTTGTTATTTAAAAACATCACTTCTTCTTGTCTACCGTAGGTATGTGACAGAGAAAGTAAAACTATCTGATTTATCTACCACTTACACAGGTAGAGTGGATTTTGCATTCCATCCAAAAATTCTATATGGAGATTTTGCATTGCGATGATGAATATTCCATTTTGTCTAGAGTTTATGTTGTAAATTTCCAATTTTGTTACGAAAGAAGGCTCGACTGCATACAGAGAATGTTATGATGGAGAATATAATTACATACAAGTAGGGTTAATATCTTCAATCTTCTAAACAAATCTTTTCAGTGTCTACTATAAATATTGAAAATGACTTATGACCTTCTTTTGCACAAGGAATATGAGAATTGTTTTTTAAAATAACTCGAAAACCATATAGTATTAATTAGCTGCCTTTAAAACTAAGTATAAACTTCACGCCCTACTTTCATGCTATGTTTTACCATAACCGTGAATAAACATAACATTAGTACAGTATAGTACACTAACCTTGGCTTAGGTGGTACAGTCTGTATCTCAGGATACGAATTCAAATCCCGTGTACCGACCAATTCGACCAAGGGAGATAGCACCGCGGTAACGTTTGAAGCTCGATTCCGATCGATCACCTACTCTGACCTTGGGTTTTTCGTGGTTTTTCCTATCGGCAGGCGAATTCTGGGGCGCTTTCTCATATACCACGATTTCCTTTTACCTCATTTTCCTTTCACTGTGTTTTCCTCTCATCTTTTACTTATAGGTTTCTTGGCGTAGGGCGGTACCGGACAGATAGCGCGGAAAGGAAAGATTACTCTCCGTGGACACTAGAGGGTCGTTCATCGTCTTCTCTAGGCAGCTCCAGCAGTGGGTCAGGTTTTCGAGCCTGGAACCGTTCGGGACTTCCGCGTGTCTCTGTGGCCTGTCTGCCCGCGGCCTGTAGCCTCCTGTTGTTCCTTCACTTCATCCCTTTCTTCTAGCGGATGGTAGCCAAAATCTAAGTAGGTTGCAGTGCGCGAGGTGTCCCCCTCCTCCGTTGTAACCTAACCTAGCCGGCCATTTCGACTAGGATTTATTGTTCATTTCTCCTCAGTCGCAACGTAAATACCGGATTGGAATTCCATACCAGAAGCCAAAGTTTCTCCCACAGAAAAACATTTTTCTGATGTTACACTCACTGATTTTGTCTAACATTTATCGTTTATTTGTATATAACCTTTATACAGTATCCTTACTAAAGTTCATTTTTCTACCTACTTTATGTTAATCGAGATAAAGCTTTGCAGAAATAGTTTCATTACACATTTCGTTGTAGGTACAAGGGTTATAGAAGAAATCGAATCGATACTCAGATGTTAAAAACCGGTCGCTATATGCTGGCCTTAAAATTCCACATTCTTTACATGACATCGCGAGAAAAGACTAAATAACGAAATTAGCAAAATATTAAAAATTCAGACCAATAGTGACGAATATTTCGGAAATGTCTAATGCTACATAAAAGGTTATTTGAAATAAACTATGTGTTTTAGAGATCTACATTTCTTTGTGTAGTACATTTTTGCTATTTCTTATAGTTTACACATTTACAAAATTATACAAAATGTCCTTCCAAATGAAGAAGACTTCCCAGGCCATCTTTAGAAAATTAAAGATATACATTTAGTTTTCATGTAAATATCTTAAATATGTGGTACTTTAACAAAAAATTGTTAGAGCAATAAGGCGGCGCCGTGGCCGAGTGGTTAGACCGCTCGCCTCCCACCAAGGCGGCCCGCGTTCAATCCCAGGGACCTGCATGTGTGATTTGTGGTGGACGAAGCGGCGTCTGGGTGGGTTTTCTCCGGGTTCTCCGGTTTCCCCCGCCATTCATTCCACCAACTGCTCCATTATCACCTTTCCTTTCATCCATTTCACCAACATTTCGTTTCATCTACTTCCTTCATCCCATACCAGGCATCGGGCTGATCACCCATCCTGGATGTTCTGTCTGATCCATGAGTGTCTGCTCCTCGATGGGCCTCTGACCCCAGGCAGAGTAAGTCCTGGGGGTGTAAGTCCTACATAAGAGGAGGGTAAACAGATAATGAATGAATGAACGAATGTTAGAGCAATAATTTTGAGAATCTGTTGTGTGTATATCTTATTGCGTGTTAAAACAAGCAACCTTTTCATCATGTTTACATTAATATTTTACATTACTAAAGGTTATTCGAAAAAGGTGTGTGAGTTTGTAAGCGATTCCAGCCCCGAAATGGTCGCAAGTTTGAAGCCTTTCCGACCCCGCGATGGTCGCCAAGTTTGACGACGAAAGGCCGGTGTCATCTTTTGACGTCGTATCCAATATCTGTAGTTGATTCTGCTGCCGGCTGCTTCAGCGGTTGGCTATGAGGTCTTTTTCTCAGGGTATGCGTGGGCATAATGTGAAAGAGTAATACCAGTTTAGTTAGCTGAGAAATTTTAATGTTGACAAAATATTTAGTTTGTAAATAGTCGCCGACTGTTGAATTTATGAATGAATTACTTCTGTGACAATGATTAAGCAAAGCGTCATTTGCCGTAAGTCGCAGAAATGTTACTAGGAAAGATCCTTCGCAATAGCCACTGAATCGTACTCACTCAAGCGCGTCACACAACTTAAAGTGAAGCTGTCACACGTGTAGTCACAAGGATCGTCTTTACACGAGTAAGTCACACAATTAACAGAATAAGTTTCAAGTTAGAGTGTCTCTGATTTAGAATGTATGCTCTTTTCTTAACTAAGTCCCGTCTACTTTAGAACTATCCCACCAAGATTTCTTCTCTCGCGGGCCAATACTAAAAGCTCCTCTTACCTTGTTACTATGCGGAATCTCCCCGAATCTGAATTTCATTTACCTTTCTATTTTACAAAATTTCTGCCTACGTAGCTTTGTAAACATACTGAACTTATAATCTAACTGCTTTCCAGGAATCTTTTTGTCTAACACCTTCGCTTCTCAACTAACGTAACTCGCTAATTACCTTTTTCTCCTGACAAATCTTTTCAACTCAGGCATGTTACATTATACTACATTATATATTCATATAATATACGGGAATTATTTATTGCAGTTATTTCTTTATCTTACTACCATTTCCTTATTCAATCATTTATATATTCCTGTCAATAATTACGGTATCAGTAATGGAAAAGTTTTGATTAAATCAAAACTGGCTCTCAACATTGTTATCTAAATACCATATGTTTAAACCACTTGCGTGATAGATAAAATGTATATCTTGAATTCTCTGGGAATAGCCTTGAAGTCCTCTTCATTCTGAATTACTTTTGTATATATAATTACTAAACAGTAAGAAATAGACAAGGTCTTAAATGAGCAAATGTAGATCGTTAAAGCACATAATTTGTTTCAACTGCCAATGTTTTTGGCGTTAACCATTTTGAGATATTCTGATTTATTGGTTTGAATTTTCAAATACTTTACCTTTTTCAGCTGCAAAAAGGTATTGTTTTCATTTTTTTTCGTGTTCATACAAGGAGAACAAAATTTCAAATCCATCACATAGCTACCAGCTTTGAAAAGATTTGAGCGTCGCGTTAGTTGAATGTATTTTTCTTATTCCCACATTGAAATGTGTAACTGAGTAATGAAGGTTTATTTGTATTAAGAAGTGGTAAGAAGAGTAAGCTTTTATAAGAATAGTTTGTTGATGAATGGGTAGAGAACGTCATGTTAATGTAACAAAGTAAAGTAGATTCTAAAAACTATTCTTACGAGAGATTATCTATCCTCTTCATGTTAATCGAAATAAACTTTGCAGAAATAGTTTCATTACAAATTTCTTGAAGACATAAGGGGGGCGGAAGAAACCTAAACGATAGCCAGATCTTTAAAACCAGTTGCTATAAGCATGCTTTGAAATTCCATATTCTTTGCATGGCAGCACGAGAAAGAAGAATAGCGACAGCGCATATATTACGAAGTATTGAAAAATTCAAACCAACAACAACTGATATCTCGGAAATGACTAATGCCACAAAAGGGTTACATGGAATAAATTGTGTATGCAACCGAATGTTCAAGTTCGCTACTGTCATGACCGCCCCTCGATACCACTACCGGTTGAGACTCCTGATGGGCGCCGGCCTCAACCTGGGCAACAGCTGTGCTAGCTGGACACTCGCCATTAAGATGTAATTGGCGTCCGAATCAGACGTCCTGGAAAGTAATTCCCAACGTCATTCACTTGCCCAGTTTGAGGAAGATGGCTTCATCACCGGCCTGCGCATGCGCTCATTTAACCCTTTTCTTGTTTCGTGACCCGGAATAATTACCGCCGTCGAGCACATGTCTAACGCACTCGTGCTCTACATCTTTGTTCTGAGTCTCTGAACGGATACCCCTAACTCGGGTCTTTCCCTATATATATTTGGGAATACACAATTAGCCACAGAATGTCATATTTCCTACTTGCTTTGGTGATTTATTAACGTCCTTTAACCGGGTAGGCCATATCGGACGTGGATTAACGAAATGGTTGAAATAATGCCCAAATGGGCCCGGGGTCCCTAGAGGTTAGAGTTACCCGACATTAGTCTCCCCAGGATAAGCTAAAATCCCGGAAGAAACTTTTCCCAGGTAACTTACTCCAACCGAGATTCGAATTCGGGATGTCTTGAATGTGAGGCAGACAGGCTATCCCCACACCACAGAGGTGGGTATAGTTATATTGTTGCTTTAGCTAATTAAATGTACAGTATTTATAATTTAACTTTGTGTTTGTTAGAGTCTATACGTATTAATGTTATAAAAAGGGAAAATGTGTGTGTGCGTATTTAGAGTTATCTAAAAAATTACTCATTTAATTTTGATAATTCTTTCACCATACAAAAGCCCAAGTCATTTTGTCGGACGTGGGGCTATAAAACACCTTCTAATTTCATTTCATATTCTACTAAAACATTAAAAATAATTTACAAAGCCCTGAGTACGAACACATTGGAGTTAGTAAAGAACATGCTTGCGAAGACGGTTTTGACTTTTAGTTAAGAATACTACAGAAGAGAAAATATTGTTACTCCACAGCGTATGCATGCAGAATAAGACAAATCCGCGGACATTTCATTCCAAGAAATGCATATGTATGTGGTCACGTTTTAGCCACCATGACACAGAACAACAAAGGAGAATCGAATTCGCCAATGCCAACATATTTTAATAACCCTCAAGTATTGCTTTATTTCCTTTGTATGCTTTAATCAAGCTCGTTATCAGGGTGTTAATAAGTGTATAAAGAGACACAACCGCGTCCAGTTAACATTAGAAATCAGGCAACCGATATTTCATAATTAATAACTGAGATTATTTTTCTGGAGATCGCAGACTCTGCCTAATTTACAAGATGGTTAACTTGGTAACCTAGGAGTGAGAAATTTTCATATTCACCAGCTTCACCTCTATTTCTATAGATTAAGGGTCTAATTATGTGAAAACTATATAACTTTTATGTTATTAAATAACTATGAAACCAAAGAGAAGGCGCAAAAGGTTTCAAATGTCATCTACGGCGACTATCTGAAAAACATTACTCGGTCACTCCAGCCGATGATTGTTCCACCGCCAAAGTGTACTTATAGGGTATGCAGAATTTCCAGAAGTTGGAAGACTGTCGGGGGGGGGGGGGAAGTTAAGGAAGTCAGACGTTCCGCTGATATTACACATCCATTTATGTGAATATCAGGGATTTTCCATCTGTTATTAGGATTAGCCGGGACTGTATTAAACTACAATTATATGAGATAAAGAGGAGGATTCATCATAAAAATCTTCTGGATCATTGTAACATGATTTCATAAAGAATGCAGGGAGCTGAATTTAATTATTTAAATGGTTATTTGAGTTTAAAAACTACCGTGCAATGTCAGGCAGCCTTTGCCTTTATAAAGCAAATGGCGTTAGGAACCAGAAAGTATTTGACCTTTCTGGTCTTGTACTGTTCCAAAACACATGGTGTAACTGATAGAGCAATGTAAACCGTGGTTAATGCAGCTATGTCTTCACGAATTTTATCTAAACGAGTGTATATGAGGTGTGATCAAAAAGTTTCCGGAATGGCTTCAAAACAATGCTGACGCTGGGATTTCTTTAATACTTACCCAGACCGTACATGCAGCGTTCCTTCCCGATAAAAATGAGAGTTCACGTGACTTCCTGTGACTATACAGTGACGAGGTAGACGCTCTTGAATGAACACGTGTATTGCATGTGCTGCGATTTTTCCGCATAGCAAAAATGTCAGATTACGAAAAACAAAGAACGAACATCAAATTTTGCTTTAAACTCGATAAAACTGCAACAGAAGCCTATGAAATGTTAAGAACAGCTTATGGGGAGGAAGCTATGGCCAAAACTCAAGCATTTGAGTGGTTTTCAAAATTTAAATGTGGTGTGACATCAGTTAAAGATGCAGATCGTTCGGGGCGACCCTGTTCCAACAAAACTGATGAAAATATCAATCAGGTGAGGGAAATGGTCTTAAGTGATAGGCGCATTACAATAAGAGAACTTTCTGACTCATTAGGACTCTCCTTTGGAAGTGTTCAAAGCATTTTGAAAGACAATATGGACATGTTCCTGCATCATGACAATGCGCTCGCGCACAAAGCCCTTTCTGTTCGCCAATTGTTTGATAAAAATAGGTTGAATACTGTTCTCCAACTCGCCTATCCTCCAGATTTGGCACCAGTGGACTTTTTTCTTTTCCCGCGACTTAAAATGCGGCTCCGATGACACCCTTTTGAGGACAATGATGTCATCCATTGCGAATCGCAGAAGGCTCTGAACATGTTGAAAGAAGAGGACTTCCAGAGGTGCTTTCAGCAGTGGTAGAAGTGCTGGGACAAGTGTATCAACTCCCAAGGAAACTACTTCGAGGATGACAGTGCAGATTAGACACAACAAACTGTTGTGTAGTATTTATGACGTCATTCCGTAAACTTTTTGATCACACCTCGTAGTCTGAAAAATGGGGGTAGCAATCACATGGCTTTCTCTACTCATTTTCGCTTACCTTTTAAATTGGAATCCAGATTCGGCAGAAACTGGCCAATAATTTACAATTATATAATTAAGAAATAATTACAATTTTAATTTGTCAACTATAAACTTTTACCAATTATAAGGACACAGCAACTAGACTTTAGAGAGTTAATATGAATATGTATAATTACAGATTACAGTTGTACTTTACCTACAATATTTATGCTAAATAACACATAAATCATGTAATGTTACACAGTGTAATGGGGCACGATATTAAAAAAAATAAGGAAAGAGGTGTGTATATTACTAACTTTTAGAATAAATTATATTTAAATGCTCTTTTAAAGCTTTAAATACTTCAAGTATCCATTAAATTATTAATATGATTCAGAAGTTATATGTGAATTCATTTTCATAAAAAATAACAAAGAAAATCTACAAAATTTTTGATTTTGCACTTCCTGATTCTCTTAAGACAAAGTATTCACCCTTTTAAAATCTATTATATTCAAAATATAACTCTGGTTTCTATATCATAAATAAGTATGTCAAATAGTGTGACAAACCTCTGATCATCTCCTGGGGTTGAGAAAGAGAGGAAGCATTACATTTGACTTAAAAAAACTCACACATACACACACAGACAAAAAAGTGAAAAGACTTATGGTTGCTTCATTTCGTATGTAATTCATCTTCAGAGGATGCAGTGTGAAGATTTTCAAGAAGCTGGCTTTCATTAAAAATGTTAGACCTCATTAAAATAGATAATTTATGTATTATTAATTATTATTATCATTTTGACACTAAATAGTTTGGAAAATATCGTTTCTGTCAATCTTAGATTCACCTAGAAGTTAAGTAGCATAAGTTATCATAAACAAATTAAATATGCCTTGTTTCGTTGCTTATAAAGTTCTGGCTAATCTACAAGAGATTAGAACCCGTGCACCATGGGAAAGTTGTTGGATACCTACATTTATTACACAGAAGTCACCCGGAGTGTTTGTAAAATTGTGCAAGTCTTTGGAATGTGGCCTTCCCAGGATAACAAACTTCTACCTTGCTGGGAATGCGGGACGAATTAAAAAATATGGCAATTTTAATGGCTAAATGTTTCAATTTGTCTGTTTTTAAGCAGACTAATATGCATATTAACCGTTTTGTCATTTTCAACAACTTTCATAAAATTATTCTAAATGATGTAGCGCAGTTGCAAAATTTAAGTACTTGATTTAAAACTATTTATTCTAAATAATATCTCCGTCTTATCCCCCTTTTCCTTTTCGCTGGCTTCGCTTATAGTGTATTTGTATGACGTGAGAATTTCGAATCACTATTGCTCATTTTCACTATCCTTTATGAATGGTTGGATTTGCCTGATCCTTCTGCGTATTTTAAGATATACATTACTTAATTGGAAAAGTGTTATATTTTGGTATTCGCAGGGAGTAACTTGAAATGAATACAGAAATAACACTTTATACGAATACCCTGTAGAAACCCTATTAAACATTTGGAAGATTTTTTTATAGTCGGACAATTGCGTTTCTCTGACATTTTCCATAATTTCATAACAGATTTCGGAATAGTCCCATTTTCCTTTTAATTTTCTTCCTATTTAAGTTTGAACATTACAGGAAGCGTCCGCCCTCCGGCCACTCCCTTCCTCTCAAGAAATGATCGACGATCTAAGGGTCAAGATCTTCACCGGTGGATGCTTTTAAAATGCTTTCCATTTCCTACAAAGGTAGCAAGATAAATGTGAACTATTCTATATCCAGTTTCAGCTTCTGATCTGTTACCTGCATCTAAACTTCGCTAAATGCGACATTAGAAAACGTTTTTATAGACTATTTCATAAGCATGTTTGAAGTAAGGACGTGATGAATTAAACGTATATCTTGATTTTTCTGCAAACAATGTTTGAAGATCTCTTTGTTCTAATTGAAAAACTTGAGATAAATGGAAACATACCACAGGAAGAATAAAGATTGTAAAAGATATACAATTTATATAAAAAGCGATTCTTTGTGACAGTAATTATTTTTGAAATATTCCCTTTATTGGCCTCAATGTTTCCGCATGGGCAGCATATAACTGCTTTTTAAACAGTTCGCTTTTGCCTCAGCGTACAAAGCTTATCTGACATCATTCTGGCGAATAATTCTCAAGATTAACAGAAGATATAAAAATAATAAGTGTTTATTGGTATGGTTTCTAGAATACATATAAAGGTAAACTGTAACAGATGGGGAACGTCGTGCGAGTGTTACACATAGAATATTTTCAAGTTAATTACGATAAATAAACTAGTTTCATTTAGATAATACATTTCTTAGACTGTTGCTTTAAAAGTGAAGCTTTTAACGCGAAACAGTCACACTAGGAATTGAAGATTATAACACTCAGCGGAATAACATTTTTATAACACTCCACTGTTACCAACCTCGTTTCTTCCGATGGAAATTACTGTATGAAGATGTTATTGTCTTTACGTTGTTTGCAACACGCTTTGGGCGTCAATTTGAAGTAGTTTGTATTATATTTCAACTGTTGGGGAGCCGAACTTGAAGTTTGTTTGCAACCGCACGTATGGTACCCGGTTTCCGGTAGACTTCGCCTCAAATGTACTTTCAGGTGGCCTTCGCCCCAAGTTTAAAAATATTAACTTTGTAATTTAAACTGTTTCTTTTAAATATTATATATATATATATATGTTTGCCTCGGATGCGTCAGTATTTATTTTAGAGACACGTTTCTCTTAGCAGGGTTGTGGTGTGACAAGAATGTAGGCTTTCACAGATTATAATTTTAGTTCACTCCTTTTATTACTGCTTGACACGATTTAAATAACACTTCACTGATATAGAGAGCTGTGAGATTCTTTTTATTAATTAATTACACTTTTTAACACGTAAACTTATTTTTCGTCTCACACAAAAATACGTATTAAATCTCTCGAGGATGTGTCTCGCGTCTGATTAGTAACACTGTTTGCAGGCAACTGAATTGATTTCAACCGTCTAAACTTGTAAATTTCTGTATTTCAAGTCTCTGATTGACTATTTCTAATCCAATAGAATACCTTCATTTAACTAAAGGTTTTTCTGGTTGTTGATTGGCTATTTTTAAACTGTCTCAAAATTTACATTATTTTTACTCCAAGAATCACAAGTAGTACTGTTAAACTTTCTTACTCATTATTGACTCAAGGTTTCCTCATTGTTAGCAACTTTTAACTTATTATTCTCACAGCTCCTACATTATTAAATTACGTAATATATTCACATAACATTATTGAACTTGTGTACAATAATATAAGCATATGCAATGACTGTTATATACATTTTACAAATTATTACATACACATATTGCTTCAAGGCGGGTTGTTATTGAATTTACATATTATATAATTTGACTGAAATAATTTAAGTGTTAAAAATACTGCCTCATGTAACAGCGGATTATTTGAATGACCATTCTAATTTTTCTGCTTAAGGAGCTAATATTATAAATTGTAACGATTGAACAATAACCACACAATTAAATAATAATAATAATAATAATAATAATAATAATAATAGGGGAACTAAAAACGAATGGCAACAGAACTGGTAAGATTTTTCAAAAGGCACATCACAAAGGAATTGTTCCCAATAGTAGAAAGTAGATTAACAACCAAAATCCACCTCATGCCAAACCGCAACGTCAACTTATATCTCCACATAGGATAGCAAACAGTCCCGAGTGTTCATGTGGGAGAGGATCTCAAACAGTGAAGCATTTAATATTCGAGTGTAGTGCAATGAAAAGTGAAAGAGAAACCCTAGTAAATAGTGTTCTTGAAACAGACAACTGCCAGTGCATAAATCTGTCCTTTTAAAACCATTTACAAAATGTGTTAACTCCTTAGACTTTCAAATGTTCAAAAAGACAAATGAGTAACAGCAATCAGCATAGAAGTATCAAAAGTAAATAATACCAGTAAAAGAATTAAATAAGACTACTGAAGGACAACCAATACCCGAGATAAAAATAAAAAAAAAAAAAAAACACGAAAACAATTTAGACTTTTAAGTGTGAAAGATTCAAGATCAAAAGCCATCAGCAAATATATATT
This sequence comes from Deroplatys truncata, assembly GCA_030765065.1. NCBI lineage: Eukaryota > Metazoa > Arthropoda > Insecta > Mantodea > Mantidae > Deroplatys > Deroplatys truncata. Next base: position 93,979,461 of record CM060984.1, on the reverse strand, counting down.
TTTCAATAATAATAATAATTTTAAATAAAACATATCTTTATTAATAAAATTATTGTTGTAATTGTTCTGTTGATTTATTTATAGAATGTTATTGTGTAAGTGTTAGTATTTATGCTATAAAGGTGAAACAATAACGAAAGCCAAACAACAACTGACTATACCTTACCATTGGGAAGGTCCGAACGTATTTCACTATTTCCACATAAATTTCAGATGGATAGTTTATAATTTAATAATCAGGCTGCTTAATAAATGGTGTATGACAACACATGTTAAAAATTATTGTATTTTTCTTGTAGGATTGCCAACACTCGGCTTTCAACCTCGTTCGGCAAACACTCCTCCACTTTTAATACTTGTATCATTAATAACTATTATTAGCAGGTGCTGAGATGGCACTCAACTTTTAGATTACATGTAACATAAATGGATATTAAAATTACATGTTTTGTAATTAAATATTTCCACATCTTTTCTTTAGTTATATATTTTTGCTGTTTTTTTATGATTAATAAATGTAATGTATAAAATGCAATCTATATACTTAACGTATCCTTCTAATACCTCAAACTTGCGGCACTCTAATGCAAATGTTTAGTGCCGATTTTAGAAAAAGTCATAAATAAGCTCTTTTCAACAGGAGAATATCTCGGAAAATCTTCTCCTCTAATCCTCGAAGAATATCCTACTAAAACGAAAAGTTTGGTACGAATGTGTAATTATGTGTAGGTAAGCTCTTTCAAAAAATACATTTTTGTTATTCAGAAGGCCAAAAAACATGTTCTTTTTTGTGCTGAAATAGCTCTGTAGAAATGTGGAGTCGAATGCAATACTTCCGTTGCCGTAAGCAAGGAGAGGAGAAAGTTGTAATGATTTCTTCTCTAATTACAAATGAAAGCGTTTCCGTCCAGTTCTTTAAAATTAATTTTCATTACTTTTTTAGGTAAATTCTGACATACGTTTCATAAATTACCTTCATTAGCCTACTATTTTAGCAGATGTTACATTTTGGTTGCCGATAATGACATTAAAAATGAGATATCTTATACGACATAGTATGCGTTATTTATTTCATATTTTAGATTACATCATTACAATTAATTATTGTCATTTTTAACGTCCTTTAATGATATCGTAGATCTCCAAAACCGCGGTGTTAACAATTGTGACGAATGGAGACGTGCTTTAAAAATACTAATTGCTGAAGAAACTTGCCTATATACTAAACCTTGATCTTTGTGGATTTAAAACGTACCTTTTCACTTCGAACCAAGGTCTCACCACATGTTAGGTACAGTTCATAAGAGCTCGATTACGGGAGGAACAAAACGTACGCACTATTGCTTAGAATTACTGTTTCTTATAAATGTTAAAGGCTGTTTCGGAACTACATTACTAATATTTTGCACACAGTTTGAAGGAATTATATCCTCAGGTATACACGATTAGTCTAAAACCACATCTTTCCCAAATGGCAACCCATGCTTATTTTTCCTTCCCTGAGTTGTTCTTTCAACTCCGCCTATGCGTAGAATATCACTCTACCGCTTATCTATGATATCAGAAAATCTGATATCGCGATTTCATCTTAAATGCACGTTTTGAGGTCATAATCCCACAATTTTTTTAAAAAGGAAAACAAAACAAAAGTTGGTATTTCCCAAGCTACTAATGAAACCACGTGGAAAAAATCTGATGTGTTACACTCACATGACTTTCTCAACTCTTGTACAAATTATTTTTACCAACTCTTATTCCCCATCTATTTCATATTAATCGATATAAACATTTGCAGAAACGATCTTTTGACATGCAAAGAGAATTACGTTTTACATATAGCGACCAGTTCTAAAAATATTTGACTATCGATTAAGGCTTACTATTCTCCCCTTGTTTTTGAATTTGCAAGGGCAATATAGAAATACAGTAGCTTTTAAGCACATACATATCTCTTAAGAGCTGGTTGCTAGGTGCAGCACCATTCCCTTTGCCACAGATTAATACTCTTTGCATATCCAAGACAAAAAATGAATAACGAATTCCCATTATAGAAAATAAGTATTGAACAATTTATGGGATAACAAGCAATATCTCGAAAATGGTTCACTCAACAAAAAAATGTATATGATATAAATTGTGTATTTTAACGCGATCTACAGTTTTTGTATAGTACAATTTTGTCTATCTCTTATGGTTTACCAGTTATGTAAAAGTCGTTCACAATGAAGAATACTTTTGGAGACATTCCCAGGAAATTCAAGTTATACATTTTATTTGTCATGAAAATATCCTAAACATATCATTTTTTAATCAAAATCGTTAGAGACATTTTTGAGAAAATTAAAATTTTCCAAAAATGTTCCATGTAAAGGGTAATCTGGGGTGGGGGGATTTTCTTGAAAACCTTCGTGTCGCATCTCTGGAAGGTACTGAACCTAAATACCAAGTTTGGTGTTTATCCGACTGTTCGTTTCCGAGTTATGCTGTTCACAGACACACACACACACAGACATGTTTCCAAAAATGCTTTTTTTGGATTCAGGGGGTCTCAAAACATGTATTTCCGGTGAAATCTCGGTATCGAATTTTTGGGTGGAATACAATATTCCCCTACTTACTATACATAGTGGAGAAAGTAAAAAGAAGAATTGCGTAAAATCCCTAGATACTATATTACATTCTAAACATTCTAAGTAACGAATATTTCGAACACATATAATGCTACAGTAAAGTTATTTGACGTAAGTTGTTTATTGGAATGAACTATACATTTATCGTTTAGTAATTTTCTGTCTATTCCTTATGGTAATCAATACAAAATTCGTCGGAATATAGAGGACTTCATAGGCTATTCACAGAAAATTGGAGATTTATACATTTAATTAATCATTCAAAAGTCTTAAAAAATTATATGTTAAATCAAAATTGCCAATTCCATTTTTGAAGCACACAAAAAGGATGAAACATTTTGCATATAAAGCGTAGTTTGGGGTGGGATTTATGTGCTACAGTATTTTGTAACATTAAAAAGAGTTAATCATAAGCCAGATATTTTACCCCTGTATTCATATTCCCATTGTTTAAATAATTGGTGTCAAACAGTATGTTCCCAAGTGGTATGTACCAAGCTCCAATGCGATTTTGGTTGTCAAGATTATACTATCACGGTGTTAGCATAGCTTTTTATGAATTTCTCGATTACTTATGTACCTATAGTAAGTACGGTAAGTATTGCATTCCAACCAAAAATTCCATACCGAGATACCATCGGAAATACACGTTCTGAAATTTCTTAAATCTTCTTAATTTTTACGTAAAGGTCGTGTGTGTGAGTACGGGTGCGCGTGTTTGTGAACAACAAAACTCAAAAACGAAAAGTCAGTTAAATACCTAACTTGGTATTTAAATTCAATGTCTTCCAAGAATGTGACATGAAGATTTTCAAGAAAATTTCCCCACACCAAACTACGTTATGTGTGATTTATCTTTCAAAAATGCATTAACGATTTTGATAAAAATGCCACGTATAAGATATTTGCATGGCAAATAAAATGTATATCTTTAATTTTCTGTAAATACCCTCTGAGTCCTCTTTATTCTGAATGTTTTTGTGTAATTGATAAACCGTAGAAATTAGACAAAATCTTACTCCACAAAAATGTAGATCTCCTTAAACCATCCATTTTATGTTAATTAAACATTTTTATGCAGTTAGCTATTTCCGAGAAATTCTTTGTTACTGGTTTGAATTTTCAAACACTTGTATCCTTTTTCAACTCTAAATCTGTTTTATTATTTTAAACTTTTTCTTTCGTCATCTTCAAAGAGAACGGAATTTCAAGGCCATCACATAGAGATTCATTTTTAAAACATTTGACAATCGCTTTAGTTTTTTGTATTCTTCTTATATCTACAATGCAAATGTGCAAATAAGGTTTATTTCGATTTACAAGAGGTAGATGCAACTATAATTTGTAGAAGAGTGGGTAGAAAAAACCATGTGTGTGCAAAACATCCGATTTTTTAAAGACAAATTTAACAGGCACGATTTAAAGAGGGAAATATAGAGAGAAAGTAGAAAGAAATGTACTGCTCAGAAATTAGAAGTCCCAAAATAAATATCTACTGAAAAAATTCAAATTCTGACAGTTTTTAATTATAGACTGTGTAAAATTATAATCGGTATTCTAAAAAACTTTTATTTCACAGGATTAGAAATATTATTGAATAAGGTGGAAACACAAGATTACCATGGTAATGCTATATCAATATATATTATGTGGTTATATCAATGTTTCCATGGTTATTACAACACTCAGTCCCTGTGTGTCCTCTATGAGCTGCCAGTAACTGCTAACACCTCCGTGGCATGCTTCGTACCAGCCTCCTAATAGCGATTTGTGGGATTTTCTCTCAATCTTCTTGAGAGTTCTCCCAGTTTCTGTGGTACAACAGGCCCTCACAAAAAGTTTCTCCAGCTTATTTCACAGATGCTCAATGAGACTGACCTCAGGACGTGTGCAGGCCAGTTCATTACTGGAATTTGGCATTCCTTAGGACATCTTTGGTATTCTGTGCTGTATAGGGTTTAGCATTATGTGCATTACAAGAAAATTAGAATCCAATCCATAAGCAAACGATACGACATGTTGATGGACGATGTAAACATCAGTATTCATGCGCCGTAGAACTACAACGAGCTCTGTTAAGACTCAATAGTTAATGCCAGCATAAGCTCTAAAGAACTACCTCCAAATCTGTCTTGTTCAATAATTGTAGCAACAAGTACCCAGGACGTCTCCATATATGTGTAGGGCCGTCACAACACTTAAAAGCTATACCTTGACTTGTCTGTGAAGAGAACAACCTTCCATTGGCGGAGCTCCAGTTGAGATGATTCTGAGCAAATCTCAGCCGGGCTTCCTTGTGCTGACGTATCAAATGAGGGCCTTTAAAGAGAATTCTGGATCTCAGTTTTGTATTTATTAGTCTGTTTCTTACAATCTGATCACCGCTACAGTTGCTGTTCGTATGTTATTTTGTAGATCTCTGGTTGTGGATTTGCGTATGTGCAAAGCTGATAGAACAAGATATCTATCCTGTACTTCTGTTGTCTACTTCTTACGTCCTTGTCCAGGCCGTCTCTTGTATCCACCTGTCTCTATATATGGCCTCCAAACCCTATGAATAACATAAGTAATGACATGAAGAATCCTGGAGAGAAAGCGAATGGAATAACCATCTTCAATCCATGCAACTGCTTGTGTGGCTGATGTTTCATTCAGATGCATCATTGCTGTGTTTTATCCTCAGAGAGCACAAAATAACAATATTCTACCACAGGTTTCTGTGGAACTCTGTTTAAAAACATAATAATAATAATATAATAATAATAATAATAAAAATAAATCAAAGAGCACTCACTTTGATTTCCACAGATTTTTCAACTCCACTAATTTATTCGGAAAAAAACTAACACATTTTTAGAAGAACTTTATTCTAGTTTTAAACAACATTTCAAAACATAACTTCTGACTGCCATATTATAACAGCTGGTTCAATCCTTTTCACCATAAACCGCAATAGACTATACTACATTATAACTATATTAGAAATCACGCTGTGGTAGAACGGAATCGAATTACCTGAACAATTAAGGAATATAGATTCAACATCGTAAGTAACAAATTTCCAAAGAATGCTATACTAACAGTCCGGTCGATTGTCTGCTTACACATACGAAATTGTGATGTCAATGGCATGGAGCAGACAACGTGTGACTAAAAATGATGTCTTTGACCATAGACTAAACTTATTATATCAGGATACGAAAACAGTGTTACCTTGTTAGGAAATGTTAAGCTAACATTTTTGGGTATAAACAGTTATCAAAATATAACCTGCCCTCCTTTGTGGTTCTCTTTGCTGGAAAGTTTCTTTCTGGATCAATTGCTTTTTGAAGCAATTTCGTTTTGGACCTTGCTTCGGGACTCTCTTTAACTCTCACATTTGATGGTGGAACGTAGCTGGTTATGTTGGTACTGACAAATCTAGCCCCAACATCTGCCAGCGTGACCTCCTTTGGTTTTTGAGCATAATTCTAGGCACTGGACTGCAGAAGGGTAACATTACAAGCTTAGCTGCCCATATTCTCAGTCGTCTAGTACCGTGCTTCCATGTAATAAAAAGCGCAGAATTAAGACGAATATTAAGAAGTTCTTATGTTTTTGTTCTATTAATACACGTGAACCTGATAACGTCGGTTTTCTTATTGCCGTTCGATGGCGGCAATAATTTTAACCTTCGCTGTGTGTTGCTGATGAAAGCTCTGATATACATGTCGTAGTTGTTTACCAGTTTAGCGGCACATGCAAATAATTCTTTACCCAACCACCCTTGGAAAACCGAATTAAATATGTTGTATTGGTTTAGCCTTTCTTTGTGTACCAATAGTAGTAAAATACTTTCATATAGGCGATATCTCAACCATCCCTTCACTTCATATCGATCGTAACATCGTTCACTGATTCGTTTTTGTGTCCCTGAATTCTATTTCGGACCATCAAAAAGAGAACCAATATCGACTGGATGGAGACAAATTTTGGTTACCTGAAGGTGGAAATCTGACAGAGGGAAAACCAGTATTGTGATTTAGGAAAATGGGCCACGTTTTATGCACGTCAGTGTGCGTCTACAAGTCTGAGGATACATTTCGAAAACAGCCACACAATTTCAAGTAGGAGCACATATGTTTCCATTTTTTCTATTCCACCCAAAAATTCGATATAGAGATTTCACTAGAAATACATGTTTTGAGGTCCTTGAATAGACAAAAACATTTATGCGTAAATATAGCATCTTCCATAGATACGACACACAGACTTTCAATAAAACTCCAGCTACCTCAAGCTATCCTTTATTCTTAGAGATCGTTCTAACGATTTTTATTAAAATACCATATGTTTGCGATGTTTACATCACCGATAAAATTATTATATTGAATTTTCTGCGACTAGCTTGTGAAGTCGTCTTCATTCTGATTTTTTTGTATACTTGGTAAATAATTGATAATCTATAAATAATTGATAATCTCTTAAAATAACACAGTTGTCTACATTTTATTGTGACATTAACTATTTCCGAGAAAATCGTTGTCCTTGGTTTGAATGTTTCAATAATTTACTTTTTTATAAGCGGTAGTCTCGTTGTATCAGTCAGTATACAGGGTGAATCACCTAAAGTTTGAACCGCAAATATTTAGGAAATGCTATTGCTGTGCAGTTTTCACAGCATTGATTGGTAGTCAGGGGCTCGTACATCTAGCCTATAATCAGATTTTAATAATGCTGAGAAAGTATTTTTTTAGCAAACATACAATTTTTTAAATGGAACAATGCCTAGTTACATCAACAGAATAAAGGTAGGGTAAATGAATATCAGTGGCGTTTGTTGCAAGATTCTAGTGCAAGTGGTATACGAGAAATCTTATTTTGAAACTTATACACACCGACACTTGTGCAACCTGTGGTAGCACAAACTAAAGAAAAACAAAAGGGAATTAGAACACTTCTGTGAATTCTTACAAATAAAGAGAACATAGCCCTTCAAAGGTTGTGTTCAAAATGACCACCGGCAGCTTCAATACACGCTTCCAGTCTGCTATGCAAAGACTGCTGCACACGTTCTAGCATTTCAGCGGAAATTTCAGAGCAGGCAGCAGTAATACGTCGTTTCATATCGTTTGGTAGTTGGTACATCCTTGTAGACAGTGTCTTTCAGCCTTCCCCACAGAAAAAAGCCTAACGGGGTCAGATCTGGTAAACGGGCCGGTCAAGGTTCAATCTAATGATTTGAAAACAATCCGTTAATACAAGCTGCAGTACTTCGTGCACTATGGGCTGGACAGCCATCATGTTAGTACCACAAGTTCCTTCTAGTCTGAAAAGGAACGTCTTCTAGCATCTGTGACAGATGGTTTGTCAGGAGGTTGCGATACTCATTGTTCCTTCTATGAACAAAGGGACTATGTGCTGATGGTTCACTATCCCACACCATACGTTTAAAATCCTTGGACGCTGACGTTCCACCTGACGAAGCCAACGGGGATTGTCAACAGACCAATAGTGCATGTTTCTGCGGTTTTCCTGGCCATGATTAGTAAATGTTGCCTCATCACTAAACAAGATACATGATGAATCTGGTGTATCATGTCTAAATGCCCATGTACAAAAGTTAACACGATTCTCAAAATCGCTTCCATGCAGCTCTTGATGGAGAGAGATGTGATAGGGATGGAACCTATGTCGATGGAGAATGCGCAGTACACTTGCCTGACTTATGCCACTTCCACGTGCAATTGTGCGGGAACTAATTTATGGATCTACAGCAATGGCAGCCAAAACATCAATTTCTACCTCTTCTCCAGTCACTTGTTTGTTTCTGTTACGTTTTCTAGGTGTTAACAGCACTACTTTCACGTAATTAATTGAAGAGATTGATAAATAATTGCCGAGATGGTTGACGTCTATTGGGATACGTTTCCGCATACGCCGTACAGGAACGAACTGCATTCTTCCTAAACTCTCCATACACCATAAGCATGTCGGCATTTTCTGCATTAGTAAACCCCATCTTCCACTCACGAGTTACTGCTTGAACTGTCACAAACTAACTGACCAGAAAGTCGCAATGCAATTAACGAACAGAAAACACAATGAAAACAAGCATAACAACATCGTACCTAGCATCTAAGCAGGTTGAACGGTACAAACATTTGTCAGGGTGGAAACTTTTCAAAATACCACTTGCACTAGAATCCTGCAACAAAGACCATTGACATTCTAATTTACCCTACCTTTATTCTGTTGGTGTAACTAGGCCTTGTTCCATTTAAAAAATTGTATATTTGCTAAGAAAATACACTTTCTCAGTATTATTAAAATCATTTTATAGGCTAAATGTACGAGCCCCTGATTACCAATCAATGCTGTGAAAACTGCACATCAATAGCACTTTCCATTTCCGAAACATTTGCGGTGCAAGTTTTAGGTGATTCACCCTGCATAACGGCCCGCTTTCAGCCCCCTGTATCTCCCTTGTACCTACAATAAAATATGTAGTGAAAACATTTCTGCAAACGTTTAGCTCCATTATCATACAGTAAATAGAAAAATAAATTCTTTTAAGGATCATTTGTAGAATAGACAATGCAAAAATAAGCTACAGTGGGCAGTAAAGGTCATATGAATGTAAAACAGGTATTTTCCGAAGATTCATGGGCTCAATAGTAAAAGCAAACAAAATGGCATTGTAAGACGAGTTGCTTAATACTTGAGTGTATAGATCAGCACCCTTGTTTAAGGTCGTCCCTGACTATACAGTTGAGCAAAAAATAATCACACATAGAAACATAGTTTTATGTTTCCATTAATGATATGATCTTGTTCTAGTCGGCCACGATATGAGTGCATTTGGAGGAGGACGCCACTGTTTTGTTGATAGTGCATAAAGTCGTCAAGGCTTGTGATCCGAAATGAGTGAAGGTCAGGGCGATGGTGGGAATGTGCAATTGCACAATGAAAGCAGTATTTTTCGGCATTTGCTGGCCTCGGTGTCCCTAGTAAATGTAACTCGGAACTGTGGATGTTTTCTTTACCTGACTGCACTTTCGATATCCCGACCACTTGTTCCGTAATTGTTTATTTCCTCTTCCCAATGAACGCATTCATATCGTGGCCGGCTAGTAACCTGACCTTTGCAGTTTGTTATGGCATGATATGTTACGGCATGCAATTATTTCACTATATTTATTAGTAACAAACGTTCTTGTTGCATGGAATCATTTTTAGTGGTTAATGTTATACATTTTTTCCTGATACCTGCACTTCAACCAAGGGCATGGTTAGCTACAGTACTTGGCTTCAGCAAGCGGCGGCATAGACTGCCAAACGTGGTAAATTTTCGCTGCAAACTTCCTTGTCTTATTTCCATTTTTGGGGACATCACCTGGTCTCCAGCTATCCCGCCTTGAACTTCTGACTTCTTGTGGATTACATTGAAGAGTCATGTTTGTGCGACACACCCTTAGTCTATACCAGTGGTGGCGAAAGTGCGACTCGCGAGGCACTGTGACTCGCAGGTGCAACTCCTTTTCTAGCCGTATGTTCATTGGTTTTCCATGTACTGCTGAGTGGTGTAGTGCGCATATTTAATGACTCGAGAGAGAAAAGTATTTTCACCACTCTTGGTCTATACATTAGGTGAAATGAATTATATAAGATGAGATTGCTTTAATTTCAGAAAAGCTTTTGGGCAAAGTTAGGTATAATTTTGTAGATCATTTGCAGTGAAACTCCAACGCTAGTCGTCTGATATACATTATTTTTAAGAAATGCCGAATTGAAAATAAGATTATAACCTTACATCATTTATGGAAACATAAATCATACAATACGATATACAAGGTATATAATGTCCAAGCATAAAATGCTAAATTTACACAGATCATGTCATAGATTCCTACCGCTTTGTTCAATTTTTATCATGCAGTGCATGAAGATCAGTTATGATTATTTTATTACCAGCAAAGACCACAGTTTGACACATAATAGGGTCTTCAAGAACTTTACTAATTTGCTGCAGTGATGAAGACGTAGAGGAGTGGGCGAGCAGATTCGGAGGCAACTATTACGCTGTCAAGAACTTATGGAGAGATGAATGCTGGGGTAGGACAGTAATGGGAAATCAAATTGAAGGAACGCCCTTGCTCCATCCGTTGTTATATTTTCGTTTTATCTGACAGATACTTATGTTAACGAGGTTTGTGTCACGGTGACTTAATAGTATCTTCATTGTTATCTGTCAGTCGGTAGCAAGCATTTCATATGCTTTTTGGACTATACAGAAATGTATTCCAGACGCAGGAAACATTGGCTTCTCCTTTGTTAATAATAGTGTTTAAGATAAAATCTAGTTGAATTTGTCTTCTAACTGCAGTTAATATGTCGGAAACACTAGCATAAAGTCATAAAGACAATAAAGCTTTATTATTTTATTTCTCTCTCTATCATATGTTAATCGGGATTTAGGAATGGCGCTGAAGCAGATTTGACAACCGTGGATTTCAAAGCAAGTTATTATTACTATTATTATTACTATTATTATCATCATCATTAGTTCTGACACTACCTCTTATACCACCTTACTACGGTTGAGAGCCTGATCTGTTAAGGGTTTGTAAAATAATTATTCAACTGTTCTGTTTTTGGTTTCTCTACCCCTTAAGATACCTTAATCAGAGGAAATATTATCTACAGTCTACCCAAAATTTGAATCTGCTTTTCTGCGTTTGTGTCTGTGTATGTGTACGTCTCGTATGTCCTGTTTTTCTGTCTTTAAACAGCAGAAGGTGAGATGAATGAATACCGAATTTCATATTGAGTCGGATACCATTTAAGCATGCCTCGCAAAGATATTTAGAAAAAGCCCAAAATCCCTTTCGTTATGTTTGATTTTTTCTGTTCTAAAGATTTTAACATACTATACAAGTTATAGGTGTTTTGAATGTCCGACATTCTCTTCATTTTGTACACTAACCATAAGGAGTAGAGAAAACTTTGTCGGAGAAAAGTATAGTGAATAAATGAATAAATTATACAATTATATCACACGATTTGTTGCAATCAACTAGATACCTATCACTCTGAACAGTATCCAGAAGAACTTTCGATGAGCTCAGCCTGAGAAGAATCTATCAGACGTGTTCCTATGATATGACAACGCACGCGAACACATTACTAAATTGCATTGAACGGAGCTACCTCATCCACTTTATAGCCCTAATCAGGGACCTTCAGACTTTCTGCTCTTTGGATCTCTGAAAGATGTTTTGTCGGAGCTCATTTTGTTGTATATTATGGGAGCTATTAATGAACTTTAGAACACCAAGTTGCAAAGCAAGTCGAGTGCTTGAAAATTCGACATGTGTCTTACTGCATGTCTGTATACTGCAAATATAGGGTGGCGTTCCATGAAAGGTAAAATACTTCAAAAATTTTTCTCTACGGCACTATGAAATTATTCTACTCATTAACATTAATTTCTGAGTAAATAAGAAGGGTAGATTGCCTTTACGGTCAAGTAGTTAGCAAACTAGTCTCTAAATCCTATTACCGGATAGGTAGAGTAAATTTTCTTCAATAAGTGTTATTTCCTGTTCTCTCTAAAGCCTGAGAATATGAATGAGAGCATGAGTATGTATGTGATTTGAAGTTTAAAACTCAAAGAAATAAAATTCCGCTTTGGGGGCCAAATGTAAACGAATTAACATTTACAATGTCAATACATATACATTGTTCATGTACAAACGATTATTGTATCCACATTATGTTATTTACAACGTGTCTTTGCCTAGGAATAAATTCAAAGAAAGCAGTAGATGTCTTATTTAATAAAACATGCGGAAACAATATTCAAATTTTAGTCGTGGTATTGATCTCTTGCAGTAGAATGAGAAAGGAAGAATCGTAAACTTTCAAGTTGCCTGTCAAACAACGCACTTAGCACAAGCGTAAACACGAAAGATGGCATGTTTTAAAAATGGCTTATGCTAAAAGGTTGAAATAAACTGCGTGTCTTAATGAGATCTACATTAAGTTTGTCTATTTCTTATGATTTCTCATTTGTGCAAAATTAACCACAAATTCGTTCAGAATGGATTTTCTATGCTATTTACAGAAAATTCAAAATCTGCATTTTATTCATCTTTATGTGGTTTTAAGGGGTAATTTGGAGTAGGGGAATTTTATTGAAAATCTTCGCGTGACAATATCTGACTGAAGTATGACATTTTGATTTTGTGATACGAGGGTTGTTCGGAAAGTTCTCCCGGGTAAGAAATCACAAGGTTTTTAACTTAACATTTATGTGTTATTTATTTCTATTTTGCAACTTAATCACCCGTCGAGCCAATACACTTGAATCAACTTCTCTATTCCTAACTTCTCTCTGCTACTTATAACTTATTTATAACTTCAATTAATATAATTTATCACACTTCGCAAAATGAGAGTTTGTGTGGCTTATCATCTCTGCATCAAGGTAAATATCTGTTCCATCAGCCATTACATCAGACTTTGGAAGAGAAAAAAGTAACTGGAAGCCAAATCTGGTGAATATGGTGCATGTGATAAAGTTCAAAGCGCAAGTCATGCAGCTTTGCGACTGCAAATAAAGAAGTGTACGCCGATGCATGAGAACTTTCTTCTTTAAAAGCGGAGACGTTTCTTCTTGATAGTTTTTTCAAATGCTCTAGTAAAGCCACTTAGAATTCTCTGTTGGCCCTGTCCTTTACCAGGCAAACTACAATGCGTCGTTTTAAAGTGAAGCCATAGACCAGCTATATGTGTAGCACGCTGTACTGCAGTGACCTTAGTGCTTTGCAGATGCGCAACTGGCGGCGCATGACACGTTCAAGGTTATCTTTATAAGCTGTGCTTCAGTGGCTGCTTTGTGTTCGTGCTGTAAAGAGAATTGTGAATGTCAAAGGTGAAAGTTTATTCAAGACATTTGTGTTGTGGGTAATTTACTTAAGTCTGCCGACAAAATTCACGCTTGAATACCGAATGTTTATGTAAGATATATACATAAACACCGAATCATGTAGACAGGTGTGTAGACAATTCAGGAGAAATTTCCTACGTCTAATTAATAAGTTTAGGACAACGGGATCGCTAAACGCTAAACCTAAGAAGAGAAAACGAGATGTTCCAACGGAGAAAACAAATTGACGAAATTGGTGCTTATTTGTGGGGGAACCCTAAAAAATAAAGTTTATAGGAACAATCCCCACGCCACAGACGAACTTAAAGGAACTTATGCGTGTGAATGGAAGTTTCATCGTAAGGTACGAGAAATGTCTTCACGCAGATAGACACCACCTCCAAAACAACTTATAACAAGTTTAATAGTCATTATAGTGCATGTTACTATCACTCGTGAGCTAGTAATGCGGAAGTTACGAATGGTAACCCCCATTGTAATAGACAGTGTGCGGAGCACGCCTACGCGCGATCCGTGGACTCACCATAAAACGACCGCACTGTACAACAGTGCACTTCGGACATTCAGGGAAAACAATGGTCATACTAGGATGTTCAAGATATAAAAATTGACTAAAAAGATCTGTAAAAAAAATCTAATAACTGTAAAAAGGAACGTGAATCTGTGATGGGATCATGTAATATTTTTAATAATGTTATTATAATTACATATTTAAACAATGAATATAATTAGGCAACAATGTCATTACAAAGTCATCATTAAAAGGGAAAAAGTGTCATTTCCCCCCAAATTGTGTTATTTATGGACTCTTGATATTCACTAAGACATTCATACATATTGCAGTGAGAGATTGGTGCACTTAATTTATCATGTAACACCCACATGTTATTCTTTGAAATAAACCTAAACATTTTTGCGTAAAAATACAACATTCTGGTGACAGGAAACATGCAGTGCGAAAAACTTTGTGGATAGAATGCTTCTCGTTCATTCATATTTTCTAGATTATTACGTTAATCTGTGTAAATTATTGTTGTCTTTGGAATTGAGAAAGAACAGCAAATATGAGTCGAAAGAAGATGAAGTTGCAAAAAAGCCGCTAAGACCAAGAGAACGCTAAAAAAAGGAACAATATGCAAACAAGACGCCGAAAAATGCAAAGGAGGACAAATGAAACGCAACATGTTAAAGCCTACAGTGACCGTTTTGAACACATTTTTATGTTGAACCTCTTCTTCGGACACTCGAAAAGAAGAAGAAGAAGAAGAAGAAGGAGTTTTCTTTGAATTCCGAGCCATACTTTTCCTTTGAAGGAGCACACTTGGCCTTCTTTGGAACTTTTTCATCCTCTTGCATTTGTTGCATGGCCTGCTGTTTCGTCTCTAGTGGTGAGTCCACGTTTCGTCAACAGTGATGTAACGTCGCAAAAGAGTTGTGTTTTCGCAAGCCAAGTCCTCGTGCGAGCGATTGATTCCGACTGCGCTTCTGATCGACACTTTAATAAACATGGCATCCATCATGCTGCGAGCTTTTTCATGTGCAAATACAAAATGTTCCGAGCAAACTCAAGTAAACTTTAAGCCATAAAAATCTGATGTGTTACACTCACATGACTTTCTCTACTCTTGCACAAGCTATTTTTACAAACGCTTATTCTCCATCTACTTCATGTTAATCGAGATAAACATTTGCAGACTCTATCTTATTGCTAATTTTCTTGTAGATGTGAGGGGAATATATATTTACAAGGGCAATATAGAAATACAGTAGCCTTTAATCACATACATATATCTTAATAGCTGGTTGCTAGGTGCAGCACCATTCCCTTTCCCACAGCTTAATGCTCTTTGCATATCCAAGACAAAAAAAAATGAATAACGAATTCCCATTTGAGAAAATAAATATTGAAAAATTTAATGGAATAACAAGCAATATCTCGAAAATGGTTCACTCAACAACAAAAAGGTGTATGACATGAATTGTGTATTTTAACGCGATCTACATCTTTTCTGTAGTAACATTTTGTCTATCTCTTATGGTTTACCAGTTATGCAAAAGTCGTTCACAATGAAGAATACTTTTGGAGACATTCCCAGAAAATTCAAGATATGTCATGAAACTATCTTAAACATATGATATTTTAATCAAAATCGTTAGAGCCATTTTTGAGAAAATTAAAATTTTCGAAAAATCTTCCATCTAAAGGGTAATCTGGGATGGAGGGATTTTCTTGAAAACCTTCGTGTCGCATCCCTGGAAGATACTGAACCTAAATACCAAGTTTGGTGTTTATCCGACTGTTCGTTTCTGAGTTATTGTGTTCACAGACACACACACACGGACATGTTTCCAAAAAAGCTTTTTTTGGATTCAGGGGATCTCAAAACATGTATTTCCGGTGAAATCTCGGTATCGAATTTTTGGGTGGAATACAATACTTCCCCTACTTACTATACTTAGTAGAGAAAGTAAAAATGAGCAGAATCTCGAAGCGTATATTTGTCTAATATCTAATCGTTTCCGCGGCTGTCATCCTCCGTGGTGTAGTGCTTACCATGCTAGCCGCTAATTCCCGAGGCCGCGGGTTCAAACCCGGTGGAGGGCGATGTACTTTTTCGGGCGTAAAAGTCCTTAGCACGACTTACTTCGGAAGGTAACTAAAGCCGCTGGTCCCGTGTCGTAGATTTACGGCACATAAAAGAACCTCAAGCCTGATAAAGAGGTCTCTGAGAAAAATTGCCGTCTTTCACGTCCAATATAGAATGGGATGCTAAGGACCACAGCAGTTAAAGTGCGTCCATGAATAAAACTCATTTTTAATTTGTTTCCGCGGCCGGTTCACAATGGTGTCTCGGGACGCATGCTTTCAGCTTGGTTCTATTCTCACCTTTCATATTGAGTCCCAGCCACTAAACATCAGGTAACAGCGGTTATGAGCAGGCACGTAGTAATAAGGCCTACTGAGGTTCGTATCCCGAACATAATTCTATTTATTTCCCCAAAACTCAAAAAATGTTTATTATGCATACCATAATATAATTTCCAATTGATAAGCTTATTTGAGTTTACGATCACACATAAAAAACTGAAACACTCTCCTTCCGTTTTCAAACTAAATAAGAAATGAATAAATATTAGTCCCAAGTGAAAAACCTTGTGATACATTCACATGATTTTCTCTATTCTCTATCCTTATTAATGGGTATACAAATTATTCCGAACTCCTTCTCTGGCTGTTGCTTATTTATTTTGTCTTAAGATGTACCTACCCTGCTTCGTGTATCATTTAACAGTAATACACTATGCTAACTGGGTGTTTTGGACATTCCTCATTAAAAATGGAAGAACGGAGGCGTTTAAACTCTGCACTCGCAGAAAATGATGGTGAAGAAGCTTCCAAAGTGGAATCAAATTCCATTTTACTACTACGTATAGTAAGTAGGGGAAGTTAAGCATTCCACCCAAAAATTCGATACCAGGATATCACCGGAAATACAGGTTTTGAGACCTCCTGAATCCAAAAAAAGCATTTTTGGAAACATCTCCGTGTGTGTGTCTGTGTGTGTGTGTGTGTGTGTGTGTGTGTGTGTCTGTGTGTGTGTGTCTGTGTGTCTGTGAACAGCATAACTCAAAACGAACAGTCGGATAAACACCAAACTTGGTATTTAGGTTCAGTATCTTCCAGAGATGCGACACTAAGGTTTTCAGGAAAATCCCCCCACCCCAGATTACCCTTTACATGGAATATTTTTCGAATATTTTAATTTTCTCAAAACTGGCTCTAACGATTTTGATGAAAATATCATATGTTTAAGATAATGTCATGAGAAATGAAATGTATATCTCGAATTTTCTGGGAATGTCTCCAAAAGTATTCTTCATTGTGAACGACTTTTGCATAACTGGTAAACCATAAGGGATAGACAAATTTTTACTGCACAAAAAATGTAGATCGCGTTAAAATACACAACTTATGTCACATACATTTCTTTTGTTGAGTGAACCGTTTTCGAGATATTGCTTGTTATTTCCTTAAATTTTCCAATACTTATACCTTTTCTCAAATTCGTTATTCATTTTTACTTTTTCTACTACGTATAGTAAGTAGGGGAAGTATTGCATTCCACCCAAAAATTCGATACCGAGATTTCACCGGAAATACATGTTTTGAGACCTCCTGAATCCAAAAAAAGCATTTTTGGAAACATGTCCGTGTGTGTGTCTGTGTGTGTGTCTGTGTGTGTGTGTGTGTCTGTGAACAGCATAACTCAAAAACGAACAGTCGGATAAACACCAAACTTGGTATTTAGGTTCAGTATCTTCCGGAGATGCGACACGAAGGTTTTCAAGAAAATCCCCCCACCCCAGACTACCCTTTACATGGAACATTTTTCGAAAATTTTAATTTTCTCAAAAATGGCTCTAACGATTTTGATTAAAATATCATATGTTTAAGATAATGTCATGAGAAATGATATGTATATCTCGAATTTTCTGGGAATGTCTCCAAAAGTATTCTTCATTGTGAACGACTTTTGCATAACTAGTAAACCATAAGAGATAGACAAAATTTTACTACACAAAAAATGTAGATCGCGTTAAAATACACAACTTATGTCATACACATTTCTTTTGTTGAGTGAACCGTTTTCGAGATATTGCTTGTTATTTCCTTAAATTTTCCAATACTTTTTACTTTTTCTCAAATTCGTTATTCATTTTTTTATGTCCTTGACATGCAAAGAGAATGGAATGCGCCACATAGCAACCAGCGTTAAAATATTTGACTATCGCTTAAAAGCTACCATTATTCCCTTGCATCTACAAGAAAATTAGCAATAAGATTAACATCTCGATATCTCGATTAACATGAAGCATATGGAGAATAAGCGTTTATAAAAATAGTTTGTACAAGAGTAGAGAAAGTCATGTGAGTGTGACACATCAGATTTTTTACTTTCTCTACTACGTATAGTAAGTAGGGGAAGTATTGCATTCCACCCAAAAATTCGATACCGAGATTTCACCGGAAATACATGTTTTGAGACCTCCTGAATCCAAAAAAAGCATTTTTGGAAACATGTCCGTGTGTGTGTCTGTGTGTGTGTCTGTGTGTGTGTGTGTGTGTCTGTGAACAGCATAACTCAAAAACGAACAGTCGGATAAACACCAAACTTGGTATTTAGGTTCAGTATCTTCCGGAGATGCGACACGAAGGTTTTCAAGAAAATCCCCCCACCCCAGACTACCCTTTACATGGAACATTTTTCGAAAATTTTAATTTTCTCAAAAATGGCTCTAACGATTTTGATTAAAATATCATATGTTTAAGATAATGTCATGAGAAATGATATGTATATCTCGAATTTTCTGGGAATGTCTCCAAAAGTATTCTTCATTGTGAACGACTTTTGCATAACTAGTAAACCATAAGAGATAGACAAAATTTTACTACACAAAAAATGTAGATCGCGTTAAAATACACAACTTATGTCATACACATTTCTTTTGTTGAGTGAACCGTTTTCGAGATATTGCTTGTTATTTCCTTAAATTTTCCAATACTTTTTACTTTTTCTCAAATTCGTTATTCATTTTTTTATGTCCTTGACATGCAAAGAGAATGGAATGCGCCACATAGCAACCAGCGTTAAAATATTTGACTATCGCTTAAAAGCTACCATTATTCCCTTGCATCTACAAGAAAATTAGCAATAAGATTAACATCTCGATATCTCGATTAACATGAAGCATATGGAGAATAAGCGTTTATAAAAATAGTTTGTACAAGAGTAGAGAAAGTCATGTGAGTGTGACACATCAGATTTTTTACTTTCTCTACTACGTATAGTAAGTAGGGGAAGTATTGCATTCCACCCAAAAATTCGATACCGAGATTTCACCGGAAATACATGTTTTGAGACCTCCTGAATCCAAAAAAAGCATTTTTGGAAACATGTCCGTGTGTGTGTCTGTGTGTGTGTGTGTGTGTGTGTCTGTGTGTGTGTCTGTGAACAGCATAACTCAAAAACTAACAGTCGGATAAACACCAAACTTGGTATTTACGTTCAGTACCTTCCAGAGATGCGACACGAAGATTTTCCAGAAAATCCCCCCACCCCAGCCTACCCTTTACATGGAACATTTTTCGAAAATTTTAATTTTCTCAAAAATGGCTCTAACGATTTTGATGAAAATATCATATGTTTAAGATAATGTCATGAGAAATGAAATGTATATCTCGAAATATCTGGGAATGTCTCCAAAAGTATTCTTCATTGTGAACGACTTTTGCATAACTGGTAAACCATAAGAGATAGACAAAATTTTACTACACAAAAAATGTAGATCGCGTTAAAATACACAACTTATATCATATACATTTTTTTTGTTGAGTGAACCGTTTTCGAGATATTGCTTGTTATTTCCTTAAATTTTCCAATACTTATACTTTTTCTCAAATTCGTTATTCATTTTTTTATGTCCTGGACATGCAAAGAGAATGGAATACGCCACATAGCAACCAGCGATAAAATATTTGACTATCGCTTAAAAGCTACCATATTCCCCTTGCATCTACAAGAAAATTACAAAAAAGATTGACATCTCGATATCTCGATTAATATGAAGCATATGGAGAATAGGCGTTTGTAAAAATAGATTGTACAAGAGTAGAGAAAGTCATGTGAGTGTAACACATCAGATTTTTACTTTCTCTACTACGTATAGTAAGTAGGGGAAGTATTGCATTCCACCCAAAAATTCGATACCGAGATTTCACCGGAAATACATGTTTCGAGACCCCCTGAATCCAAAAAAAGCATTTTTGGAAACATGTCAGTGTGTGTCTGTGTGTCTGTGTGTGTGCCTGTGAACAGCATAACTCAGAAACGAACAGTCGGATAAACACCAAACTTGGTATTTAGGTTCAGTATCTTCCAGGGATGCGACACGAAGGTTTTCAAGAAAATCCCCCCACCCCAGACTACCCTTTACATGGAACATTTTTCGAAAATTTTAATTTTCTCAAAAATGGCTCTAACGATTTTGATTAAAATATGATATGTTTAAGATATTTTTATGAGAAATAAAATGCATATCTCGAATTTTCTGGGAATGTCTCCAAAAGTGTTCTTCATTGTGAACGATTTTTGCATAACTGGTAAACCATAAGAGATAGACAAAATTTTACTACACAAACAATGTAGATCGCGTTAAAATACACAATTTATGTCATATACATTTTTGTTGTTGAGTTAACCATTTTCGAGATATTGCTTGTGATTCCCTTAAATTAAATTTTCCCTTAATTTTTTCAATACTTATACTTTTTCTCAAATTCGTTTTTTCGTCCTGGTAATACAAAGAGAATGGAATACTCCACATAGCAACCAGCTCTTAAACGCAATAAAATTAACATCTCGATATCTCGATTAACATGAAGCATATGGAGAATAAGCGTTTGTAAAAATAAGTTGTACAAGAGTAGAGAAAGTCATGTGAGTGTAACACATCAGATTTTTTATTTTGGTCGGCGATAAACATTTTAATATGAATCATTTAATCAAATTCGATTTTTAACCTTTTTCGGAAGAAATTTCAAATTGTTCATTTTGCAGCATCGTAACAAACAAATGAAAGCTTATAATGAGCATGCCATGAAAACTCTCTAAGTTCGCAAATGGCAGAAATCCATTAAGTGCACCCGGTGGCCTTTTCAAGAACATAAAATATGCCAATTTGGACTTAGAGAAAAAAAAAAACAACAGCTGTCAATTACAGCAATACTAATATCTAATGGACTTACATAACTTCTCATGATTAAAGTTCAAGCAATGAGGCACTCAAAATATGGGGAAAATGGACTTAGTAGATTTTCCTTGTATGCTCACGTGAAATTGCACGTTGCGCATCTTAAGAATCGAACTTGAGAACCACCCTTGCTATTTGAGTCCTGTGTCGACTAGGAACTTTCCGAATCGCCCTCGAAGCGCTACTCATTGTGTAGAAGTTAAGCATTTTTGCAATATGTACAGACATTTAAAAAGGATTAAATCTTAATGAATGACAAAATAGACCTTCATGGAGCAAAGTATATAGTATTAGACTACCAGACTGAAATATTTACAGGATGTAGATGCATGCCTTATACGGTCACTGATCTACTTGTATATAATAATGTGATTTATTAGGGAAGATATGAATGTTTAATTAGACAATTTTATTAACATTATCAGCACTGTTGTTAAACATAACCTACCAGTTTATTAACACCAATTTATATCAACAAAAGCATTGAGGTATTGTTTTATCATATAACGGGTCATTTATATCAGAAAATGCCATTCAGAGAAAACACTCCTCAGAGTAAAATGAAGAAAAAATAGTCTTACACACAGGGTGGACTATTTAAATTGAGACTGTAACAATATCTCCAAACTAAGCATTGTAGAAGGAATAAAATATAAATAAAACTGGCTTGATATTATGGGGGAAAGCAAATGCCATTAGTCGCATTTTATTTGGAGGACGTTTTGATGGTCATTTTAGTGTCAATTTAAATTGACTCTAATTGTAGGTTCCCATTTAGAAAATATAAATTGACCCTAAAATTACCATCATAACGTCGTCCAAACAAAACACGACTAATGACATTTACTTTCCCCCGCAATATCAAGCAATTTTTGTTAAAGACATTTCTTTCTATAACACTTAGTTTTGGAGATGTTGTACAGTCTCACTTAAATGGTCCATCCTGTATATTTACAAAATAAAAGTCACATTGCTTGAACATGCGGAAGCTGCCGTATTTAGAAGTGGCGTTAATTTGTGGAGCAAAGTTTCACCTAATATGAGCTAAAACGTAACTACTCCAAAGAGTATAGTTTTTTTTTTTTTTTGAATGATGTAGAATTCAGAGTACAAAATGGCAGATGCACTGCATTTTTTAAAATACAGGCATTGTGCCTACAATTAAGATAATAGTATTATTGATATTAAGGAGGAAATTCCAATTTATAACGCTAATTATAAATAGTAATTATATAGCGAATTATATTACATAATTAATAATATAATAAATAAAATTAATCTTAATAGCGAAGAATTAGCCGTTGAATAGAGCATACTTTGACCCCTTTCACCACGTACATCACTTGGGAAATTCACAAACTTTTATCTCACAAGTTACCAATTTTGACAAATTTCCAACAAGTTACCAATTTCACATAGTCATTTCGATAACACATGTTTCACTTACATCCTAAATATTGAAACATAATTTAATTGTATACACATTTATTTTTGTTAAGCATTTAGCAAAACTGTGTATAACTTAGTTCCTTAATCGCTTTATGCACTGTTGCTTTTATATAGACAGATAGTCACCTTTGTTGCTGGAGACACTTTACATGTATAGCAATCGTCAAAATAGCTAAAAATTTCCATTGTCCACAAAGGTGATCGCGAACATTATTAAGAGGGTTTGCTGATGGAACACCATTTATACGCATCTTTTTAAGATGATCATTGTAAGTTTTTTTTTATATTATCAGGTAAACATATTTAATGGCCACACTTTATAACTATCTTGGGTTTTATTATATTTACATTTTTTAAAAATAGATGTTATTGTTCCTTGTGAGGTAATCGTGAACCGAAGCACATCTAATGTAGTTACCTAAATTTATAACGTAACAAAGGCAATTTAGAATATAAATGCAGGGAAATGTAAGAATATCGAACTTTATAAAAGGTGGTTACAATATTCTTTTGGTGAAGTTCTACGTATTAACGCAATTGTTCGTTTTTATTGCACTAAAAGTTTATTTGTCTCAGAGTGGTTTCCCCATAGAAGAGCTCATTGTTTTAATTAAAAAAAATTGAGTTTTATTTATGGACGCTCTTTAACTGCTGTGGTCCTTGGCATCCCATTCTATATTGGGCGTGAAAGACCGGTAATTTTGCTCAGAGACCTCTTTATCAGGCTTGAGGTTCTTTTACATGCCATAAATCTACGACACGGGACCATCGGCTTTATTTCCTTTACGAAGGAGGCCATGCTACGGATTTTTACGTCCGAAAAAAATCTATCGCCCTCACTTATTAGTTATGACTATAACTGTGACCAGGGAAAGAAAGGCATCGATCCACTGTGGATCTTTTGTATTTATCACCCCTGGGAGGAACGAATGAGGTGAAATAATTGCAGTAGGCTTTAGGCCGCAGGCAGAGCGGGCGACAGAGAGGCACAGATGTCCTTAATGATTCCAAGATTTATGACTGTCACACTTGCAGGCTGCTCACAGAAGGCATCCCTCTGGCGGAACCGGAGAGAACTCGACCCATTTGAGGCGGTTTAGAGAAGGCTGTCATCTGTCAGGGCCGAGAAGAAATTTCCAACGAGCAAGCATTGCGCCATCTGCCAACAGGCACTGCACAACCTCTAAAGCCCATCTGAAACACGAAAGGAGAAATGATAGGAAATTAGGGAAAATAAATTCTTGATGGAAGAGAAACCACTCTAGCATTCGCCTTGACAACTAGGGAAAGCCACGAAAAACCTATTGTCAGAGTGGCCGACTCAGGAATGGAACCAGAACCTACCGAATGCGAATCTCGCACGTAACCGCGGAGCCAACTAGCTCGGTAAGTTATTAGCTATGCTTTCAAAGTAAGATTTCCAGCCTAATCCAACTTCGAGCTGAATGCCCAAAATCTTTGGTCGACATACTTCAATGTCTGGTTTTCTTCTGGTTAAACGAGGAAAATACCCATTGATATCGGCCTTGGGGAACGAGATTGAGGACTGGCTTAACCGAGCCCCAGATGCCGTCAAATCATGTTCGAAGAAGCGCAATTTAAATGTACTTGCCAAAGAGGAAGACGTAGAAACCTTTCGATGGCCCTGAGATGAGACATGTGGAAGGGGGGCACGCACCGCAGTCGCGTGTCTACCGCCCCCAACATTATACCCCTCTGCGGTTTCCATCCCGGTAGCGTCATCTGGCAAGGCTCATCCCCCATCAGGTGGTCCCCATTGTTATACAAATAACACTCTACGGAAGGAAAAAATTAACTGCTGTCTGCACTTGCGCTCGTTAGGATTCAGCGGACATCTTGCAAAATCTGCTTACAGCGTATCTTGCTATATCTTCATATTTAAAAGGTTCGGTATATTACTCTTTACTTGCCATCTTCACGACATATAGTGAGAAATTAATGAGTTACACCGAAACAAATGTTACAAAATGACTTCGCAGTTTTGTGTATGGTTAGGGTTGAAAAGGTTTCCCCCTCTTGAAATTCACCAATAATATTTTTAAGTATGTTTTAATGAGTCATTCCACATCAAACAGAAAATATGTATAAAGTTTGTACAAACATTTAACTCTCCGTCCAAAATAAAAGTAAATAATGGAAATAAAGTGCAGAAGTGTTTCTCTCTGAATGACTTCTTTGTATTTCTGATGCTAAAGTAAGGTCAAAATAATCAAGAAATATTGGTATTTTTCATGTATTTGGAGCTCTTTAATGTTTAAGTTAGGCTAATATACATGCTGAGAAAAACAACGAATACCTAAGACGGCTTAGGCTACAGCAACTGTGGCTCGCATTCGACAGCTCGTAGGTTCACATTGTACTTTCTCTACTACTTACCTATTGCCTTCCACACAAAAATTCGATACCCAGATTTCATCGAAAAACCGGAAATACACGCTTTGAGATTCTCTGAATCAAAAAATAGCACTTCTAGAAAACGGTCCGCGCGCGAACAGCATAACACATAAACCAAAAGTAAGTTAATATCAAACTTGATGTTTAAGTTCAGCGTATACCAAGAATGTGACACTAAAATTTTTAAGAAAATCCCCCACCCCAAACTACCCTGCATATGCAAAATTGTTTGTTATTTTTTATTTTCTAAAATGTGTTGTAAGGATTTTGACTAAAATACCACGTGTTTATACTATTTACGTGGCAAATAAAATGTGTATCTTGAATTTTCCGGGAATAGCCTATGAAGTGCTCTTCACTCCGAAGGAATTTTATATAACCTAAAGAGATAGCAAAAACCAGTACACTATTTAAATCTCTTTAAAACACGCAATTTATCTCAAATAACTTTTTTCGTGGCATGATTCATCACACATGGATCATATTTAATTATTTTCTTACTGAAAAATCGGTCTAACGATTTTTATTAAAATGTCATTTTATTAAAACAATATGTATGCCTAGTTAGATGCGAAAAGGCTCTAAAGTCCTCTTCATTCGCAGTGAGTTTTGTATAATTTTGTACAATTAGTAAACAGTAAGATATATAAAGATGTAGATCTCGTTATTGCAGAGTTTGTATCACATTATTTTTGTGCCATTAACCACTACTCAGGGATCTGTTGCTATATGTTTGAATTTTCCAGTACTTTATAATTTTTAAGTACTAGCGGATAGTCTTTTGTTTCTGGTGATGTGTAAAGAATATGGAAGTTTAAAGCCAGCATGTTTGATTCACTTCAGTGCCCTGCATCCCCCTTGTAGGTACAACGAAATGTGTAATCAAACCATTTCTGCAAAAGTTTGTTAAGAATAGTTTGAAGAAGGTATTTAAAATGTATGATATGGAGTAGTTAAAATGACGTGAATGTAACACATCAGTTTACATTTCTAAACGCGTTTTTTGTGTAGTTACAACGACTATCTTTTACTGCATTTCATTCTCAATGGAAAGTCAAAGCTTTCTTCTCAAGTGTGTGTGTGTGTGTGTGTGTGTGTGTGTGTGTTTTCTTTCTTTATTGTCTTGTAGGATTCTAACGTGTTCGTATTCTAATATACAGACGTTGTAAATCATTTTTATCTTTATTCATTTGTGAATTGAATTTCTTTTTAACATTAAACCCGAAATGTAACGGAGAGATGTAACAAGAAGTGCACGCACGATTTACAACAAACATGACCGATTTATGGCTTTAATGTTGACGCGAATTTTCATAAAAATTTATCATTTCTGCAAAATCTTTATTTTTACGACAAAAACAATAAAATGACATCTTAAAAAAATATTCGTATCGAAGGCGTTGGCTATAAAGAAATGAGATTCATTTGGAAAGGAGCATAAAACTGAAAATTTAGACTAATTAGTATTCTGTTTTATGACTTGCAGGACCATCCATGCTGCTAATAGGGCTTTTGTAGCATTCTGTCGGAAATACTTTCATTTTGAAGTTCTTTAAGTATTTGCTGTAGCGGAATGACTGCGTGGAAACTAACAACAAAAAGAAACTGACGGAAATGCGATGTGATCAACTATACTGAAAGCTTGTCTTCATCGAATTTCTAAAACATTACACCGCAGCTGCGACACGAGAGCAATTGTGTATAACATTAAACATTAGCATGAAATTTTTACGAAATTTCTATCATACTTTAAACTATAAATGCGACATTTTATATATTTTCACGATTTTTTTTAAAATAAACACAACAAAACCTGGCTCTTCTTATAGCTTACGTCTGTTAGGAAGAGGAGTGCTTTTTGCTGATGAAAGAATTATCCAAGACGATTTAGGGGTTTCTGAGAGTGCCTTATACCTACGCGCATAAATTTTCCCCCTTTGCAACATTACTATAGCCAGATTTCCCTGTGGAAATCCACGTTTGGAAACAGGTAGGTATAAAAGTAAATAAATATTGAAGAATAAAGCTACAATTACCGCAGAGCTTAGTTTAAGAACAACCAAAGTTGGGAAACAGTATGGAACAGAATGCATTTAATGTGTAACAACTAGAAAGCTACTGACCGCAAAATATGTCTAAAATGCAAGTATTTAATAAATGGATAACTATTACGACTTGGGAAAGTAGGGCTTAAGGAAAGAAGGCAGGTAATTACGAAATGAAACAGCTCTTTTAGCTAGAAGTCAGCCGGCATTAATACTAATAATTGCAGGGAGGACTAATGTCGTTGTTGCACGCAAGTGGGTTGCCTAATGAATAACAACGGAGTTAGCTGCTGACTCTTCCTTGCAGCTCACAACATATGGTAAAACTGTTAGAGCAATTGGCTTGTTACATTTCCAGGGGTTATTGCTGATTTATAACGATACCCAGTTACCTGATACTCGTCAAAGATTACGGTGCCGTGAGTCCAGCCAATCGGAACGTCTGGCACAAGTCATTCAGATAACACTAATGGTGGTGGTAGCATCCGAGAGTTTGTCAAGCAACAGTGCGTCCAACTGACTGCGCCACGTGCTAACAATGGGCTATAAAGTATTTCATTCTCCTGAAGAAGCAACTTGTGGAATTTTCATCTGCAGTAAACAATGTGTTCTCGATAAACCCTGGTCAATTTTTTCCCCGTATTCCAGAGGCGTAGCTAGGGAGAGGTTTTGGGGGTTTGAATCCCCCTTCTAAAATAATTGTAAAAATTAAAAGCAAAACTAGCTTCATTAAAATAATAGCACCTTTCTAGGTTGGCGGGAACGGAAAACTTCTAATCGTATCACTGGTAGCGCCAAGTTTACGCCGAATGTCTTAAGCCCCTTGTACACGATCAAACTTTTTTTTTTCAATTCAAGAGTTTACAACAAAAATTGTCAAACATTTTTCAATGTGTGACAAGATTGTACAAGTCCCGACAATGTCATAAATGTGTATTTGCAAGTTGTCTTTTTACTTTCTCTACTACGTACAGTAAGTAGGGGAAGTATTGTATTCCACCCAAAAATTCGATACCGAGATTTCACCGGAAATACATGTTTTGAGACACCCTGAATCCAAAAAAAGCATTTTTGGAAACATGTCCGTGTGTGTGTCTGTGTGTCTGTGTGTGTGTCTGTGAACAGCATAACTCAGAAACGAACAGTCGGATAAACACCAAACTTGCTATTTAGGTTCAGTATTTTCCAGAGATGCGACACGAAGGTTTTCAAGAAAACTCCCCCCACCCCAGATTACGCTTAAATGGAAGATTTTTCGAAAAGTTTATTATTCTCAAAAATGGCTCTAACGATTTTTATTAAAATATCATAGGTTTAAGATATTTTCATGACAAATAAAATGTATATCTTTAATTTTTCTGGGAATGTCTCCAAAATTATGCTCCATTGTGAACTACTTTTGCATAACTGGTAAACCATAAGAGATAGACTAAATTTTACTACACAAAAAATATACATCGCGTTAAAATACACAATTTATGCCATATACATTTTTTTATTGAGTGAACCATTTTCGAGATATTGCTTGTTATTCCCTTAAATTTTTCAATACTTATTTTCTAAAATGGGAATTCGTTATTCATTTTTTTGTCTTGGATATGCAAAGAGTTATAATCTGTGGCAAAGGGAATGGTGCTGCACCTAGCAACCAGCTATTAAGAGATATGTATGTGCTTAAAGGCTAAGTTTTTGTATATTGCCCTTGTAAATATATTTTCCCCTTACATCTACAAGAAACTTAGCAATAAGATAGACTCTGCAAATGTTTATCTCGATTAACATGAAGCATATGGAGAATAAGCGTTTGTAAAAATAGTTTGTACAAGAGTAGAGAAAGTCATGTGAGTGTAACACATCAGATTTTTTTCAAACTGAAACCCTTCAGAACACATTAATTTATCACGCACAAAGCAGTTTACTATTTGCGTCACTGTATAATAGTTTGTAATGAAATACTGTTCTTTACTAATATTATGTAGCACTTTCACGATGAAATCACATTAGATTATGGTATACAATGGAAATAACACCAATTGATAGATTAGCCACACTATATAACATTGCATTAATGTATACTTATTTCGGAAATCTCCCTGGCAATTATTTCGTCATATGCTTCATCTTGTTATGGTAATCCACGGAGCTCTCGATGTGCAGATATGGCCAGCTTATGTATAACCTAATCAGTTCCCATACGACATACCTTGACCGGGTAGCCATTTTGTTTACTTTTCGCTTTCTGCCATGTTGCAGATTCCATGACGCACTGTAAATACTAGCATTTCATTAGCTAAAGCCAATAATATCATTGTCAATTATTTGATCGTTTAGAGCATGTCTTTATTTGCTTTCAAATCTTTCAAAGAGTTCAAAAGTATTGGAAGAAATTTGGCAAGAAAAATTGTAAAGTTGTGACAACTCTTGAAAGGTCTTGTAAAGTATTGAATTCTACAAAAATTTATCGTGAATAAGGAGCTTTAGACAATATCGCAATAGAAACTATACAGTAGAAGTAGAGGGCATTGGCATAACAATGTTAAAATATCGGTGGCATGCTTTTGTTCCGATGCTAAATGTGAGTGGTTTCCAAGTGATGCAATATCTCTCAGGTTAGAACATAAGTAGAAGCCCCATTTTGTAGTGAAATAAAATGACAAATAGCGGTAATATAAAATACTCCACAGTGGTCATTACTTTCATGTCACAGCAGATATGCCGCCTAGAATACGCAAAACATCCTATACTAATTTTAATTACAGTTGCTGCATCCTAATCCGTGAATATAAAATCGATTTATTTAAATATTTCAACTCAGGTTCAATCCATATTTACTATTTGAACTGATACAAATTGTTTAACAAATGGATCCCTATACATAATGTATTGATATTTCTCTGGCTACACCACTGCAGTGTTCTACTTTTGACATTGGCTACTGCTTCCTTATGGTGGATAAAAGAATTATTGTATTCCACTATATAATATGATAGGGCGATTTTATCCGCAGAACGTGATTTGCTAGCCCTAAAAGTAGACAAACATGTGCATGCAACGCGTGTATACAGCGTGGACCATTTAAGTTGAGATTGAACACTATCTCCAAGACTAAGCGTTGTAGAACGACATTTCTTGAATAAAAGTTGCTTGATATTATGGGGGGGAAAGTAAATGCCATTAGTCGTGTTTTATTTGGAGGAAGTTGTGACGATCATTTTAGGGTCAATTTAATTTTTTTAAATGGGAACTTACCTTTTTTATGTTGTTTTCTCACTCCTCATAAAAAAGCTATACAAAATTTGTATAAAGCACTTTGCAATTGTTCTTACGTAAATAATAACGGAAATTCTAAATGGCTGTGTACGAAGACCGCAGTATGATTGGATCAACCATGGATAGTCATTTGAGGGTCAAATTACGTTTCGTAACCGGGAACCAATACTTTCTATTTTGTTTCATTATTACTCATCACAAAATAAACATTTTTATAACCATTTTCTAATGAGAAAACTACGTATAAAATGTAGGTTCCTATTTAAAAACATTAAATTGACCCTAAAATGACCATAATAACGTTCTCCAAACAAAATACGACTAATGGATTTACTTTCCCCCTAATGTTATCAAGCAACTTTTATTAAAAACATTTCTTTCGACAACACTTAGTTTTGGAAATATTGTACAGTCGCAACTTAAATGGTACACTCTGTATACACAGCATAACCCAAATATGATACTAAAGTTTTCAACAAAATTCCCCATCACAAACTACCCTTTACATACACACATTTTTTCGTAAAAACACACAACTTAGGTACTGCACATATTTTTTGTGCCACTTCCAAGATATTTTATGCTTTATTTAATTTACCAATGACAAGAACCTCGTTAATCCGAATTTGCGGTTTATCCGGATTGACTTTCTGCTTCCGTTTTCATTAGGAAAATGTGTTCGCCCTTTGATAAATACATGTGAATGTATACGGTTGTAATGTTGGCACCACAGGAAGCTTAGAGATCGCCGTCAGCTGCACGCCTCGGGTAACAAGTACCGTTAACATGGTCACCATTTTCTTCTTATTCTTGTTAGTGCCAAATTAAATGTTTGTACAGATTAGTATTATATCCATTCAATAGTTCTCTTCCGGATTATCTGGGCTTTCG
Organism: Deroplatys truncata; assembly: GCA_030765065.1. Lineage (NCBI taxonomy): Eukaryota > Metazoa > Arthropoda > Insecta > Mantodea > Mantidae > Deroplatys > Deroplatys truncata. Next base: position 93,948,019 of record CM060984.1, on the reverse strand, counting down.
TTAATCCCGATCACCTGTGGTCCCATCTAGTCTGGATAAAGGAGGTTCTAATACTTTTTTGTTTGAACTGCAAAGTCACCATTCTTTTGTTACTCGCGATGTATGCAAAGAGTGGAATTTTAAAGTCAGCATATAACAACTCGATGTGTATAGGTAATGCAAGTATTTCACAGTGGGAGAAATCTAGAATCTGGCTGGAAAAACGTCAAATTCCGACCTTCTTGTATTTTAACACTTCTAATTCTCCTTGATACTTAAACTGTTGGGGCTCACTTTAGCTACTTTAGTGCCTATCTTATTTATTTTTACTTTTTCTACCACGTACATTATAGAAGGTATTGCATTCCAACCAAAAATCCAATACTGAGATTTCACCGGAAATACGTTTTGACGCCCCTGAATAAAAATTCTGATGTGATACACTCACATGACTTTCTCTACTCTTGTACAAACTATTTTTACAAACGCTTATTCTCCATATGCTTCATGTTAATTGAGATGTTAATCTTATTGCTAATTTTCTTGTAGGTGCAAGGGGAATATGATAGACTTTAAGCGATAGTCAAATATTTTAAGTGCTGGTTGCTATGTGGCGCACTCCATTCTTTTTGCATGTTCAGGGCATAAAAAATCTGATGTGTTACACTCACCTGGCTTTTTCTACTCTTGTACAAACTATTTTTACAAAAGCTTATTCTCCATATGCTTCATGCTAATCGAGATATCGAGATGTTAATCTTATTGCTAATTTTCTTGTAGATGCAAGGGGAATTGGTTGGCTTTAAGCTATAATCAAATATTTTAAGAGCTAGTTCCTATGTAGAGTATTCCATTCTCTTTGCACTACCATGACAAAAAAAATGAATAACGAATTTGAGAAAAAGTATAAGTATTGGAAAATTCAAGGGAATAACAAGCAATATCTCGAAAATGGTTCACTCAACAAAAAAAATGTATATGACATAAATTGTGTATTTTAACGCGATCTACATTTTTTGTGTAGTAACATTTTGTCTATCTCTTATGGTTTACCAGTTATGCAAAAGTCGTTCACAATGAAGAATACTTTTGGAGTCATTCCCAGAAAATTCGAGATATACATATCACTTGTCATGAAAATATCTTAAACATATGATATTGTAATCAAAATCGTTAGAACCCTTTTTGAGAAAATTAAAATTTTTGAAAAATCTTCCATGTAAATGGTAATCTGGGGTGGGGGGATTTTCTTGAAAACCTTCGTGACGCATCTCTGGAAGATACTGAACCTAAATACCAAGTTTAGTGTTTATCCGACTGTTCGTTTTTGAGTTATGCTGTTCACAGACACATACACAGACACACACACAGACGCACACAGACACACAAACACACAGACACACACGGACATGTTTCCAAAATTCTTTTTTTGGATTCAGGGGGTCTCAAGACATATATTTCCGGTGAAATCTCGGTATCGAATTTTTGGGTGGAATACAATACTTCCCCTACTTACTATACGTAGTACAGAAAGTAAAACGAAACATGTCTAGTAAAAGGTTCGTGTGTGTGCGTGTTTTTCTGTGTATGTGCGTGTCTTTGAACTCAAAACGAAAAGTCGGATAAATACCAAACTTGGTATTTTGGTTCAGTACCTCAAAACATGCTCTACGAAGATTTTCAAAAAAATTCCCCCACTCCAAATTATCTTTTACATGGAACATTTTTCGAGATTTTCTAAAAAAATGGCTCTAATGATTTTTATTAAAACAGCACATATTAAAGCTATTTACATGACAATAAAATGTATATCTTGAATTTTCTGGGAATAAACATTGAGGTCATCATTCGGAAGGAGTTTTGTATAATGTTCTATAAGTGATAAACGTTAAGCGATAGACGAAAATATACTACACAAGAAATGTAGATCTCCTTAAGACACCGATTTATTTCAAATAAATTTTTTGTGGCATTAACCATTTCCGAGATATCTATTATTGATGCTTCGAATTATTCAATACTTAGCATTCTTTAAATTCTTGTCTAATTCTAGCTGTTTATCGCGATAACATGGACAGAGTATAGAATTTTAAGGCCAGCATATAATGTCCAATTCTAAAACATTTGACTATCTGTGTTCCCTTCGTATCTATAACGAAATGTGTAATGCAGCTATTTCCGGGAAGGTTTATCTCGATTAAAATGCAGTAGATAGCAAAATAAACTTTCACAGAAATAATTTGTATACCCACTATTAAGCTATAAAGGGTAGAGAAAGTCATGCAAATATAACACATCAGATATTTTTCAGAAAAACTCATCGCTGGCGCACAAAGTTGGTAAATAAGTTAACCATGATGCAGCTGGATAGGTGCTGCAGTTACACTCTAATTTTAGAGAGATGTTCACATGTATTGTGTAAGGACAGTGAAAAACCAAAATGAATATTTGTAGTGTAGCTATATGCCACAGTTAAATGTAATTAGTAGTAATATAGTTCAGCTATGATTTCTTTTTACTTTCTCTACTACGTATACTAAGTAGGGGAAGTATTGTATTCCACTCAAAAATTCGATACCGAGATTTCACCGGAAATATATGTTTTGAGATCCCCTGAATCCAAAAAAGCATTTTTGGAAACAGTCGGATAAACACCAAACTTGGTATTTAGGTTCAGTATCTTCCAGAGGTGCGACACCAAGGTTTTCAAGAAAATCCCCTCACCCCAGATTACCCTTTACATAGAACATTTTTCGAAAATTTTAATTTTCTCAAAAATGGTTATAACGATTTTGATTAAAATATCATATATTTAAGATATTTTCATGACAAATAAAATGTATATCTTGAATTTTCTGGGAATGTCTCCAAAAGTATTCTCCATTGTGAACGACTTTTACATAACTGGTAAACCATAAGAGATAGACAAAATGTTACTACACAAAAATTGTAGATCGCGTTAAAATACACAATTTATGTCATAAACATTTTTGTTGTTGAGTGAACCATTTTCGAGATTTTGCTTGTTATTCCCCTAAAGTTTTCAATACTTATTTTCTCAAATGGGAATTGTTATTCATTTTTTTGTCTTGGATATGCAAAGAGTATTAATCTGTGGCAAAGGGAATGGTGCTGCACCTAGCAACCAGCTATTAAGAGATATGCATGTGCTTAAAGGCTTCTGTATTTCTATATTGCCCTTGTAAATATATATTCCTCTTACATCTACAAGAAAATTAGCAATAAGATAGAGTCTGCAAATGTTTATCTCGATTAACATGAAGTAGATGGAGAATAAGCGTTTGTAAAAATAGTTTGTACAAGAGTAGAGAAAGTCATGTGAGTGTAACACATCAGATTTTTTTGTCTTGGATATGCAAAGAGTATTAATCTGTGGCAAAGGGAATAGTGCTGCACTTAGCAACCAGCTATTAAGAGATATGTATGTGCTTAAAGGCTACTGTATTTCTATATGGCCCTTGTAAATATATATTCCCCTTACATCTACAAGGAAATTAGCAATAAGATAGAGTCTGCAAATGTTTATCTCGATTAACATGAAGTAGATGGAGAATAAGCGTTTGTAAAAATAGTTTGTACAAGAGTAGAGAAAGTCATGTGAGTGTAACACATCAGATTTTTTTGTCTTGGATATGCAAAGAGTATTAATCTGTGGCAAAGGGAATAGTGCTGCACTTAGCAACCAGCTATTAAGAGATATGTATGTGCTTAAAGGCTACTGTTATTCTATATTGCCCTTGTAAATATATATTCCCCTTACATCTACAAGGAAATTAGCAATAAGATAGAGTCTGCAAATGTTTATCTCGATTAACATGAAGTAGATGGAGAATAAGCGTTTGTAAAAATAGTTTGTACAAGAGTAGAGAAAGTCATGTGAGTGTAACACATCAGATGTTTATAATAGGAGGAGATTTTAAAATCAACCATAGTAGTCAGAGAATTTCATGTGAATGTAACGCATGAGATATTATATTCCATGCTGCTTACTTACAACAGGTAGTGGAAGTATTTCATGTAATTAAAAAATTTCATATTGGGATATCACCGGAAATACATGTTTTGATACTTTTAATCCTAAGAAGCATTTTTAAGACAATGCGAACAAGCGCGTACTTCTGTGTATAAATATATCTCTTTCTGTGATTAGCATTGTTCAAAAAGTAAAGCCACCTAAATTCTAAGCATGATTGGAAAGGTGGAATCAGACGACTAAAAAGTCAATGTCAATGCCCGGGTTTGAATCACGGATCGTCCGATTTCCTTTAAGTTTGTTTTAACCAAATGAGCTACCATGGAAACATGGTGTACGACATTAAATTCCCCAAATGACTTGCATTTTTTCCGTTAAACGGTAAAATTAGGGAATTTATTCTTTACATAGAAACAAATTCGTTACTTTATATTTTCTCAAAAACTGCAGTAATGACTGATTAAAAAGATAACATGTTTGAGATATTTACACGAATAAAACGTTTATTTTAAAAGCCCTGTAAATTGCCTGTGAGGTTATATTCATTCCAATTGAATGTTGTGTAATTTTATAAATTGAGAAACCATAAAAGATAGACTAAGACTTGTTGTCGAAACTCTGTACTGCTCATTGCACCATGCAACTTAAGCCAATAGTGTTTTTCTTTTCTTTTTTAGCATGAACCATTTTAGATCCAATGTTATTTATTTTTTTAATGTTTGGGCCTACTCGGTTAAATTCTAGATTAATCGCCGTATACGAAGTTTTGAACCTCAGCTTTCTTCTCTCTCTCTCTCTCTCTCTCTCTCTTTCTCTTTCTTTCCTATTTTCTTTCTTTTCAGAGTTCATGATAAGAAAAATCAGCCAGCTGTCGTTTCCGTATCTCGCATGTAACTATGGAGGAATAATTGTATCTAACGCTCATATAGCATAATTTGCACTAATTTATAGCGAATCATTTTTATCTTATGAACGATACTTGCGAAATGTTAATTGTTAGAGAAACTTGTGTGAGTACACCATACAAATTTACTTTTTTCTGGTAGGCAGGGAAGTATATGCTGAATTCTCTACAAATTGGATATGGATATTTCACAGAATACACGTTTCGAGGTCCCTGAAACTCCAAATAAAGCATGATAAATATCTACTAAATTTGGTGTTTAAGTTCAATATCTTCTGAAGACGCGACACTGATATTCACCCGCTCTAAACTATGTTTTACATGGAAACAATTTCGTTATTTCTTGATTTTCTCAAAAATGGATCAAACGATTTTTATTAAAATATTATACGTTTAAGATATTTACAGGACTAAAATTAAACGTATATCTTGGGTTTTTTCTTCATTCGAAATGTATTTTATACAATTCTGTGTAACTGGTAAACCACAATAGATAGGTAATTAATATACTACACGAAAAATAGAGATCTCGTTAAACTACTACATTTATGTCATATACATATTTGGCATTAACAGTTTCAGAGATATTTCTTATTATTGGTTTTGACTTTCTAGTACATATACATTTTCTGTAGTGCTGTCACCACTCAATCCATGTAAAAAGTTTTTAGTGTTTTTTCTTTCACTTTGAGATTTATGCGTTTAAAGCAGATCTTAAGTTATTTCATTATGATTTTCATACTAAATTCTCTATTATGTTAAAACGATAAAATTCAATCTTTATTGCAAGTCATATTCTGTTTTTATGATAGAATTTAAAATTAAAGCCGTATAAATCTTGATAACTCTTGTCATACAATAAAATTGAATGTACTGTATATTACACATTTTTAAGATATAAAATTAGTCATTTGGTCTAAAAGATGTTCTTTGATGCAATTTTTAGTTTGAGAAAATTTGATGTTCTCGATATCGCAATTTATTCTGTCAATCTGCTATACACTCCTTATGGGTGAAGTTCATATACAATCATCTATGCTTACTGATATATGGAGAGAATATGTGTGTACATCTTTGCTATACTCCGGAGACACACAAAAGCTGAGGCAGTATTTTTGACACTTAAATATTTTTCAGTCAAATTATATAATATGTAAATTCAATAACGTCCCGCCTTGAAGCAATATGTGTATGTGATAATTTGTAAAATGTATGTAACAGTCATTGCATATTCTTATATTATTGTATCCATGTGTAATAATGTTATGTGAATATATTACGTAATTTAATAATGTAGGAGCTGTGATAATAATAAGTTAAAAGTTGCTAACAATGAGGTAACCTTGAGGCAATAATGAGTTTGAGAGTTTAAATGTTATTTGTGATTCTTGGAAGCATTAATGTAATTTTAGTGACAGTTTATAAAAAATAACCAATCAACAACCAGAAAAAGCTTTAGTTAAATGCAGGTATTCTATTGGAGTAAAAATAGCCAATCCGAGACTTGAAATACGTAAGTTTACAAAGTTTAGGCGCTTGAAATCTAGTCAGTTGCCTGCAGACAGTGATAGTAACCGGATGCAAGATGCGTCTACGAAAGATATTTAATACGTATTTGTGTGAAACGAAAATAAGTTACGTATTAAAAAGCGCAAGTATTAAATAAAAAAATCTCACAGCTCTCGATATCAGTGAAATGCTATTTAATTTGTGTCAAGGATTAATAAAAAGGAGTGAATTAAAACTTAAAATCTGTGTAAGCCTACATTCTTGTCGCATCACGCCCTGCCAAGACTTCCATGTCTCTAACAATAATATTGACGCAGCCGAGGGAAACATAATTATTTAACACTTAAAGAAACAGTTTAATTACGAAGTTAATGTTTTTTTAAACTTGGGACAAAGGCCACCTGAAAGTACATTTGGGGCGAAGGCTACCGGAAACTGTTTACAATACGTGCGGTTGCAACTATTACAAGTTCGGCTCCCCAACAGTTGAAATATAATATAACTCCTACTTCAAATTGACTTTTCATACGTAGCAGCAAACAACGTAAAGAACAATTCTACTTCAAATTGGCGTCCATACGTGGAGCTAAATAAATAAACAACTACAACAAATCAACCTTCTTCAAAGCCCAGCTTGTCCTCGGCAGATGCCTCTCCATAAATATCCCCATTTGTCGCGTGACACCTTCACTCTTTTGTTGGAAACCTTAGCAGCCAAACAAATTCATCATTTTTTATTTAAAGCGGGGAGAATTTTTCACTATCGATAAGGGCAGGTGCAGGTTATAATAAACACCTGCAAATGCACACCTATCCTTTTGGACCGAACTTGTTATTGAAATATTTACAGCAGTACAATTCGTCGAAATTAAAACTTTTTCAAAATTTTGTCACTTTCATATCGGTAAGCCGCAATAATTCAATTTTTTCTCCCTCCGGTTTTGGGGCATTTTGGGATGATTTACATTCGACCCCTGTCTCAGAGAACCACGATACACTTCGCACACCGAAAGTTAGAGGGAAACCGTTTATTGCTTCCGAAGCTGATACTTTTAAGTTATTTCAAGTTTCGGTAGCTTAGTTAAGGGAACGCTGCACTAAAATGGCTATATTCCACAATTTTCAGTTAACATAATTCAAAATTATACCTTAGCTTTATCTTAGCAGCAGTAAAAGAAATTATTGAACCTACAGATAAACATTTCATAAAGTCATATTAGGTTCTTAATGTTGTAAGGTAAAGCATTTAGTAGGTATCAGTTTTTAGATAAATTTGTCACCTATATCTATGACACCACAAATTATAATTATATTTTAAACTACCATACTCACATAGCAGGTGTTTAAATCTCAGTTAGATATCGTTTAAACCTTTCGAGATATTCGTTAAAAAGTAATTGGAATTTTTTTGGAAAGAGTCCTACAAGTGGAAAGTTTGAAAAAAGAGTTATAAATTCAAAATGTCCCTTCTTCAGAGTTAAGCATTATATTTTAGGTATTCCAAATATTAAAGTGCATCATCCCGCTTTAAACAAAGACCATAATTAGTTTTATAAAAACAATCTATCTGTATAATCTATAGACGCAGAACTATTTTAAGTATGAACAAATCTGAACGTATTACGCGCATATGACTTTCTCTACCGTCTATAGCTTATTACTGGGTATACAAATTATTTTTACGAAGGTTTATTTTCCCAAATACTTCATTTAATCGAAATTCCTTCCGAATGTAGGGGACTTCAAAGGCTATTCGCAGAAAGTTCAAAATATACATTTTATTTCTCATGTAAATGTCTTTAATATATGGTATTTTAATCAAAATCTTAGAGCCATTCTTTAGAAAATAAAAAAATTCGAAAAAGGTTCTACGTAAAGATTGGTTTGGGGTGGGGAATTTTCTTAAAAATTTTGTGTCGCATGTTTGGAACGTACTGAGCCTATGTACCATGTTTGGTATTTATCCGACTTGTCGTTTTTGAGTTATGTTGTTCACAGACACAGATGCACACACATACCAACACACACACACACACACACACACACACAATCGGAGCTTTTTCTAAAAATATATTGTGATACATTTGCATGGCTTTATCTAGTCCTTATCGCTTATTAGTAGGTATACAAACTATTCTTACTAAAACTTATTTTCTATCTACTACATTTTAATCCAAACAAACTTTTGCAGAAATAGCTACACTACCGATTTCATTATAGACACAAAGGGAACAGCGATAGTCAAATGTTTAACTAGATGCTATAGGCGCTGGCCTCAAAATTCCATACCGTTTCTATGCAAACGCGAGAAACAATTAAATTGATAGGACTTAAGACAATGGCCAAGAAATGAATAGCTCGAACCCTTAATAAAGGATATCTTGTTTAGGCCCAAAAAAGCTTATTTGAAATAAATTGTGTGTTTTAAAGACCTCTACATTCTTTGTGCAGTACGTTTTGTACGAATAGTTTGTATATCCACTAATAAGCGAGAGAGGATAGAGAAGGTCATGTGAATGTATCACATCAGATTTTGTTTTATTCAAGGGCCTAAAATATGTATTTCCACTGAACCTTCGGTATCGAATTTTGGGTGAAATACAATGCCTTCTCTACCTACTATGTACGTGGTGGAGAAAGTAAAAATGGCTTTCTCATATTTCTCTATTTACCAATTGTTCAAGAAATTATATTGATTCTTCTGTTCATACGTCTGTTCATCTCATACGGACCAATCGTATGCTAGAAGGTGCAATATCAAGCAATAATGACACGTTATATTGATAATTGTAGATTGTACTATATTATCGCTGAAAAATTATCCCATATCCCTTTATGATCATTGATCAGATATAAAGAACAAATTTGCAATTGAAACAAACTGACATTTGAAAATATTTAGCTAAGGTACAAAACAGGGAATAAATCAAGTGGAAGAACAAACACCAACATGGCAAGTCGCAACTACTTTAACATACTAGTCAACTAAAGGTAAGCAGACAAGACTATATGGATTTGTTATAGTATGCAGTGACATGTTTAATTTATGTTCGCTAAGTATATTGCCATTATTGGTTCAGTAATCAGTGTTTGAGATTAGTTTAGCATTTATTTTAAGCATTTGAAAGATTCTTTGAGTCCTATTAGTGGATTTTATTTGTAAAATAAATGTAATTCCGGATTTTTTAATTCTCAAGATGAATTCTCTCGTATCTTCATGGATCAAGGACATATCGATCTTTTTGAAAACCACACATCCCATTGCAAATGGAGATTTCAATTGCATTTAATCTGCAGTGATGAATTATGTAAAGTATATACTTATATCTTGAATGTTCCATGATTATCCTTGAACTTATCTTTATTGGATTGAATTTTATTTAACAAGGGAATCTTATAGGTAGACGAAAACGTATTGTAGGAAAACTCCAAGAGTTCATAAAAATACACAATTTGTGTCCAATAAAACTTTTCGTAGCGTTAACCGTTTTCGAAATATTTCATGTTACAAGTTCAAACGTTTCTTAGGCAACACATAATGGAGGTGTTGAAAGTTTGGTATTTCTTTTTCCCTACGCTTTTCTTTTCTTTCCATCGCCAGTGCTGGTTACCACTAATAGCATTTGATTGCTGTTTCCGCTTGTTGAAACCTTTTTGGTTAATTATATACAAATCCAACGTAAAAAAATCGCAACACAGCGATAATAGAAGAATAACTTTTTATATTGTGAATAGTACAACATTATAATAATATATAATGAATATATGTGAATTTGCCATTGTTAGAGAAAGTCATGTGAATTTTACACATGGTTAGGAATAGTAATATTATTACTTATAATAATTTCTTTTTTTTAGAACTTTTATATATTCATATAGTCAACAGTGGAAACCCATAGTGATAATCTGAATATTAGTTGTGTATTAAGTTTTCCAGGTTCCTTGCAATAAAGTTGTAGTTGAGACAGAAATTCTTGGAGTTCCTCCCCTGCCGGATATTCTCACCCTCGCAGGAAGTTAGTCCCTTGCTACATGGAATCCAGCGGCAGGTGCTTCTGCCTACCCACCCTCACAACAATGATAATCACACTAATTAATCAGTAAAAAACACCATTGTTTGCATATACAGAACCTCCAGCTGTGAGCTAGTGGCTAACAATGTCGTTTTGCTTCCAGCAGTCATAACCAGCACTTTATTGCCTTATCATTAAATGTCGAAGGGCCGTAAGAAAACGTGAAATGAACCATTAGAAACTATAATTTGTTGTACGTTTACAGCTCTTGAATTAAAGTCCATGGTTAACAATGGTCCTACTTCCGCTTTAGTAATATTAACTTTTGTTTATATATGCATACATACATCGTAATGCATGAGCCTGAAACTCTGAGGCATGAAATTTCCGATGTATTCAGTTTTAGGCTTCAAATAATGTAAAGATTTAAAATTGTCTACCTTGACATTTTTATCGCTTTAACTTTATAGTTTTCATTTCGTCGCCTCTAAGTGCACACTATTTTGTTTTCTCTACCACGTGCATAGTAGGTAGAGAAGATGTTGCAATCCCCCAAGAATTCAATACCGAAATTTCACCGGTATATATATATATATTGAGACTCCCTGAATAAAAAAAAATTTCTGATGTGTTACACTCACATGACTTTCTCTACTCTTGTACAAACTATTTTTACAAACGCTTATTCTCCATCTACTTCATGTTAATCGAGATAAAGATTTGCAGAGTCTTATTGCTAATTTTCTTGTAGATGTATGGAGAATAAATATTTACAAGGGCAATATAGAAATACAGTAGCCTTTAAGCATATACATATCTCTCAATAGCTGGTTGTTAGGTGCAGCACCATTCTCCTTGCCTCAGATTAATACTCTTTGCATATCCAGGACAAAAAAAAGAATAACGAATTCCCATTTGAGAAAACAACTATTGAAAAATTTAAGGGAATAACAAGCAATATCTCGAAAATGGTTCACTCAACAACAAAAATGTATATGACATAAATTGTGTATTTTAACGCGATCTACGTCTTTTGTGTAGTAAACGTTTGTCTATCTCTTATGGTTTACCAGTTATGCAAAAGTCGTTCACAATGAAGAATACTTTTGGAGACATTACCAGAAAATTTGAGATATACATTTTATTTGTCATAAAAATATCTTAAACATATGATATTTTAATCAAAATCGTTATAGCCATTTTTGAGAAAATTAAAATTTTCGAAAAATGTTCCATGTAAAGGGTATCCTGGAGTGGGAGGATTTTCTTGAAAACCTTCGTGTCACATCCCTGGAAGATACTGAACCTAAATACCAAGTTTGGTGTTTATCCGACTGTTCGTTTCTGAGTTATGCTGTTCACAGACAGACAGGCACACAGACACACACACGGGCATATTTCCAAAAATGTTTTCTTTTGGATTCAGGGGATCTCAAAACATGTATTTCCGGTGAAATCTCGGTATCGAATTTTTTAGTGGAATACCATACTTCCCCTACTTACTATACGTAGTAGAGAAAGTAAAAATTTTACAAAAAGGTCCGTTTGTGCGTGTCTGTCAGGGCGTCTGTGAACAGCATAACCCAAAAACGAAAATTCGGATAGATACCAAACTTGGTATTTAAGTTCAGTACCTTCCAAAGATGGGGTACAAAGATTTTCAACAAAATCCCGCTAATCCCAACTACCCTTTATATGGAACATTTTTCGAAATTCTTTAATTTCGCTCAAAAGGGATCGAACGATTTTGATTAAAATACTATATATGTAAGATATTTACCTAAAACATAAAATTTATATCTTTAATCTTCCGGAAATAGCCTGTGCAATCCTCTTCATCCGAATGGAATTTTGTATAATCTTGTATAACTATTAAACGTCAAGCGATAGATGAAAGTGTAGATTTCTTTAAAACACATAGTTTATATACTTAAAATAACATTTTTGTGTCATAAGCCATTTCCGAGACATCCTTTATTAATTGCTCGAATTGTTCAATACTTCATCATTCTTTTTCAGTTTGGGATTTTCAGCTGTTTCGCGTGGTTGCTTGTAAAGTGTATGTAATTTTAAGGCCAGTGTATATCGTTCAGTTTGACTGCCACTGTTCTCTTTGTATCTATAACGAAATGTGTAATGTAGCTATCTCTGCAAAGGTTTATATCAATTATAATTAAGTAGATAGATAAGTAATCGTAAGAACAGTTTACATACCCATTAATAAAGATAGAGGGTAGAAAAAATCATGTGAGTGAAACACATCAGATATTTTACTTTCCCGTAGTGTCGCCCGTAGGCCCAATGCACACGAGCGAATTTTCACGCCACGACATCGCAGGGGGTTGCCATCAACATTATGTTGTTAGTCAAAGCACACCAGCGATATTGCCTGCCTGTCTGTCCATATTCTGATTTGTTAAGAAAAATGAAGTACAAATAAATGTGATTTATATAATATGTAGAATAAAAATGTATAACATACAAAGTTACAATGTATTGGCGGTTCAGAATGTAATGATGTTTGCATATATAGGTAAATTAAAACTTAAAATGCTAAAACTATGTAAAATATATAATACCTATACTTTTAGCAGATAGTACTGGAGTATATATGCAGTTTAAAAATCACTTAGCACTTTAAAGACTATGTATGTTAATCGGTTTCGCAAACAGAAAAGAAATAGAATCTATCTGGTTGTTCCTCAAAATTGCTATAAGTAACTTTAGAGATACTGATCTACATGCATTGTTTACTTTGTTTACTCCATACAGTAAGTAGAGGAAGTATTTTATTCCACCCAAAATTTCGATATTGAAATTTCACCGGAAATACGCGTTTTGAGACTCCCTGAATAAAAAAAATTGGAAAAATATCCACGTGTGTGTGTCTGTCTGTCTGTGAACAGCTTAACTTACCAAAGTGCTATTGAACCTAAGCATCTTTCAAGAATGTGACACGAAGATTTAAAAAAAATCCCCCTCCCCAAACCTCCCTTACATAGATAAATTGTCGTTATTTTTTAAATTTTCCTTGAATTTCTCAAAAATGGCTCTAAAGATATTTTCATGACAAATGAAATGTACCTATATCTTGCATTTTTAAGGAATAGCCTCTAAAATACTCTCATTCTAAATAACTTTTGCATAATTGGTAAACCGTAAGAGATACGCATTTTAGTACACAAAATATCTGGATCTCATCAAAGCATAGAATTAATATGAAATAAAATTCTTGTGTGGCGCTAACCATTTCCGAGTTATTCTTTGTTATTGGTTTGAATTTTCTGATCTCTCTCCCTCTCTTAAACTCTCTCTACTACAAGCTTTCAGTAAGTAGAGGAAGTATTGTATTCCTGAAAAATTCGATGTCAAGACTTCGCCGGAAATACTTATTTTGAGGCCTGTTGAATTAAAAAATAAAAGCATTTCAAGGAAAAGGTCCGCCGGTGCGCGCGCGTGCGTTTCCGTGAACAACATAACCAAACAACTAAAATTCAGTTAAATACGAGACATGTTATTTAGGTTCAGGACCTTTCAAGGATGCGACACGAGGATTTTGAAGAAAATCCCTCCACCTTAAACTACCCGATACATGGAACATTTCTCGAATTTTCTTATGTTTCCAAATGTCCCTAACAATTCTGCTTAAAATGCCATATCTTTAAGCTATTTTCTATACAAATAAAATACATATCTTGAAATTACTGGGGAATAACCTGTGAAGTTCTTTATTCTGAATGAATTTTGAATAATTAGTAAACCGTAAAAGGTAGAAAAAATATTACTACAAAAGATGTAGATCTGTTAACGCACACAGTTTATACCAAATACAAATTTGTATCGTTAACCGCTTACGATATATTATTTTTTACTGCTTTGAATTTTCAAATGCTTTATACTTCTCTCAACTAGAAAGTCGCTTGTCTTTTTTTGTCGTGGTGATGCAAAGAGCATGTAATTTCAAATTCATCACATAGCCATACACTCATTAAAAATTTGACCACTTTATTGCCTACTGTATCGTACAACGAAATGTGTAAACGTGTATTGAAAGTTTATCTGTTTTAATAAGAAATGGATAAAATATTAAAGTTGCTGCCAGAATATTTTGTAGAATAGTGGGTAGCGAAATTCATGTGGATGCACTACATCAGAATTTTTACTTTCTCTACTACGTATAGTAAGTAGGGAAAGTATTGTATTCCACCCAAAAATTCGATACCGAGATTTCACCGGAAATAATGCTTTGAGACCCCCTGAATCCAAAAAAAAAACAATTTTGGAAACGTTCGTGTGTGTGTCTGTGTGTGTGTGTGTGTGTGTGTGTCTGTGTGTGTGTGTGTGTGTGTGTGTGAACAGAATAACTCAGAAACGAATAGTCGGATAAACATCACCTTGGTATTTAGTTCAGTATCTTCCCGAGATGCGACACGAAGGTTTTCAAGAAAATCCCCCAGTTTACCCTTTACATAGAACATTTTTCGAAAATTTTAATTTTTTCAAAAATGACTCTAACAATTTTGATTAAAATATCATATGTTTAAGATATTTTTATAACAAATGAAATGTATATCTCAAATTTTCTGGGAATGTCTCCAAAAGTATTCTTCATTGTGAACGAGTTTTGCATAACTGGTAAACCATAAGAGATAGACAAACTTTTACTGCACAAAAAATGTAGATCGCGTTAAAATACACAATTTATGTCATACACATTTTTGTTGTTGAGGGAACCATTTTCGAGATATTGCTTGTTATTCCCTTAAATTTTCCAATTCTTATACTCTTTCGCAAATGGGAATTCGTTATTATTTTCTTTTTGTCCTGAACATGCAAATAGAGTGGAATGCGCCACATAGCAACCAGCTCTTAAAACATTTGACTGTCGCTTAAATCCTACCATATTCCTCTCGCATCTACAAGAAAATTAGCAATAAGATTAACATATCGATATCTCTATTAACATGAAGCATATGGAGAATAAGTGTTTGTAAAAATAGTTTGTACAAGAATAGAAAAATCATGTGAGTGTAACACATCAGATTTTTTCTTTCCTTTTCATGATCATATAAATAACAGTATTTCATAGTCATTGCATAGCGACCGGCTTTGAAAAAACTGACTATCGCTTTAGTTTATATTCTTTTATTCCTTTTATACCTACTTTAAGTGAGTAATTGAAGATTTATCAGTATTAACAGGAAGTATACAGAAGAATAAGCTTTTGTAAGAATGTTTGTAGAAGAATGAGTACAGAAAGTAATGTGAATCCAAAACATCCGATCTTTACTTTCTCTACTACGAATTAACAATAAATAGAGAAAGCATTGGATTCCACCCGTAAACTCGATGTCGGAATTTTACATGTTTTGAGGCCTGTTTTAGAAAAAGGACCGTGTGTATGTCCGTATGTGAAATACCTAATTCAAAATCGAAAAGGGGCTAAATACTAAACTGGGTATTTAAATCCAGTACCTTCCAAAGATGCGACACGAAGATTTTCAAGAAAATACCCTATCCTAAACTACCCTATACACGAAACATTCTGAAACATTTTGGTTTTATAAAAAATTGTTCTACCGATTTTAATTAAAATGCTATATTTTTAAGATATTTTGAAGGCAAATTAAATGTATATCTCTAATTCTCTGGGAATATCCTCTGAAATCCTCTTCATTCTGAATGGCTTTTGGATAACTTGTAAACCATATGAGAAAGACAAAATACTGTTCTCCTACATCTTCTGTAACCACCCTATTTGTCACTTAATGCAGTGTTAGGGGTTCGCCTCGTATGCATATTTTATAACCTTCTCTCTCCCTGGCCATGCTACGAAGTTGATGCATTGTATTCCCCCTTCTACCAGCAACCTGCTTCGCAGTGTCCTCCCATGTCGTCCTAAGTCTTCCTACAAGTCTGTGCCCTGAGGCTTTACTTCCACAAATTGGACAAAATCTTGTAGATCTCGTTAAACCACACAATTTATGTACCTGTTTTTGTGGCGTTAACCATTTCCGAAATATGTTTTCTTATTGGTTCAATTTTTCAGATACTTATACTTTTCTCAAGAAAATCGCCATTCGTTTCTCTCTCTCTCTCTCTCTCTCTTGGTTATGGCTATACCAAGAGAAAGGAATTTTAAAGTTGTCATAAGATTTGTTGTCTTAAAAGATTTGACTATCGTTTAAAGCCTACTGCCCAAACCTACTGCTTAAAACCTACCAAATCTTCTTACAGCTATAAGAAAATGTGCAATAAGACAATTTCTGTAACGGTTTATCTCGATTAACATGAATTGAATGGGCAGAGAAAGTCATGTGAATGTAACATGTCAGATTTGTAATTTCTTTCACGGTATTCCGCTCACCTGTTGTCCTAAAATTTGGAATATTTCTTAATGCCTTTAAAGACGAGCTCTGGCGGGCGGGTAAAACACGCTCGTCTGCACTGACTGGTTATAAACAATGCGCAGCTGCTACGCCAGAAGTAACAACGTATCGCGGCGACCAGGCAGTACTCACTAGCAGCGAGCTTGCCGCACTAGCCGTAGCGAGGCCGTTCGCTGTTTGCACTGCTTCGTATAATCGTGTGTATTTCTGGATCAGCATCAGAAGTAAACGCCGAAATGTCGCAGCGTGAAAGCTCGCTCATGTTTAACTTCTAACACACCTGTTTGATTGTTCACAGAAACTATAAGGCGTAGCTGGACATTATTTCAGGAAAGTTCTTTACACCAAATAATCCTTTTATATAGAGAAATAATACATTTTCATTTTCACAAAAATGGCTTTAACTACTATACTTGAAATATTTGCATTACGAATTTTTATAATTTTCAATTTTCTATGAATAACCTGCGCGGTACTCTTCACCATAACTGAATTTATATTTAAAAAGCAAAAGAGTGAGAGAGATGGAAAGAGGGAAAGACTTACAATTGAAAAAGAATATAATGTACTAAAATATTCAATTTGTATTAAACAACATTTTTCGTACACTTAGCCGCTTCAAATATATTCGGTATTATAAGTTTACCTAAGCTGATATGTAAAGCATGAAACATGTTCGAAAACGTACGGTTCTTCTCGCCCCCTCATAGCTCGTTGGTAGAATGTAGGATGTGTTTATCGGAGGGGGGCACCTCGGTACTGCGACCAGCTTGATCTATTGTAGGGAGGCAGGGACGAGGTGAAGGAACCGTAAAAGGTCTCAGGTCCGCAGGCAGATTGGCCCATAGAGACGTGTAGAAATCCCTAATTCCCTAATATTTCCAGTTTGAACACCCGAGCACCAATAGAGGTGAAGAATTCTGAGAGAGGGCGACAAAGCGACTAACGCAGAGGATAACACACCCTGGTATTCACGGGAATAAATCGTTACAATGCGCAAGCAACTACACCATCTGCCCGACACCGCCAGGGCCCGAAGACACACGTGAAACGTGAAAGGGAGAGATGAAATGAGAGAAAGGAGAAATCGTGGTAGAACACATCACCCTGGCATTCGCCTAGGCGACCAGGGGAAAGCCATGAAAAACTCCATGGTCAAAGTGGGCGGTTACCGGGAATCGAACCCGGGACCTCTCGAATGCGGGCCACAGAGGTTGCCGCCTGGTGGACTTATTGGTAATAAATATAAGTAATTTAAGCAGTTGTGTGCAACCAAGTCCTTATCACCTAATTGAAATGGATTTCTAAGTTAACATAACGTAAAGTGAATAGCTGTTAATTGGAAATTGGAGAAAGTCCCATCATAATCAGAGTAATTACAACCCAGATATTTCATTTACTGTCAGAAAATTCATTACCAAAAATTACTTTTTATATTTGGAATGTAATGCAGTAGCTCAAATTATAAGTATTTAAATACTTTGTGCACTAAAATAATATGAACACTCGTGCACGCAGCATCACAATATAGAAGGGTGTGAAGAGAAGGTGCCCACGTGTGCCCCTCTTGCACGCCCGTGTGTCTTCAACATGCTATGATATGTATCGTGTCCCAGAGTACGCGTGCCGACTCAGCCACGCGTGACAGCGACACACTCCCGGAAGTTCCGCCTCATCCCTCATAATATACAAATTACACCGCATCGTTGTTTTCCTCAGGACCGCCTTATGGCCCGCTGTAACCGAAACGCTTTTCCTGAAAATATCCAAATAATGGCACAGGAGTGCTTGCGTGTAGCAGTAATTTTGACCTTGAATTTGTAATATTAAGGTAAACCACGAGTGAACGTTTCTGTCTGCAATTCTTGTTCAATATTCTTGCCTTTTTAACTTTCTCTACTGCTTACCTATAGAAAGTAGATGAATAAGTGCACTTCACTCAAAATTCGATACCTAGATTTCACCGGAAATACACCTTTTAAGACTCCCTGAATCAAATAAAATAAAACACTTTTAGAAAAAGGTCCGTGTGTCTATGAACAGCATAACTCAAAAGCCAAAAGTCAGTTAAATACCAAATTTGGCATTTAAATTCAGCATCTTCCAAGAATGCGCCCCAAACATTTTACGTTATGTTTTATTTTTTTCAAAAATGACTCTAAGGATAAAATGCATAGATATCCTGAATTTTCTGGGAATAACTTCTGAAGTCTTCTTCATTCTAAAATTATTTGCATAATTGGTAAACTGTAAGAGATAGGCAAAACATTACTACACAGAAACGTTTAGATCTCGTTTAAGAACAACTTTATGTCAAATTGCTTGTGCCATTGACAATTTCTGAGATATTACTTGTTATTGGTTTGAGATTTTACCGCAAATACTTGTTTTTAGGCCCTCTGAATACGAGATAAAGAAGTTTAGAAAAAAGTCCCTGTGTGTATGCGTCTGTGAACAGCATAACTCGAAAATCAAAAGTCTAAAAGATTTTCAACAAAATACCCCATCCCAAATTACCATTTACAGGAACATTTTTCGAAGTGTTTGATTTCCTCAGAAAATGGCTCTAACGATTTTGATTAAAATACCATAAGTTTAAGGTATTTACACAACAAACAAAATGTGTATCTTGAATTTTTTTGGAAAGCCTGTGAAGTTCCTTCATTCTGAACACATTTGTATGAATGATAAACCGTAGGAGTTACACAAAATCTTGCTGCACAAAAGATGTAATATCGTTAAAGCGCCAATTTATGTAAAATAAAATTTCTTGTGGATTAACCATTTCGAGATATTCCTTTGTTTATTATTGGTTGTATTTTTAAATACTTACACTTTCTTAAACTGCTAAGTCGCTATTATTATTATTTTTTTTCCTTCGTGATCATGCAAACAATATGGAATTTCACAACCATCACATAACGATTCCTCTTTGAAACCTGACTATTGTTTTACCTACTGTATACTACAACGAAATGTGTAAATCAACAAAGAAAGTTTATTTGGATAAAATAATCAAGTGATGTAGGAGCTAGCCAAATAATGACAAAAGCAGGCGAGTTTACAGGTAACTGAAAAACCTGTGATAGCGAATTGTGTGTAAATGTTTAAGAAAAGTAATATTTTATAATGACTATTAGAGCAAATGACTTAGTATCTACATAGAGAACAGTACTGTAAAGGTACTAACTAATTATGTCTGTAGTGTATTTCTCAATTATGCAGGTGTCCCTTAATATAGGTGTCTGGAAAGTTTTCGGGAAACGTGTCTAGTAGGTTTACTATGAAGGAAGAAATACAAAATGGTGTTTGTTCAAACAGTTGAACACAATTGTGACCAAGTCTCAAGGGCATGAAGGGATTGAATTGATATGGATTGGATTGGGTTGTATGGTATTAAAAGAAAGACTGAGCAGGGTGGTCATGAGTGTAAAATGAAACAGCTGGTTTATTATATTACTTCTCATACTCATTTATCCTTCTTCTTAACTGATTTCCCTCCTCTTTGTAGCAATTACACCCCGAAAGACTTACGAGCCAATGCTTTGTGTCGGTAGCCTGTTGAGGAGCAAGCAAACTTTAGATCATAGCATGTCCAGGATGGGTGATCAGCCCAATGCCTAGTATGGCGGTGAAAAAAAAGGAAGAGTAGAGAAAGTCATGTGAGTGCAAAACATAGGATTTTTTTAAAACTAGAGTTAATGAGGACTGAGTGGGATGGCTCAGGCCGTAACGTATGTGACCCGCATTCGGGAGTTCCCGGGTTCAATCCCTTGGAGTCGACCAGTTTGACCGAAGGTTTTTTCGCGGTTTTCCTCGGTCGCTAGGCGAATGCTGGTTTGGGTAATTTGATCCGCGAATTTTCCTATCATCCCTTTCATCACTGGATTCCATTTCCTTCATCTTCACCGCCATACCAGCAATTGGGCTGATCACCCATCCTGGACATGCTATGATCTAAAGTTTGCTTGCTCCTCGACAGGCTACCACAAAGCATTGGCTTGTAAGTCTTCCGAGATGTAATTACTACAAAGAGGAGGGCAATCAGTTAAGAAGGATAAATGAGTATGAGAAGTAATATAATAAACCAGCTCTTTCATTTTACACTTATAACCACCCTGCTCAGTCTTTCTTTTAATACCATACAAGACAATCCAATCCATGCCCTTAACTTGGTCACAATTCTGTTCAACTGTTTGAACAAACAGCATTTTGTTTTTCTTCCTTCACAATAAACTTACCAGACACGTTTCCCGAAAACTTTCCAGACGCCTATATTAAGGGACGCCTGCATAATTGAGAAATACTCTACAAACATAATTCGTTAGTACCTTTACATTTCTCTTCTCTATGTAGATACTAAGTCATTTGATCTAATAGTCATTATAAAATATTACTTTCTTAAACATTTAGACACATTCATTATCATTCGTTTTTTCAGTTACATATAAACTCTCCTGCTTTTGTCATTATTTGACTAGCTCCTACATCACTTGACTATTTTAATGCATATTCTCCATTGTATGTAGAAGTTTAGAGCACAATATAGCCTATCAATGGAGCAACTACCAGTCTCGTTTGGGTTCTCATTGAAGTCTCAGAAGTTTTTTAATTAGCAACAATGAAGACTTATCCACAATTCGCGTACTATGTTTATGGCCTTTCCCCTTGATCCGGTACATCTTGGTTTTGTGTAATCCACTCATGTATAGGGCTTAAGGGAATTCCTAGAACTGGTTCAGTCCAGTTGGAGTTTTCTCAGATCTTTTCCGTGCAAGGGAATCTTTTTTGTTTATTATTAATTTATTATTGTCGCTTTAACAATAAAGTCATAACGCGACTACAATAAATTTTAATAGTTACAGTATTGAAACAAATTACAACAGTCCATTCTTTTGTGTTCTGGCACGCAATTAATTGCAACATTTTGCTTTTATCAGACCAATAAGGTTTTATATATTCCCAGAGCAATTTAGTTTTGAGCTTGGTAGTTTGTAGTTTGGTAAATCTATTCATTCATTCATTTTCTGTTTACCCTCCTCTTATGTAGGACTTACAGGCGAGTGCCTGGGGTCAGAGGCCCGTCGAGGAGCAGACACTCGTGGATCAGACAGAACATCCAGGATGGGTGATCAGCCCGATGCCTGGTATGGGATGAAGGAAGTAGATGAAGCGAAATGTAGGTGAAATGGATGACAGGAAAGGTGATGATGGAGCAGTTGGTGGAATGAATGGCGGGGGAAACCGGAGAACCCGGAGAAAACCCGCCCAGATGCCGCTTCGTCCACCACAAATCCCACATGCAGGTGGGAGGCGAGCGGTCTAACCACTCGGCCACGGCGCCGCCTGGTAAATTTATAAGTGCTTAAAGATCTGCCTGAGAGTATCTAAATGAGCTGCGTATATAGTATGTTCTTCCAGATGGATATATCAATTGCATATACGTATTTCAGTCCAGAAGAATGTGACAAAACTGTGCACAAATGTTAGGCATTGATATTTCCCCACGATGTCCTGCTTCTGATCCACTGTCGTCATGGAGCCATCGGACAATGCCTTGAACACACTCAAGTCTAATTTTTAATGATTAATCAGAGGATAGGGTACTAATCATCTGACCACTTCTCATGTAAAAGATAGGATTTGTGATTGTTTCCATTATCTGTAGTGACTCGGCACTCTAAAGAGCATGGAACGTGTTAAAAGGCGAGACGCATAGAAATTCTTAGGACGTATAACTTGTGCATTCATCTAGCTTCCTTAGATGATATTTAGTGTGGAGTTAAATAGACACATTGCGCGTATTGTGTACATTACGGATACGTTGTAATCTTTGGTCAGTTGGCGTTTTAGGTCAATTAATGGAGAATCACAGTAGTTTATTCAAAAGTTTAGCAACGCCTTTATTGAGTTTCATAAGCTCATTGCATGTTAAGAGACGACGTACTTCCGTTTGACATCGCTCGGCACTTACTTCGTTCGTGCAGTCACTCTGATGCGTTGCGATAGGTCAAACGATACCAGAAGGCTGAGCGAGCGAGTGCGGGAAGATTTCAAGGTTGAGCAGTCATGCGCGAAGTGACACACGACTACTGAAGCGTGCTGACGTTTGGGTTGCCCTAATTAAACATCCTGCTGTCACTAATTGCTGATAATCCTTTCTGTTAACTTGATTATCCTTACCAACTACTTTCGTAGCATCTTGATGCCTGATCATAAATTAATGTTCGATGTGAGCTAACGAGGGGCATTAAAACTACACAGATATGGTGCGTCTGTCTCTGGCACCTGCAGAAATCAAAATATGCCAACGTCAGGTCTGAAATGTGTGGAGCGATGCTCAAATCAGCCCAGAGTCTAATCAGCTGGGGATTACCCAACGTCTTATGAGAGTCAGGGAAACCTTAGAGAATACTGTAACGCACACAACCGAAATTCGAACTCAGGAACTCTAAGACAGATATTTTACCTCCACATGCAGATAAGGGCAGTGATTGTGTTAGTTTCAGGTGACTATTTCATTGTATCAATTGACTAATCTGGAATATAAACTGTTTTGAATTTGGACCAATGACTGTTATAAATCCTGCCAGTTTCTTTTCCTGCTTTTATTTTATCTCCTTCTTATGCAAATTGTTTCTTCTCTCTTTCTTAACGTTCCCAACTGTGTTATGCTGTAAATCCAAACTTTCGACCTTATCTATTCGAATGTTTTCTAGAGGAAATAAAATATCGGACCGGATGTTCATAGATGTAAACGTAGACTTTTTTTAACTAGTATTTAATAAGCGCAATGTATTAATGTACTATTTGATTTTTATGATATTATTAGTGAAATAATAAAAAATACAGACTACATGAGCTCTATATTCTCCCAAAATAGGTTCTGGAGCTCCCGTCAAATTACAAGAAGTAATTCGTTGTGCGAATTTGAATGCAACGAATAATTACATTGTGTTTTACGAGACTAAGGACTTACGTACCGGTATAAGCAAATATAATGGAGCTATGTTATATGCTTACTTTCGTCCCAATTTAAAAAAAAACATCTTTTCTTCTGATCCCTTTGACTTTTTTTACCATATACTCAGTACATAAAGCATACAGTAGACACAAACTTTTAATGAGCTATGTCAAACCATTGTTAAGGTATTATTTTTTATTCATAATTAATAACCTTTTGAAATTATAATATGAAATGCACCTTTGTACACATTTTATGAAATTTTCAACTTTTTAAATTTGAGTTATGGAAAATAAATAATTGCAGGTGATGAACTATTTAATATTTTTAACCACTGTACAATAATTTTTGAATCCGTAATTCCTGGAGCTCCCCTGGAAGTTTCAAGTAAATAAGTAATAAACTGTGGCCCAAGGCACATTTTGAGCGGTAAAAAAAGATAAAAAAATCTTATGTGTTACACTCACATGACTTTCTCTACTCTTGTACAAACTATTTTTACAATCGCTTATTCTCCATATGCTTCATGTTAATCGGGATGTTAATCTTATTGCTAATTCTCTTGTAGGTGCAAGGGGAATATGGTAGGTTTTAAGCGATAGTCAAATCTTTTAAGCGTTGGTTGCTATGTGGCGCATTCCATTCTCTTTGCATGTCCAGGACATAAGAAAAATGAATAACGAATTTGAGAAAAAGTATAAGTATTGGAATATTTAAGGGAATAACAAGCAATACCTCGAAAATGGTTCACTCAATAACAAAAATGTATATGACATAAATTGTGTATTTTAACGCGATCTACATTTTTTGTGTAGTAAAATTTTGTCTATCTCTTATGGTTTACCAGTTATGCAAAAGTCATTCACAATGAAGAATACTTTTGGAGACATTGCCAGAAAGTTCGAGATATACATTTCATTTGTCATGAAAATATCTTAAACATATGATATTTTAATCAAAATCGTTAGAGCCATTTTTGAGGAAATTAAAATTTTCAAAAAATGTTCCATGTAAAGGGTAGTCCGAGATGGGGGGATTTTCTCGAAAACCTTCGTGTCGCATCTCTGGAAGGTACTGGACCTAAATACCAAGTTTGGTGTTTATCCGACTGTTCGTTTCTGAGTTATGCTGTTCACAGACACACACACACACACACACACACACACACAGATACACACGGACATGTTTCCAAAAATGCTATTTTTGGATTCAGGGGTGTCTCAAAACGTGTATTTCCGGTGAAATCTCGGTATTGAATTTTTGGGTGGAATACAATACTTCCCCTGCTTACTATACGTAGTAGAGAAAGTAAAAAGGAATTGAGAAAAATGAAGTTCAACGCGGTGCTTTACTTAAATTGTACAAGATCAATTAAATAGAAATTCGTGGTTTAAAAGTATTGATATTATAAAACCAATTATTTAGTATGAAGTACAAGCTATAAGTATTATAAAAATGCAAAAAAAAAAAAAAAAAAAAAAATTAGTAAAATGTTCACATTTTTTGCAGAATTTCCCAGGTTCATTACCTTATGGCGCTAATAATCGAATATATTCCGGATTGCAACCTATTGAAAAATATTTAATACTACGACATCCAGGTTATATAACAGATTCCCTGTAACACACAAGGTCGCTTTTTTTGGTATGAGAAGCATGTGGGCAGCATAGATGTAGAAACTTGGGCACGCATCTAGTATATGTGCATGTATGTATGTGTGTGTTGTGTGATGCACGTGTGCGCTTTGTGTATGCAGTTTTATTTATTAACTTATTTACTGTGGCGTTCCCGTTTTCCCTTCCCCCTTTTGCATCATTGTTTTCTTATTTATTTTTGTGGTCTACTTTTGGGGCACTTCGTATCACATTCCAGCAATATTTACTCATTAAAACTGAGTCTTGGTTAATCTCAGCCATAGGGAAACTATTGAGAAGTAATAAAAAGTCCAAGCACTTTCATTTTCACCTATCTAATTGCTACTTTATTTAAATAAGCACTACATGGTGACTTTAGAAGCAGTCGTATTATTTCGTTTAGGAATGTTTATAGCAATCCTTTAAATTCCGTTGGGAAAAACAAAAACAAAAATGTAAGAAGGAAAAATAAAAGGAAGCAGGTATATCTCATCAAGGTCCCGCAGAGCACGGGGCGTAGACCCTTTGGCGTAATTGGTCGTTTTTCATCCAGCCGCTGCAAACATTTTCACCAAAAGGGATGCTATAGCGGTTTCTACCTGCAGGTGCAAGCAGAGCGCCTTGCTGTGATAATGCAAAAGTCTAATCTTGTCATTAGTGCCTAGAAGCTAAATAACCTGACAACATTATCTAAAATTTGTTAAAGTTTAAAAAAAACATATTTTATTTTGTAGCTATGTTTTGCGAAAAGATGCCGCAATATTCTATTCCCCTTAAAGTTTAGTAGGTATTTGTGATAATAAGTAAGCACAGCATTATTACGTATAAATTACAGAATATAAAAATCTCAAAAACCTTTTTCTACCCATTACGAATACGCATTGCAGATATCTTATAGATACGAAGGGTAATTTTAAAAGTTAGGTCTGGTTTGCAATAAATTACGAAATACTAAATATTTCTCGATAATTTATTTTTTACCCAAGCCTCAAACCTTTCACTACTTTTCTACCAGTTATCAACGTTTTTTGAACACTTGTCTTATCGTAACGTAGTTTCTTAGAACCTCGCCACAGACTTCCGACCCAATATATCTAGGAAATGTGTAGCTGTTTCTGGAGTTAACATTTTCTGTATTAACAATGAGCTACGATAATCTCTTAGGGAACATTTGCGGTACATGTACGAAACCTTCTTGTAGGACATAAATAATGAGTTTGTTGTCTTTGACTAACATCGCTTTAACTTAGATCCACAATTGTTTCCTTTCAGCTCCTCTGTGATAATCATCTGACTTCCGGACCACTAGTATGAGTCTCCCTCCTGAAACCAATGATACCAATAACGCAATTTCTTTTGCTATGTAATCTTAAATACCCCCAGCTAAATGCATCACAGAAACTACGATTGTTTTATGGATTGGCGGCGAACTTCTAATGGGAGGAACCACTAAAATCAATTAAATGAGAATTTAATTGATTGTAAATACTATGTGGAAAGAAAGCTTAAGGTATATACAATGGACCAATCAAATCATTAATCAAAATATTCAATAGTTATTATTTTATTGCATAACGGACCATACATTAAAAATCTGACGTATTACACTCACATAACTTTCTCTATTCTTGTACAAACTATTTTTACAAACACTTATTCTCCATCTACTTCATGTTAATCGAGATAAGCATTTGTAGAAAGTATCTTATTTATAATTTTCTTGTAGGTGCAAGGGGAGTATGGTAAGCTTTAAGCGATAGTAAATCTTTTAAGAGCTGGTTGCTATGTGGAAAATAAATTTTTAAATTGAGTTTTATTTATGGACGCTCTTTAACTACTATGGTCCTTAGCGTCCCATTCTATAATGGGCGTGAAAGATCGTAATTTTGCTCAGAGGCCTCTTTATCAGGCTTGAGGTTCTTTTACGTGGCGTAAATCTACGACACGGGACCACGGGCTTTACTTCCCTTCCGAAGGAAGCCATGCTAAGGATTTTTATGCCCGAAAAAAATCCATCGCCCTCCCCCGGGTTTGAACTCGCTACCTTGGGAACTAGAGGAGGACGGAGGACGACTGCTATGTAGAGAATTCCGTTCTCTTTGCATATCCAGGACATAAAAAAAAGAATAACAAATTCCTATTTGAGAAATGGTTCACTTTTAACGAGCTCTAAATTTTTTGTGTAGTAAAATTTTTTCTAATCTCTTACGGTTTACAATTTATGCAAAAGTCATTCAGAATGAAGAGGTTTGGGAACATTCTCAGAAGATTCAAAGTATACATTTTATTTCTTATGAAAATATCTTAAACATATCATATTTTAATCAAACTCGTTAGAGACATTTTTGAGAAAATCAAAATTTTAGAAAAATATTCCATATAAGGGGTAGTCTTGGGGAATTTTCTTGAAAAGCTTTCTGTCGCACGCTTGAAAGATACTGAACCTAAATACCAAGTTTGGTATTTATCCCACTTTTCGTTTTTGAATTATGCTGTTCACAGACACACGCGCGCGCACACACACACATACCTTTTTCATTCAGGGTCTCTCAAAACATGTATTTACGTGAAATCTCAGTATCGAATGTTTGGGCGGAATAAAATACCTTCTATGTACGTGGTAGAGAAATTAAAAACATCTCTCATATATTACAGCATTCATATATACGAAAAGTGGCCATTATCCACGTTACGATATTCACGACATATTTTTGCCTAGAAACTATTTCAAATTTAGAATATATGCTAGGTTACAACATATAACATGTGACAACAGCATTCAAATGTGTTCAGAAGCATCGACGAATAAATTCAGAAGTCGTAGTAACGGGCTCTTGTAAAAGGAAACAAAAACAAAGAATCGCACATTTTTAACTTGTTCTGTCAGATGACGCACAACCTTGTTTTTTCTTTCCTTTTACTAGTGTTTAATGCCCGTTCTTATACATACGGCATCACAGCGATGATGACACATAAATTAAAATAATACTTGGGGAAGGAAGTTTCTGAAGGAAGCTTTCCAGGATTAAGTTTAGGGTACCTTCCTAGCATTTGCCAGTTTCAAAACTGAGGGAAACCCGAAAAAAAAACATTGAGATAGGAAGGTCCTGACGGGATTTGAACTGCGGATCTCGCATTTACAACTACTTGTCTTAACAACCTCGATACACAGCCTTGTGAAAACGTAAACATAGAACATGTAATATTGTTACATGCTGGTAGGTGGCCTAAAAGGTCACATGGAAATTAAATTAATTTTGAGTACCCAGCACGCACATTAAGTAGGGTATACTTGGCTACTGAGGACCGAAACGTGGCGTGGAAGTTGAGAGGAAGACGTGGGGGTTTTACTATACAAAATTCATAACACAAATCTACTCATCATGGAATCCTGACTGAAACTGACGCTATGCCCCACTACTCGTGGCTAGCAAAGCTACCAGCCAAGAGTGACGTAAACAACGTGTTTTGTAATGACAATGTAGAACAATAATGTTACGCCTCAAATTATTCGTATGCCTATCTCCCGCCCCTACTTACAGAAATGAGGCGCCCCCGCCGAAGAAAAAAAGGAAATGCAAAAATGCAAGGGAAATTGACATATGAATTATTTGTAGACCCTCCCCCGGCACACAAAATCTCTTCTAAACACTGGAAGTCCGGTACACAAAGAATGTAATACGTATATCAAAGAATAGCGAAGAAGATTCTTCATTGTTTGTAGCAGATCAAAATGTGTTTATCACAAATGTTACATCTTGGGTAGGTGGCTTAAAGTTCATATGGATATTAAATTAATTTTGAGTACCCAACACGCACATTGAGGGGGCGTATACTTATTTGGCTGCAGAGGACCGAAACGTGGTGTGGAAGTTGAGAGGAAGGCGTGGGTTGTTTACTGTACAAAATTCATAACACAAATATACTCACACATTCCTAGATATATTTCACAAACGTTTGTGCTTCCTACATTATTAAAAATGGAAGGTGGGAGGAGATGTCCACCGATCCAAAGCCCGGCTTACACACGCGATCCGTCCCTCACGGAATCCTAACTGAAACTGACGTTATCTCCCACTACACGTGGCTAGCAAAGTTACCATCCAAGAGCGGCGTAAACAACAATGTGTCTGGTAATGACAATGAAGCACTGGACTGAAGAAACAATTATGACACAAATTGTGTGTTTTGATATTTACATTTACAGTAAGTTATGATTAAATAAGTATTATGGTTTCCAAGACACAAAATTGTGTTCAGAATGAAGACAGTTTCGTAAGCTATTTACAAAAAGTTCAAAATATACATTTTACTTTTCACGTGAATATCTAAAAGAGTGGTATTTTAATAAAAACCCTTGCAGTTATTTATTATAGTTATAACTGTAGCTAAAATGAACGAACATTTGACTTAATAGATGCTGCTATGTATTATGTTCTAATAGCCCAAACCTTTTATGTGTAAATTATTGTTACGGCATACTTCTAAAATCAAATGAACTCTTAAGGAAGTGAAATAATGTGATGCAATTGTATGAGAAAACAATAAATTTGTGATAATACACGTTCATGATTAGTTCAAACTGAAGATTTCTTTAATATAAAGAGAATATATACATCATTTTTAAAAAGAAGAAATTAATCTATGAAAATGCGCTGTAAATATTTCAGGTATTAATAGTCATGTTTTCTTTAATTGGACATAGTTTTCAACTTATTTGACCCAAGATAAGTGACCCTTCACTCATATACTATTACGATTTAGCTAAGTAAAATCAACTAAATTTAATATTTAAAAATGCGTGATAAAATGGTTACCTACTTGTGAGAGGAGTGTTAACGTTTCAATAGAGCATGCAGAAGTTAAGAGTTAGGATTAGTCAGACACAGTGAGCTCCAGTAGGCCATAGTGGGCCTTTTGTGCTTCCAACGTGGCGCCTAGGAGGAAGGAATAAATGGGGAACTCGAAGAGCGACCAGATTCGGACTTCGATGAGCGCTAGCAAGGACGGGGTCCCTAACGATTCCAATGACACCGATCACGATGCCAGCTAGTCCTGTCTTATTCACCCGCAACCTGGGAGTCTCGGGTGTAGACAAGATGGCTCCCAGGAAGGAGGGGGTCTTCAGCAGTTCCACTAAGCGGCAGGGAGTAATTTTTCCATAACGCAAATTCCACCGTTCTGCCACAACAAACCAACCGCCGCCGTCTGGACCTACAACCATGAAATAGATAGATTAGGTAAAACAAACGAAAGGAAATGATGGAATGGAAATTCTGGTAGAAGGGAAGCCACCCTGGTATTCGCCTACCGACCCGGGGAAATCACGAAACAAAATCCATTCCCAACGGAAATCGAACCGAGAACTTTCCGAATGTGAGCCTAGCACGCTACCGCGGAGCCATCTCGCTCCGTAACAAACGTGACGCGTTTGTTTTAGTTAGTTCTCCAAGGAGCTAAATTCTTGGAAAACTTAAGGAAAACCCTTTTACAGGACAAATTTGTTCCACTTTAAGATAATCGAGTTTGTATGTCTAGGTGTGACCCACGCATTGCTAAGTAAACATTCTCTGGTGCCTATCCCCAGAAACTCCGCGGCCTTGCTTGATTTACTGCCCTGGCTACTCCACATAGTTTGCACCAACCTCCCGCTCTGAAATACGCAGCTTCGTTACATTTATGGTTCGCTTTACGTAATTGCCCATAGCTCCATCATTAGATACTAACCATTTCGGGCGTTGTGCCTGCGAAAAAAAAGAAGAAAGATTTCTCTTTTCTTTCCTCCATAATTCTTATTCCTCTATTTCTTCTTGAATGTTTCCATCTCCTTCTGAAGCTTCTTCGGTTCATTGAAAAGATGCCGACGAAAAATCCATGTTGAGATTCCAGTCTAATCGGAAGAAAGGAACGAGTCGAGTGAACACGTACAGTGGTGGTGACATTCCGATTGTCTTCTGTCTGTTTGCGGCGCCAAGTGATGCTCTTCTTGTTCCTCCAGTCCAGTGCTTCATTGTCATGCAGTAAAGACGATGTGATATTTAGTACCATTAGAGGCGTAAAACAACTCATGTGGTGCTATGTTGTTTAATTTACAATTTTAGCTTTAAATTTATGTATTTATTATGATTTAATTAGTACCATCAGGCCTTATCTTCATCATCATCATTATAAATACAAATAATAAAAAAATATTGAAATGACGAAAAGTAATACATTACAACAATATAATAAAGTATCGCAATGCAGAAAAACATTCCTGAGAAAAAAGAACTTAGCTCAATTAAATCAAATGATGATTCAAAACTAAAATAAAAAAAACACATAATAAATTTAATACGATTAAACACGTTAGCTACAAATCCCTCCACTATATTAGAAAAAAATGAAACATTTTTGTATACTGAAGAGAAAGAGAGAGAGAACAGGGAAGTAGGGAAGTATTACACAGTGACAAAATAACACTTAAATTTTATTTGTTAAAATATAATATTAAATTAATTTTAAATGTAAACGATGTTTAACAATTCCTCAGATCAGCAGGTAGAAAATTACACAGACCTGCAACTGTAAACGATGGTGTATATAATAATTCTCTGTGACTAATGTGGAATAGAAAGTGTGCCTGTTGTTGATTTCGTGTAGTAGTGAGAAACATAATTTTATGATATCAACATTATTTTGTATTAAAACGTAGATTATACACAACATTATAGGAGGACATAAGTACACATTAAAACGTATTTTTAAAACGTCTCATTAATTTCGAAGCACTCCATTGGCAAACGTCGGAGCAGCGTTTGCAAGTAAAGTATCTTAATCATATCCTGGTAACCCGGCCATAAAAATGCAGTACTCATTTCCAGTCTTCACATTTAATTCTTACACTTTCCTTTCCAGGCCGAAATGTTAGGTTTTCCAGAAAATAGGAAGTGTTTTATTATTTTCTCTACTACTTGCTATAGTAAGAAGAGGATATATTGCATTCCATCCAAAAATTTGATACTGAGATATCACTGTAAATACTTGCTTTGAGACTCCATGAATTAAAAAACAGCTTTTTAAAAAAATACCCATCTGCGTGAACAACATAACTCGATAACGAAAAGGTGGTTAAACACCAAACTTGGGATTAGAATTCGCGGCTTTTAAAGATGCAACAAAAAATGTTCAAGAAAATTCCCTCATCCCAAACTGTCCTTTGCATGGAACATTTTCAGATATTTTTTATTTTCTCTAAAATGGCTGTACGATTTTGATTAAAATGCATAGGTTTAAGATATTTACATGACAAATAAAATTATATCTTGAATTTTCTGGGGATAGCCTGCGAAGTCCTCTTCATCCTGAACGACCTTTGTATACATGGTAAATCGTAAGAGATAGATAAAATCTTAGTAAAAAAATCAGATCTCGTTAAAGCACCCAGTTATGTCAAATAAAAATGTTTTGGCATTAACCATTTCCGAGATATTGTTTGTTATTGATTTACATTCTAAAATACTTACACTCTTTCCAAGTGGTACCTAAGTCACTATTCTGTTTACTTTCCCTACTAGGTGTAGTAAGTAGGGGAAGTGTTGTATTCGTCCAAAAATTCGATGTCGAGATGTCACGGAAATATATGTTTTGGGGCACCCCTGAGTAAAAAAAAAAAAAGCATTTTTAGAAAAAGGTCCATTTGTGTGTGTGTGTGTGTGTGTGTGTGTGTGTGTGTGTGTGTGTGTGTGTGTGTCTGTAAAGAGCATAACTCAAAAACTAAAAGTCGGATAAGTACCAAATTTGGTATTTAAGTTTGGTATCTTCCAAGGATGCGACACGAAGATTTCCAAGAAAATCCCCCCACCACCATTTACTCTTTAATTGGAGCATTTTTCGAAATTTTTTATTTTCTAAAATTTGCTCTATCGATTTGATTAAAATACCATATACTAAAGACATTTACATGACAAATACAATGTATATCTTGAATGTTCTGGGAATAGCCTTTGAAGTCCTCTTCATTCGGAAGGAATTTTGTATAATCTTGTGTAACTGGTAAACGTTAAGTAATAGACGAAAACGCACTATAGAAAAAATGTAGACCTCTTTAAAACACACAATTTATTTCAAATAGTTTTTCTTTGGCATTAACCATTTCTGAGATATCCGTTATTAATGTTTCGAATTGTTCATTTCTTGGTAATTCTTTAAAGCCTAGTATACTCTGCTATTCCCTTTTGTATGTGCAAGAAAATGTGTAATAAAATAAATTCTGTAAATATTTATCTCGATTAACATGAAGTAGAAAAAATAAGCTTTTGTTAGAAGCTTTTGTCTTTTTCTTCTACAGGGGCAAGTCTGTAGTAGAATAGGTAGAGAAAGGTAATGTGAATGTAATATATTTTTTGCCATTGTGAACACACAGCATTATTGTTGAATTAATTTGAATAATTTAATTTTCTGCCACAAACAAGAGAAGGTTACTGTTGTGAAGTTACCGACATTTCGTTTACATTTCGAGAGTACAATCTAGGCCAAAATAAGCAAATGCATATTCGAGGGTTATTGCCAATGGAACAAACATATGTAAGTAGAAATTGGCCATTAAAATTTGAAGACAAGCTTTAATGTTATCACTTTACGGCGGTGCTATATCGGTCGGTTGATATATAGGCATTGCTTCAGCTCTGATTCCGGTGACCAGAATCTGAGACGAGATGTATCGTTGACTTTTTATTTCGCTTGTTTCTCTCTTTATCATAAAACGTACTGGTTAGATATACCTACCTACTAATATAATATTCATGAGATTAGGCCACAATTAGGATTTATTTTCCAACTAAAGCAAATGTTGGTGTGAAAATGTTTGAGGAAACTTACATTTAATTTCGTCAATGTACATCGTAATGAGAATAAAAATAAACATGAAGTGATGCATACACATGTCTAACTCTACCAATGAAAAATTCACATATATTATTGTATTCGTATAAAAGGTCATTCTTTTCCAATCATTCGTTAATCTGAATTTGTTTTTACCTAGAAATTGTTTCAGATTAAGCAAGAAG
Organism: Deroplatys truncata; assembly: GCA_030765065.1. Lineage (NCBI taxonomy): Eukaryota > Metazoa > Arthropoda > Insecta > Mantodea > Mantidae > Deroplatys > Deroplatys truncata. The sequence continues at coordinate 93,913,586 of CM060984.1, read as the reverse complement.
TTTTCAACATGCCAGTGCAACATTCAAATGTTTATTCATGGTAATAACTCTTTCGATGGAAAGAATAGAGATGGGGAAAAAGTAAGAATCGCAAACTTTCAAACATCTCCGTTAAGTGACATGTTGGAAAGGTCTAACTTGAAAAATGGCATATTTCAAAACGCTAACGCTTCGAAAATAATTATTTGACACAGATTGATGTATTTTAATTAGCTTTACATTTTTTAGTAAGCTTTTGTCTGTTAATATTGCCGTGTTATACGCACAAAGTCATAAACAATTCAATCAAATAAAGGGAACTTCACAATATATTCACAAGGTATGCATTTTATTTCTCATGTGACATTTTAATCAAAATCGTTAGAGCCGTTTTTCAGTAGATAAAAAATTAACATTTTTTTCAATGTAAAGGGCAGTATGGATAGGGAAAATTTCTTGAAAATCTTGCTTCGCTTTCTTGAATAGTGCTGAACTAAACTTGGTGGGGGCTTTCCATTCTTGAGTTGTGCTGTTCACAGATAGACAGATACATGGGCGCACCCGCGCCCGCACACACACACACACACACACACACACACACACGTCACCCAGGCCTTTTTGTAAAAAGACTTCATGGGTTTGGGGATCTCAAAACGTGTATTGTCGGTAAAATCTCGAAATTGAATATTTGGTTCGAACACAGTACTTCCTCTTACCTACTGTAGGTAGGTGGTAGAGAAAGTAAAAGTTTAATGGCACAAATGTATCTGAAACCCGGTTCGTTGGTTTGAGCATTGAATAGGTTCTCCTTTACAGCAACCGAAAAATAAAACGTTGGCGTCTAGCTGACAGAATTTAAGTTTAAAGTAACCAATTTCTCCTCAACTACGAGCCAATAGCCAAAGCTCTCGGATATGTATCTGCTACAACCCAGGTTAGCTTCCCTAAATCTGAAAGAAACCGGTTATTCCATAACTGTTACTTGTTAGTGAAGATCATAAAACTAACGCGGTAATTTCAACGCCGGTGTAGAAAAGTAACTTTAAGAACTCGACATTTTAAAACGTTTCCATCTCCGTGCTTGAAATCCACACAGCCAAAAGAGAGTGTGTCTCAATATGTTTTTTTTTGTTTTGTTTTGTTTTTGTTTTGCATTTTTTAAAACTTAAATGTAATGTGCTTTAGTCGGCTGACCATATTGGATAATGGATCGAAATATGCAATGAATGCGCAAATGAGTGTGAGATCAAAGCGCTTAACTGCTTGATATTCATTCTAACGAGAGGAAATACCCCGATTAAAGTCTCACTTTCTTAAACCAAACGGGATTCGATTCCCGGCTCACGCTGTTAGTGTTATTAAGACATGCGAGTTTTCCAACGTTTTTATAGCTTGCCTCAAGATACCACTTCTGTGTCGAAGGCATTTATTGTGCTTTCTTCCTTTCTTCATATCGTATCAGTTTGATTATTTCGTATTTCCCCATCCTGGAACGAAGTAAGACGGGCTTAAAAGTCATTTAATATCCTTGAACCATAGTTTTCCGCCTAGGGGCAGGTCTTTCAGTGTAAACCTGGTCTCCATTCGTTCCTCTCTTTCGCTTTCCATTTTATCTCCACATATGAAGCATATATCTTAATATTCTCTACCACCTAGCTATCTTCAGCGATGGCTCGCACTAAAGGGCACAAGGCCACGTGTCCTCCCTTTAATTTTGAAGTACAAATGCCTTTAAATAATTTCTGCATAAATTGTGAAATCAAAAACGTTATAGAATTTTAGACGAAAAGCCTGAATGTACTCCATATGAATGGCACGCAGTTTAAACGGCTTCTCAGGCAAATGCAAACAACTTGGTGGGGGTATGTGTGAAAAGAACAGGGCAGGCCACAGTCTCCTTAGCAGGGCAGAATGCTTTGGTTTAAAAGGAGTTAGTTGTTATGATGGATATGCGGATGACAGAAGTGTCACAGGACGGGGGGGGCGGTTAATAAAAGACGCTCAGAATCTGTGGACCTGCCTTGCACAAGTTCAATGAGGCTGTCCTCCGTATCGGAGTCCAAGAGGAGCATCCATAAGCGATTTGTCGTGAGGCCGTTATTATTCCCTTCAGCTGTTTGCTCTTTCGCACCAATGGCTTAGTTGAGGAATCTAAACTACAGGGCGATCATTGAGACTGAACAGTTTTGAAGGCTTATAATTTTCATCTGGAAAGTTCGGGGAATAGAAGAAAATTAATGCAGAAATTCAGACGTTGTGACGATATGAGGGAAACCTATCTGAAGCATTTGAACTGTTGGTATGGAAAAGTAATTAATGAGAAAGGAGAAAAGAAATTAGATCCGCGAAGAGTGAAAAATCGCAGGGGATTAAATAGGGGGAACGAGGAGCATTTAAAGAGAAGGTTTACAAAACAAATCCACACACTTTAGATAAACTTAAAAATAACTTTCGTCAAGAAATTGTTGCCATTATAGTAGCCCTCTAGTATACATGGGGAATGCTCTTTCTTGAAGCAAGCATCCGTGCCATCTGTCCGGCACCGCCATACGCCACGAAACCTAGAAGCACACCTGAAAAATGAGAAGAAAACGGAATGAAAGGGAAATAACGGAAAGAAAATCGTGGTAGATGAGAAGCCACTTCAGCATTCGCCTACCGATCTGGGGAAACCATGAAAATCCCGTTTTATATTTGATGTGTAAAGACTTGTTCGTCGTCTGATTTTGAACTTCAAATGGTAGAGGAAACACAAGACCAACATCTCGTACCGAAAGGTGGGGATTTGACTTTTTGTCCCACTGACCCGTTGCCAACTACGGTTACAGAAAACGAACCTTCTGCTTCGTTTTTATTTTGTTTTGTGTTGGAAACTCGGCGCTTTGGTTTACTCTGATTTTGTTAATTTTTTCATGCCTCTGTTTTATTAGAAAGCTGAAGATTTAGCAGCATCATTAACTACAACGGCTACTGTTGGTTCCTCTCACGTCAGATTGGAAGCACAATCAACTCATAGGGTTTACGACCCTCCTGCACGAACATCCGAATCTTATGTGCATTCTCTGCAGGTGTCGGTTCTCTTCGCCGTGTTAGACTTGCATCAGATGAAGACTCAGGTTTGTATGTCATCGAGATTCCGATCAGAAAAATGCAAAGTTAAGTTTCCTCAAGATAATTTAAATATTTATATATACATTTGCATTGAAATATTTTTACTAAATGAGTACTGATAGTTTTTGTTTTACTCTCTCTCTCTATAACTAGGTATAGTACGTAGAAGTACCTATTGTATTCTACCGAAAAGTTCAATGCCGAGATTTTACCGGAAATAGATATTTTGAGGTCTCCAAAAGCAGCTATTTTAGAAACAGGTCTGTGTGTAGTGTCTATCTGTCTGTGTGTCGTAAACAGCATACTCAAAAACTAAAAGCCGATCAAATAAATAGCAAGCTTGATATACTTCTGTATCTTCCAAGGATGTGATACGAAGATTTTCAAGATAATCCCACCCCAAACTACTCTTTACATGGAAAACGTATCGTTATTTTTATTTTGTCAACAACGGCTCTAAAGGTTTTAATTGAAATAACATGCTTAAGACCTCTAAACGACTAATGAGATTTTCATCTTGAATTTTCTGGAATAGCCTGTGAAATCTTCTTAATGTGTAATTATTTTTGTGCAATGTTGTATCATTGGGAGATCATAGGAGAATCATTTGTTATCTATCTAGGTAACAAATTACTGCATTATAAATATAGATCTCTTTAAAACAAATATTTATTTGAAATAACCTTTTGTGTGACCACAGCTATTTCCTACGCATTCGCTGTTATTGGTTTGAACTTGTCAATATCTTTATCATTTTTACTTTCTCTACTACGAAAAGTAGGAAAAGTATTGCATTCCACTCAATATTCTATGTCGAGACTTCACTGCAGATGTATGTTTTGAGGTCCCTGAATACATAAAGAAGTATTTTTAGAAAAAGTTTCGCGCGCGCGTATGTATCTGTGTGCGTGTGTCTGTGTCTGTGAATAGCATAACTCAAAAACGAAAAGTCAGATAAGTACCAAACTTGGTATTTAAGTTCAGTATCTTCCAAGGATGCACATGAAGATTTTCAAGAAAATCCCCACCTCAACTGCCCTTTACATGGAACATTTTTCGAAAATGTTTATTACTAAAACTGGCACTAACGATTTTGAGTAAAATGCCATATATTAAAAGATATTTATGTGAAAAATAAAATGTGTATCTTGAATTTTCTGGGAACAGCCTTTGAAGTCCTCTTTATTCGGAAGGAATTTTGTATAATCTTGTATAACTATAAACGTTAAGCGATAAATGAAAAACCTACTACACAAAGAATGTAAATCTCTTTAAAACACACAATTTATTTCAAATAAGCTTTTTTGTGTCATAAGCCATTTCTGAGATATTCGTTTTTAATGGTTCGAATTGTTCATTTCTTAGTCATACTTTAATCCTTTGAACATTCAGTAGTTTCTCGTGATTGAATGGAAACAGTATGAAATTTTAAGGCTAGCATATAGCTTCAAGTTCTTAAACATTTTCCTAAGGCTGTTCTCTTTGTATCTATAACGAAATGTCTAGTGTAGCTATTTCTGCAAAGGCTTATTTGGGTAAAAAACGTAGTGAATATAAAAATAAGCTTTAATAAGAATAATTTCTATACTCACTAATAAACGATAGAGTGTAGAGAAAGTCATGTGAATGTAACAGGTCAAAATGTTTTAAGTGCTAACCTCATTCAATTCTGTCATAGAAAGAGTATGTAATTTCAAAGCCAGCATGTAGCGACCAGTTTTCTAAACATTTGACTATCGCTTCAGTCTCCTGTATCCCCTTGCACCTCCAGTGGATTGTGAGGTAAACTTTTATCTGGATTAACAAAAAGTAGATAGACAACTAAGTTTCGTAAGAATAATTTGTAGAAGCTATGTAAAATTAAACGATAATGACCAGATAAAATCACGTAAATGTAAGACATCAGATTTTTTTTTCTTGATTGAGTTAAATTAACTTTATCTCCGAACTCTTTTGCATATGCATGCATTTGGGCAAATCCCTATAAAGTAGCAGATTTATAAACTAAAAATTTCTGATTAGTTACATTCACATAACTTTCTCTACACCTACCGTTTATTAGTGGGTATACATATTATTCTTAATAAAGTTAATTTTGTTTCTACTTCATTTTAATCGAGGCAAATCTCTGCAGAAATAGGTATGTTACACATTTCGTTACAGTGCAAAGGGTAACTAGCGATAGTCACTTCTTTAAAAACTTAAAAATTCCATACTTTTTCCATGTAATCGCGAGAAACAACTGAAAATCAAAGGGACTTGAAAGGAATGACAAAGTATTGAACAAATCAAAGCATTAATAACCGATCTCTCGGAAATGGCTGATGCCACAAAAAAGTTGTTTGAAATACATTGTGTGTTTTAAAGAGATCCACTTTTCTGTGTAGTACATTTTTGCCCATCACTTAAAGTTTACCAGTTATACAAGATTATACAAAATTCCTTCCGAATGAAGAGGGCTTCACAGCCTATTCCCATAAAATTCGAAATGTATAGTAGTGCGGGGCAAAAGTACGCGGCGGGTAAGAGTACGCACAAGGGATATTTATATGAAGACGGCCGTGCAATTGGCAGTACTGTATGCTGTTGGAAGAATTACATGGCCGATAGCCTCTCTACATAGTTTCGTTGTGCTGGTGTGTTTCGTCTTGAAACTATGAGGTAAAATTGAAAATCATTCATCTTGATGTTATTTTTCGTGGTTTTGGAAACGTGATTGAGCTATTAGGCATTTGGGACAGGTATTTTAGCATTATGTCATTTCTCAGACAAATTTCTGTAGTAACGTGTGGTGGCTTGGCCATCGTGTGAAACTGGCCACAGATGGCAGTACGGTCTGGGAAATGTTAAAGACGACAACGGGGCAAGAATACGAACTGTGGAGTGGGGCAAAAGTACGCACTAAACAGCATGCGAAGGAATTGGCAGAGCTTTGCAGACTCCTTGACTCTCACGTTTATAGTTTAACATTGAAGGATTTGCGTAGAACTGGCATTTTAGTTTGCTGACATTAACAAGGTAATCCATCCATTTAACAAGGACAGCAAATTAGCTGGCAGAGACTGGGCACTAAAATTTATGAACCTGCGCAAACTATCACTCCGTGTTTCCACCAAAACAAGTCTTGCTCGAGTTATGTGCTTTAATAAAGCTCAAGTTTCTTTGTTTTTTGATAATCTTGAACAAAGGATGGATCAATACAAGTTCTGTCTATCAAGAATGTATAATATGGATGAATCAGAATAAGCACTGTCCCTAGTAAGACTCCTAAGGTTGTATCACCTACTGGTAAGAAAGCAGTTGGAACAATTGTTTCTACAGAAAGAGGAAATTTAACAACTGATGTTTGGCAGTCAGCGCAGTGGAAATTATGTTCCCCCAGCCATAATATTTGCAAGAAAAAGAGCTAAACAAGAACTCATGCACGGAACTCCACCAGGTTCAATCATGATGTGCTCAGACAGTGACTACATCAACAGTGAGCTATTTTCTGAGTGGCTGAAGCATTTTCAGAAGCATGTAAGAGGAAGCATGGAGAATCCAATACTTCTGGTGCTAGATAACCACATATCCCATATAAACTTGGAAGCAATTGTCTACTGCAGACACAATGGTATTCATCTATTATCGATTCCTCCCGATACTTCACATAGGTTGCAGCCCCTTGACAGATCATTTTTCAAGCCGTTAAAAGATCTATATTCTGCAATGTGTGACAAACGGTTACTAAATAACCCAGGACGTGTAATAACACAATTTCAATTGCAGAGGAAAGAAGTAAGAGAAGTAAAAAATTGGAAGTACTGACTAGCTCACCCTTTAAAAGAAGATTGGAAATGAATCAAGCCTTAAATCATCCAGTGCTTCAAAACACGTCAAGCGTGATGTATCAAAATATGCACAAAACGATATGAGACCCCAAAGGACCAAATGCCATTCAGTCCTACCCAAAGCGCCAACTTCAACTTCAAATGAGAAAATCCACTGTCCAGGATGCGACGGGGAGTATGTTGAATCACCAGAAGAGGACTGGATTCAGTGCCAAAAGTGTGCAGAATGGTGGCATGTAGCTTGTTCCACGCATGAGGGAGGCAGCAAATTTATCTGCGACTATTGTTAAAAATGACAGACAATGAGAATATTTCAATCTTTTCTTTATTCAAATATTTTTATATTTAGGTTATCATCTTATTCTTAGAATGATGTTCAATATTAGTCAGACTAAGGTCCTTGGTGTATTCTTATAATGTAATAAAAGTTACAGCACCAAGCATTAAAATTAAACATTTGTGTTTTCTGCGTACTTTTACCCCACCTTATGCGTACTCTTACCCCCATCTATGGGGCAAAAGTTTGCATGGGTCACATTTTAATTGAAAATTTATAAAACTATTTTTCGCATGTAAAAATAGGTTTTAACCACTGTTTGTGATGAACAATAGAATAAAGATTGCATAATAAAAATTTCAGATATACTGGTTGAATAGATACCGTTGCAGAGGACTTGAAAGTTTAAGTGCGTACACTTGCCCCACGCTACTCTACATTTTATTTGTCCTGTATATATCTTTAATACATGGTATTTCAATCAAAATTGTTAGAACCATTGTTCAGAAAATAAAACATTTCGAAGTAAATATGTTTCTTCAACTTACAGTTTGTAGGTTACGTAATTATTTGGAGGAGTTTGCCCCACAGTTGTACGCCAATTTGCGATAGATTTTTGGTTACGTAAATATTATTAAGATTACGTAATGAAGATACACTTTGATGTAGTTTGATTTTTAGGACGCCAAACTTTATAGTGAAGATGATGCTTGTTTCTACGTAATATTATTAAAATCATTAGTCTCGGCTGCTTTCAGTCGCACTATAGAAACACGAGTTCTTGTAGGGTTGGGATAAGACTCAAATTATAAGACGCCACACAATTTACTTTTTTTAATTGTTTAGTTCTTTTTATTTCACTTTATATTTGCACATTTTATAAACACAACACTTTATAAAATAAAACTGTGAGCACTTAATACATTTTTGGCGGAGAACACAAATTTTATCATTTATACTTTATAACATTTTTACCCACGACTTTCACGTCTACTCTCTACAACTTCATGTCCGCGACTGACTAGATTCAACGGTAAAAACCTTTAGCTCCGGTAATGCCATTCTCTTATTGGCTAAATCTAGTCCAATAGAAATTAAGTATTCAAACTAAAAATTTTTCTTTATTCTTGATTGGCTAATTCCAAACTGTAAGCAAAATTACGTTATTACCGATCTTTTTCATAACCAGTACTTTTTTTTAAAACTCCAGACACATTATTGTCACCAAAATTACATTATTGCCTCATTATTAACATCCCAAAACATAGTATTCTCACAGTTTTTGCACTATTAGAGTACATAAACATTTACTTATCACTAATAATTACATTTACAATAAAAATAAGTATTTACAATGACTTTACATACAATATAAATAATAATTATATACATACTGTTTTCTAGGTGGGTGTTATTGAATTTAATTAATAAAAAATACAATTAATATCATTTAGGCATTAAAATACTGCCTCAAAATGTTATATGTAAAGGATAGTTCGGGGTGGGGACTTTCTTGAAAAATCTTCGTGTCACATCTTTGGAAGGTACTGAACCTAAATGTCACGTTTGGTATTTGTCTGACTTTTCATTTTTTAGTTATGCTGTTCACAGACAGATTCGTACACGCGCGCGCGCACGGACCTTTTTCTAAAAGAGCTTTTTTTTTGGGTTTAGTGGGTCTCAAAGCATGTATTTCGGTGAACCTCGGTATCGAATTTTTGGAGAATACCTAGAGAAAGTAAAAATTGCAACACTAAATTAAATTCAACATTTTGAAAACATGCTCATAATTCCATCTTGAGTTCTATTTTTTAAAAGTATTATTCAACTATTTCTTTAAGTTTAAATATCAGAATTCAATCCTTAATACATTATATATTGGGAAGAGATAGTTCAGAAAATGACTTTAATAAAAATAAATAAAGTATCATTGAAAACAATGAATGGGGTTTCAAATATATGTTAATGAAACAATAATTATGCTAAATATTATTTATTACCAAGTGACGAATGTGTAACTAACAGACAATGAGGGCTATTCTGTAAAGTTTTGTTAAGGCTTAATAAATTGTTAAAGCCGCTAATCAATTGTTTTGCGCTATTCAGCATCCGGTAACTTCGTAAAGAACAAAATTTTGTTAAGAATAGAGATTTGGTTGTTGAAGTCAAGGCATCCCGAGAACCTCTTGCTAACACGTTGGTTACACAACAGATTCACATAGGCGTCGTTTTAATGCTGCTGTAAGGGGAAAAGTATGACAGAAATTTGATATTTTAATTATGAAATGTGCATTTATTCGTTGTAGCGTAAAATATAAATGTTACGGATTACATTTAAGTAAACAATGTTCTGTGTGTTAACATTGGTAAATGATGCTCCCAAGATGATCTTTAAGACACGAATTTTAATAGCAAATTACATAAATGTTGAGTGATCTCATATCGTAGTAAAAAGTAACAGTTACTGATTTAAGAATTTTAGGTTGAAATAGTGATTAATTTGTGATGATTTGCTCGGTTCGCGAATACATTTGCCTCATTTTTAGGTTAAGATTAGGAACTGAGCACTTTTGAGAGCTGCAGGATATTACAGTGATACGTTTTCGCTCCCAGAATCCTTTTAAGATAATTTCCAATCTGCTAAAAGCTAAAAGCGGCTAGTAGAAAGCTATTTACCAACTTCTTGTAACCATAGTAAAATTGAATTTGCACTTATGCAGATGGAAGAGGAAGAGCATAACAGAAGGCAGTCAGTTGGTCTATAAAGTGATAATTTATTGAAATTTGCGTATGAATAATCCGAAATAAAAATAATCGTAGCTGTAACATTCCCCCAGATAACACAACCAATTAAACTAACCTTTCTTTTCACTGCAACCTTCTACATAACCAATACCTAAAATAATATGAATATTGTCGCATATCAAATATGATTTTCATTTTAAAATGCAAGATCCATTTCTTAAGACGCAAGAACATTTTCACAGCACTGAACTGAAGATGAATATTGGCAAATCATGAATAGAAAGGTAAGTACCCACTTATACTTGGTGGTATACATTAAAATTTCAGCATGACAGCTGGTATCTTTAAAAAATATAATTAAAAGCCAAAACCATAAAGTAAATTAAGCAATAATTACGGGTTAATATGAATTAGTGAAACTTGCACCAAAACACTATGAACCTGTGTTGCTATTTCTTTCCTAACCTAAAACTAAACTAGCTTACATGCCTACTGCCACAGCGGTTCAAAAGTTGGGCAAGCTTTCCCCATAAGAATGTAATTGTTTGGGGTCACATGAAGTTGTAAGTCTTTAAGCAGTCGGTGTGAATTTTAAAAGTTCACATACCTATGCTTTATATTTTTCTGATGACGTTTTCACGCTTTAGCTTCATCTTGGCAACAAAATATAACAAAAGCACTCGGTAATCGGTATTCCGGCGCTGGTGACAGTGTAAAAACAAAACGCTATCGCAGTTTCGATTAATCTCTCCAGGTGGCTAACAAACCGCGAGAAAACAAATATCGCGATAACAAACGAGTTACAGGATGACAAATAGCGGCACATTTGTTAAGGGCGGTTCTTTAAGCTTAACAAATAATTGTAGTCGCCTTCTTAACAACGAAATTACAGAATAGCCCTGTATGTCAGTCTTTTGGGTAGTTTACCAAGGCTGCCCAAACTAGGGCCCTCGGGCCATATCCGGGCCGCCAATGCTTTTTCTGTGGTCCACCTGACCTACCTAAACTGATTTAAGATAGACACAACAAAGCAACAAGGCTACGCATACAATTTTACTTTTTCTACTACGTACAGTAAGTAGGGGAAGTATTGTATTCCACCCAAAAATTCGATACCGAGATTTCACTGGAAATACATGTTTTGAGACCCCCTGAATCCAAAAAAGCATTTTTGAAACATGTCCGTGTGTGTCTGTGTGTCTGTGTGTGTGTGTGTGTGTGCGCGCCTGTCTGTCTGTGAACAGCATAACTCAGAAACCAACAGTCGGATAAACACCAAACTTGGTATTTAGGTTCAGTACCTTCCAAGGATGCGACACGAAGGTTTTCAAGATAATCTCCCCACCCCAAATTACTCTTTACATGGAACTTTTTTTAGAAAATTTTAATTTTCTCAAAAATGGCTATAACGATTTTGATTAAAATATCATATGTTTAAGATAATTTCATGACAAATAAAATGTATATCTTGAATTTTCTGGGAATGTCTCTAAAAGTATTCTTCATTGTGAACGACTTTTGCATAACTGGTAAACGATATGAGATAGACAAAATTTTACTACACAAAAATGTAGATCGCGTTAAAATACACAATTTATGTCATATACATTTTTTTGTTGAGTGAACCATTTTCGAGATATTGCTCACATGACTTTCTCTACTCTTGTACAAACTATTTTTACAAACAATTATTCCCCATATGCTTTATGTTCATCTTATTGCTAATTTTCTTGTAGATGCAAGGGGAATTGGTAGGTTTTAAGCGATAGTCAAATATTTTAAGAGCTGGTTGCTATGTGGAGTATTCCATTCTCTTTGCATTACCAGGACAAAGAATGAATAACGAACTTCCAATTGAGAAAAAGTATAAGTATTGGAAAATTTAAGGGAATAACAAGCAATATCTCGAAAATGGTTCACTCAACAACAAAAATGTATATGACATAAATTGTGCATTGTAATGCAATCTACATTTTTTGTGCAGTAAAATTCTGTCTATCTCTTATGGTTTACCAGTTATGCAAAAGTCGTTCACAATGAAGAACACTTTTGGAGACATTCCCAGAAAATTCGAGATATATATTTTATTTGTCATGACAATATCTTAAACATGTGATATTTTAATCAAAATCGTTAGAGCCATTTTTGAGAAAATTAAAATTTTCGAAAAATGTTCCATGTAAAGTCTAATCTGGGGTGGGGGGATTTTCTTGAAAACCTTCGTGTCGCATCTCTGGAAGATACTGAACCTAAATACCAAGTTTGGTGTTTATCCGACTGTTCGTTTCTGAGTTATGCTGTTCACACACAGACACACAAGAGACACACACGGACATGTTTCCAAAAATGCTTTTTTTTATTCAGGGGGCCTCAAAACATATATTTCCGGTGAAATTACGGTATCGAATTTTTGGGTGGAATATAATACTTCCCCTACTTACTATACGTAGTAGAGAAAGTAAAAATGTTCTGAAAAAAGCGCAAAGTTGATACTGAGAACAAGAAATATAATGAATTCCGGCTCGGTGATTATTTTGTAAAACAGCACGTGAACAAACTGATGTGCATGTTTTGTAACGACGCGATTGCAGTATTGAAGGAATATAATACAAAAATACAATACCATACAAAGCATTCTCAAGAGTTTGACAAATGAACTTGGCAACAAAATCACGAGTCAACAGCAAATTCTAATTTACGGCTGAAATTCGGAAAAAAAAATGTTACGAAAGCAAGTTACGAGGTTTCATAACTTATCGCTGAGCATGCAAAACTGTTCACCCTAGCAGAATCTGTAAAAACGTGTCCCGTGATGAAGGTTTGTGTCCCGAAAAGCAGAATTGTTTAAATCTGTTTCCCTGTCAAGAAGCACCATAAGTAGGCGTGTGGAAGAACTAGCGACTAGGCTTTGGCATCAACTGACAGAGAAGGGGAAAATGCTTGAGTGTTTCTCTATTGCATGTGATGAAACTACTGCTGCGATGGATACTACATAGTTACAGGTGTTTGTCAGGGTGTGAATATGAACTTAATTACAGAAGAACTTATAGGAGTGAGAAGTATACATGGAACCACAAAAGGTGGTGGTTTATTTCATGGGGTTGTAAAAGCTGTGGATAGCATTGAACTTGAATGGGAAAGACTGTGAAGTGTAACTACAGAGGATGCACCTAGTATGGCAGCTAATCTCCGTGACGTTATTTAGACTGTCATAAAATTAATTAACTCGATCCGAAGTAGGGTCCGAACCCACCGCAGTTTTAAAGTTTTTCTAGGTCAAATGGATAGTGAAAACGCTGACGTAATTTACAATGCAGAAATAAGGTGGCTACGTCTTGGTCAAACTTTAGCTAGATGTTTTGCTCTGCGAGAGGAAATGCGCAAATTTCTAAGAGAGAAAGCCCACGCGTGTGAATTGTTAGGTGACCGCGCCTGGATGTCCTGCTTAGCACTCGTAGTTGACATGGCCAAACATTTGAATGACTTAAACCTGATACTACAAGGTAAAGAAACTCATCAGTGTTGCGTATAGTGCAGTTAAGTCGTTTCAGTTGAAATTTAAATTGTTCAAGAGACAAATGACTGCAGAACTGGGCAATTTTCCAACACTTGGTTCTCTTGAAAACCAATATCCGGAAGCATCTTTCGACACTAATTCTTTTGCAAAAGTTATTGAGGACATTGAAGAAGAGTTTACAAATAGGTTCACCGATTTTATTAAATTTGGATCAGAGGTTTCTCTGTTTCGTCACTTTCACTTTTGAAGTTCATAAACCACCAGAGCTGCTGCAACTAGAGCTGTTAGACTTGCAGTGTGATGGTGCAATGAAAGAAGCCTTCAGCCCTAGAGACCTTCTCAAGTTCTACAAATTATTGCCAGAAGAAAGATACAAGATACAAGCCCTACGCTTGATCTCCATGTTTGCATCTACAAGTGTGTGTGTGTGTGTGTGTGTGTGAACAAATATTTTAAAAAATGAACCTACAAAAATCAGCGCTAAGATCCAACTTGAGTGATGGACATCTCCAAGGTGAGTTGTTCCTAAGCACATCCGAGCAAAAACCAGACCTCGACTTATTAAGTTTAAAACACCAGTTCTAAACCTTGTTTTATTATTTTTTTTTTTTCTTTTGCCAGTAGGTTGACATTTATTATTATTATTATTGTTATTATTATTATTATTATTATTACAATAAAACCTCGTATAAGCGAACTACGCTTAACCGAAACCCGGCTTAACGGACACGGTGGAGGAAGAAAACAGAAAAAGAAAGAAAGAAAGCAGAGTAACAGCAGACGAGAGATTCAGAGCCATAGAACTGAGAAAGACTAAATTCATATTTATGGTACTTATTAAATGGTGGCATGATATAGCTGCTCGCAAGCGTTGCGAGAACAAAGTTCAGAATGAAATTGCAGATTTTATGAAATAGTCTTTGTAAATATTATTATTTATTTTTAATACTGTATACATAGCACTCCTTTCTTAAACATTATTTTACGCATTTGGAATACAATTTTTTTCTTCCTTTCGCTGCTTAAATTCATCATCGACTATCCGAGAAAGCATTCGTTATCCGAAACGGCTTGCCCTCTTTAGTTCGGTTAAGCGGAGCTCTATTGTATTATTATTGGGATATCAAACTAAATTTTATATTAGGCGTGTGACTCAATAATCAATGCATTTTTGTATATTTCAGGACATTATCCAAGGATTAAGCGGATAAAGACTGACTAGATGCCGCATATTAAAGGAATATAAGGGACACATACTTTTCTCTGTTTGAAATCTCTAACAGTTTGCTTCAGAAATTTAATCCATGAACATTACCCTCCAAAAGAATCTTAGATTCAATATTAACAATTTAAGGAGACAAACGAAGCGACATGGGGTATTTAACAGACTTTTCGTTTTTGAGGTATGCTATTTACAGATACACAAACACACAAAGACACACGAACCGTTTTTTAATTTTTTTTCAGAGAGTCTCAAAACGTATATTTCCGCAGAAATCTTGTTATCGAGTTCTCTGGTGCAATGCAATACTTTATCTACTTATCATAGGTAAGTAATAGAGAAAGTAATAAAATAAGTTTAGGTACAATTTTATTGTAATTGATCGGTTTTCACTTTCAGCTTTTAGAAAAGGAAACAAGATAAAGTGAAAATAAACAACAAATGAATTAAATTCTCGTTCAACGAATAAATAGTGATCCTAAATACCGAGGAAATTTTCCGAATAAAAACCGTTATCAAATAGTTTGACCCAGTCGGAATTCGAACCCTGAGAGATAAGAGTGTTCGCATGCTACGCGATGGCTTAGTTTACAAAATTCTTTTCTCCTTATTTCATCTTCTAACTACCCGTCCTGTATTGCACTCGTTGCTTTCCCGTTTTTATCTACTTCAGTCTGATTTGGATTTGCAAGGCACTCAGCCAAAGATGTACCTTTGAAGAGGTGTTCCGGTTTATTGCAAACTCAGCCAGTTCAGACTTGCGAAAATGGAAGGCATCCAAAGCTTTAGAGCATCTCCACACGTGCAGAATTCCAGCTTTAAAAAGAATAAAACCCGAACTGTAAGAAAGCAATACAAAAGAAAAGAACCGGCAATTAACCCTGTTTTACGGACACACTTCAAGGTCGCGATAAGATATCGATCTCATTGTTCCAAACGATGTTGCTCTTCTGATGAAATTTGTAAGACTCGATTGCAAGAAACTTCTGTTTTTAGCCCACTTTCCCAATGTCACTTAGCCGCCGTGGTTTTCTAACATCGTATCGGTACTCGCGAATTAAACTACGAGGGTGTTGAAATTAAATCCAGATTTGATTAATTCCAAACATTTATTTAAAATTGAATGACGTAATTTAGAACATCGTTATTTCAAATAATCCTCTTAAATTTAATGACTGCTACCTGACTTAAGGTAGCCATTCGATAGCTTTGAAGTTTAACTCTTGGATGCGTCGAATCATGGCTATTCTGATCATATAGCGAAACCAATTTTTCAGTTTGGGGAAAGGCTTGGAGAAGGAGTGTTTCCCAATTGTAATCAGTCAATGCACGCTCCACGGGCTCACCAATTCGTTTTGGTGCATTGTCGTGGAGAAACAACATTTTTTTTCTCTTTTGAAAACGCTCTTTTATTTTCTTTCTCTTGTTTACCCAGTTTATGAGTACTGTGTTTTAGTGTTTATTTTACCGCGTATTACCGCAATTACACATACAACACACACAAGCACAAGCACCCATGCCTATGGCGGGACTCGAATCCGCGAACCTCAGCTAGGCGGAGCGCCACAGCTATACGCTCCAGCGACCACGGCTACGAGGGCCGGCTTATTGAAAATACAATGTGGCGCTAATTATTATACACACCGAATTAACTGGCTATGAGGTTATTTGTCTACTTCCTAAACGGGGACATCATTCACCTTTGCAACGACCTCCCTAGAAAAACTAAGTTCCGGGGCGCCGATTCTCTTCTGTAATAATATGACTTTCATTCAAACGTTTTGATCATTGGGAAATATTACTATGACCTACTGCAGAATCAACACTTACTTCTTGAAGCAAATCATAGTTTCTGCCCGCATACGTCTACATAGTTCCCATTGTGATCAAAATCCGTAATATAAGACACTAACAGCCTGCATGGTTTTTGTATTCCACTTCAATAGTTGTGGACGAGAAAGGTCTAAGCAACTGAGTTAGGATAGTGATGTACGGTATCCTCGGTTAAAAGTTTGTAAAAGTAGATGTTTAGTTATTAAAATCTTCATCTTCTTCTGTTTTCAAAATACTTAGTTTTTTATATTTATCTTGTGTCGTACGCACGCATTTGAATGTAAACCTGTACATTTTTAAATCCCATTGTTCATTTTTACTTTCTCTACTACTTACCTATAGTATGTAGAGGAAGCATTACATTCCACCCAAAAAATCAATAGCGAGATTTCTCCGTAAATACGTGTTTCGAGGTCTCCTGAATCCAAAACAAGAATTTTTATAAATGGGCCGTGCGTGTCTGCGTGTGTTTGTGAATAACTCAAAAACAAAATCTCGGATAAATAGCAAGCATGGTTATTTAATGGAATTAATTGTTCTTCCACACAAGCCGTGTGTATGACAAGGTTGGAAAGGTAGAATCAGACGACTGAAAAATTCCGGCCATGGCATTGCATTTTTCAGTCGTCTGATTTTACCTTTCAATGGTTATTTAGGTTCAGTATCTGCCAGGATCCAGAGATTAAAAAAAAGTGCCCTCACTCCAACTTACGCTACCTGTTCATTATTTTAAATTTTCTCTAAAGAGCTCTAACGATTTTGATTTAAATACCACATTTTAAACATATTTGCATGTCAAGATATGCATATAGTGAATTTTCTACGAATATCCTGTGAAGTGTTTTACATTCTGGATGACTTTTGTATGA
Source organism: Deroplatys truncata (assembly GCA_030765065.1). Taxonomy (NCBI): domain Eukaryota; kingdom Metazoa; phylum Arthropoda; class Insecta; order Mantodea; family Mantidae; genus Deroplatys; species Deroplatys truncata. The sequence goes on along the minus strand of CM060984.1, from coordinate 93,896,203 downwards.
TTATTGGTAAACCATAAGGGACAATTTTACTACACAAAAATGTAGATCTGCACACAGTTTATGTCAAATAAAATGTTTGTGGCATTAACCACTTCGGGGATATTCATTGTTATAGGTTTGAATTTTCAAAAAACGTTTTTTTTTTACTTTCTCTACCACTTACATATAGTAGACAAGAGCACTCCACCCAAAAATTTAATATAGATATTTCACCGGAAATACGCATTTTGAAATCTGCTGAATCCAAAGAATGAATTTGGAAAAAAGAGCTGTATCTGTGTGTATGTGTGCCCGTACACACATACATACACACACAGAGTTATGAATAGCATAACTCTAAAACGAAATCTTCGGTACATACCAAATTTTGTATTTAAGTTAAGTATCTTCCAAAGATGGGGCAGCGGACTGAAATTAAAAAAATCTGATGTAATTCATTAACATGACTTCCTCTACCCTCTATCGTTTATTAGTAGGTATACAAATTATTCTTTCTAAAGCTTTTCTTTTTCTATCTACTACATTTTAATCCAAACAAACCTTTGTTCTGTCGTAATATCGCAAACTTCACATTGTTCTGTCTGTTTCATGTAATAACTAACTGATAGAGCTTCATGCACTCAAACATGTATTAATGGATTGTTTTCCTTCAAGGTATCCGACCGGCACTGTAGTCTGACATAGCTACATTCACATTTCGTTATAGTTACAAAGGGAACAGCTACAGTCAATTGTTTAAGAACTGGACAATATATGCTGACCTTAAATTTCCATCTGTTTCCATACAACCGCGAGAAATAATTGAATGTTGAAAGGAGTTTGAGAATGAGCAAGTAATGAACAATTCGAACCTTTAATAACAGATCCCTTAGAAATGGCTTATGCCATAAAAAATGTATTTGAAATAGATTGTGTATTTTAAAGAGAGATACATTTTTTATGTAGTACGGTTTCGTCTATCCTTTACGTTTACTAGTTATATACGATTATACAAGACTCCTTGGAATGAAAAGGAATTCATAGGCTATTCCGTGAAAATTCAAGATATGCATTTTAGTTGTCATGTAAATATCTTTAATATATGGTGTTTTAATCAAAATCGTTAGAGCCACATTTTAAAAAATAAAATTCGAAAAATGCTCCATGTATAGGGTAGTTTGGGGTGAGGGATATTTTTGAAAATCTTTGCGTCGCATCTTTGAAAGATACTGAACCTAAATACCAAGTTTGGTATTTACCCGACTTTTCGTTTTTGAGTTATGCTGTTTACAGGCACACACAGACAGACTCACGAACCTTTCTCTAAAAATGAAATTTTGGGTTCGGGGGCCTCAAAACATGTATTTTAGGTGAAATATGGGTATAGAATTTTTGGGTGGAATGCAATACTTCCATACTTACTATACGTAGAGTACTGCATCTTTATCTACATCATAATGGGCAAATGTATAATCAAAGTTTATCTCGATTAATAAGTAGTCAGAAGAATAAGATTTTCTAAGAATAGTTTGTAAAATAACCAGTAGAAAAGTAATGTGAATGCAACACACTATATTTTTAATGTGGAAAGTCGCTATCATTTTTTAACGTGGTCAGGTAAAGAGCGTGGAATTTCAAAGAACTTTTTAAGAATCTGTTTATCGCTTTAACTCTGTACATTCTTGTTATATTTACTGCAATGTGTAAATGTGTAATGAAATATCTCGACATACAAGAAATAGAAAGAAAGATAAGCTTTTGTCAGAATAGTTTGTACAGGAGTGAGAAGAAAACTCATGTGAATGGAACACACAAGAATTTAAAATTTTTTGGAGGATGGGGGGGGGCTCAAATGCGACCTTTTCTACGTTTCAGTGTATATAAAAATCAATAACTTTAATAGCTTAAATTAAACCCAAAAATATATTGCAATACCAGTAACATTTTATTACTATTTCTGTTTCAACATTTACAAAATTACAGTTAATCCATTTACATGTATAAAATATTTCAATAATTTCCAGGTTTGTTTTCTTCCCATACTTTTAATTTCTCTATATGCTACCTAAAGTAAATAAGAGGACATACTGTATTCCACCCAAATATTCGATTTCGGGATTTCACAGAAAATACACTCCTTGTACACAAATAAAGGTATTTTTACATTCTTTACCTACATAGTACGTAGAGAAGGTATTACATCCACCCAAAAATCGTTATCAATATTTTAACATAAATACGTGTTTTGAGGCCCCCTGAATAAAAAAACATTTTATATGATCCGTGGTCGGTCTGTGAATAGCATAACTCAAAACGTAAATTCGGATATGCAACGAACTTGGTATTTAAGGACATTCCGTGAAATTTCTAAAATCCACAATTTCATTTCGATTAATCTAAAACTTTAACACAGATATTAGGTTCTAATGTATAATATGTACGAAAAATTTCAAATGCATTTTCTCTTTCTCTACCGCGTACTTAATATAGGTAGAGAAAGTCTTGTATTCCATCGAAAAATTCGATACTGAGATTTCACCGATATTCTGGAGACCCATGAATAAAAAAAAAAACATTAAAAAAAAGGTGCGTGTATGTGTGTATATGCGTCTGTGCCTGTGTGTGTGTGTATGTGTGTGTGTGTGTGTTTGAGCAGCATAGCTCAAAAGCGAAAAGTCGGATAAATACTAAATGCGGCATTTAGGTTCAGTACCTTCCAGAGATGCGACACTAAGATTTTAAAGAACATCCCCCACCCCATTTTTTGATTTTCTAAAAAATGGCTCTAAAGATTTGATTAAAATACATATGTTAAAGATATTAACATGACAAATAAAATGTATATTTTGAATTTTCTGGGAATAGCCTTCATTCGGAAGGAATTTTCCATAATTTGGTTTCAGTGAAGAACGTTAAGCGATGGGCACAAACGTTCTACATACAAAAACTGTAGATCTCTTTAAAACACATAGGTTATTTAAAATAAGTTTTTTGTGTCATAAGCCATTTATAAGATTCGGTTACTAAAGATTCGAATAGTTCATTTCCTACTCATTCTCTTAAAGTCCTTTCAACATTCAGTTGTTTCTCACGATTGCATGGATAGCAGGATAGAATTTTAAGGCCAGCATATAGCGTCCAGTTCTTAAACATTTGACTATCACTGTTCTCTTTGTATCTATAACGAAATGTATAACGTATCTATTTCTGCAAAAGCTTATTTGGATTAAAATGAAGTAGATATAATAATAAGGTTTAGTAAGACTAGTTTGTATGCCCAGTAATAAACGAAGGTGGGTAGGGAAAGTCATTGAATGCATTGTATTTTATTGTAGTTTTATTTTATGCTAAATAATTGTTTTTTATGCCAATACTTTGAAGGCACAAATGACTATTTAATTGGTCCTGTATCATTTAAGTAAAGCACAACGTTGAAAATTAAACTGAGTTTCTTTTCTTCAGCATTTAAAAAAAATGCTTCCTGCACCACAGTTCGTAACTTATTGGCAGTTTAATTCCAACTTTATTTTTGATTTTTTGGACGGGGATATCAACCTGAACGATTGCTGGGTATATAAATTTTAGTTTCAATAATTCGAACTCATGGAAATGATTATTTTAATTCATTTGATTTTGAAATATTCAGGAGAGCTTCAGGGATTAGGGATTCAAAAATTGTTGTGCACTAGTTAGAGAATATGAAGTAGTTCAATTGAAGTTAATCATTTTCCATAATTCATATTGGAAACTTTCAAGTATTGAATACAACATTTCTCTTAAACTAATTAAAATTAAAAAATGCCTGCACAATAATTTGTGTTTGTATAATAAGCTCAAATTAAAAATTCGGGAGCGGTACGATAGGATATTGCGTAGACATAGTTAAGGTGATTGATTAGAGGGGGACACCTTACACGCTGCGACCTCTATTGCGGCTATCACCGTCAGGAGGAAGGGATGAGATGAAGGAGCCTTAGAAGGCTACAGGCTGTAGGTTGACAGGCCACAGAGACGCACGGAGGTCCCTAACATTTCTAAGTTCGCAGACCAGTACCAGTGAGAGTGCGATGAACGACCCACCAATCAAGCAGCTCTCTGTGTCCATGGGGAATATTCTCTGCATTGACCATGCATCCACGCCATCTGTTCGGCACCGCCATACACCACGAAACCAAGAACACGTGAAAGATGAGAAGGAAACGGAATGAAAGGGAAATTATAGGAAGGAAATCGTGGCAGAGAAGAAACCACCACAGAATTCGCCTACCGACCCCGGGGATACCACGAAAAACCCAAGGATCAGAGTGGACGGTCGAACCGTCGACTTTCCGAATGTAGGTGACACACGTTACCGCGGCGCCACTTCGCTCGGTGAAGTATTTCATATTACCATTTTTAAAAAGCAATTAACTAAGAATTAATAAAATTACTATCTAACAACGGTTTGACTTAGCTCATTAAACGGTGTGTGCACTGTATTTTTATGTTCTGAGTATTTGTTAAAAAATTCAAAGCAATCAGAGGAAAACTAGATTTTTGAATTTTCACAAATAAATTGCCGTAATGTCGGTACCAGATATTCTCCTACAGAGTGCATGAGAAATGGAATTATCACTAAATAAGGAAGGTAGGCTGATACCTTTGGTTGGTACTATACATTTAACTAGAAGCGGCGGACAATGAAAATAAAGTGGATGGTTTGATTGGTAGTCTTCGTGTCAGACATGCACTGTGATGTGCGACCCAGATATGTGCAAAACCTGAGGCTTTGTTTGCTCTGTTGCCCTCAGGAAGAGACGATACATACCGGGCTTATCGAATGGGCAATTTAAAAATTCCAGCTCTTGTGTTGTTATTACAGAGAAGGGAGGCCTCTAATGTGATGTTTCTGTACTACCGAGAGGATAGCTAACTTCATACTGCACCTTGCCTGTCATCACCTCGCCTCAGTGCAACAGCAAACCAACTGCAATCCATTTTATTGTTACGTTAAATGTTCCTGTATATTCGTTTTGCATACGAAAAAAAGAAGAAGAAGGAAATAAGCTGATTCTTAGCTTTATAGATAAATGAGAACCTTTGGAAGTTTTAAACCAACGTTTGTCTACATATAAACAATCCATTGATCAATCAATCACTCGATTACAGCTTACTTACTGTCCTTCACTACAACCCAGTTTCATCCATTCTTCCTTCTTTTCGTTTCTACTTCTACCTTCATCTGCAAAAAGAACTATTTACTATAATATGTCCATTGTTTAGGATATGTCACTACTCTCTACCACCTATAAAGGTAGGAGTTCTGTGTATACCAAAAAATTCGATATTGAGATTTCATTGAGGCCCAATGTAAAGAGAGCATATGGGTTGGTGTGTGTATGTCTTAAATAGCATAATTAAAAAAACCTTATGTGTTACATTCACATGACTTACTATACCCTCTGTCCCTTATTAGTGGGTGTACAAATTATTCTTACGAAAGTTATTTTTCTATCTACTTCATTTAAAAATCTTTCCGGAAATAGCTCCATTATACATTTCGTTATAGGCACAAAGAGAAAAGCGATAGGGAAATGTTTAAGAACTTGACGCTGTAAGCTGGTCTTAAAATTTCAATATCTCGAATTGGTTGATGCCACGAAAAAGTTATTGTAAATAAATTGTGTGCTTTAAAGAAGTCTATTTTTTTCGGCAGTATATTTTCGTCCATCGCTTTACCGTTATACAGATATACAGAATTCCTTCCGAATGAAATGGACTTTGAAATTCACCTCTCCCCCCCTATTTGGGGCCCACTGGGGCGCTGCCCCATACGCCGTCACAGGCTATTCCCAGAAAATTAAATATATACATTTTACTTGTCATGTTGTCATGTCATTAATATATGGCATTTTAATCAAAATCCTTAGTCTTTTTGGGAAAATAAAAAAATTCGATAAATGTTCCATGTTAAGGGTAGTTTGGGGTAGAGGATTTTCTTGAAAATCTTCTTGTCGCATCATTGAAAGATTCTGAACTTAGATACCAAGTTTGGTATTTATCCGACTTTTCGCTTTTGAGTTTTGCTGTTCACAAGCACTCACATGGACCTTTTATTAAATACCTCAAAACATGTATTTCCGGTGAAATCTCGGTATCTAATTTTTGGGTGGAAGGAAATACCTTCTCTACCTCATAAGTATGTGGTAGAGAAAGTAAAACGAAAAGTAAGATAAATACCAATTTGTATTATTGAATCAGACACTACTTAACCATTTCAGACAAATATTTGTCACGTAAGTTCATCCCGATTACATGGAAAGCACTTAGATATTTTTTATTTTCTCAGGAATAACTACCTCATTTACCTAAAACATAAAATATTTGAGATAATAATATAACAAATTACGTGTATATCTCAAATTTTCTATGAAGACCTTTTCGTGATAATAGAAATTTGTATCTACAAAATATATCTACAATCTACAGGATAGATAGACAAACACTTACTACAGGAAACATTTACAATCCATTGAAATACACAATTTGTGGCAAACATTTTTTTTCGAAGCGTTATCCTTTTCAAAACATTCTCTGTTCCATATTTACAGCTTCCAAAGTATAGGTATTATCTGACGCACATGCTTGAAAGTAGATATGCGATTCGTCTTTTTTCTTTCTATTGCAATAACTTGTTATATCAGCTAAATATTTGAACAATCTCCGAATGTTGCATTAACTAAGCGCTTATTGCTTGCTTTTAAATTATTCCTATCCAAAATTATATGGTGATAAAGGTAACGTAGACAGAAGAAATCACTTTTATTTGTAGAAGCAGTATAATACATAACTGATATTTGTACTTTTCATGTGTAGAGAAAGTTATGTGAGCTTTCGTTAATATTTTTTTCTTTCTAATTCAGCTTCAGCATTATTCTACCTTCTACCACTCTTTCTAAAACCTTTTCATTACTTATTTATCATATAAAAAGAGTATCCTCTTTTTACCAAAAATGCCCTTTATAACCTCGAAAATAGCAGATAATACGCGATCTTCAGATTTATTCGGCCATTGCCGCCAGTTGCTTGTCTAAGCATGATGTCAATACTTTGAAGCGAGTTTATCACCAGTGCCTCTGGCAGAGGACTATTGAAAGATGAGTGGAAGGGGTGGATGTCAACACTTTAGAGGTCCCCTTAATGAAATAGGACTTGTATAGTACCTTTCCAGTATTTACATTTGGAACGTCTTTCCTTGCGTTTCTTAAACTCGCAATCTCAGCAAGGTATGTTGTTAGGTAACTAAAACTATTGGACGGTTTTTGTAGCGTGTAGTGAATCGGCTTAGCTCTCAACCATACAAATTCTGTGGTCGGTGGTCTTTTCCATCTCGCGTGCAAAGAACACACAAAATTTCGTAATGAAAAGCAGTTCTGCACAGCCGCAGTACATCAATGTGTTTACAAAGTCGGAAACTCATGCAGTCCGAGGTTAAATTCCGCATCTGAGACAAGGGGCTCGCTGAATTAATAATGACGTCATTCATTTAAACCGACTGGCGGTAAGGACCAAATAAATCTGAAGATCTTTATACATAATACGGATATGCACACTCAGTAGCGCTTTCATATATTTTTGAAAGTCCTAACTTATAATTTGATTCTATATTAATTTCTCTAAACTGGTTTGTTAAGGAACCAAAAAGTTAACGTATCTTAAGCTACTTGGGACAGTCACAATTGAAATTAAACGCAAGAATTACAAAGTGAAAGTTTGTGATTGTTTTATAACGCAAGGCAAATTGTGGCTTCCGATTTATGATGCAAAAGGCTATGTTATTTGTCTGCACAACTTTAGTATAATAGTAGATTGTCATCAAGGGGTAAAAGCAGGGTTTTATTCTGCTTCGCAATCCTACGAGCAAAATAAAACCACTTTTAACACCTGTGACATTTACTATTTTTAGATAGCGCTCGAATTTGTAAAATATTAATAATATTATATTGATTCCTGGAACTAACAGAAATCAGTTTAGAACGCGGTTCTTGAAACATGAGAAATGACAATAAAAAAGCAAAATGTAGGATGTTTTGATGATTTATTGATTCGCTAGTAGTCATTTTCAGTGAAATTATTTTAACATGTCTTGCCTTACACCAGACAATGAAGTGATTAAATGCTATATCATATTGCTTTCTGGATTTTTTGGGTAAGTACTTATAGTGTTATTCATTCTTCTGCTTCGTAATTTCACCTGTCTCTTCCATTTCTGTTTCTTCTAAATTCATAATTTCCGCCATTTAATTCTTATGTAGGTTAGATAGATAAACGAATAACGTTTTAGTTCAAAAAAAGCAGAAGTTTGCCAATATAACGTATGGGCGAACTCTACAACGAATTAACGATAAAGTGAAGTGTGTCGATTTGTATTGTGAACAGTGTGGCAGTAATTTGTATCACAATAATGTAAATGCCAGAGTGATTGTAGTGTAAATAAGCATTATTGTATGACATTGATTTGAGATGTTTGTTAATTATAAGCATTGTTAGGAAATAAGTTTACACGGCCTTACTGAAAGTGACAATAATAGCGGATAACAATGTGCGAGGGGGTGAGTTGAATATTAATTAGAACAGACAAACAAATGACGTCAGATTGGTGCGTTTTTTCTTAGAAATAGCGGGAATATTTTCCCTAGAGCATATGTTTTCGTAATTTTTGATTGGATATAAAAATAGACGCTAATGTTGGCGCGTTTTATTAACCAATAGCAGCTCTGTTATAATCTTTAGGCATATCGGGGTGTGGGTGTATAAAAAGCTAAAGTCAGAGGCAGATTTCGTCAGTCCAACAGAAGCATTCACGCGTTATACGTCGCACAGTTAGTTCATCAGAATCGTTCGCGGGTTACACGTCGCGTAGTTCAACGGAAGCATACATAAAGTAGACGTCGCAATTCTACAGAATCTCTCGCGTCTTAAAGTTTGTTATAAATGTGAAACACGCGAATTAATAATGTGCAGTAAATAAGTGATTATAGTGATATTAGAAAATATAACAGTTTCAGTTTGGCGTGTATCACGAATCAATATGTGAACTTAATTGTGACGGTAATAAAAGTGTAAAAACAAATTCTTTTATCAGTGTTATCTTTGAGTAACAAAATCCTTTCCGCTTACACACCCTGTTTAAGAGATTTGCTCGACTGAATAATAATAATAATAGCTAGCCGGAGCACACTGAACCCAAAATGCAAAATAATAAAACAATAACAGGCGCCCAGCAATAAGATAACACGAAGTGACTGCGACAAATTGGCTTCCATACGTAGGGCAGATAAACATGAAGTATCCTCCAACTACCAACAAATAATGCGAGCGCTATAAGAAATTAATTATGTAAAAAGACAATGAAGAGTGAAAACATAATAAACCAAGTCGAGTTATTAAACCTGTGCAAATACAAAGGGTAGTTGCCATGTGATTGGTCTTGAAACCAAAGTTGGTGCGATATCTAAAGCTTTTAGCTCGTGTGCAATGTGTTAGAAGTTCTACTTTTAGGTCATGCTGTCTAGAAAGGATTTTTCAGGCTGCATCTGTGGTCTGGTGGTAATCATGCTAGGTACCAAATTCAGAGGTTCGGGTTCGATTGCTCGAGGATGGGAAGTTTTCTTTAGACAATATTATTTCCCTTTGGATGTATGAGTGAGCGTGTATGAGTATGTAAATTTAATATTTATAATGAAAAGCCAACTTAAACATACCCAAAGGTATATAATAGTAAATGAGTGAACATCATTGTCGATGAGCAATTGTTTCAAAGGCAAAGCCGCCGATATGACCTTAAATGTTAAAGCCGGCATACAAATGGAGAAAAAAAATTCAAGCGTAACATGGTATAGGATATGCAACGGAGGGGGACAGAGATCTATTAAGGCTACGGCCTCCCAGGAGAAGGGGATGACGTGAAGGAACCACAGAGGGCTATAGGCCGCGGGCAGACAGGCCCCGAGAGGCGCGGAAGTCCCTAAAACTTCCTGGCTCGAAGACAACTGGAGCTGCCCAGAGAGAGTGATGAACGATCCGTTCAAACAAGCAGCCCTCTTTCCTTTGAGCAAGTATCCACGTCATCTGTCCGGCTACGCCATACGCAACGAAACCCCAAAACACATCTGAAATATGAAAAGGAAACGGAAATGAGGGAAAGAAAATCGCATTCACCTAACGACCAGGGTAAACCACGTGGTCGACGATAATCGAAACTGTGACGTCCCGAATACGAGCCTATCACCGCTCGGTTAGTAACATAGTAAGCTAAGAAGTGGTTGAATTTTAAAACAAAAGTACTCAATCAGAATTCTTTATCTTTCACTCTTGAATTTCCTCTTATGGTTATCTACAATGCAGCCTTTGTTAAGCTGTTTAGCGGTGTAGACGAGTGAGGAAAAATATAGGTTGCAGTGAAAGAATTTCATCGATGACGCCAGACTTAATGCAGCAAACGTTGCAAAAAATATTTTATTTACAGAGTAAATCATTTTAAGAAATAATATTTGAAATGGCTGAACATTTCCGAAACGTTTTGTCTATATTTATCCTAAAAACTTTGAAAACTCCGTAAATGCATGCATTTCGCAGCACATGGGTGGAAAAATAATTTGGTTGGAAGAAAGGAATAAAAATAGGTTCCCCTTTCACAGTTCACACGCAAGACTACAACGTCTTTATCAAAGGAGTTGTGAAGTACAAGCTCTGAATGACATGTCCCTCAACGGGAGGTTTGGAAGAGGTAATCTGGCTTCTGGTATGTGTAACGTGTTACAGTATACAGTAACATACCCTACAGCAGAGATGGCAAAAACTGGACTCGCGAGTCATTTTGACTCGTTGGCGTCGTTCCGTCTCTGCAACCGTCCCTTTGTTTTTCAGATGCTGCTGAGTGATGCAGTGCGTGTTGCATGTTTGGTGACTCGCGGAAGCAAGTCGTTTTCGTCACTTGCCCTACAGTATGCAGTTCTGGTATATGTTACACTTCTGAATACTTTTTCTAATGGAACCTGACATTATTTCTGTTGATTTAAAAGGCAAATTCACATGACTTTCACTACCCACTATCGTTTATTTTTATATAGGTACTACAAGGTATTCCTACGAAAGCTTATACTTCTATCTACTTCATGTTAATCGAAATAAACTTTGTATCGCATTTCTTGTAGGTATAAGGGGGGGTAGAGAAAATCGAATTGAGTTAGATGTTTAAAACCCTTTATATGCTGGTCTAGAAATTCCATACTCTTTTCATGACACCGCGAAAACAACTGAATAGCAACAGTATTTTAAAAGATGTTTAAATATTGAAAAATTCAAACCAATAATAGGGGATATCTCTGTAATGGCTCATACCATAACAATTTATTTGAAATAAATTGTGCATTTAAAGAGACATACATTTTTTATGTGTTACTTTTTGCCTATCTCTTACGCTTTATCAGTTGTGTAAAAACTATACAGAATTCCTTCCAAATAGAGGACACAACAGAATTTCCTAGAAAGTTCAAAATATACGTTTTATTTTTCATGCAAATGTCTTAAAGTATGGCTATGTAATCAAACGCGCTACAGCCATTTTTGAGAAAATACAACATTTCGAAAAACAAATACTCCATGTAAAGGGTGTTATTTGGTAGTGGGTGATTTTCTTGGAAATCTTCGTATCGTATCTTCGTAAAATTCTGAGCCTATATACCAACTCTGGTATTTATCAGACATTTCGTTTTGGGTTATGCTGTTCACAGACACACACAGACACCTTTTAATAAAAGTGCTTTTTTTGGAATCAGGGGTTTCGAAACATGTATCTCCCATGAAATCTCGAAAGATTCGAAATAGAATCTTTGGGTGGAATGCAATACAAAATTATTTCCTATCCCCCAAAGAGTCTAGAAGTATGAATGTGGGGGCAAATGTGAGTGTGTTTAATGTAAAAAGCTGATGAAACGAACGTTAAGCAAACCTACACTTCAGCGATCAATAATACTATAGCCGTTTCTAAAGTCAAAGCCTCCATTTGACCAGAGGGGTTAAAGGGGGGTATACAAATGAAACAAATAAAACAATATACATACTTCCTCTTACCTACTATATGTAAGTGGTAGATAATCTATATGAGAGGTGGCGAAAACGGACTCGCGAGTCATTTTGATTCGCAGGCGCCGTTCCCTTTCTGCCACATTCCATTTGCTTTTCACGTCCTGCTGAGTTATGCAATGCATGTTACATATTTGGTGACTCACGGAAGGCGTTTTCGCCACCCTTGATCTATATATTCCGCTTGAGTCTGAACGCAGATTGATAGTCTGATGCACATTAAAACACAGGCACCATTGCTATAAATTCATAATTACATTACTGTGGTCGCAATGCTTTTTTTTGCGAATTTTTCATGTTTTCTGTCGTTACTACAAACATTCAGAAACGTTTTTACCAATTGGATGTGTAAATCAGAATGCTAAGATTACAATACACTATCCAATGAGGAAACGCTATTGTAAAATTGGTGCTATCAAACGCCGCTGATAAACTTTTAAATACTAACCCCATAAACATATGGGACTCCGGCAACAATCGGCTCTGTTGTATGCAATGTCCAGGCCTGAAAACAGCATTACGCTGCGTCCCAAAAGTAATTCTCAGTGTGGTATCAACATTGCAATATAAATTATTTTATCGTATAAATAAAAAATTTGTGATGCGATACATTCACATGACCTTCTCAAGCCGCTATCGTTTATTAGTGGGTATGCAAAATATCCTTACTAAAGCTTGTGTACATTACTACAGTTTAATGCAAATAAACTTCTACACATTTCGTTATAAATACTAAGAGAACAGCGATAGTCAAATGTTTAAGAACTGGACGCTATATGCCGGCCTTAAAATTCCACACTCTTTCCATACAATCGCGAGAAACAACTGAATGTTGACAGATCTTAAGAGAATCACCAAGTAATGAACAATTCGAACCATTAATAACGAATATATTAGAGATGGCTTATGGCATACAAAAACTTATTTGATAATTTGTGTGTTTCAAGGAGATCTACATTTCTTGTGTAGTACGTTTTCGTCTATCCCTTAACGTTTACCAGTTATATCAGAGTTCCTTCCGAATAAAGAGGATTTCACAGGCTAATCCCAGAAAATTCATTTGTCATGTAAGTTTCTTTAATAAATGGTATTTTAATCAAAATCATTAGAGCCATTTTTAGAAAATAAAACAAAATTTGTACACACAGGCAGACGCACACTGGGACCTTTTTCTACAACTACTTTTTTTTTTTTTTGGATTCATGGGGCTTCAAAAGATGTATCTCAGGTGAAATCTCGGTATCGAATTTTTGGGCGGAATGCAATAACTTCTCTACCTACTACGTGGTAGTAAAAATGTGATAACTTAATTTATTTTAACATTGGTGTTGCGCAACTATACATTTAGCCCATGGTTCATAACACTTAATAAAGAAAATGCGTTTTTAATGAAGCTTAAAACAGTTTATAGGCGCTATAAAATTTATATGGAGTTCAAATCATACAATTTTGGATCAGTAAATATATAGGACAGTTCATTATAATGTACTTTGCTGAGGCTAAGTTCTTCAGGTAGAGATTAATGCTGCGAATATTAGAGTAATAGGCTACATAACTTTTGTTATGTGGCTGGTTAACGCAAAGAGCTCGTGTAATTGTAGATAAGCTTCATCCAATTAAATTCTCCCTTTAGCCAGTAGCTACATGCCTCTGTAGCTGACAGTTACATACCACATGGTAGCAATCCATTCAGCAGACAGGTTTAGCTATACAGAAATACGTAGCGTTTGAGAAATCGGTGTTAATGTAATTAGCGCGTGGTAGGACCCAAGACTTCTGTGCGGGATGATTCAGGCGGAAACGTCGGTGGTCCGCATTCGGGAGGTCATATGTTTGATTCCCGCGGCCAACCTTGCTGATCCATGGTTTTTTTTTTGCGAGTTTTCCCCAAAGTTTCCTGTCCCTACATTTCACCCCCATTCTCATTTCACTTCATCTTTAATTTGCTTCGTCGTTTCAGGGTTGCAAGTATCAGTGTTGAATGGCAGGGGAAAAGGATGCTCTCTAGAACATTGGAGCGGCTTTCGAGTCTGGGGCCTCAAGGATGTGCAAGCCCGCAGGGGTGTAGGGGAGCCGGTTGTACCAGCTGCCATCCGGGGAGTTTCAATCTGGAAAATGTAGGGACCCTGCCTTTCTGCCCTGTCATGTTCTGATCCGGTTGCCCCTCTCTCCTCTCACATCGCCCCTCCCTGCCAGAGGCGCCCCATTAGGTTCATAAGCACAAAAGATCTCTACAGGTCGAGGTGTCAAGTCCCCCTCCGCACCTAGTCCTACTCAAGGCTTTCCTCTTCAGGGAAGAGACAGGAAGCTTTTAAAGGTAGGTGTGCTCCTTTTCTATATTTACTTTTTCGCTTTTAAAACCGCATATTTCAGGCTGTTCTTGACAAACGGGCAGAGGAACCTTGGTTTGGTTCGCATCAGAGTGGAAAACGCCCGCTGTACGCCGTTGTGGTTGCCATCCAGCGAAGAATAAAATAGTCGAGTTAGCTTTCGTGAACAACACACATCATCACATATTTACGGATATTTAGCTAGTATAATATCTTAACCGTTATATCGGACCGTGAATGTATGCAATGGGTGGAGTGCTACTCAAATAAGCCCAGTGTCTATAGAGTTCCAATGTGAGACAGAACTGAATTGAACTTTTTATTTATGGAACTCTTTAACTACTATGGTCCTTAGCGTCCCATTCTATATTGGGCGTGAAAGATCGGAAATTTTGCTCAGAGGCCTCTTTATCGGGCTTGAGGTTCTTTTACTGTGTAAATCTACGACACGGGACCACCGGCTTTACTTCCCTTCCGAAGGAAGCCATACTAAGTATTTTTGCGCCCGAAAAAAGTCATCGACCTACGCCGGGTTTGAACCCGCGACCGCAGGAACTAGAGGCTAGCATGGACCCCTAGACCAGAAGACGACAATTCTATATTTGTGATTTCTAGTATGAGTAAAAAATGTAAAAAAAACCTGTATAAATAATGCATTATCGGCGACTGGTTTGTATTTTTACTTTCTTTATAGCGCCTACCTCTAATAGATAAAGAAAGTATTGGATTCCACCAAAAAATTGAATGTCCGGATATCACCAGAAACACATGTTTTGAAGTCCCTGAATCCAAAAAAGCCTGTGTAAATAATACACTATCGGCGACAAAGTTTGTATTTTTATTTTCTCTATAGCATTGACCTCTAGTAAGTAGAGAAATATTGGTTTCCACCGAAAAATTCGATTTCCAGATTTCACCGGAAACACGTGCCCCTGAATCTAAAAAGGTATTTTAAAAAAGCGCATGTTTGTGTGTATGTGCTTCGTATTTAAGTTCAAATCTTCCAAGGAGGTGATACGAAGATTTTTAAGAAACACCTCCACTCTGACTACCCTTGAATTAGATCATTTTTTGTTATTTTGGATTTTTTTTCAAAAAGAGCTTTAATCACATATTTAAATCACTTATATTACTAATAAAACTTATATACTGAATTTTATACAAATACCCTGCGAAGTCATTTTTATTCGGAGTGAATTTTCTATAAGTTTGTATACATAGAAAACCATAACATAGACCAAAATATAGGTAGATAAAACGCATAATTTATTTTAAAATACACGCGTACGTACGTGTGTGTATTCACCTAATGAAAATTTATATGAATACCAAGCATCATAATGAAATTCAGCATTTTATAAAGATACCACATGAAAATTTTCTTGAAATTCACCGCCTCACAAAATACCTTTTGCATGGAATACTTTTCGATACTTTTCGTGGTTTATTAGTTTCTCAAAACGACTAACGAGTTTATATATATAATATTAATATTTGACATATTAACACAATAAAATGTAATTTATTGCATTTATGTGTACCTTGATTGAATTTTGTATAACAATTAAATATTGAAACATAAACAAAAAATTTAGTGCTTATTAAAATATATAGTTTGTGTTAAATATCTCTTTTTGTAATTATAGCTGTTTAGGGGATATTTCCTGTTGTTGGTCGGTATTTTCCAGTATTTCAATCTACACACTTTTGAAGTGTCCGTTCTTTTGTTTACCATCAAACCATGCAAATAGTATTTAAAAAAACTCTGATGTGTTTCTCACTCACATGACTTTCTCTACTCTTGAAAAAACTATTTTTACAAACGCTTATTCCCCATCTGCTTCATGTTAATCGAGAAAAACATTTGCACAAATTTTCTTATTGCTAATTTCCTTGTAAGTGCAAGGGGAATATGGTAGACTTTAAGCGATAGTCAAATCTTTTAAGAGCTGGTTGCTATGTGGAGCATTCCATTCTCTTTGCAAGTCCAGGACATAAAAAATCTGATGTGTTACACTCACATGACTTTTCTCTACTCTTATACAAACTATTTTTACAAACGCTTATTCTCCATCTACTTCATGTTAATCGAGATAAACATTTGCAGACCCTATCTTAGTGCTAAGTTTCTTGTAGATGTAAGGGGAATATATATTTACAAGGGCAATATAGAAATTAAGCATATATGTACATCTCTTAATAGCTGGTTGCTAGGTGCAGCACCATTCTCTTTGCCACAGATTAATACTCTTTGCATATACAAGACAAAAAATGAATAACGAATTCCCATTTGAGAAAAAGTATTGGAAAATTTAAGGAAATAACAAGCAATATCTCGAAAATGGCTCACTCAACAACAAAAATGTATATGACATAAGTTGTGTATTTTAACACGATCTACATTTTTTGTGTAGTAAAAGTTTGTCTATCTCTTATGGTTTACCAGTTATGCAAAAGTCGTTCACAATAAGGAATACTTTTGGAGACATTCCCAGAAAATTCGAGATACATTTCATTTGTCATGAAAATATCTTAAACATATGATATTTTAATCAAAAGCGTTAGAGCCGTTTTTGAGAAAATAAAAATTTTCGAAAAATGTTCCATGTAAAGGGTTATCTGGGGTGGGGGGATTTTCTTGAAAACTTCGTGTCGCATCTCTGGAAGATACTGAACCTAAATACCAAGTTTGGTGTTTATCCGACTGTTCGTTTCTGAGTTATGCTCTTCACAGAAACACAGACACACACATGGACATGTTTCGAAAAATGCTTTTTACTTTCTCTACTACGTATAGTAAGTAGGGGAAGTATTGCATTCCACCCAAAAATTCGATACCGAGATTTCACCGGAAATACATGTTTTGAGACCTCCTGAATCCAAAAAAAGCATTTTTGGAAACATGTCCGTGTGTGTGTCTGTGTGTGTGTGTCTGTGAACAGCATAACTCAAAAACTAACAGTCGGATAAACACCAAACTTGGTATTTACGTTCAGTATCTTCCAGAGATGCGACACGAAGATTTTCAAGAAAATCCCCCCACCCCAGACTACCCTTTACAGGAACATTTTTCGAAAATTTTAATTTTCTGAAAAATGGCTCTAACGATTTTGATGAAAATATCATATGTTTAAGATAATGTCATGAGAAATGAAATGTATATCTCGAAATTTCTGGGAATGTCTCCAAAAGTATTCTTCATTATGAACGACTTTTGCATAACTGGTAAACCATAAGAGATAGACAAAATTTTACTACACAAAAAATGTAGATCGCGTTAAAATACACAACTTATATCATATACATTTTTTTTGTTGAGTGAACCGTTTTCGAGATATTGCTTGTTATTTCCTTAAATTTTCCAATACTTATACTTTTTCTCAAATTCGTTATTCATTTTTTTTATGTCCTGGACATGCAAAGAGAATAGAATGCGCCACATAGCAACCAGCGATAAAATATTTGACTATCGCTTAAAAACTACCATATTCCCCTTGCATCTACAAGAAAATTAGCAATAAAATTGACATCTCGATATCTCGATTAACATGAAGCATATGGAGAATAGGCGTTTGTAAAAGTTGATTGTACAAGAGTAGAGAAAGTCATGTGAGTGTAACACATCAGATTTTTTTGGATTCAGGGGGCCTCAAAACATATATTGCCGGTGAAATCTCGGTATCGAATTTTTTAGTGGAATACAATACTTCCCCTACTTACTATACGTAGTAGAGAAAGTAAAAACGAATAACGAATTCAAACCTAAGAAAGTGTATGGATATTGGAAAATTTAAGCAAATAACAATGAATATCTCAGAAATGGTTCATTCCACAAAAATAAAAAGTATATGACATAAACTGTGTTTTTTAAAGAGATGTACATTTTTTGTGCGGTAAAATTTTGTCTATCTCTTACGGTTTACCAATTTTCGAAAGTCATTTAGCATCAAGAGGACTTTTGGGGACATTCCCAAAAAATTCAAGATATACATTTCATTTGTCATGAAAATATCTTAAACAAATGATATTTAAATGAAATTCGTTAGAGCCATTTTTGAGAAAATCAAAATTTTCGAAAAATGTTCTATCTAAATATAGTCCGGGGTTGGGAATTTTCTTGAGAATCTCTGTGTCGCATCCTTGGAAGATACTAGACTCAAATACAAATTTTGGTATTTATCCGCCTTTTCGTTTTTGAGTTTTGCTGTTCACAGACTGATAGACACAAACACACACGGACATATTTCCAAAAATGCTTTATTTGGATTCAGGGCATCTCTAAATATGCATTTCCGGTGAAATCTCGCTATTGAATTTTTGGGTGGAGTGCAACACTTCCGCTACTTACTATAGTAGTATAGAAAATAATGAAGTTCTATGTAGTTTTGACAAAATGTATACTAAAAACGTTTCGGTAAACATTTAACATGACAATAAGAAGTAGAAAAACGAGTTGTTCTTGAAGCACATGTTGCAGAATATACCTATATAAAAGTTAATTGTAATGGGTAAAGAACATCGTGTAGCAGATTTTCCCCTAGTATTAGGATATTTATTTTATATTTTATTATTTTTAAATAGGCTTTGAAAAAATGTAATGCAAATAAACGTTATTGATATGCTTTATTCTCGATGCTTTTCGTATTTAGACTAATGATAAAAATACAATTTATGCAAGACTTTCCCTTCCTAAATCTATGTTGTATAATGCCATATTATTATCAATCAATGGATATTTTGTCACTTATTCGGGAATTTAGGCAATTTATAGCCATTTCTGAAAGCATTTACGCCCATTATAGCATGCGTTTAAAGGGCTTACACCCGAGAAATTTCAATTTAAAAGGGGATAACTTCTAAGGGAAATTTTTCTTATTCTAAATGTTCAATAAAATATAATACAAAAGCAAATTATTCAATGTACAAATTTACAAAAATTATAGATACCCTCAATGCCGTTAAGCTACATGTGTACTACAGCACTTCTAAAAATCCTATGATCTCTTTTTACTACACCCAAAAACCCTGTACCGACATTTCACCGGAAATATATGTTTTGGTACTCCCTGAACCACCCCAAAGAAAAAAAGGTCCGTGTGTGTGTATGGTGTCCGCGTGTCTGTGAACAGCATAGCTCAAAATCGAAAAGTTGGATAAATATCCATGGATCCTCCCAGCATCCTCCATGGATGCAACACGAAGATTTTCAAGAAAACTCCCATTCCAAACTACCCTTTACGTGGAAACATTTTGTTGTTTTTGATTATCTCAAAAACGGCTCTAATGATATGATTAAAACGCCGCATGTTTAAGATGTTTGCATGACACATAAAACGTATAGATATCTTAAATTTTCTTGGAATAGCTTCTGAAGTCGTCCTCATTCTGAATGTTATTTTATAACATAAACTGTAAGAGATAGACAAGATCTTACTACACAAAATATGTAGATCTTGTTAAATCACACAATATGTGTCAAAGAAAATATTTTTGGCGTTAACCATTTCCGAGATATCCTTGTTTTGTCAAATGCTTTATACTTTTTCAACTGCAAAAACGCAGCTCCTTTTTACTTTCTCTGCTACGTATACTAGGTAGGAGAAGTATTGTATTCCTCCAAAAATTCGATATCGACATGTTTTGAAACCCCTTAAATCCAAAAAAAAGCATTTTTAGATAAGGTCGGCGCCTATGTGTGTGTGTGTTTGTATATGTGAACAATAACTCAAAAACGAAAACTCGGATAAGTGCCACACTTAGTATTTAATTTCAGTATCTTCCAAGGATGCGATACGAAGATTTTCAAGAAAATCCTCCCACCCCAAATACCCTTTACATGGAACATTTTTCGAAAACTTTGATTTTCTAAACAATGCCTCTAATGATTTTGTAATGCCTCTAATGTATTAATAGTAATTTACGATACCAATGTCGTAACGTATCATATTACAATAGGAGATTGGAAGATTAACAATCAAGGCCCAGGTCGAGTTTATAACCAATCGAATAATATGTAGTTACGTTAGATGTATCTTATAACGTTTTATCTACTTTAGTTACGTAATATTGATTTTTTTATTTACTTTGTTAAATTGCATTTTTATTACAGATCTAGTATTAGGAATCACTGAAACAGTACATTACATTGATATATAGCTGATACGTGTGTGTATTGGGCCATGCATGGTATGATAGACGATCTGTTTGTTAGATTTTTGTTTAAAACAGAAGGTGAATAAGCACTTTGTACATAAGTACATGAGTATTTTGAAAAATGAGTTCTGGCGAAGATATTGCAAACGCAGCTAATTCTGTTATAGACAGTTTTAATTCCTAATAAATCCCGACTTAAAATATTGTTTAAAATATTGTTAATATTTATAATAAATAAAATTGGCTCTATTTTGTTTATTATTTATGTATGATTCACAATACATAACCAGTTTCGTGATAAGAGTTACATACCAAAATCGTTGCGTAATAGAACTTCATTATGAGACTAGTTGCGTAATGAGGTACCATTAGGAAACAGGTTATGTAGTGAATAGGTTTAGAACCCGTTTTTTAGTATTGTAAACTCCGTATTACGTAATTAAAGTAGATAAAGATATTTACGTGACAAATAAAATGTATATGTCGAATATTCTGGGAAAAGCCTCTTTATTCGGAAGGAATTTTGTATAATCTTGTATAATTGGGTAAACGTTAAGCGATAGACGAAAACGTGCTGCTCAAAAATGCAGATCTCTTTAAAACACACAATTTATTTTAAATAATTTTTTGTGGCGTAAGCCATTTTCGAAATATCGTTATTAATGGTTCGAATTGTTCATTTCTTGGTCATCTTTAAAGTCCTTTCAACATTCAGTTGTTTCTTGCGATTGCATTGAAACAGTATGGAATTTTAATGAATTTATAGTTCTTAAACATTTGACAATCTATGTTCTTTTTGTATCTATAATGAAATGTGTAATGTAGGAATTTCTACAAAGATTTGTTTGGATCAAAACTCAGTAGATATAAAAATAAGTTTTGGTAAGAAAACTTTGTACACACACTAATAAAGATAGAGGACAGAAAAAGTCATGTGAATGTATCACATCAGATTTTATCCACCTCGTAGCATGCAAAGAAAACGGAATTTCAAAGCCATCCATTGCAATCCGTTCTTAAAGGATTTGCCTAACGCTTAAGCGTACTGTATTCAACTGCTCTCCTACAAGAAAATATGTAATAAAACATTTCTGTAAATGTTTTTCTCGAATAAGGTAGAAGAATAAGCTTCGTTAAGAATAATTTGTGGACGAATGAGTAGAGAAAGTCATGTGGATGTAACACATAAGAATTTTGAAGATAGGCATCTGGTAACCCTAGTCAATAAAGCTGTTCAGAAAGAGTATAAAGTTGTAGAGAAACCTGCGGTAGGGTGGCGCTAAGGACGGTGTTTGCGGCACAACCCAAGCAGAAACATAGGTTACACTAACCGCGGGCACCCAATAGCTAATAGCGACCTTCGATAATGTTGTGGAGGCTTCCATCAAACAAAACTGACTCAAATAACGTACAAAGGGGCAATAAATAATGCCCAGAGTGACCATCTGACGCCCAACATTGGGAATTAAGACGTAATTGCTGTTTGTTTTGTGTTTAGATACACATCCCTTGGATCACTCTTCGTCTGAATAGGTTAGGGTGGGATAATTTGCTCGAGGAAGTTGGTACAAGTTGTTATCAGGCTACGCTCCATCTAGAAAAATAAACTGCTTCAATCTCTCTACACAGTCCACTTTACACCACTTTTTTTTCCTCTCCCCGATGAAGTGTTGGTATTGAGGAGAGAAGACCGGCATTATAAAGTTTACATCTCCCCTCCACTCAAACTTCAGACGGCGTAAATCAATCCCGAGGTTAGAAAGGTAATGCTCTAATTGGAGGCAGGTTCGTGAAAAACCTTAGGTAAACACTTTGCCGTGGATCCGCATCCATGCACATGAAGTAACTGTTCAATTCTCATAATTAGGAATGCCTTTCTTTAAAATATATTGAGGAAAGCATGTAGATAGTGTAATTAGAATAAAACAATTAACATTTTCTATCTTAAACGAAATAACCAGTGATTCAGAAGAATGAGATGCTGTAAGAATAGTTTGTCGAAAAATGGGTAGAAAAAGTCATGAGAACGTAAGATTTTTTACTTTCTCTACTACGTATAGGTAGTAGGGGAAGTATTGTATTCCAACCAAAATTTCGATACCGAGATTTCACCGGAAATATATGTTTTGAGACTCCAAAAAAGAGCATTTTTGGAAACATGTCCGTGTGTGTGTGTGTGTGTGTGTCTGTGTACAGCATATCTCAGAAACGAACAGTCGGATAAACACCAAACTTGGTATTTAGGTTCAGTATCTTCCAGAGATGGACACGAAGGTTTTCAAGAAAATCCCCCCACCCCAGATTACCCTTTACGTGGAACATTTTTCGAAAATTTTAATTTTCTCAAAAATGGCTCTAACGATTTTGATTAAAATAGCATATTTTAAGATATTTTCATGACAAATAAAATGTACATCTCGAATTTTCTGGGAATGTCTCCAAAAGTATTCTTCATTGTGAACGACTTTTGCATAACTGGTAAACCATAAGAGATAGACAAAATTTTACTACACAAAAAATGTAGATCGCGTTAAAATACACAATTTATGTCATTTTTTTTGAGTGAACCATTTTCGAGATATTGCTTGTTATTCCCTTAAATGTTTCAATAATTTTCTCAAATGGGAATTCGTTATTCATTTTTTCTCTTGTATATGCAAAAAGTATTAATCTGTGGCAAAGAGGATGGTGCTGCACCTAGCAACCAGCTATTAAGAGATATGTCTATGCTTAAAGGCTACTGTATTTCTATATTGCCCTTGTAAATACAAAACAAGGGGAACATAGTACGCCTTAAGCGATAGTCAAACATTTTTAGAACTGGTCGCTATGTGTAAAATGTAATTCTCTTTGCATGTCAAAAGATCGTTTCTGCAAATGTTTATCTCGATTAATATGAAATAGATGGAGAATAAGAACTTGTAAAAATAGTTTGTACAAGAGTAGAGAAAGTCATGTGAATGTAACACATCAGATTTTTTTCTTATCTGATCTGCGTTAATCGAGATAAACATTTGCAGATGCGGTTTCATGACAAATTTCGTTGTAGTTACGATTTTCGAATCGATAGGAAAGCAGCTCCCAAAGCCTTTAAAACTCCATACAGTTTCCATGACATCGAGAGAAACAAGTGTATAGCGACAGGACTTTAAAAGACACTTGTATTGAACACTTGAAAACAATATTAACGGTCATCTTGGAAATGACTGATGACTCAAAATAAGTTATTTTAAATAAATTGTGTGCTTTAAAGAGATCTATATTTATTGTATACTAGCTTTCTGTATCTCTTAACGTTAACCAGTTATACAAATTTCCTTCTGAATGAAGTGGACCTCACAGGTTATATCCCACTATTCGTCTTTAACTTATGTGGTTCTCACACACACCGACCTTTTACATGGGCCTCAAAACATACATTTCTGGTAAAATCTACATATCGAATATTTGGGTGGAATTCAATACCTACTCTACCTACTAGGTACGTGTTAGAGAATGTAAAAATAGTTGTGTTATATACACATGACTCTTCCTAGCCATTATGTTTATTTTCTTATAGCTTCTTTAGCTATTATTCTTACAAACGTTTATCTTTCTATCTACTTCATGTTAATCGATATAAATGTTTCCAGAAATAGCTACATTACACATTTCGTTGTAGGTTCAAAACCGATACTGGAGGCTAAAGCAATGGTTGCGTGTTTAAAAAGCGGATTGCAATATGCTGGCTCTGAAATTCCATACTCTTTCCATGGCATCGTGAGAAACAATTAATGCTGACAGTACTTAAAAAAATCTGATGTGTTACACTCACATGACTTTCTCTACTCTTGTAAAACTATTTTTGCAAACGCTTATTCTCCATCTACTTCATGTTAATCGAGATAAACATTTGCAGACTCTATCTTATTGCTAATTTTCTTGTAGATGTAAGGGGAATATATATTTACAAGGACAATACAGAAATACAGTAGCCTTTAAGCACATACATATCTCTTAATAGCTGGTTGCTAGGTGCAGCAGCATTCCCTTTGCCACAGATTAATACTCTTTGCATATCTAAGACAAAAAAATGAATAACGAATTCCCATTTGAGAAAATAAGTATTGAAAAATTTAAGGGAATAACAACCAATATCTCGAAAATGGTTCACTCAACAACAAAAAATGTATATGACATAAATCGTGTATTTTAGCGTGAGCTACACTTTTTTGTGTAGTAAATTTTGTCTATCTCTTATGGTTTACCAGTTATGCAAAAGTCGTTCACAACGAAGAATACTTTTGGAGACATTCCCAGAAAATTCGAGATATACATTTCATTTGTCATGAAAGTATCTTAAATATATGATATTTTAATCAAAATCGTTAGAGCCATTTTTGAGAAAATTAAAATTTTCGAAAAATGTTACATGTAAAGGGTAATCTGGGGTGGGAGATTTTCTTGAAAACTTTCGTGTCGCATCTCTGGAAGATATTGAACCTAAATACCAAGTTTGGTGTTTATGCGACTGTTCGTTTCTGAGTTATGCTGTTCACACACACACACACACACACACACACACACACACACACACAGAGACACACACTCGGACATGTTTCAAAAAATTCTTTTTTTGGATTCAGGGGGTCTCAAAACATATATTTCCGGTGAAATCTCGATATCGAATTTTTGGATGGAATACAGTACTTCCTCTACTTACTATACGTAGTAGAGAAAGTAAAAAGAGAATACAAGAGTTTTAAGAGAATACAAAATATCACATTTTTTATATGTAAAAGGTAGTATGCGGTAGGGTGATGACTATTTCGGTCACACAGCAGGTTTTCCATACTGACCAATCCAGCCTTTGAATGCCTTCAGTTAAAACCAGTCACTACCGCCTATCACTGTAAAATTGTCGAAGTGAGATTGTTGTATCTAATACCACTTTTCTATACCTTATGGCATTTAATTGACAACTGTGCCTAGTTGATAAACAAACTAAAATGAATAAATACAATTCCGTGTATGAAATTAGATATTAACAATTCCAGTGTTATGGATGGGACAAGGTAACTAATGTTATTGTTTTCTTCATATATGGAATGCAGAGCCTTCGATTGAGAACTCATAATTTATAGCAGATATACAAATCTTTAATGGGAATGAATTCTATTTTCTATCACGTATCCGCTCATTCGTAACATTAAAATTTATAGTCATATTGCGGGACAAGAATTTGACGTGGTTTAAAATTTTTTCTGTTTCATAATAAAATTTCTGCTCTTTTAAAAACAGAATCAAACTGTTCAAACCGAGGTTTACATTTTTCTTGTTAATATAAATGATTTAACTTTCTTTATCCTTTACTATTAATTTTCATTTAAATCTAATTTGTCTACGTCTGGTCAAGTATAAAAATATTTGCCACAAATAATTTCATTACACTATTGTAGGTTTATAGTGGCATAGAGAAGGCTGAGACGACAATCATCTGTTATTCCTTTAATTATAAAAGCCTTAATTTTGCATACTCTTTGCATGAGCTCTTGAGTGGGAAAACAATGGACGCTTAAAGGGAGACTAAATGGCAAACATTGTCAAAAATGATATTTTTAGCTTTTTTTATGCAATCTTGTTAATAGTAATTTTCTCTTTAACTTGACATATATTTTATCATTGTGTGCACAATACTTAAATTTTAAATATATTTTTACTTTCTCTACATAGTGGGTAGAACAACAAATTCGATAGTGAGATTTTACCGGAAATACGCGTTTTGAGGACCCTGAATCCATAAAAAGCCTTTTTAGAAAAAGGTCCATGTCTGTGGGCGTATGTGTGTGTATGTGTCTGCAAACAGAAAAATCAAAAAACGAAACGTTGGATAAATATCAAACTTGGTATTTAAGATCAGTATCTTCCAGGGATGCGACACGAAGTTTTTCAACAAAATTCACCCACTCCACCCTTTACTTGGAACTTTTTCGATAATGTTGAGTTTCTAAAAATAACTTTAACGATTTTTATTAAAATATTAAACATATTTACATGACAAATAAAATGTATATCTTGAATTTTTTGGAATAAGCCTGTGAAGTCCCCTGCATTCAGAAGACTTTTGTATAATCCTATGCAAATGGCAAACGTTAAGTAATAGACGAAATCGGAAAAAAGTATATCTCTTTAAAACACTCTTTTTATTTCAAGTATACTTTTTATTGCATAACCCATTTCAAAGATATGCGTTATTAATGGTTCGAATTGTTTTCAAGACTATCATTCTTTTAAAATCCTATCGATTTTCAGTTGTTTCTCGCGATTGCATGGAAACAGTATGGAATTTTACGACCAGCGTATATCGTCCAGTTCTTAAACATTTGACTATCGCTATTCCCTTTGAATCTATAACGAAATGTGTAATGTAACTATTTCCGCACGTGTTTATCCGGGTTAAAATGAAGTAGGACTAGAGTAAGACTAACTGCGGAGGGGGACTTAGCACTTCGATCTACAATATCTTTTGTGCCTGAAGCCCCCGGGAGGGAGGGGCGAGGTGAAACGTGACAGAGGGCGGCCAGACCAGGAGGCACGACCGGGCAGAGGGCAGGGCCGCTACTCTTTTACAGATTGAAGCTCCCCGGATGCAACCGGCTCTCCTCCCCCCTGCGGGCTTGCACATCCCCTGGGGGGGACTCGGAGACCGCCCCATTCAGGGGCACGAAGGATTACATGGAGCATCCTTTTCCCCTGCCTTGCAATGCCGAGGCACCCGCCTACACTTTCAACCCTGAAACAGACCAAGCAGATGAAACGTGAAGTGAAATAAGAATGGAGGCGAAATGGAGGGACAGGAAATTCGGGGAATGTAATGAACCTTCCCAGCATTCGCCTAGCGACCCGGAGAAACCTCCGAAAAGGCCCATGGATCAGGAAGGTCGGCCGCGGGAATCGAACAAAATGAAGTAAATAGAAAAAGAGACTTTAGTAAGAATGGTTTTATACCCACGAATAAACATAGAGGGTAGAGAAGGTCACGTGAATGTAACAGATCAGATCTTTTTACTGCGAACTCTGTACCACTTCAGTAGTACATTTTGCAATAGAGTGATAAACTTTAGCCTATGTTTTAGGGGAAGTTTTACTCTACAAGTTTGTTCTACTGCTAATTATGGCAGCGTCTAAATGCTCAAGCCCTGTGGTATCTTTCCTTGCAAATATATACGAGTTTGTATTTTTCTTGAACAAATTTTTCTGTGAATGGGTATAAGTGACCCGTTTTCTGAGAAACTATTGAACACAGCTGAATCATTTTGGGATGATAAAATAGTATATTATTGCAACGAGACTATAATGATAGTAATTATAGTCCAGTTTCATACGACTGTTTATGCTCGAACATGTATCTAAATTAAAGGTTTCAGAAGTATTCGTCTCTGGTTTGAGTGATGTGTTATGACCGTTATTCCTTTATCAGTAGTTGCAATACAATGACCTTGTAGCACCTGTGTCAAACAAAGTTGCTAGCGTTGTGAGACGTACTACGCAGACGCAGAAATATTGATTACTTTTCTATAAACAGCTGTTAACATGTGACACACTTTAACCTAAAAAAAAGTATAGACAATGAAAACTAGAACAAATTGAATTTATTTAAATATCATTTACAATTAATGTTAATGACAATATGAACAGAACTGACTTTATTTCAAATATAGGTTATTTATTGTACAATTAGTGAAATGAATTTGCGGGAATGAGCTTTGTTGAATAGTTGAAGTTGAAGGTGAATTGATGTTAATTTGTGTGTGTTCTTTTTCTACTGATTTTAGTATTGTGTTTGAAATTTCAATTTTATTTTGTACTGATTTTTCAATATATCCTTCTGCGACAGTTGTGGATTTCCAGCCTCCATGACGTTTTAGTGTTGTTATGTCGCCACCAGCACCTACTATAATTGTCGCAGAACTCCTGCGAAAGCAATGCCCTGTGTATAGCTTGGGGTTGGGGAAGTTTAAGGTATGCAGCTATTTCTTTCCCCACATTTCCTAGTTTATTTATGCCGACATTCCGCGCGATGCATTTTCCATTTTGGTAATTTATAAAAAAGAGGGAGTGTTGCATACATTGGGATGTAGATTTACGTATTTATGGCAAATATCATAATATTTGCCTGTTACTGTAGAGTTCTTGTTGATTTTGCCTTAGTGTTTGGGATAGTAATCAACTTTTAATTGATGCAAGTCATGTCTTCGGAAAGCACCCATTATTCCAAAAATTGTAGCTACCTGTAACAATATTAATCACGTTACCTAGCACTTTTTCACCACGCCTGTTAATGCATTTGTTAATTTTAAGAAATACTTGGTAACATTAAAAAAATCTGATGTGTTACACTCACATGACTTTCTCTACTCTTGTACAAACTATTTTTACAAACGCTTATTCTCCATATGCTTCATGTTAATCGAGATATCGAGATGTCAATCATATTGCTAATTTTCTTGTAGATGCAAGGGGAATATGGTAGGTTATAAGCGATAGTCAAATATTTTAAGCGCTGGTTGCTATGTGGCGCATTCCATTCTCTTTGCATGTACAGGACATAAAAACATGAATAACGTATTTGAGAAAAAGTATAAGTATTGGAAAATCTAAAGGAATAACTAGCAATATCTCGAAAATGGTTCACTCAACAAAAAAACTGTATATGACATAAATTGTGATCTACATTTTATGTGTAGTAAAATTTTGTCTATCTCTTATGGTTTACCAGTTATGCAAAAGTCGTTCCTAATGAAGAATACTTTTGGAGACATTCTCAGAAAATTCAAGATATACATTTCATTTGTCATAAAAATATCTTAAACATATGATATTTTAATCAAAATCGTTAGAGCCATTTTTGAGAAAATTAAAATTTTCGAAAAATGTTCCATGTAAAGTGCACTCTGGGGTGGGGGGATTTTCTTGAAAACCTTCGTGTCGCATCTCTGGAAGATACTAAACCTAAATACCAAGTTTGGTGTTTATCCGACTGTTCGTTTCTGAGTTATGTTGTTCACAGACACACACACGGACATGTTTCCAAAAATGCTTTTTTTGGATTCAGGGGGTCTCAAAATATGTATTTCCGGTGAAATCTCGGTATCGAATCTTTGGGTGGAATGCAATACTTCCCCTACTTACTATACGTAGTAGAGAAAGTAAAACTTACTTTTATCATTAGGTATTTAACATCAGGTGCTTCACTTATAGACGTTTTCAACTCATCAGGTGTAAATGTTTTGGCTTTTTTCCCTTTATATCCCTCTGATTTGCGTTTTAGTAAGCTGTTCAGTTTCGAGTATTTAGATAAGTCAATTTGGTGCCTAATGTTGAGTGTTGATTTCAAAATAGAATAGTGACTCCACAAGGTCGATGATTTTATATTTAGAGACAATTTTTCGAAATACACTAGCAATACATTTTCTGAGAACGATTTTATACGTTTTGATATTTTCCAATCCATGAACTGTGATAGAATTTCTCGAACATCTTTCTTGACTTTTGTGGCAACAAGTTATTGGTAAGATTGAGTGCTTTTGTCGTAATTTCTGGGGGTGTAAGTTGAATGTCACTGTTACTAGTGTCAGACATTTGGACTTTTTTCTAAACTCGCGCTAGTAGCATTGTCGATCAAAACGAGAATAATCGATACTTGCGCTTTCACAATGTTACGTGGCCACTTCTGATTGGTCGAATACCAATCTTTAATGAACGGGTGTTCTTTAATGAGGCCCATTAAAGTACTGCTACCAGTCGTATAAATGCTACATTTTGGCATGTTCGAGCATAAACAACCTTTAAATGCTGTTGTGGTTTTACTTCGGTGTTAATAACATGGTTGTTTATTTTTTAAAAAATAATTGCTGAGAAATGATAATTTAAAGACTGTATAATTCGGGATTGCTCAGACATAACATCTCGGCCCGCATTCGGGAGGCCCCTGGTTCAAACCCCTGAGGACGCCCAATCTAACCGAAGGTACATATTTTTGCGTTTTTCCTCTGTCGCTATGCGATTGCTAGGTTGGAAAATTTGAGCCACGAATTTTCCTATCATACCTTTCATCATGATATCGTAATTATTGACGGGAATATAACAATAATTAAATGTGGAAATAATAGTAAGATAAAGAAGTAAATGTAATAAATATATTAAATAAATTTATAATGTAATAAGCTTGAGCTGAAAGCTTTGTCAGGAAAGAAGGTAATTAGGAAGTTATATTAACGAAAGTCATTAGTCTCAGCCGAGGATAGAACACATTAGTTTAAAGATTCTGGAAATGCAGTTTACAGTTAAATTCAGTACATTTGTACAGTCACGTAGGCAAATTCTGCAAAAGAGAAAGGCGGATGAAATTCTCAGAGTTAGGGGAGAGCCCATAGCAATAAAGTCAGAGAAGCTCCTGAAGAGAGCTCCTGGAAAACGCGTTTGAAGGGATATTGGAAGGGAAATAATATGTAGCCGGAGCTAAAAGTAATAAAGGCGTGTAATCTAAATCAGAGAGTTACTCAGTACCGGCACTGGTACTGATCGACATTCATTCTTACAGACACTCTTTCTTAAGACTTATTCAGTTAATGATGTGATTGCCCGAGTGATATTTGAAGCGCCTAGTGACGCGCTTGGGGATTAAGGTTTAGCGGCTATCGCGAGGGGCATTGCCGATAAGCATTTTAGCGACTCACGGCAAATTACATCTCTAGTTTCTTTTATTGAGGAAACCGTTCTTTCGAACCATAACTTGGATACTGCAGAAGTTAGCAGGTATAATAATTCAAGTGTTACAATTTCTAGTGTTACAATTCACAGTCAATCTATTTCTTACTCAAATGGTCGGCAACTCGCTTCAATAGCTCAAGTATTAGATCACATTAAGTGTCCTAATAAATTTAAACTGGTGTTGTCCTTTCACAATACATTTACGCATACCCTGAGAAAGTGCTCATAGCTCTACCGCTGGAGCACGAGACAACAGAACGAGCTACGAGATAACTACGTCAGAAGCACGTAAAGCATACGTTATCAAAACGACCATCGCCCGTTAATAATCACTACATTTCATTTGCTTCTTCTTCACCGCCATACCAGGCAATGGGCTGATCACCCATCCTGGATGTGATATGATCCAGAATTTGCCTGCTCCTCAACAGGCTTGACCCAAGGCTTGGATTATAAGTCCTTGGGGGCGTAAGACCTACAAAGAGGAGGATAATCAGTTAAAGAAGGAGAATATTGTATAATTAAAATCATTTTAATAAACAAAGTTATTATATAAGAGTATCTCAGTGTACTTGACAGGCATACATCTACATACATTTTGTAAAAATTTCAATCTGATATCTTAAGTAGTTGCTGAGATATTCGGTTATGAATTTAGCAGATATTCAACTTTGGCGGGATAAGGATTTTAATCTCCCTTAACATTTCATACTGTTCAGGGTGATACAAGGGCAGACGCAAGGATACACATCCGAGTAAAAACGCAGTGTCTAAAATGCTTTTATGGGGTTCAAAGCCTGCTGTATCAAACTTTAGATCGAATGTTACGTTTCCTCTACCTAACATGTGAGATAGAGAAAGTAATATAGATTTTAAACATTGCTCAATGTAAACATTGCGTTATAAAGTTTTCTTAACATCTGTCTTCTTTCTTAAAATGGCTATTAAATATGTGGATACTAAATCTCGGTTAAGTACTGCCCATGTCTACTTTGAACCTGAGCTGACTGTATTCAGGTAGTGAGTCGTGCAGCACGCCTGCAGCACACTTAGCGTTAACAGCAAGGTGTAAGTATTCGCAACTTTTACCCTAAAATAACCTGCCACTTCTGGGCACAGCATTAAGGGGTCAACAAAACTGCTTCTGCCTTAATCTGAGATCAGAGACAGCGTGAAGCAATCTGCGGAAAGAATATATTAGGGCAGTATTTTCCTACTTAGGTTACTTCAGAATTATCACATGATTTCGTTTAAGTTATAAACAAATCTTTATACATGAAAGACTCAAAGAGATTATTGAAGAGTATGAGAAAATATAAGTAGAAGAACAACTTTTGTATTTAAAATCTTCTAATATCCCCTTCCCAGGAGTCAGATGATAAATGTTTTGTTTATGGGCATGAAATTAGAAGAAAAATATGATATGAAACACACGATTTTCTCTACCCATTACCAATTCACCTCACCTTAATCAATATATGTTTTGCCTAGAAATCATTTTACGAAATGGTAGCATTCGATGTAAGGAAACAACTTGTTGTTATACATTCACATGGCCTTTTCTACCAATGACTAATTCACATACATCCGTTATATTGTAATATTTAAATAAAAAGTGAAACTTCTTTCCACGTTACGTTAATGATAATGATAAGATAATGGAGAGAAACACCTCGATCCAAGGCGTATCTTTTGTGGTTATCATCCCACAGGAGTAACGGGTGAAGTTAAGGAACCGAAAGAGGCTATAGGCCTCAGGTAGACAGAGACGCGCATAGGTCCCTAACGATTACAGGCTTGAAAGGCCCCATCACACCGTCGGACTGTTCAAAAAACGCTTCCCTCTGGTTCAACATAAGCGCCTCAAAGAAGGCTACTATCTAGGAGGGCCGAGAAGAATTTTCCAATGAGGTTCACGCTATCTATCTGACACCAACTGGCACTGCACAGCCGCGAAACTCACCTGAAACACGAAAGTGGAAATGAAATGAAATGAAATGAGGGGGTACGAAATTAGTGTAGAGGAACCACGCCGGCATTCCCCAGAAAACCATTAAAAAAAATCAATGGTCAGAGTGGCCGTCCTGACGGGAATCACACACAGGACCTCCTGAATGCGAGCCTCACACATTACCGCGGAGGCATCTTGCTCGGTTTCACGTTACGTTACGCGGGATGTACATATGATTTTTCTGGAATGACTTCAAATGCAGGAAATACTTAGTTACAGACTTGCAACTTCCAGATGCAGCATTTAAATTTTTGTTCATAGTAACAATTAACAAGCTGTCGCAATGTAAAGACAAAATATCTTATGTATTATATTTACATTACTTTCTCTACCCACTATCATTTATTTTTATATTGCCTCTACAAGCTTATGCCACCTTATTTTCTTATCTGCTTCATGCTGATCATGATAAACATTTACAGATATATTTTTATTACACACTTCGTTAGGTGCAAGAGCGTAAGTGGGAACCGAATCGACAATCAGAAGTTTAAGCGCAGCTCGCTATAGTTTTAAATTCTATACGCTTTCCATGACATCGCGAGAAACAAGTGAATAGCGACAGGTCTTTAAACAAATTCAAACCAATAGTAACAGATATCTCGGAAATGGTTGATACTACAAGAAAAGCTATTTGAAATAAATTGTATGTTTTACAGGTATGTTTTTTACCAATTATACTCAGTTTCTTCCAAATCAAGTGGACTTCATAGGCTATACATTTTATTTGTCATCTTAAATATATGGTATTTTAATCAATCATTAGCGCCATTTTTGAGAAAATAAAAAATTTATAAACATGTTCCATGTAAAGCGTAGTTTGGGTGAAGGCAATTTCTTGAAAATATTCGTCTTTACTTTGGAAGATCCTAAACTTAAATACCAAGTTATGTATTTACCCGAATTTCCCTTTCTGAGTTTACACACCCACACACAGGAAGGACGCAAAGTATATATTTCCGGTGACATTTTAATTGCAATTTTTGGGTGAAATGCAATACATTCTCTACCTACTATGTACGTAGTAGAGAAAGTAATAAGACCAAAAAAAAACATCGTAAGGTTTCAAGGATATCATTAGGTAATGGGCTCACACTTGAGAAAAGTGTAAAATTGCAATATGGAATGTTTTGAAAAAGGTTAACCTTAGGGAAACGCTTGACACAAATTTCCCCTGCAATAAGTTTTTGCCTATTTTTTATGGTTTCTCAGCTATCCATAGTTATGAAATTTCAATCAAAAAAGGTAACTTCACACCTATTAGCAGAAAACTTTATATATATGCACTGTTTGCAATCCTAATATCTTATCTAAACATTTGATTTGGACAAATCTAAAGTAAAGAAATATTTTTACATTTAAAGGGTAGTTTGAGGCGAGAAAATATTCTTGAAAATCCTGCCGCATTCTTGAAAGATGCTGAAATTAATTATCAAGTTTGGTATATATCCGACGTTTCGTTTTAGAGTATGCTGTTTGCAGACACACATACCCACAAGCGCGCTTACATTTTGCTAAGAACTCTATTTTTTTGCACAGGAAATCTCAAAATATGTATTTTCAATAAAATCCCAATACGAAATTTTGGATCAAGTACAAAAGTTGCTTCACCTGCTCTAAGTGCTAGAGAAAGCAAAATAATCTTTTCAGATGACGCACCAAAATAAACATCAATTTGGGCAAATGCAAACATTAAAAAGACGAATATCTGGTTTATAGTTGATACTGCAAAAACTGTGTTTCTCACATAACTAATATATTTTACCTGGATCTATATTTCTGTACATATACCTTTAGTTTTGTTTGCAATTCTACAAGAAGGAAAACAACTTTACATGTTAGATACAACTATGTACTTTTTAATTGCTATGACATTATCTCAAAAATAAGAATCGTTAGAATAATTTTTGAAATTTAAAAGATTTTATATAAAAATTGGTGTGTTACATTCAAATGATATTCTCTAAGCCTTCTTTACAAAGCATTCTTACAAAAGCTTATTTTTTATTTGTCTCGTGTTAACTGAGAAGAGCTTTTGCAAAAATGGTTTCGAAGCACATTTTATTGAAGGTAAAAGAGGGATACAGGAGACTGAAGCGACAGTAACCTGTTTAAGAATAGAGTCCTCTGTGCTAGCTTTGAAGTTCCACTTTTTGGACGACCATGAGAAACAAACAAACGAATGGCAAGAAATATATGTCTTGAATTTCCTCCCAATAGCTTATGAAATCCTCTTCATTACGAACCAATTAGTGAACTTTGTTATAGCTGGTAAACTAGGGTATAGACAAACTTACCACACAAAAATGTAGACCTGACTAAAACACACATTGTGGAATTAACCATGTCCATAGAGACACATTTAATAAAGATTATCGGTGGCTTTGGAAAAATAAAAAGTAAAGTTTCTTTTTCTTCTATTTAAAGGCTAGTTTGGCGTGAGGTATCACATCCTTGGAAGGCGCTGAACTTTAATACTAAGTTTGGTATTTAATATATATATATAAGTAGAATTAATATTCCTCCTAAATAGATTAATAATACATAAGAGAATCGAAATCTTAATGATATATACCCTCTAATTAAACATATGGATAATTTTTGAAGAAATACAATTAATCCTGGTGGATATAAAAGTATTAATTGCTTATTCATCTGTGGCTCATATAGGATTAATTGTAGGTTTAACCAAATTTTGTTTTTGAGTAATGGGAAGGCAGTACAGACATGGAATGTTTCCTAAAACTGCTTTTTTGGATGGTTATAGGTCCTAAAATGTGTATTACCTGCGAAATCTCAATATCAAATTTTTTGGGTGAAATACAATATTCCTCTTATCTATTATAAGTAGATGGTAGGAAAAGTAACAGAGAGGGATGGCTCAGGCGGTAACGTCTTTCGCCCGCATTGGGAAGTCCCGAGTTCAAATCCCGGGACCGACCAATCTGTCCGAAATTTTTCTCGGTCGCTATGCGAATGCTGGGTTGGATAATTTGATCCGCGAATTTTCCTATCATCCCTTTTCATCACTAGATTTTATTTGCTACTTCTTTACCGCCATACCAGGCATTGGGCTCATCACACATCCTGGATATTATCCAGAGTTTGCTTGCTCCTCGACAGGCTACCGACACAAGGCATTGGGTTATAAATTCTTGGGGGTGTAACTCCTACAATGAGGAGGGTAATCAGTTAAAGAAGAAGAAGAGAATGTAGAAAAATTGAGTATCGTGAGTAACATAACGCGGATAAAATAATCACTTTTTATATGAATAGATACTACAATTTTAATATGTATGTGAGAGTTTGTCATTGGTAGGGAAATATGTGTGAATGTATCACATCCGATTTTTCTTACTATTTTTCTTTTATTAATTATGTCAGCTCCTACGGTAGCTTTTGTTTAGCAAACTTCCTCACAAAATGCTTGGGTTTCTTTTCCTGAAAATGTGTGGCTTAACCACCACATTAATTTGGCTTCTATTAGGTGGTGATTTTGGCCCCAGAAGCCACTCGCCATTTTCCTGCATTGTTCTCCTTAGCAATTATTGGACCACCCTGGTGGTGGCACGGTAAAATCGCAGGTAGGTGTGGAATCCTTGCGTGTTACCTCATAATTATTAATTAATTAGAGTTAAGGTCTCGTCATTAAGGAAAGAAAAATTCGGCAGCGTGTTCTAATTTGGCTCGCCAAGGTTGATCATTATCGGGGTGCCTTGCCAGTTGGACGTCAGGAAGATCTACCCTTGTAACAAAAGGGTAATTTCAATATCTTAGGCAGGAAAATTGCGGAAGTTTGCTTCAGAGTGAAGAGCGGTCTTCGGTGCCCTGACCTTCACTAGAATTGGTGGCAGATAACAGACTAGCTTTTCCCTCTCCTTTAAACCCCATAGTTAACCAAATTAGTAACGGATGTTACAACTGCGTAGTTAAAATTCTGATATGTACCATTCACACGAATTTCTCTACCCGTTTTCATTAATTCACAGTTACTCTGCAAAGTATTCACACGAAATCTTACTACTTTCTCTAACGCCTACCACGGTACCTGAGAGGGTATGTCGTATTCCTCTCAAAAATTCAATATCGAGATTTCTTTGCAAATACACGCATAATTAAAAAGCGAAAAGTCGGTTAAATACCAAACTTTGCACTTAAGTTCAACATCTTTCAAGGATGCGACATGGAGATTTTCAAGAAAATATTCCCACCCTATGCTACCTTTTATATGGAACAATTTTCGTGTTCTTTTATTTTATCAAAAAGGCTCTAACGAATTTGATTAAATTGACGCAGAATTAATATAATGAACATTAGAAACAAATTAATATAATGAACAACTTGAATATTTGGGAGTATATTATGAGCTTCCCTTTATTTGATTGAATTTGTATAATTCTGTATAACAAATCGGTCTTAACACAGACCAAACCTCAGCTCATTAAAATACCAAATTTTGTCAAATAAAATAAGTTATGTCGTAGCGTTAACCATTTTGGAAATATTCCATGTTAGTAGTTTAGATCTTGTATAATCGTCTTATATCCACGTAGGTACAAGTACAAAGAGCGCCAAAGAAAATCTCACTGCACCTCGCGTCTATGTCACATTATTTATCGTTGTACGTGGCCTTGGGAAGCCATGGCCATTTCATTGGTTGTTTTAGGCCACGGTACAAGGGTGCACCACTCCTTCTGCTAACCACAACAAAGATAACAAAATGGAGCAGAAACGAAATATATGTTTACGCTCTCGATTATTTTGCCTAAAAGAGAAAGAGGTAGAGTGAGTGCATTCAGTTTGTAGTACAGAACACGCCTTTGAACAGGTTAAAAGCTAAGGGGAAAACTTGATGAGCGCCCAGATTAGCGATATATAGAATGTGTAGTGTGAGAAGATTTTCAGGGGGTGCAAACTAAGGCTTGAATGGTTCATTAAATACATAGCAAGGCAGCACTTTATAACAAAAAATAAACAAAACTGTATTCTCACAATGATAACAATTCTTGTTGCTGCACAGAAGCAAACATAAATAAATAAAGCAGCATGTTTTCTCTCTAATTGAAACTATAATTGGTTAATATACCTTTACTAACATATTGCTGGTTATAGGAATACAACAGGATTAGACAAAAATATAACCCAATTTTATTGCCATAATATTAATTCATATTCGGTAAACCATATACACATACATATTTAGTTTCTAAACATGATCAATCAATTATAACAAAAGAGTAATTTGTATTTAGTAATCAAATATCATTTGTGGATGTTTTACGGGAGTGGCCCCTTTCTGACGAGTATGTAGACCTCTTCCCCACTTTCCTGGAATATTTTTATCCAGTAATTTACTATAAAAACACTTTTATGCACTGCTGTTGCAATTGCTGTAACAGTGAGACCATCTTTCCACATATCCACGATACGTCCACGAGTAATTTCGCTAGTATACGGCATGACTGATTCTGAGACAATAAACATGTTTTGGTTTCAATAACACCAGAAGAAGTAAAGGCATTAACCTCCCCTCTTTTCCCCCTTATTGCTGGTTTATCAAGCCACCACGCTATGCGTGAGGTAAGGTGAAGGAAACGCTCAAAAGACCCCAGTAAACGACACAAAATCCGCCGAAGATTTTCTTTGGCGCTCTGTGTACAAAACATATACTCCTTACCCCTTACTCATTCTCGGTTACTCCTTGCCCAACACTTCTCACCGACTTCTTAGATGAGAGCCAGGAGCTAGCCAGACGTCACAGAGCATTCAGTTGCCTGACGCTGGCATAGGGATTAGGAAATCCAAGGCAACAGTTCTAAAAGATGCCAAATCATCACTTTCCTATAAAGGTGTTAATCTAAAAAGCGTTCTCTGGCTTAGAATCCTATTGAAATACGCTCTTGAAATGTAACTGTACTTAGTCTTACTTTTGAGAGTAGGTATGTATCTTAGTGCTTTACAAATTCTTTAAAAACTGACAAGTGTATAAGTAGATGAGTAAGTAAAGTTTTGTTTTCAACCAATCGCTGCTGTACTGTGTTCCTTGCCCTTTATTCTAAAATGTGTCCAAGAACCCAGGTACTGCCTCCGCATAGGGTTTCTAAAAGTGCAGTGCAGTCTTACCCTGGCTATTCTATTCAGAAAGGGAATCCATACTTTTTATACGCCTGCCATAGATAAAATAGGGTATCTGCCGTCTCTAAGTTCACCAATACCTTTAGCATATAAGGCTCTCAGTACTAAAAGCGCTAATTTCTACAAATTTCAACCAATTTAGTGGATATTTTACCACATATTTCTTCAAAATAATATAGTATAAAATTAATTTTCATGGTGTTGTGTACCAAACTTTCCAGGAAAACAATTTTCAAAAAGTGAAAATCAAATCTCATGCGAAATGTGTCACGTGATGAAAATCTGGAAAGCTTACACTCTTAGGCCCGGTTTCACAGAATAAGCTTAAATTTCGAATCGGGCTTAACCGTCGGGTTAAGCTAAAGCCGAGTTTTACAGTGCGTAGTTCAAGCGCTAAGCCAAGATTATACGGGACTCGACTTAAACCGTACTGAACTGTGGTTTAAGTTAAGGAGTTGCCATGTTATCTGAGGACGACGATTTTAGTGACGAGGAAATACAAATTATTTTAAACCATATCCACAACAGAAGACGGCCTAAAGTGTTTAGAATGCGTCCAAATCATTTCCACATATGGAATGACCGAGAATTCTACGAGTGGTTTCGGTTAAGTAAACAGTCTGTGATGATGGTACTAGAGATTATTGATCATGCAATTAAGCATAAAACAGACTGGTAGGTAAAACTTAATATTAAATTTATTCTTACACTTTTATAATATACTTTATCGCTCATAAGGTATTATTACCTTATATTTCAGGAACAAAGCCCTCTCGTCAGAAGCAATGTTTCTTTTGACGTTGAGGTTACATGCAAGTGGAAGCATGCTAATTGCAGCTGGAGATTTTTCCGGCGTCTCAAAATCTACAGCATGGAGGGTTGTGAAAATTGTTTCACATCCATCAATTTGGACACCAATTAATTCCTTTATTTCCTCGTCGATTAGCGTAATTAACGATGGCACAGCCGGACCTCCACCTGTACCCCGAATAGCACATTTCTCGTCGGCGTATTTCTTTTTTGTAACTTTCTACAAATTGTCATATTTCTTCTTCAACACGGTAGCATCTCTGTATATTTTTCCGCTCTTGCCATTGAATAACTCCGCAATTTTCCCCCACGTTTGGTTCTTCCTGCTCCACAGTACCTTATCAGATTGCTTGCACTCTATTATGTGTTTTTACTCTTTACAATTTCTAACAGAATGCTAACTTCTTGAGAAGTGAAGTTAGCAGTACGTTTTGGCTCTGATTTTCCGTTCATTTTAATGTGTGTATCTTAATAACCTATAAAACCTTACTTTCAGGAACAGCGCCGCCATAAACAAATGATGGGAATTCGCTTGATGCGCATGCGCAAGCGTTACCAACTTTAAAGTTCCGAGGTGTTGTTCAGCTCAGTAAAGCCAAACGTGGTTGCCCTACTGTGAAACTCGCACAGCTTTAACCAAAGCTTAAGTTTTGTTTAAGCTGCGTCTGTAGCTTAGTAAAGGTTCTACTTAGCCTGAACTGTGAAACTGGCCCTTAAATGTTGTATATTATTCTTAGAATATACTTATTTACTGTAGAAGAACAAATTTTGTTTAACATTAAAAATTTTCTGTAAAAATAAAGTGAATCGCTTTTAAATTTTTAAAAATGAAACAATGTATTAAATTGTTAAAACCACAAGTCAAAAAGTTGTTTCTTATCATTAAAAAGCTCTTTAGGTCTCTTCATCAACCTTTAAAGAACGTATGCTGAAAATCAGAAAGAAATGGACC
Source organism: Deroplatys truncata (assembly GCA_030765065.1). Lineage (NCBI taxonomy): Eukaryota > Metazoa > Arthropoda > Insecta > Mantodea > Mantidae > Deroplatys > Deroplatys truncata. The sequence goes on along the minus strand of CM060984.1, from coordinate 93,854,955 downwards.
AAAATGTGTATCTTAGGGATCATTACATGAATTGGTCAATATGCAGAGCTAAGAATATGTTTTGATCAAACTAAATAGCCACATAATTATGTGCACAACACCATAAAATAATATGAAATGAAAATAAAGAAACACAATAGTGAGCATTCATCAGGGAAACTGTTAGATCTTAATTTCTTAAATCCCCACCACTCACGACTAAGACGTAACGCAGAAAAACCGAGCGAGATGGCTCCGCGTTGAACGTGTGAGGCTCGCATGCGGAGGTTCCGGGTCCCGACCCACTCTGACCATGGGTGTTTCGTGGTTTCTCCAGGTTGGTAGGAGAATCTGGGGTGGTCCCTCTTCTACCACGACTTCCCTGTTCATCATTTCCTGTATCCATCCCTTCCTTCATCATCTGTTTCAGGGTTGAAGGACCAGTCGACGATGTTCGGCGTGTTGCGGCTGGGCGGTGCTTTGTGGCGTCGGTCGGGCTCCTGAATGACCTTCCTTCTGTAAGCGGCTTTCCATAAGGATCTTCGCGGGGCTCGAGGCTTGTGGGCAGGCTTGAACGGGTCGAATGCGTTCATCTGTCCATGCTTGCGCACATTGTCCCCCGGATCTTGTCGCCCTTCGGGTTTCTTCCTTATCCCTCCCTTCCAGGGGTCCCATGCGCAAAGGGCCAAATTGATCTACAAGATAGGTACCTTTATCTTTACCTGTCGTGCAGAGAGCTTAATGCAGCACGTTTGGGAAGCTTTCTGAATCTAGTAGCATCAGGCATCATCTACATATGTGAACCAGACCGCAATGACAATTTTAATCTCGTATTTATAGTAAGCATAACGATCACTTCCGAAACGTGTAGACAGTTTAACAGTGCTAACTTTGAAAAGAGTGCGATGTAAAGTATGTGTACTTTTCCTTTTCGTCAACATACTTATGTGAAACTGGCTTTTCTACTCTCACCATAATTAAGACAAAACGCTGACGTAAACTAGAGGGGACATACATACGAGTTGTGTTCCGGGATCAATTTCAGCTGGACTGTCTTCACTACTTAAGAGGGGAATTACTCTTTGTTTTCACTTTTAACAAAGACCTATTTTAATTATATATCTGCTTATTTTCGGTATTTTGAGTGCCTTCTTGCCTGCCAATTTTAACCAAAATAAATGCCTGACTCCGGCAATAACATTATTACTGCAAAGATTTATTTTGATTAACATGAAATAGATAGAAGGACATGCTTTCGTAACTATAGTTTTGTTAAGGCATGTAAAAAAATAAACGATAGTGTGTAGAGAAAGTCATTTGAATGTAACACATAAGATTTTCCTATTGGTAAGTAGCTATTTGTTTTTTTCCGTAGTCATAGAGGTAGCATGGAATTTCAAAGCGCTCCGTTTTTTAAAATTCTCAATATCGCTTTAGCACACTGCATCCTTCTTATACTTGAACGCAATGTGTAAACGTGTAATGCAAGTTTATCTCAGTTAACAAGAAACAGATGAAGAATAAAATTTATAACACTGCCTTAAAAATTTTACAGAAAGTTAATACGTATTTGAGGTCCCGGGTTCGATCCCCGGCGGCCACCCACTCTGACCCAAGTGCTTTTCGTGGTTTTCGGCGGGCGAATGCTGGGGTGTTCCTCTTCTACCACGACTTTTCTGTCCCTCATTTTCCATACCCATTATCTCCTTCATTGCCAGCAATTTCAAGGTTGTAGCACCAGGTTGGATGTGCGATTTGTAGAGGTTTCTTCCCTGGCGTCGATTGACACTGCCCAGTTGGGACCTGCCAGGGTTTAGGGATTCGAGGGTGGAGTCGGGCGGCATTCGAATGCGTTCTATCTGGAAACGTTAGGGACCCATCCATGTTTGCGTCCGTCGTCATCCGGATCTGGTCACTATTGGAGTCTTTCCCCTCATCTCTCCCTCTCAGGGGTAACGTTAGAATCACAAAGGGCCATTTGGCCTAAGTGCGGTGCTCTGCTCCGGTTGCGGGAGCCCCTCCCTTAATATGTACCTTAGTAACCATGTGTGACAATAAAATTGACCATTGAGGTATTTTTCACGTGCTTCAGTTAGGTTTAATTACGAAAGTACCTACATATCAATGAGCAGTATACAAACCTGATGAGGATGGTGGACAGAACTCCACTTATATCTTCGACAAACCAGGGACGGAACTCAAACTCCTTATGCTTTATCTACCTTTATGTGGACGGAACTGGCAGTCGCCGAAACCGAAGTTGAGGGGATTTCGGAATTGTAGTCTCGTGTATAAAACAAAAAAACAAAAAAATGGAGAGCATAATTTTCTATATTTAGCTCAAATTTCATGTTAAGATATGGAGCTTTTTCTAACGATTAGTATTATTTAATTTATAGTTCAGTACACTCAGATAAGTGGATTAATTTAGAACTTTTAATTGCTGAATCTACATTATTTTACAAATGTAAAACTAATTGTCTTAAAATTTAGTCCCCCGTCTTTTAGATGGTCACATGGTTCTCTGTAATAATTTAATTTTTTTCGGCGAGCGTGTTTTTTTTATATAAACTTAACATCCATGACGACATTCCTGGAAAGTCACTTTTCACATATTCGTTGCAGACAACCTAACGTACCCACTTCTTTTGCGTGGCGCTATTCATATCATAATTATAAACTTTCAATGTTTTATTACTAGAGATACAGGTATAATAATAGTTTCAGTTAGATTTTCTTCTTTACGTATGTTATGTATTTCTTAATATGCATTTATTGCGCACATCACGTTGATTTTCACATTAGCCTACCAGGCGAAACTAGCCAATGTTCTTTTAATTTATCTCATTTTTCTCATCTAGCTTGTTTTAGAATTTAGCAAATACTCTGTTATAGCTTGATTTGAACTTGTTAACAACCATCGCCCGTGAATTTCCGACTTACGTTTTACCCATAATAGCAACTCTTAATGCTTGTTAACTGTTTTCACTTTCTCTACTAAGTAGATCTAAGTAGGGAAATATTCCATTTCACCCAAAAATTCAATACCAATATTGCACCGGAAATAATGTTTTGAGGCGCCTTGAATCCAAATAAGCACTTTTAGAAAAAGGTTCGTATGTGTATCTGTGAACAGCATAGCTTCAAAAGGAAACGTCAGATAAATACTAAACTGGGTATTTAGGTTCAGTATCTTTCAAAGATACGACACGAATATTTACATGGAACTTTTTTTGAAAATTTCGATTTTATCAAAAATGGCTCTAACGGTTGATTAAAATATCATACATTTAAGATATTTTCATGACAAATAAAATGTATATTATATATAAAGTCCTTTTCTTTCTGAATGACTTTTGCGTAACTGGTATACCGTAAGAGATAGACAAAAGTTTTCTACACAAAAAGGTAGAGCTTCCAATACACAATCCATGTCATACATACATTTATATTGCGTAATGAACCATTTCCGAGGTATTCCTTTTTATTTGTTTGAATTTTCAATACATATTTTTTCTCAAATGGAAATTCATTATTCCTTTCTCTTTTTACTTTCTCTACTACGTACAGTAAGTAGGGGAAGTATTGTATTCCACCCAAAAATTCGATAGCGAGATTTCACCGGAAATACATATTTTGACATCCCCTGAATCCAAAAAAACATTTTTGGAAACATGTCCGTGTGTGTCTGTGTGTCTGTCTGTGTGTCTGTCTGTCAGTCTGTGTGTCTGTCTGTGAACAGCATAACTCATAAACAAACAGTCATATAAACACCAAACTTGGTATTTAGGTTCAGTATCTTCCAGAGATGCGACATGAAGGTTTTCAAGAAAATCCCCCCATCCCAAATTACCCTTTACATGGAACATTTTTCGAAAATTTTAATTTTCTCAAAAATGGCTCTAACGATTTTGATTAAAATATCATATGTTTAAGATATTTTCATGACAATATGTATATCTTGAATTTTCTGGGAATGTCTCCAAAAGTATTCTTCATTGTGAACAACTTTTGCATAACTGGTAAACCATAAGAGATAGATAAAAGTTTACTACACAAAAAATGTAGATCGCGTTAAAATACACAATTTATGTCATACACATTTTTTTGTTCAATGAACCATTTTCGAGATATTGCTTGTTATTCCCGTAAATTTTTCAATACTTATTTTCTCAAATGGGAATTCATTTTTCATTTTTTTGTCTTGGATATGCAAAGAGTGTTAATCTGTGGCAAAGGGAATGGTGCTGCACCTAGCAACCAGCTATTAAGAGATATGTATGTGCTTAAAGGCTACTGTATTTCTATATTGCCCTTGTAAATATATATTCTACCTACATCTACAAGAAAATTAGCAATATGATAGAGTCTGCACACAGAGAGCGACCAGATCTGAAGCGGCAGACTCGAACACAGCGGGGTCCTTAACTTTTTCAGATATTACATCCTGACGCCGGCTAGGACCGCCGCAGAGCTACCTTTCCTCACGGAGAGATCTCTCTGAAGGCTCATTACACATTAAACGCCAGGGTAGACATTTTCACAAAGCAAAGTCCACTGTCATACGCCACACCCACGATGCAATACGGTGTATGTTGCAGTGGTAGTATTAATGTTTGTAATTGAAAATGCTACTGTTTATTTGCCGCACGTATAAAAAACAATTTATCGCGGTCACTTCGTGTTATCTTTTGCTGAGCGCCTGTTATTGTATTTAATTTTGGGTTCACTGTCCTCCGGCTAGCTATGATTTCTCGGTCAAGCACTTATCTTGTACAGGTGTGTAAACGGAAAGGAGTTTTTATCCAAAGATAACACTGATAAAAGAATTTGTTTTACACTTTTATTGTCGGAACACATTATTCACTTTCACCTATTAATCTTGACACTCGCCAAACTGAAACTGTTATAATAACTTATTTACTGCACATTATTAATTCGCGTACTTCAACTTTTTGTGTAATTAACTTTACGACACGAGAGATTTTTCACAAATTTGCTACGCGTAACCTTGATGAACTGCATGCGATGTATACTCCATGAATGCCTGCGTTGAACTACGTGAAACTTGATTCTGACACTGAATTTATACTTCCTCGCCCCAATATCCCTAAAGATTACAACCGAGCTGCTATTGGTTAATAAAACGCGCCAACATTAGCGTCTATATTTATATCCGATGAAAATTACGAAAACATATGCTCTAGGGAAAATGTTCCCGCAAATTCTAAGAAAAACACGCCACTCTGACGTCATTTGCTCGTCTCTAATAATGATAAACAGCTCACCCCCTCGCTACATTATTGCACGCTATTATTGTCAGTTTCAGTAAGGCCGTATAAACCCACTTCTCGACAATGCTTACAATCAACAAACATCTCAAATCAATGTCACACAACAATGCATATTCACACTACAATCACTCTGAAATTTACATTTTTGTGATACAAATTACTGCGTCAATGTGTAATAATGTATGACAGAATCTCAGAAAAAGAAAATATTCAACTTTATCCTTTTCATACTTTACATCGATCTGTAATAAACCACTTACTACACACACACTATGTGATCAAAAGTATCCGGACACCCCCACAAACATACGTTTTTCATCTTAGGTGCATTGTGCTACCACCTACTGCCTGGTACTCATTATCCGCGACCTCAGTAGTCATTAGACATCGTGAAACAGCAGAATGGTCGCTCCGTGGAACTCACGGACTTCCAACTTGGCCAGGTGATTGGGTGTCACTTGTGTCAGAAGTCTGTACGGGAGATTTCCACATTACTAAACATCCCTAGATCCACTGTTTCTGATGTGATAGTGAAGTGGAAACGTGAAGGGACATGTACAGCACAAAAGCGTACAGACTACACATCACGCAGGAAAATGCCAAACGACGCCTCTCTTGGTGTAAGGAGCGTCAATATTACACGATTGAACAGTGGCAAAACGTTGTGTGGAGTGACGAATCACGGTACACAATGTGGTGTGGGTATGCCGAATGCCCGGTGAACATCATCTGCCACCGTGTGTAGTGCCAACAGTGAAATTATGGTGTGGTCGTGTTTTTCCTGGAGGGGGCTTGCACCCCTTGTTGTTTTGCGTGGCACGATCACAGCGCAGACCTACATTGATATTTTAAGCACCTTCTTGCTTCCCACTGTTGAAGAGCAATTCGGGGATGGTGATTGCATCTTTCAACACGATCGAGCACTGTTCATATTGCACGGGCTGTGGCGGAGTGGTTACACGACAATAACATCCCTGTAATGCACTGGCCTGCACAGAGTCTTGACTTGAATCCTATAGAACACCTTTGGGATGTTTTGGAACGCCGACTTCGTTCCAGGCCTCACCGACCTACTCGATACCTCTCCCCAGTTCCGCACTCCGTGAGGAATGGGCTGCCATTCCCCAAGAAACCTTCCAGCACCTGATTGAAAGTATGCCTGCGAGAGTGAATGCTGTCATCAAGGCTAAGGTTGGGCCAACACCATATTGACTTCTAGCATTACCGATGGACGGCGTCATGAACTTGTACGTCATTTTCAGCCAGGTGTCCGGATATCTTTTGATTACGTAGTGTATATCATAGTATATTATAGATGGGCTGCACCTTTAAGCTGCGCACCAATGGTGTAGATAAGTTGTGCCCATATGACCGAGCAAAGTGGCGTCGCGATAAGGTGTGCGACTTGTATTCGGGAAGTCTCGGGTTCAATCCCCAACGACCGACGAGCGCCCACTGTGACCCATGAGGTTTTTTGTGGTTTCCTCGATCGATAGGCGAATACTGGAGTGGTTTCTCTTTTACTGCGACTTTCCCTGCCCCTCATTTCCTAAATCCATCCTCTGCTTCATTGTCATCTGTTTCAGGGTTGTAGGACCAGGCAAAGGCGTTCGGTGGGTTGCGACTGGACGTAGAGGTGCGTCGTTGCGGGACTATTCGGGGATCTGGAGGCTTGTTAGTGGGTCCGGGCGGCGTTGGGTGCTTTCGATCTGGAAATGTTATGGACCCTGTTCGTGCTTCTGCCCGTCTCATCCGGATCTATCGCCTTCGGGTCTCTCCCCTCATCCCTCCCTCTCAGGCGTCATGGTAGAAGCAAAAAGGGCCGTTTCGGCCTATTTACGGTGCTCTGCCCGGTTGCGGGGGTCCCTCCGTACCTTTACCTTTGTGCCCATCTGGTTAGGATTTTGCAATGTTCCTGTTTGATGCTGTGGTTAGCTGGCTCTCAGTAACCGTGTCGTGTGCTGTGGGTAGATCTACCGAATGGAGAGAGAGGAAAGCACGGAAACAACCTGTGGAGCAAGCTATTGAGTTCCGGAGCACTTTGTTACATTAATTAAATCAAAACATATAAGCATGGCAATTAGTAAAACCAAGCCTAGGTGGCCTTGCCCATTTCTCTGAAACTAATGCTATCTCCAGAAACACTGTAATTTGTTGCGGCCATAAACAAATGAGCATCTAGCGTGTCGTTATCAAATTAGTGCTATAATTTGGGGTAGACTGTATCCGCTTTTAATTCATCAAGAGCCGGGGAAAAAAATATTTAGTGTGATTACAGCGGATTTATATAACAGTCTGAAAATGGTACGTCTGTTTCGTGGACATTTATATGGCCTGCTATCGTGCAGCTAATCGTTACAAAATAGCCTTCTGGAACACGTGGAGAAATCTACAGACTTTTCTTTAGGTTGGTTTCTGGCACTCATATCTTATAAATGATTCTTATTGCAAATTTTAGAACATATTTTCTTTATAAAATCAAAATTAATTGATAGTGACGTGAGATACCAACATAGTAGCAAAATGAGTAAATAAATAAATATGTAACGTGATACAGCTTTCACTGCAGAATATAGCAGTATAATATATCAGCAATAATTTAAATAAATAAAAAAATCTGTCATAATCCATTTATGTGGCTTTCTCTATCAATAAAAAATTCACTTATATTCATTACATATTATACTGTATATTCTGCTATCTTCGCTATGTTACCGCGAAAAATTTTTGCGGAATTGCGGAAACATTGAAGTATGTATTTTAGCAATAAGTCTTGTGATGGAAAGAAAAGAAGGAAGAGAAAAGCAAAAATCGCAAACTTTCAAGCATGTCCACTAAGTGACGATCGGAAAAGATCTAAACTTGCAACATAGAATATTTTGAAAAGAGCTAAATTACGAAATTTTCTTTTATATAAGTTGTGTATTTTAATAAGGTCTCCATTCTTCCTGCAGGAAGTTTTCGTCTATCTGTTAAGTTCTTTTGTTACACAAAATTATACAAAATTCAGTCAAATTAAGGGAACTTCAGAAGTTATTCACAGAAAACTCTGATGGAAGATGCCAAACTTAAAATTCAGGACTTGATATTTAACCGACTTTTCGTTTTTCAGTTATGCCTTTCACTACACTCACGCACCTACGCGCACACACAAACACACATGCACACTCACGGATGTTTTTCTAAAAATGTTTGTTTTTAGGTTCAGGATCTCAGAAGATGTAGGTATTTTCGGTGAAGTCGGTGGAATGCAATACTTCCTCTGCGTACTATAAGTGAGTGCAAGAAAGAATAGCAAATATAATACATAATACACATACAAAAACAAATTCTTCTATTCACACTACTTTCATCACGATAAATGTTTGCCTCGAAATGATTTCAAACTAGGCAACACGGACTTGCTTCCATAGCAGATGCGAAGATAGCACTAAACTGTTTGTGTCACAGATCGATTTTTGTTATTAACGAGCTCACACGATACAGAGGATTCGTACATTTTCGAACATACTACATAGAGAATATATCAAAGTGAATTTCAACCTAGGAAAGTTTAAACGTACGAGAATGTTTAGGAAACAGCGTTACGAAAAATGTTATTTGACACAAATTATATATTATAACGAATTCTGCATTTTTCACACAATAACATTTTGGTTATGAAATTCAATAGCAATGTTTATAGACATTCAAGATATACGTTTTACTTCTAATGCCAATATATAAAATGTATTATAAAAGTCAGTGAAGTCACCATTGAGAAGATGGAAAAGTGAGTAAAAAATTTTGATGTGTTACTTACACACGACTTTTTCTACCTACCATCATTTACTTTAATGTAGCTACCACAAACTTTTCTTACGAAAGTTTATTTTTCTACCTGCTTCTTGTTAATCGAAATAAACTTTCCAGAAATACTTTCATTACACATTTCGTTGTAGGCACATGGCGGACACATAATGCAGAATCAATAGTCATATGTCTCTATATGTTGGCCTTAAAACTCCACAGTCTTTCCATGACATTGCGAAAAACAACTGAATAGCAGTAATACATTAAAAAAATGACAAAGGTATAAAAAATTCAAAACAACAGTAACAGATATCTCAGAAATGGCTGATGCCACAGAAAAAGCTACTAGAAATAAATTGTGTGTTTTAAAGCAATTTATATCTTTTGTATAGTAAAGTTTTGTATGTATCCAACGGTTAACCCGTTATACGAAAAATTATATAAAATTCCTGCCGAATGAAAGAGGACTTCAAAGCCATTTCCAGAAAATACATTATCATATAAATATCTTAAATATATGGCATTTTAATCAATGTTAGAGCCATTTTTAGAAAATCAAAATTTTCAAATATTTCTCGGTGTAAAGGGCTTTTGGGGGTCTAGGATTTTTTTTAAATCTTCTTGTCGTGTGTTTGGAATGTACTGAACTTAATTATCAAGTTTGGTATGTATTACTCATTTCGGTTTTAAGCTATGCTGTTCACACACTTGAACCTTTTTCCAAAATTGCTTTTGTAGAGTTCAGGGGCCTTAAACCATGTATTTTCCGTGAAATCTAGACATAGAATTTTTGGATGGAATACAATATTTCCTCTACTTACTGTAAATACGTAATAGAGAAATTAAACGTTACAATGTTCCTATGTGAAGAAATGGTAGGGTAGAGGCGCACTGTGCAAATCTTCAACTATTATTACTTCGATATCCGACTTTTTCAGTTACGCTGTTCACAAACAGATGCGCAAGCGCGAGTATACACCCGGAGACACGCGCGCCCATGCAGGAGATTGAACAGAACATAATGAAAAGGAATAGAGTAAAATAGAAAGAGGCACAATACATAGAGTAAGTGGAGTAGACCATCGGTAGAAGGGAAGATAATATAACTAAACGTGGCACATGTAGAGAAATGCAGGTCTTTGATAAGTACGGAATAGAGCAAATAAACTAAGATTAACTCATTTTTAAAAAAAACGCTGGGACATGTCAAATTCAGTATTTTTTAAAGGTTCATTTTACAAAGAATGAACAAAATTTCCAGGCATTATTATACAGATTGTGACGCCATCAAAAAACATTTTAAATGGTAACACGTTTTCTGAAATAAAAGAAAATTCCTTTTCTTATCTTATTTAGTTACAGAACTATTTCATTTATCTCATACAATAGTACCTTCATACAAAAGGTTTGGTTGCTATGGAAACAGATCTCTCTCCGCTCTATTATCTTTTATGGCGATATTTGAAATGCAGAGTCTTTGTTTCGAGGCCTGCTAATACGGAAAAGTTAAAAATGAGGATCAGGAAAGAGTGCAAAGTTATACCACCAGGAGTGACTGAAAATGTTTACCTAGCAAGAATTCACGTTTCGACTTAGCCAGTGTCAGATTGTAAAATGGGGGCCATTTTGAACACCTTATTATATAATTAGAACTTCATTTATCACAGAAGTTGTGTAAATTGTGGTGAAAATTGTTAAACAAGCCAACAGTTAAATGTTCCGATAGCAACAAATCATTTTGCATGAAAGAAATAAAATTGTTCGTGCAACTAAATCAGATAACCACATTTTAGAAAAAATGAAAAAATAATATGGGATAATTTTAAATTGTTGCCGAAGACGTCACACCTATAGAATAATGGCTGAAAAGTGAATTTCACTTTTTGTAAAATTTTCCTTTCAAGATATTAAAGTTGATATGCCGGAGCACTTTTTAAAAAATTAATTAGTTTTAGTTTTATTTGCATTATTCGTTACTTATGAAACATACTGTATATTGCATTGTTGATCTCTCTAATCGATTGACACGATTGGCACTTTGTATACAATTTGAGGACAGTCTCGAGGCAAGCAATTAAACAGTAGTAAATACAACTGTGATATTGCTTTGAGAAAACCCTATTAAAATAGCTATGGAAACCAGCCTTAACCTACAGCCCTTACCTCCTGTTACGCTTTGCTACATTGTAAGCTATACAAAATAACACAAACGTAGTTTCCGAATATTCATTACAAGTTTTATAACACAACATTATTAAATCATCGTTAGCTTGTGTCTATCAAGCCATATTCTGCAAAACACAACAGGTTTCTAGAAGGGATCACTGAAACACCCTAATAGGATTCTTGTTCCTCTCCTTGGCACAGTCACCGCTTACTTTACCGTTCAAGAATCGCAGTTCTGTTACAGATGTCTTTAGAATGTGGCAGTTTATGCAATTCACCTATCTAAAATCCCACAGTTTTCATTATTTTAAATTTTATTACAGTGTGATAGCGTTACACAACATTTTAGTGAACTATGTGCATGTGTTTTAAATATATTAATGTTTCTTCTTGATTTAATGAATTTATATATGGTAATTATAAACGCCACACATGTCAAACAGTTTCTTATTCAAAATATTTGCCTTTAGAAGACCATTATAAAAAACACATTTCGGGTATTCTTTTTATTTATTTTTTGGGGGGTGTTCCCTTTGTATGCCGACTTTAACATCTAAGGTAATATCAGCAGTTTTGCCTTTGGAGCAACTGCTCATCGGCAATGATCTCACTCGTTTAGTATTATGTTAATCTTTGGGTTTGTTTGCGTTCAATTTTTTTCTATAAACATTAAATTCACACTTACACTCTCACTCATTCTTCCAGATTTTATGAAGGGCGGGGAATAATCCTGGGTAAAGAAAATTTCCCATCCTTCAGCCGGAATTGAAACCGGGACCTCCGGATTTGGAAGCTAGCATGCTGACCACAGACGCCGTCTGTCTCTCTTTTACTTTTTCTACTACGTACAGTAAGTAGGGGAAGTATTGTATTCCACCCAAAAATTCGATACCGAGATTTCACCGGAAATATATGTTTTGAGACACCCTGAATCCAAAAAAGTATTTTTGGAAACATGTCAGTGTGTATGTGTGTGTGTGTGTGTGTGTGTGAACAGCATAACTCAAAAACGAACAGTCGGATAAACACGAAACTTGGTATTTAGGTACAGTATCTTCCAGAGATGCGACACAAAGGTTTTCAAGAAAATCCCCCTACCCCAGATTACCTTTTACATGGAACATTTTTCGAACATTTTAATTTTCTCAAAAACGGCTCAAACGACTTTGATTAAAATATCATATATTTAAGATACTTTCATGACAAATGAAATGTATATCTCGAATTTTCTGGGAATGTCTCTCCAAAAGTATTCTTCGTTGTGAACGACTTTTGCATAACTGGTATTACTCGCGCAAAACTTCTGGAATCGTGACCTTGATTGCCAACCCAGCTGTCGAGCCTAGGAATGGTTTATGTTTAGCTTTATCAACGAAAGCGATATAACACCTTTGCTTACTCACAGTGCGTAACACATACAGTCTGCATAGAAAGTGTCTGCATCTGGTTGTAATTTTAAAGAGAGCTGCAGTATCTAAATAGTACTTATTTTATATTTGTTATATTTATAACCATGGCTCCTATGTTTTCAAAGTTAAGTGATAAGGTGTTACATAGTCAAAGTAGGGAAATAATTGCAAATGTCGTCGACTTCATGAAGCAAGAAGCAGAGATGAAGGAAGAAATTATATCCGAGTTCCACAAAAGCCTTATGAGAGTGAAAGAAAGAGTAGTCAAAGCAACTGGTGTTTCACCGAGTTCCGTTTCCAGAGTTCTCAAAGATAAGAGAAAAAAACATATGGATGAAAGAGTACCATTTGACATACCTGGGAAGAAACATAAGGTCCCTAAACGTATTACAGAAATAGACGATTTCGAATGCGTCATTCGGCGCACGATTCACAATTCCTATGTGGAAGAAAAAACTGTGCTAACAATAAGCAGATTGCTCATCCAGCTGAAAGACAGCAGAAACTTTCAAGGTGGTGCTACAAATCTCAGAAAAATTATTAAAGATTTAGGGTTCAAATGGAAGAAACCGAAATCAAATAGAAGAGTTCTAACAGAAAAGCAAAATAAATAAATAAAATAAAAGAGTAATAATAAAATAAAAAAATAAAAATAAAAAGTAAATGTTGCCATGATAGCTTAGTCGGTTAGAGCAACGGCACGGAAAGCCTAAGATCCGTGGTTCAAATCTCGGCTATGGCATTGAATTTTTCAGTCTGATTCTACCTTTCCAAACGACTATAATTTTATATGTACTTATATCAGTGTGTACTTATATCAGCATCAATTTTCAAGGTGGTGCTACAAATTTCAGAAAAATACTATAATGTATGAAGATGAGTCATACATACACAGCAGTCATACAACATCTAAAAGTTGGAGTGACGATAGCGAATTAGGTTTGCAGGCACCTGTTGCCAAAGGGCAAATACTTATTATCGTTCGTGCTGTTGGAAAGATCGGCTTCGTTCCAAATGCCCTTCTTTTACAAGTCGCAACAAACAACAGGAGATTTTCATGAAGAAATGAATACAGAAAATTACATGAAGTGAATCAACGCCATGTTGATACCTAATATGCCTGCTGGATCAGTTCTGGTCATCGACAATGCTTCACAATGCGTCAACACTCAAATTCACAAACCACCTACCTCAACTTCTTTGAAAGAAGAAATGAGAGCTTGGTTACTTAGACATAAAGCTTTAGATGAAAGCATGAGTAAAAAAAAGCTATATAACTTAATTAAAGCCAACAAACTGCTTCAGAAGTCATACATACTTGACCAGATAGTAATACAACATCGCCATAATGTACTTAGACTGTCATCGTATCGCCCAGATCTAAACCCAATCGAATTAATGTGGGCTGATGTCAAAAAATGGGTGGCATGCAGAAATATCACTTTTAAATTAAAATATGTGGAGCAGTTATAACGCCAGCAATTTGCTGAAGTTGGAAGCCCAGAATGGGAAAATGTATGGCGACATGCTGAATAAATTATGAATCATTATTCCGAAAAATACGGAATTGCAGAAAATCAAACAGAAATAATTCTCATGCAGGATAATGGTGCAGAAAGTAGTGACAGCAGTGATGACGGCAACAATGTGAGTGATTCCGCAGAAGAGGAAGGGTTGTTAGATGTGGAAGAATTGAAGGCAATGATTGACAGCGTTTTTTATATTAAGCGCTTTTTACAGCGTGCATTTTAATATACTGTATATAACTAAGTTTATCAGCGCAACACAGTGCAGAACCGTTGTGGATATTTGACGATGACTGTCCCTCGCACTCCTGCAGCATTCAGTCGATCGGTCACCACCTGATGTGGTAAGCAACTCGCATCATATCTCTCATTAAGATTTTCACGTGTCTAGAACTGTTGCGCCGATTATAAACCATAAGAGATAGACAAAAGTTTACTACGCAAAAAATGTAGTTCGCGTTAAAATACACAGTTTATGTCATATACATTTATTTTTTTGAGCGAACCATTTTCGAGATATTGCTTGTTATTCCCTTAAATTTTCCAATACTTATACTTTTTCTCAAATGGGAATTCGTTATTCATTTTTTTGTCCTGAAAATGCAAAGAGAATGGAATACTCCACATAGCAACCACCTCTTAAAATATTTGACTTTCGCTTAAAGCCTACCAATTCCCCTTGCATCTAACAGAAAATTAGCAATAAGATTACCATCTCGATTAACATGAAGCATATGGAGAATAAGCGTTTGTAAGAATAGTTTATACAAGAGCAGAGAAAGTCATGTGAGTGTAACACATCAGATTTTTTTTAATTATAATCAAACTAGACGTGAGAAAAGAATAAAACCTTTCCATTTATGACGTTTTTCATTTTAAATAATCAAGCTATTAAAATGTATAAGAAAAAGTAAAGTAACTAGCGATTTTCAAAAAGGACATGTGGACCTCTTTAATAAAAATTCCGGAAGTTTTACTGAATATCAAAACTCAATCAGTCAACATTTTGGACGCGTGAATTATTTGAAATAAAGAAACCAAGAAAAGGTTTGGGAAAGGCGAGATTCAGAATTGGATTACGTTATAGTACTAAATTCAGGAGCATATAAATGGTCTCATATCGTTTTAAATATTACCGATATTAGCAAACATAAATAAACAAAATGCACAATTTGAATTTTTTCTAGATTTTCACCCAGTTTCAAAGGAGCATTGTCTAAAGCGTTTAACATGGGTCGCTCTGATGTCAGACTTTTTGAAAGGTACCGTCAACTCTAGGATAGGATGGGACGAGCCAACGGAGCACCGCGACCCCAATGGATATATTATGCGTACCTCCCGGGAGGAATGGTTGAGGTGAGGGAACCGTCGGAAATGAAGGGACTGCAGTTTGGGGGGGGGCAGGAATAAATCTGTAAGGAAAAAATAAGAATATAAGGTATTTGGAAGGAAAAAGGAAGAGGGACAGAAAGGATTTGATGCTGTGGTGTCGCTATTTATTGGGGGCATAATGGTGAACATGGTGGCTGGTACCCCCGAAGCAAACCCGCTGATTGTGAGTAATGAATGTAATGTGGCGGAGTTCTCCGCAGTGGTGATTAGGTAACTGCCATGGCCGAAGCCCTGGAAGGGACCTATGAACAGTGGTGACTTAAATGCTCATGTGTGCTCCGAGCCCGTGCCTGTTACCTCCGGGCATTCGGTGTATGTCCAGGGAATCTGGACAGTGTTGACGTGTGTGGTGGTCCTGAATTGCTTCAAGGATGCTGTTGTTGCTGGCCTGTTCTGCTCAACTAGCGCGTTGGTGTTCGCCAACTGGTGCTCTAGTTGAGAGGTATCGATCTGCGGTGGTGGATTGTTGGTCTCCGGTGGTGGGCGAGGCCAGCGCAAGTCGACAAGCTTGATCACCCGGCAACGGGAGGGGCGTTCAGAGACGTTCTATATCGGGGAAACGTTCCAAAGCGCAAGCATCTGTGTCATCTGTCCGACACCGACCGAACCTCAGCTCCAGAGCCAACCTAAAACATGAAAAGGACATGAAATGAGAGCAAATCCGTGGTAGAATACACTACTCCAGCATTCGCTTATGTCAACCAGGGAAAATCACAAAAGCCCATGGTAAGAGTGGGCGGCACCGGAAATAGAAACCGGGCGTGGAGCCTTCTCTCTCCGTCAACTACAGACTTTTCTACATTCTATTCTTACCAAAAGCTTATTCTTCTACCTACATCTTGTTAGTTCGAGATAATCGTTATGGGAAATCTTTCATTACACATTTCGTTCTAAGTAGAAGGGGATACAATAGGTAAGTGATAATCAAATCTTTAAAGCGGGTTGCCATATGTTGGCTTTGAAATTTCACTCTTATCATTGACACCAGACAAAAATGGCAACATAAAACTTGGAAAAACTATAAAGTATATGAAACAAAATCTTATGTGTTTACATTCACATTCTTTAACACACTATTCCTAAAACACATTCTGCTATTTACATCATGCTAATCGAGATATGAGGTAGAAAGTTTGTTGCTACGTATTAAAAGCCAGTTTGAAGATGTATTGTATTTCAACTGTTGGGGAGCCGAACTTGTAGTAGTTGCAACCGCACGTATTGTAAACAGTTTCCGGTAACCTTAGCCCCAAAAATGTACTTTCAGGTGCCTTTGCCCCAAGTTTAAAAATATATTAGCTTTGTAATTTGACTGTTTCTTTAAATATTATATATTTATGTTTGCCTCGGCTGCGTCAGTATTATTTTAGAGACATGGATATCTTGGCAGGGCGTGATGCGACAAGAATGTAGGCTTACACAGATTTTAAATTTTAATTCACTCCTTTTTATTAATCCTTGACACAAATTAAATAGCACTTCACTGATATCGAGAACTGTGAGATTATTTTTTTTTATTAATTACACTTTTTAACACGTAAACTTAATTTTTCGTCTCACACGAATGCGTATTAAATCTCTCGAGTACGTACAAGCAACGCATCCAGTTATGACAACTGTTTGCAGGCAACTGAATAGATTTCAACCGTCTAAACTTGTAAATTTCTGTATTTTAGGTCTCTGATTGGTTAATCCTACTCCAATAGAATACCTTCATTTAACTAAAATCCCCTCCGGTTGTTGATTGGCTATTTTATAAACTGTCACTAAAATCACATTATTGCTTACAAGAATCACAAGTAACATTTAAACTTTCAAACTCATTATTGCCTCAAGGTTATCTCATTGTTAGCAACTTTTAACTTATTATTCTCACAGCTCCTACATTATTAAATTTCGTAATACATTCATATAACATTATTGAACATGTATACAATAATATAAGCATATGCAATGACTGATACATACATTTTACAAATTATTACATACACATATTGCTTCAAGGCGGGCTGTTATTGAATTTACATATTATATAATTTGACTAAAATCATTTAAGTGTTAATAATACTGCCTCAGATAAACATTTGCAGAAATGATTTTATTAGATATTTCCTTGTAGGTACAGACGACTCCAAATGTTTTCCGTTCCACCGGTAGCGGGGTGTCTTATCGAGAGGTTATGCCAGGTGTCATAGCTCATACCTGCTCTACAAGGAAGGTTAAGGGATGTAACAGGCTAAACAAATCATTCCAACAAATTTCCCTTAGACTTGGCTGTAGGAATGTAATAACTGTGAAAAGAAAACAGCAATAATATTACAACACAGCGACATAAGCAGTATACAAACTAATTTTTAGGAATTAGAGGCATCATATCATTGTATAACAAGCAAGTGTTAAAACAAAATGGTTGGGCTTTCAATATTTACTGCTTTCTCTACCCATTAGCAACTAACATATGTTCTTTAGTTTCATAATGTCCTTATAAAGTATGGTTTTTCCGTGCGTCGTGACATCAATTTAGGCCAGAAATTATTTCAACTTACAGTCTAAGTTACACTTTTCCCTATTTGGTTGCATGCAAGATGCCGTAACGACAAACACCCGCTTATCTATTCCACAACTCATCTTTTTACTGTCTCTACTATTTACCTATAATAAGTAGGGAATGTGTTGTATTCCACTCAAAAATTAAAAAATGAAATTCACCGGAGACCTACTGAATCCAAAGAAAGCATTTTTACTTTTCCTACTACGCACTTACAGTAAGCAGAGGAAGTATTGTGTTCCACAAAAAAAATTGAATAACGATATTCGACGGAAATACACGTTTTGAGACCCCTGAATCCAAAGTAAGCAATTTAGTTTCTCTACTACAGTAAGTAGAGAAAGTATTGCGTTCCACCCAAAAATTGAATAACCAGATTCAACAGAAATACATGTTTTGAGACCCCTGAATCCAAAGAAAGCATTTTCAGTTTCTCTACTATGTAGTTACAGAAGTAGAGAAAGTATTGTATTTCATCCAAAAATTCAATAAAGAAATTCACCGGAAGTAGTACACGCTTTGAGACACCCTGAATCCAAAGAAAGCATTACTACCTTCTCTAATACATAGCTACAGGAGATAGAGAAAGTATTGTATTCCACCCAAAAATTCAATAAAGAGATTCAACGGAAATACACGTTTTGAGACCCCCTGAATTCAAAGAACGTATTTTTAATTTCTCTACTACGTAGTTACACGAGGTAGAGAAAGTATTGTATTCCACCCAAAAAATCAACGATATTCACCGGAAATACTCGTTTTGAGACTTCCTGAATCCAAAGAAAGCATTTTTACTTTCCCTACTACGTAGTTACAGTAAGTAGAGCAAATATTGTATTCTACCAAAATTGAATAACGAGATTAATACTCGGAACGGAAGTAGTCGTTTTCAGACTCCTTGAAACCAAACAAAGCGTTTTTACTTTTTCTACTATGTAGTTACAGCACGTAGAGCAAGTATTGTGTTCCACCCAAAAAGTGAATGAAATTCACCGGATATACACGTTTTGAGCCCCCCTAAATCCAAAGAAAACATTTTTACTCTCTCTATTACGTAGTTACAGTAAGTAGAGCAAGTATTGTATTCCACCCAAAAATTGAATAACGAGATTCAACGGAAATACACGTTTTGAGACTCCCTGAATCCAAAGAAAATATTTTTACTTTCTCTACTACGTAGCTATAGTAAGTAGAGAAAGTATTGTGTTCCATCTGAAAATTCAATGTAATTTCACCAGAAATCACGTTTGTGACCCCTGAATCCAATGAATTTATTTTTAGAAAATGGTCCAAGTGTGGTGTGTGTGTGTGTGTGTGTGTGTGTGTGTGTGTGTGTGTGTGTGTGTGAGAGAGAGAGATTGTGTATATACACGAATAGCACACTCAAAAGCAAAAGGTTGGTTAAAAACCGAACTTGGTGTTTAAGTTCAACTTCATCCAAGAATGCTACACTGATATTTTAAAGAAAATCCTCCACTCCAAACTACCCTTTACATTGCACATTTTTCGAAATGTTTTATTCTTTAAAAATGACTCAAAGGATTTTGGTTAAAATACACAAGTTTAAGCTATTTTCATGATAAATAGAATGTATATCTTTTATGTTCTAAAAATAGTCTGTAAATTAGTCTTTATTGTCAATGACTTTTGATAACTAGTAAATGGTAAGAGAGAGACAAAATCTTACCGAACAACTGTAGATCTTGTTAGAGTACAAAATTTATATCAGCTAACATCTATATTTTATTCCAAATAACTTTTATATTTTACCTATTCTGAAATGTTCATTGTTATTAGTTTGAATTTTCAAATACTTTATGCTTCTCTCAAATGCAAATAACTATTGTTTTTTTTTCTTTCTTTCTTTATTTATTTATTTATTTCTCCCTTTCCCTCTTTCTTTCTTTCTTTTTTTCTTTCTTTCTCGTGTTCATACAAAGAGAGCAGAATTTCAAAGCTATCACGTCTGTGGCTCGCATTCGGTATTTCGTGGGTTGGATACCTCTGGCCGACCTTCCTGATCCATAGGTTTTTCGGGGGTTTTCCCGGGTCGCCAGGCGAGTGCTGGGAAGGATTCTCACATCCCCGAATTTCCTGAACCTCCACTTCATCTCCATTCTAATTTCCCTTCATCTTTCATCCGTTGGTCTCGTTCAGGGTTGGAAATGTCGGCAATGGTGTTTCGGTGCAGTGTGGCAGGGAAAAGGGTGCTTATTGTGACTTTCTCCGTCCCTCAGTTTTCGGCTGGCTGTCGGGAGTATCATAACTTTCTTGAGGGGCGTTGGGCACCCTCTGTGCTGGGTGGGCTCCCCGGTCTGCCTGTCCGTCTGACGGGGAGTCTATACCTGAAAACCTAGGGACCCTGCCATTCCTGTGCCGTTTTTCCTGGTTCCGGACGGCCGGTGTCTTGTCTCGTCCCATCCTTTCTCTCGGAGACGCCCCCTTGTGGGGCGTAGGCACAATATCCACTATGTGGTTCAATGCCGAGTCCCCTCCGTAGCCAACCAATCCAAAGCTATCACGTAGCGATCAGCTTTGAGGGATTTGGCTATCGCTTTAGCTTAGTATGTTCTGGTTATACCTACAACGAATTGTGAAAATAAGTGATGAGGGTTTATCGGTATTAACATGACATAGGTGCAAAATAAAATTTGTAAGAAGAGTGAGTAAAGAAAGTCGTGTGAGTGCAACACGTCATATTTTAGGACTAAAGCTCCATATCCCTGCGTCTCTGTGAACAACATAAATCCAAACTTGATATTTAAGTTCAGCATCTTTCAAAGTTGTGACAAGGATTTTCAAGAAAATCTCCCCATCCTGAACAACCCTTTACATGGAAAAATTTTCGAAATTTATTTTCTTAAAAATAGCTCTAATGATTTTGATTAAAATACTCACTGTTTAAAATATTTTCATGACAACCGAAATATATATTTTGAACTGACTGAGAAGAGCCTCTAAAGTCTTCTTCATTCTGACTAACTTTTGTATAATTGGTAAACTCTAAAAGATTGTACAAAGTTTTGCTATACAAGAAATGCAGACTCCGTTTAAGCACGCGGGTTGTTATACATATACTTTATGAGATGAACTAATTCCCAGATATATTTTGTTATTGGTTTGAACACTTTTTGTAACTGAGAAGTCGCTATTCGTTTTGTTTTTGTCGCGGTCCTACAAACAGCATGGAATTTCAAAGCATCATATAGTGACATGCTTTTTAAAAGTTGTGACTATCGCTTTATCTACGTGTACTACAACGAAACGTGTAAATGTGAAATTTTTCTCTTGGCATTTAATTAAAGTCCTTTAAATGGGTAGGCCATTGCGGACGGTGAAGAACGAAATGGTTAAAATGATGCTCAAATGGGCCCGAGGTCCCTAGAAATTAGAATCTAACATTCATCTTCTCAGGATAAGAGGAAACCCTGGAAAAAACTTTACCCAGGTATTTCACTTTAACCGAGATTCGAACTCGAGACCTCTTGAATGTGAGGCAGACCCACACCACAGAGATGGGCTAAATGTGATTTGTAAGTTTATCTGGATTATAAGAAGTAGACAGAAAAATGATATTTAGAAAAAAGAATTTGTAGAATGGTGAGAAGAGAAAGTTATGTGAATGCAACACGTTAGTTTCTTCAATTTAAAATAATAATTTAATCTATATTTAAATATAATTCTTCCTAATCATAATTCTCGTGGTAATGCAAAGAGCGTGGAGTTTCAAAGACACCACATAAAAATCTGACTGTCGTTTGAGCTACTGCATTCTTCTTATACTTACAGCGAAGTTTGTAATGGGAGTTCATTTCAATTAACAAGAAGACTCTTTCACTCAAGCCGTGTGTAGGACAAGGTTGAAAAGATAGAATCAGATTGTAAAATTGAATGTCATAGCCGAGATTTGAACTACGGATCTTCCAGTTTACGTCCGCGGTAACGCGTGCGACTCGCATTCGAGAGATCCCTAGTTCGTTTATCGGCTACTGCCCAATCTGACCCACGGGTTTTTTTCGAGAGTTTTCCCGGGTCGTCAGGCGAAGGCTGATATGATTTCTCTCAGCCCCCGAATACCGTCCCATTCCTCATTTCATTCATCCTTAACCCGTTAGGTCTGTTTCAGGGTTGGAAGTGTCGGCGATGGTATTCCGGTGCGGCGTGGCAGAGAAAAAGGATGCTCTCTGTGGAACCTTATTCGTCTCTCGGTCTTCGGCTGATTGCCAGGGTATAAGGACTGCTTCTTGGGGGGCGTTGAACCCTCTGTTTGAGGTGGGGTCCCCGGTTTGCCTGTCCAACTGTCAGGGCGTCTGAATCTGTAAATTTTAGGAACCTTGCCATTGCTGTGCCGTCACTCCTGATTCCGGCCGCTCGATGTCTCTCACCTCACCCTTCCCTCCCGGGAGCGCCCCTTCTAGGGGCACAAGCACAATATCTTCTTTCATTGGATCGGGGACGAGTCCCCTCCGTTACACAGTCCATTCCATTCCAGAGCAGAGAAGCGAAGCATTTTAAGAATTCAGAATGTGAATCGTAATACAAGATCTTTTTTTGGGGGGGGCATCTTCAGATTTGTAACTTGAAAGCAATTTAGAGTGCTTTCAAATGAAACAACTGCAAAAAAAGCACATCAACCTATCCGCATTAACACTTGGGGTCACTATTTTGAAAACTTAGTTTATATGTTATCCTAACCAAATAAAACAGCTATATAGAAACTGCATATTTTGCGCTAAACGTTGTTTCCTCGTATCTATATCATTTTCTTCTTTTACATACAATACCTAAATAGGTGTTTTTACCCTATGTCGAATATACGACTGGCACGGTTTTTCTTCCTGTGTGTGTGTGTGTATGTGTGTGTGTGTGTGTGTGTGTGTGTGTGTGTGTAAGGGGAATTATGTTTCAAATAAAACAATCTTTATTCATTTTCTGTAACAAACGCAAAATATATCTCATTTTGAAGAAAATTTAATGTTGCACTTATTTGTTCCGAAACTGCTTCAACAGCTTGACTCTAATAATACTTTATAATGCCATATTTTTAAAACATTACTTGAATATTATCAGAACTGAATGTGCCAACTGTATGGAACTACACACTTAGCGCTAAACGTTGTGTTCAATATCTATGACAATTAAAAAGCAAAACGAACTTATATTCAAGGTAATAAATACCCTCAGAGTACGCGTAGAACGTTCTATTGGTGATAATTATGAAACTATTATTATTAATATTATTATTTATTACCAGCAACAAACGTTAATAACAAGATATACATTATGCGAACCTTGTTTGTCAAGAAAATTACTGAATCTTAAACTTGTGTAGCACCCGCATAAAGAGTGCAGTATTTGATTTTGAAACAACATATTATGCAAAGAATATGTTAATTTATTTCGCTTGAATAGTTCTAGTAAAGAGAAAAGTATTTCATTTCGTCTTCTTTCCTCTTAGAGTCAGGTCGCTGAATGTATACACAGAAGTAAATGTGACCTTTGAGACGACCGACACTTACTGTTGGCTATAGCGAGGCATGGCTAGTCGAGAAGACATTTTTTCACCCTCTTCCTCTACACCGCTTGACCCATCGGAAAACATTTGAAGCCCACTGTACAAGGGAACTAAGGGAATGCAGTAGGCTTAAGCGATAGTCAACTCTTTTAAGAACGGGTGGTGATGGCTTTGAAGTTTCGTTCTCTTTACATGACCATTAGAAGAGAGAAAGAAAGAAAGAATCAATGAAAGAAATAAAGAAGGAAAGAAATAGAAAACGAATAGTGATGTTCAAGTTTAAAAAAATCTGATGTGTTGCACTCACATGACTTTCTCTACTTTTGTACAAACTATTTTTACAAACACTTATTCTCCATCTACTTCAAGTTAATCGAGATGTTAATCTTATTGCTAATTTCCTTGTAGGTGCATGGGGAATATGGTAAGCTTTAAGTGATAGTCAAATCTTTTAAGAGCTGGTTGCTATGTGGAGCATTCCGTTCTCTTTACAGGTCCAGGATATAAAAAATCGGATGCGTTACACTCGCATGACTTTCTCTACTTTTGTACAAATTACCTTCACAAACACTTATCTTCATCTACTTCAGGTTAATAGAGATCAAAATTTATATAAACTATCGTATTGTTAATTTTCTTGTAGGTGCAAGGAGAATATGTTATGCTTTAAGCGATAGTCAAATATTTTAAAATCTGGTTGCTATGTGGAGCATTCCATTCTCTTTGCATGTCCAGGACACTAAAAGAAATAAATAAATAAATAACGAATTCCCGTTTGGGAAAAAGTATAAGTATTGGAAAATTCAAGCAAATAACAACAAATATCTAGGAAATAGTTCACGTGACAAAAAAATGTATAGGACATAAATTGTATTTTTAATGAAGTCTACATTTTTGTGTAGTAACATTTTGTCTATCTCTTACGGTTTACCAGTTATGCAAAATTCATTAGAATGAAGAGGACTTTTGGGGAAATTCCCAGAAACTTCAAGATATACCTTTCATTTGCCATGAAAGTATCTTAAACATTTGATATTTTAATCAAAATTGTTTGAGCCATTTTTGTGAAAATAAAAATTTTCTAAAAATGTTCCATGTAAAGGATAATCTGGGGTGGGAGAATTTCCTTGAAAATCTTCGTGTCTCATCTTTGAAAGATACTAAATCTAAATACCAAGTTTGGTATTTATCCGACATTACGTTTTTGAGTTATGTTGTTCACATACGCACACGAACCTTTTTGTATAAATGTTTTTTTTTATTCAGGAGGCCTCAAAACATTTATTTCCGGTGAAATCTCGATATCGAATTTTTGGGTGTAGTAGAGAAAGTAAAAGCTAATAACGAATTCCCATTTGAGAAAAGTATAAGTATTGGAAAATTCAATTCTGTTTTATGTCCTGGATATACACAAAGAATGTAAAGCTCCACATAGCAACCAGCTCTTAAAAGATTTTACTAGCGCGTAAAGCCTACCATATTCCCCTTACACCTACAAGATGGTTCCTGCAAATTTTTATATCGATTAACATGAAGTAGATGGAGATTAAGCGTTTGTAAAAATAGTTTGTGGAAGAGTAGAGAAAATCATGTGAGTGTAATACATTTTTTTAAAATATGGTACTCTCTCACTCTCACTCTCTCTTACTCATCCGCTCATACACACACTATATACACACGGGCGCCGAGCACATACATTTTAAAATTTTATTTACTAATTTATTTATTTTGTAGGTTCAAGGATGCGACCTATGACACTTGAAATCCCTATACTGAAGTTTACTATCCATATGACTTCTCATTTTTTTTGCATACAGCACACACACTCTCTCTCTCTCTCTCTCTCTCTCTCTCTCTGGCCCACTCAAAGACACATACAGGTGCAGGGCGCGTACATTTTAGAATTTTAAAATCAAATTGCATATATTTACTTTGTAGGTTCAGGGATGTGACCTATGACAATTGAAATCCTGATTGCGAAGTTTTGGGATGCACTACATCAACTCCTCCAAATTTGTAAATACTAAAAGGTAAATGAATATCCGTCAAGTGCTTTTGTGCACTTTAATTTACGCTGCAATTCACTTCGTAATATTCAAGAAGTAAAATAGAAATGCTGTCAAACTAAATAAGTGTGTGAACACAAGCGTGAGAATTAGTGCGACTATTATTGTCTCACATGATGTCATAATCTCAATGGACACATGCACACTTCACAGGTAGATATTTTGTAGCATAGAGTGTACATTATCGGCAACACGCGTTGTTGAATCACGGGTACGTATTTGCGGAAGTTTAGGTAGTGGGAGCCAGGTGATATTTATGCAAATTAGCCGGACTTGCTATGTGGTCCGGACGACAACCGCCTTGTAAATGGCTCGTAAAGTACGGGACCGATCGGTGGCTGCATTATCGACACGGCAGTAAACCGGACAGATCACTGTAAGTGCCTGTTCACTGAATGGCTTAACTGCTACGCGTGCTTTTCACGTAGTACCAGACTCATCGTGAATGAGAGCTCTTTAAATCTCTCTGGATGTTTAAAGGGACATCTACTTATGTTCCTCTCCAAGAATTAAGACGCAACCGCATCTAAGGCATTTAATAAAGTTGTATATATAGTTCAGAGAAGGAAGAAATAAAGAAAGGAAATTATACCCCTTGAAATTACCTTTTGAGGTGGCGCCGCGGTAACGTGTGCGACCCGTAATTTAATACCGAAGGTCCCGGGTTCGATCCCGTGACCGCCCACCCTAACCCATGGGTTTTTCACAGTTTTCCCGCATCGGCAGGCGAATGCTGTGGTGGTTCTTCTTCTACCGCGACTTTCCTGCCTCTCATTTCCTAAATCCATCATCTTCCTTGTCATCTGTTTCAGGGTTGTAGGGGCCAGGTGACCTGGTTCGGTGGGTTGCGACTGGGCGGTAGAGTGCGCTTTGTAGAGGTTTCTTCCCTGCCGTCGTTGTGGAACTGTACAGTTACGACCCACTTCCACGTGCTCTGTGGCGAGTGTCGGATAAGTTCGATCCGGAAACATTAGGCATCCCGTCCATGCTGGCACCCGTCGGCATTCGGATCTCTCCCCTCATCCTCCCCTCCCAGGGATCACAGGAGAAACAAAAAGGGTTAGCCTACTTGCGGTGCCCTGTTCCAGTTTCGGGGGCCCCTCCGTCCGTCCGTAATTTTACCTTTCACCTCCTGAACATGCAGCTACAAAAAAGTCTTATGAAGATATGTAGAATAAAGTAATTAGATAACTGCTCTGTGCGTACCCACAGGGATAGAGTCCAGTTTGTCCAGGCCACCAACACACGTTTCTTTACTTTTTTTGCCTTTCTTTTTTACTGCCTCTACCACTTACTTATAGTGAGCAGAGAAAGTTGTATTCCATCCACAAGTTCGAATTTTACATTTCACTGAAAATATATGTTTTAGAATCCCGTGAACGCCAAATGAGAATTTTTAGGAAAAGGTCCGTGTCTGTCCGTCTAACCGTGTATTTTTTGATGAAGAAGCGAAAATTGGGCAAAAATATCAAACTTGTTATTTAATTTCAGTATATTCCGGAGATGTGAAACCAAGATTTACAAGCATATCCTCTCCATCCAAAGTTACCCTTTATGAGGAAATGTATTTTTCTCTGTTCGTTATTTTTTATTTTCTCAAAATCTATTGTAAGGATTTTGATTAAATGACATATTTACGACACTTACCTAATGAAACGTGTAACTTCAGTTTTCTGGAAATAGCCTGTTAAGTCCTCTTTATTCTGAATGACTTAGATTAATTATTGAACCGTAAGAGATAGACAAAATCTAAAAGTATATAACAGATATCACAGATAATGTTAAGATGCTTTGTAACAATGAAACAGCTAGTGTCGGTAAAATTCGAACAACTCTCTATCAGAAGAATTTGCCACGGTGTGATTTCAGCAATTGTCGATTCCTCCAAATGACTTCTAGGTCAAATATTCTTGTTCAAGTGGAACTCTTGCATATTTTTAGTTTCTTCATCGGTTGCCCAAGATAGGGGAAGCATTGCGGCATTCTCCCCTAAAACGCCGGAGAATGCATCAGAGAAACACGTTAAATACACTTTTAAAAATCTGATGTGTTACACTCACACGACTTTCTCAACTCCTGTACAAACTATTTTTACAAAATCTTATTCTCCATCTATTTCATATTAATCGAGATAAACATTTGCATAAACGATCTTTTGACATGCAAAGAGAATTACATTTTACACATAGCGACCAGTTCTAAAAATATTTGACTATCGCTTAAGGCCTACTATGTTCCTCTTGTTTTGTATTTGCAAGGGCAATATAAGCATATACATATCTCTTAATAGCTGGTTGCTATGTGCAGCACCATTCTGTTTGCCACAGATTAATACTCTTTGCATATCCAGGACAAAAAAATGAATAACGAATTCCCATTTGAGAAAATAAGTATTGAAAAATTCAAGGGAATAACAAGGAATATCTCGAAAATGGTTCACTCAACAAAAAAATGCGTATGACATAAATTGTGTATTTTAACGCGATCTGCATTTTTTGTGTAGTAAAATGTTGTCTATCTCTTATGGTTTATTAGTTATGCAAAAGTCATTCACAATGAAGAGTACTTTAGGAAACATTCCAGAAAATTCAAGATATAAATTTTATTTGTCATGAAAATATCTTAAACATATGATATTTTAATCAAAATCGTTAGAGCCATTTTATAAAAAATTAAAATTTTCGAAAAATGTTCCATGTAAAGGATAATCTGGGGTGGGAGTATTTTCTTGAAAACCTTCGTGTCGCATCTCTGGAAGATACTGAACCTAAACACCAAGTTTGGTATTTATCCGACTGTTCGTTTCTGAGTTATGCTGTTCACAGACACACACACAGACACACACACACGAACATGTTTCCAAAAATGATTTTTTTTTAATTCAGTGGGTCTCAAAACATATATTTCCAGTGAAATCTCGGTATCGAATTTTTGGGTGGAATGCAATACTTCCCCTACTTACTTTACGTAGTAGAGAAAGTAAAAATTAGAGAAATATCTAAATGTATGCATCTGTACCCACGTGTCTCCTATTCAATATGACTCTTTGTGAACGAGAATAAGTAATAAATATAGGTTGCATATGAAATTGTTATACTTAAGCCCGGCACCTTAGAAGTAATAGTGACGGTAACCATCCAGGCAACCGAGCGAGATAGCTCCGCGGCAATATGTTAGGTTCGCATCGGAAGGTCCCGGGTTCGATTCCCGTCGACCGTTTACTCTGATCACGGGGTTTTCGTGGTTTTCCTTGGTCGGTAGTCGGATGCTGGGGTGGTTTCTCGTCTACTACAATTTCATTTCCATTATTTTCCTTTCATTCCGTTTCCTTCTCATCTTTCAAGAACACTCCCCGTGGATACCAGAGGACCACTTTGTCGATGGGTGCTTCATCGCCCTTTCTAGGCCTTCATCCCCCTAGTTGTGAGACGGGTCGTCGAACCTGTAACTATTTCCGCGCGTCTCTATAGCTTGTCTACCTGCGGCATGTAGTCTCCTGTGATTCCTTCACTTCATCCCTTCCTCCTGGTGGATAATAGCCACAATACATCCCTGTAGGTCGCAATTAATCTAGTTAAGGGGAGGTATTGTATTCCACCCAAGGTCCCTGAAGCCAATAACAGCATTTTTAGGAAAAGGTTCATGTGTGTGTGTGTGTGTGTGTGTGTGTGTGTGTGTGAACACCATAGCCCCAAAACAAACTTTTTATTTAAGTTCAGCGTCTTTCAAGAATACGACAGGGAGCTTTTCGGGGAAAATCCTCCCTCTAAACCACTCTTTATATGGAAGAAAGTTCGTTATCGTTTTTACTCATAAATATCTCTAACACTTTGTTTAAAATACCATGTTTTCAAGATATTTACATGGCAAATAGGTGTATATTTTGATTTCCTGGGAATAGTCTGTAAAGTCCTCTTTATTCTGAATGACTTTTGTATAATTGCTAAAACATAAGAGATAAACAAAATGTTACTACATAGAAAGTGCAGATTTCGTCAAAGTACATTATAATTTATGTCAAATAAAATGTTTTGTAGCGTTAAATATTTCCGAAACATTCCTTGTTAATAGTTTCAATTTTCAAATGCATAGTTTTACCAACGCTAATCACTATTACCTTTTTTGGTTTTTATTTATTTATTTATTTTCTTTTTTGAGTTCATACCAAGAGATCAGAATTCAAAACCATCACATAGCAACCGCCTTTGAAAGGATTTGACTATCACTTTGCTTTATTGTATTCTTCTTATACCTAGAATGAAATGTCAATGAAGTAGACGGAAGAATAAGCTTTTTTTTAAGAATACTTTGTAGAAGAGTGAATAGGGAAAGGTAATTGAAAGCAACACATTAATCTGTTTTTAATACATAACTTTATTCCACTTAGTTGTAAGTACAACTGTACTGAAATAAATACAATATGAACATGGCGTATGTAAACGCATTCACTTTCCATTGATAGTCCAACATGAAAACTGTGAGAATTAGGAAAACATTATAACAATAAACACATAACACAAACAAGCTATCAAAAACTGCACAATTTTGATAAAGTATGGTTGTGAACAGTGTGACTTTGTCCAACTTTTCAACTGCCACTTTTCTCACTGTCACTGTTTTGATTTTATGTAGTTCACTTCACTAAGGTGAACTATTCAATTCTCCGTCACTTCACTTCCTTCGTGACGCAGCCTCCTCACGCCGAAGGGTTCACTTCACCCGGGAATCGAACACAGGACCTTCGCAACCGTTGCTCCGCGGTAGTATTCGCTGCACGACACAGAAGCCGTTACCAACTCGCATGGAGAATCGCTCTTGATGTTGCACGGGAAATACAACCCCAACTCGCTCGCTCAGCTCACAGTCCTCTCGCCTCGACTCGCATTCGACACGCACTTACTCCATTCTGTCGCACTCGACCTGTTTTCAACTCGCGACTGCCTGATTGCCTAACGGAATCTTCCACAGAAGGTTCTCGAACCTTCTAGAACTATTTCGACATACTTTCTGGAGAAGGAAAGGGGAGATATAACTTCCTGAAAGTTCTAGCTATTTCCCAATAGCGCGCCTGGTGTTTACGCTGGAAAGCGGCATTATCATTGTTTACTCGGACCGTACGAGGCCAACCTTCCGCTAACCTTGGACCACAGCCGCTGCATCACACAGCTCCCTCCTCAGAACTGAGGACGATCAAAACGAACTACCACCAGCCCCCTCGGGGCCGACACCGAATGCGCAACGGAGACCCACGACCTGTTGCATGATGTCGCATGGCGGGCACCACCTATCCATGCCACTTCGAAGATGACGGGGTCTGTTTGCATCCAGGTACCTGCCGATAATGCTGGCATGGGTTTCCTCGAGGACTTCCTGCACCATCTTTTTCAGGAGCACTAGCTGTTTCCACTCTAGTCTTTCTGGCTACGAACTCCCACATTCCCTCCGATACATCGTTCCTGACCACTAGGGAGTCCCACCACGTCCTACAGCTCGTATAGCTCGGATCTCTGGGACAAACATCCGCCCACGCGGGTGGTACGCTAGATTCTTTATTCTTCAGGATCGGCCCTATGCCTCGATCCTCCAGCTGCCCACTCCTCAAGGTCTCCTTGTTCCAATCAAGCTGCAGGTTGGACCGTGACTGGTCGTAGGGCTGCAGCACTCTCCGTCATCTGCTGGTCCAGGCGCTCGTCCATTGCAGCCTTTATCATCCTCTTGCTTTATTTCGTCTGCCGGTCTAGCCGTTTTTTGTTGCTGATCTAGACTCTGCTTCACTGCACTGTCATATTCCATGTTAAATTTAGCTCATTTTAATTCCTTTGCAAAGTCTACTTTCAGGGCTTTCACCATTGCCTTTATTTCAGAGCTTACAGAGTTGATGTCACCCACGTTGTCGTACTTCAATTTCTCCATCGCGTTCTTCATTTCTGTTTTCATTCTCTTCATTTCCGATTCCATTTTTGTCTCCATCTCCACAATTCCAGATTTCGCCGTCTTTACTTCACCATCTTCCCTATTCCGGATTCCATTTTTGTCTCCATCTCCATTTTGGCCAATAATGTCTTAAACATTTCTTCCATCTTGGTTTTTAAATCTTCAATCCCACTTCTGACACCATGTGACTTTGTCCAGTTTTTCAATTGTCACTTTTCTCACCATCACTGCTTTGTTTTTATGTAGTTCACCTTCATTGGGAGTTCACTTCACGAATGTCACTTCACTAGGATGAATCTCTGTCACTTCACTTCCTTCGTGATGTAGCCTCTTCACGCCGAAAGCTTCACTTCACTCTGAGGTCGAACATAAGACCTCCACACCTTCCTGGTAGCACCAACTTGCTTGTGGAATTCCTTTTGATGTCGCACAGGAAACTCACCCCTAACTCTCTCGCTCGCTCAGCTCACAGTCGTCTCGCCTCGACACGCATTCACTCGCAATGACTCCACTCTGTCGCCCTCGAATCACTTTCAACTCGCGACTGCCCGATTGCCCGAAAGAGCGCTCGCTTATATAGGCAGTGGTATCTTCCACAGAAGGTTCTCGATCCTACTAGAACTATTTCCACACATTTTCTGGAGAAGGAGGGGGGAGATAAAGCTTCCAGAAAGTTCCAGTTTTCTCTGGATATCGCGCCGGTGTTTACGCTGGCAAGCAGCGTTATCGTTGTTTACTCGGACCGCACGGCGCCGACCTCCTGATAACTTTGCGCTATAGCCGCTGAGTCAGAATATTCTGTTTTTATTTACTTATCTGTTTTCAAATCTGTGCGACTTCTTTTACCTGGAAGTAGGGAGAAATTTTACAGGAATTTTCAGAAGCAGAAAGAATGATAAGCGAGCGAGGTGGTGCCATGGTAACGTGTGCGACTCGGATTCGGGAGG
Organism: Deroplatys truncata; assembly: GCA_030765065.1. Classification (NCBI taxonomy): domain Eukaryota; kingdom Metazoa; phylum Arthropoda; class Insecta; order Mantodea; family Mantidae; genus Deroplatys; species Deroplatys truncata. The sequence continues at coordinate 93,822,387 of CM060984.1, read as the reverse complement.
TCCGGGTTCAAACCCACGGACACGACCAATCTGATCGAAGGCTTTTTAGCGGTTTTCCTCAGTCGATAGGCAAATGCTGGATTGGATAATTTGATCTGCGAATTATCTTATGATCCCTTTTATCACTACAATTCATTTCCTTTTTCTTCGCCGCCATGCCAGGCATTGAGCTGATCACCCATCCTGGATATGCTATGATCCAGAGTTTGCTTGCTCCTCGACAGGCTACTGACCCAAGATATTGGCTTGTAAGTCCTTGGGGTGTAATCCTACAAAAAGGAGCCTAATCCGTCTCGGAAGAAGAAGAAAATTATGCCATCTTGTTCAACTGTTGCAGATAATTGTATTTGCCACTGCTGTATAAAAATCTTTATCTAAATACCTCTAACATACCATGGAGCTATAGGATAGTTAGGCCTCGGATTTGCTAAATGCCTACTCTTTATGTGTACGAATAAACTAAAGCTAGCTAAATAGCTTCACGTTTTATATAAAATATAGATTATGGAAAGAGTTTTGTGAAACCCAAAATACGTATTTTGACCATTGGGATCTGTTCTAAGGTTTTATAGCCTAAAAGTGCCTATTTTACTATTGCTGTAGCTTAATGTACTCTTTTCATGCTGCAATAATGCACACATTTTTACTTTCTCTACTATTCATTCTATGTAAAGGGTAGTTTGGGTTGGGGGGATTTTCTTGAAAATCTTGGTGTCGCATCTTTGGAAGATCCTAACCTAAATCCCAAGTTTGATATTTATCTGACTTTTCGTTTTTGGGTTATGCTGTTCATAGACGCACAGACACACACGGTCATGTTTCTAAAATGTTTCATTTGGATTCAGGGCGCCTCAAAACATGTATTTCCGGTTGAATCTCGGTATCGAGTTTTTGGTTGGAATGCAGTACTTCCCTTTCTTATTATACGTAGTAAAGAAAGTAATTAACTTTAGTAAGAATAGCTTGTATACCCACTAATAGAGATAGAGGGTAGAGAAGGTCATGTGAGTAAATCACATAAGATTTTTTTTCGTGGTCATGTAAGCAGCATGGAATTTCACAGCCACCACATAGCCACAGGCTTTTTAAAAGTCTGACTATTGCTTTAGCCTCGTGTATCCTTCTTATGCCTACAATGAAGTTTGTAAATGTGTAACAAACATTTACATCAATTTTTAACAAGTACTTCAGAAGAATGGGCTTTTGTAAAGATAGTTTGTAGACAAGTGAGCATATATAGTCACGTGAGAGCAACAAATAAGATTTTTTTTAATATCATGGGGTTGGTTTGATTGAAATATTTTATAACGGTTTGGTTGTAGGAATGAAACATTCCAGAAAAGGAACTGGTTTATTGTAGTACTTAAGCATAAAGACCGTGTACTTGATATTCTCCACTTGTCAGTCATTTGTTTTGTATAAATGCCTACTCTCTCTGTCTTTGTCGTCCTTTGATATCGGTCTGTGGATGCAGTATGACAGAAATCCCTTCCAGAGAACAAGAAGGATCAGTCGTCTCCTGACTCACATACCTCGTGCTCTTCGTTATCAAATATTGTCTAACCTCTTCTCTTAAGGTAACCATCTCCCAATAAAACTGCTGAACTTTGTGTGCACGTTCGCAAGCTTTTCTTCAGGTTTTCTCTGTCACCTTTTTAACTGCATTTCAAACAGTTATATACATTGCTGTTCTTTACAATATACTGCATTTTTTTCATGCATCATTTTAGGGATCCATAACACTTCTAGAGCGTTTAGGTCGCAATATGTCATTATTGTGGGGTGCATTTTCACTGAATGCTCTATTCAGTAAGCTTTGAGGGTGCCTTTTTCCAACTTTATAAGCTCAAATTATGTATAATCAGCCATAAATTCTTACTTTCAGTCAAAACAAAGATGTCATAGCCATAATAATTTAGTAACTTTACTGTTTTTTCTACTGTGTAATCTGTAAAGCTTATCAATTAATTGCATATTAAACTTACTGCAAGTTTAGAGCGAATGTGCACTAAATCACATATTTAACTTGTGAGAACTGTGATTATAAGTGCATAAAACTGTGTATTTTGTGCCTGTTTTGATAATTATATATGCCTAAAAACAAGCTTTCGAAGGCCTAAATAATCGGTCGAGTAGTAATAGTTCAAAGATATCTTTCGGTGTATTTTGTCCTGCAGATTTGTGAACAAGAAGTGCATCCCCAAATATTTTTTTATTTGTTCCATTTATATCCTGCCTTTAACTGCAATGGTCATATCGGCGGCTTTTCCCAGGAATATATTATTTCCTATAGGCAATGGTGTTGACTCGTATTTCTAGTAAACAAACTCCATACACAAACTCACACCCTCATTTATAATTCCAGACTCTGGGAAGGATAGTAAATAATCTTGGCTAAAGAAAAATTCCCCACCAGGGATTCCTATATTGAATAGCCATATCGTCACTTAAATCTGATGGGAGAGAGATATATAAGGCTTTTGCGTTGACGAGTTTATGGTAATTTATTTGACATGTTTGGTTGTCAACTCGGATATCTGATTTTCTTAATCAAATAGCTAGTGTGAAACTGCCAATTACAGAGATATTGATATGATTCTGAAGAGGGAATTACTCCTTCAGCCATAGGCGTGGGTCGGATAGCACTGTTTTTGTTTTTAATTTTGATGTGTTTTAACTAGGTAAGCCATATCGTATGATGAATAAGTGGAAGAAACACGCAAAAGAGGTTCGAACCCGGGTCATCATGAGAAGCAAGAGTACTACTCTTGCACCAGCTAGATGACTATGAAGATATGGTTTCCTAACAATTCAAAAAGATAGTTACCTGCCTGTTCATTTAAGACTGCGTGTATGATTGGACTAATGACTCGGGACCGAAACACATTAAAACACGAATTTGGGTCAGGACTATGTTAACATTGTGCCTTCTTTTCCCCCAACAAAGAAACGGTGCCGCTTCATAGAGGCCGAATCATGCAATCTTTTGTAGCTTACAAATTGCTCCCATAGTGGGTTTCTTTTGAATTTCGTTCCTCAGAATGGAGCGTAGGGCTTGCGGGAGTTGGGACATTACGTCGTTATACGTTATTCTTAAACAACCGCTTTATGAAACAACTAATTAGAGACAGAATAGGAGCAGATACACCAGAGACAAGCAGAACAGGGAGAGGCACGCAACAGAATACCACTTACGACCTACTCTGTTCAAAATCTACGTGGAGAATTTGGTGAAACCCAGCTGGATGACTCTAGTGGTAAACTTGTGGCCTGCGTTCGGAAGATCCCGGATTCAAATCCTATGGGCCGACCAATCTGACTGGGTATTTTTCGCGGTTTCCCTCAGTCGCTAAGGTAAATACCGCATTGAATTATTAATGCCACGACCCAAAGCCGCATCTTGAGGCAGTATTTTATATCACAACACTGTGAATGCCACAGTGATTGTAGTGTAAATTAACATTATTGCATTACATTGATTTGAGATGTTTGTTAATTATAAGCATTGTTATGAAATAAGTTTACACGGCCTCACTGAAACTGACAATAGGAGCGGGTAACAATGAGCGAGGGAGTGAGTTGTTTATTAATTAGATGAGACAAACAAAAGACGTCAGAGTAGTGCGCTTTTCTTTAGAAATGGAGCATATCTTCCCTAGAGCATATGTGTTCGTAATTTTGATTGGATATAAAAATAGACGCTAATGTTGGCGCTTTATTAACCAATAGCAGCTCTGTTATAATCTTTAGACATATCGGGGTGAGGGAGTATAAATTCTAAAGCCAGAGACAAGTATTGCTCAGTTCAACAGAATCATTCACGGGTTACACGTCGCACAGTTCAACAGAATCATTCACGGGTTACACGTCGCTCAGTTTAAGAGAATAATTCACGGGTTACACGTCGCTCAGTTTCAACAGAATCATTCACGGGTTACACGTCGCGCAGTTCAACAGAATCATTCACGGGTTACACGTCGCGCAGTTCAACAGAATCATTCACGGGTTACAGGTCGCACAGTTTAAGAGAATCATTCACGGGTTACACGTTGCTCAGTTCAACAGAATCATTCACGGGTTACACGTCGCGCAGTTCAACAGAATCATTCACGGGTTACACGTCGCGCAGTTCAACAGAATCATTCACGCGTTACGCGTCCCGCAGTTCAACAGAATCATTCACGGGTTACACGTCGCGCAGTTCAACAGAATCATTCACGGGTTACACGTCGCACAGTTCAACAGAATCATTCACGCGTTACACGTCGCGCAGTTCAACAGAATCATTCACGAAGTACACGTTACGCAATTCTACAGAATCTCTCGCGTCGTAAAGCTAGTTCCAAAATGTGAAATGCGCGAATTAATAATGCGCGGCCAATAAGTGATTATAGTTACATTCGAAAATATAACAGTTTCAGTCAGGCGTGTATCAAGAGTAAATATGTGAAATTAATGAAATGTGACGGCAATAAAAGTGTAAAAACAAATTCTTTTATCTGTGTTATTTTTTAGTAACAACTCCTTTCCGTTTACACACCCTGTTTAAGATATTTGCTCGACTGAGTAATAATAGCTAGCCGGAGGACAAAGAACTCAAAATTAAAAATAGTAAAACAATAACAGGCGCTCAGCAAATAAGATAACACGAACAAAACCGCGACAATCTTAAGTCTAAAACTATAGTAAACATGTAAATAGATGGTAACAGGGAATGCTCTGCCATCTATCCATGGTAATGAAAGCAGGCAGACCTATCGGCACTTTAATGCCATCTGCCGGTCACGTGTAGAAGCAGAGGTACAATTGACTAGCACTAAGGTCTTTGTGGACATGTCACGAAGCAGATGGTATGGTACAGAGTTGAGACCTAGAGGGTCAACTGTCTACCACACACCGAGCCACGAGGTATCTCCTAACAGTGCCGTCGCGACATGACCACGTAGTTAAAGCGACGTAAAGTAGAGGGGATGTGAAGAATTTTATTGTTCTCAGAACAAGGCAAGTCTTGTAACTACAGGAAGAATAATAAAATGCTTATAATTTTCTGGCTAAATGACACTGGTAGAAGAGGAGGAGATTCCAATGAACACTTTAATGGAGCTAAATGACAACGATGAAATAATGAGCTGCATTTAAAGGAAACAAATATTTTGTGTTACATTCACATGACTTTCTCTGGCCACCATCGTTTATTTATACACGCCTTCTACTTATTACTCTTGCAAAAGTTTATTTTTATCTACTTCATGTTAATTAAAAAATAAACAATTGTGGGCAGACAAACTTATATGAATGTAACATGTCAGAGTTTTACTTTCTCGCCTACGTGCTTTTTGTAAGCAGAGAAAGTATTGTATTCCACTCAAAAATTCGTGATTTCACCGAAAATACATCTTTTGAGACCTCTGAACCCTCTCCCAAAAACATTTTTAGAAAAAGGTTTGTGTGTATCTGTGAAAAGCATAACTTAAAAAACGAAAAGTTGGAGAAATACCAAACTTGGTATTTAAGTTCAGTATCTTCCAAAAATCGACACGAAGATTTTTATAGAAAATCTCCTCGCCCTATGGAGGAGAGAGACACTTCTTTACGTGGAAACTTCGCTATTTTTATTTGGCCAAAAATGTCTAAAACGATTTTTATTAAAATACCATATATTTAAGGTATTTATAGGACAAATAAAATGTATCCTTTGAATTTTCTGCGAAATCCTCTTCATTCTGAATGACTTTTGTATATTTGGTAAACCTTAAAAGACAGACTAAACCTTAGTACACAAAAATGTATGTCTCGTTAAAGCATACAATTTGTGGCGTTAACCATTTCCCATATATTGTTTGTTATTTCTTTGAATTTTAAAATACTTATACCTTTCCGCACTACTAAAAGCTATTCTTTTTTTCTTTCTTGCAAAGAGAACGGAATTTCATGGCCATCACATAGTCACCAGCTTTGAAAGGATTTGACAAGCGCTTTAACTTTATGTATTCTTCTTATATCCACAATGAATGCGTATTGAAATTTATCTCAATTAACAAGAAGTAGATAAAGGAATAAGCTTTTGCAAGAAAAATATGTAGAAGAGTGAGTAGAGAAACTCATGTGAATGTTAACAAGACCCTTTTTTTACTTTCTCTACTACGTACAGTAAGTAGGGGAAGTATTGTGTTCCACCCAAAAATTCGATACCGAGATTTCACCGGAAATACATGTTTTGAGACCCCCTGAATTCAAAAAAAACATTTTTGGAAACATGTCCGTGTGTGTGTGTGTTTTGTGTGTGTGTGTGTGTGTGTCTGTCTGTCTGTGAACAACATAACTCAGAAATGAACAGTCGGATAAACACCAAACTTGGTATTTAGGTTCAGTATCTTCCAGAGATGCAACACGAAGGTTTTCAAGAAAATTCCCCCACCTCAGATTACCCTTTACATGGAACATTTTTCGAACATTTTAATTTTCTCAAAAATGGCTATAACGATTTTGATTAAAATATCATATGTTTAAGATATTTGCATGACAAATAAAATGTATATCTTGAATTTTCTGGGAATGTCTCCAAAAGTATTCTCCATTGTGAACGACTTTTGCATAACTGCTTAACCATAAGAGATAGACAAAATTTTACTACACAAAAAGTGTAGATCGTGTTAAAATACACAATTTATGTCATATACATTTTTTGTTGAGTGAACCATTTTCGAGATATTGCTTGTTATTCCCTTAAATTTTTCAATACTTATTTTCTCAAATGGGAATTCGTTATTCATTTTTTTTGTCTTGGATATGCAAAGAGTTATAATCTGTGGCAAAGGGAATAGTGCTGACCTAGCAACCAGCTATTAAGAGATATGTATGTGCTTAAAGGCTACTGTATTTCTATATTGCCCTTGTAAATATATATTCCCCTTACATCTACAAGAAAATTAGCAATAAGATAGAGTCTGCAAATGTTTATCTCGATTAACATGAAGTAGATGGAGAATAAGCATTTGTATAAATAGTTTGTACAAGAGTAGAGAAAGTCATGTGAGTGTAACACATCAGAATTTTTTTTGAGCGATGCTAAGTATACAGCCCTTGCAGTCTGTCTCATGTTTACGCCCGGCCTCCTATAGATGACGGTGGAGAGAAGCTGTCACGTTAGCTCGTAAAGAAAACAAATGAGCACGATGGCGGAGAAGATATTTCCGTTTCATGTTACACGGTAGCTCTAGGCATAGGGCACCTCCTCAAGTGAACGTGCAATTTGCAACCATCGCAAGTAATGACAGTATCGGCTATCTGAAGCTCTCATCGCTTTGACGGCTTCATCCAGCGCTGATAACGCTGGACCTGCTTTCCCTGAAAATCTCACCAGGAAGAACTGTCGCGAAGTGTGTTTTCCTGCCTCCTATAAAGACCATCAGGAAAATAAATCTTGCTCAAGTATTTAAAATGTACAAAATGTTCCGGAATTTCCATGACAAATTACCTATTGAGGACATTGAATGGTTAAAGCTCTAAAAAAGATCTGATGTGTGGCATTCACAAGGCTTTCTCTATCCAATATCCTTATTTTTCTATAATTTCTACAAACTATTCCTTACAAAAACTTATGTTCCTATCTACTTTATCTTAATTGAGATAAACCTTCAGAGAAATAGTTTCATTACGCATTTCGTTGCAGATACAACTTAGATACAATTGTAGATACAATTATTCTTACGAAAGTTCATTTTCCTATCTATTTCATTTTAATCCAGATAAATCTTTCTGGAAATAGCTGCAATACACATTTCGCTATACATATAAAGGGAATAGCAATAGTCAATTGTTTTGGAACTGCACGTTGTACTCGTACGTTGCCCTTAAAATTCCCACGGTTTCCATTACATCGCGAGAAACAACTAAAAATCGACAGGATTTTAAAAGAATGGCTAAGTATTGAACCATTCGAACAAATAATACCGGATATCTCCGAAATGCTGATGGCATAAAAAAGTTATTGAAAATAAATTGTGTGTTTTAAAGAGCTCTATATCTTTGTGAAGTAAATTTTCATGTAGATATTGCTTGACGTTTACAGTTATACAAGATTATACAAAATTTCTTCCGAATAAAGAGGACTTCACCGCTATTCTCAGAAAATTCAAGATATACATTTTATTTGACATGAAAATATCTTTAATATATGGTATTTTAAAAAAAATCGTTAGAGCTATTTTTAGAAAATATTTCGAAAAGTTTCCCATGTAAAGAGCAGTTTGGGTAGGGGAATTTGCTTGAAAATCTTCGTATCGCACCTTTGGAAGTTACTGAACTTAATACCAAATTTGGTATTTATTCGAATTTTCGTTTTTTATTTGTACTGTTCACACACACACACACACACACACACACACATGCACGCGCCGCCTTTTTCTAAAAATAATTTTTATTTAAGAACCTCAAAACATGTATTTCTGGTGAAATCTCTGTATTTAATTTTTGGGTGGAATGCAATACCTTCTTTACTATTACGTACGTGGTAGAGCAAGTAATAAAAACAATATCCGGAAACGAGAGGCGCTAGGACTTTAAAGTTTCTGCTGATTAAACTCTTGGAACATACCTATGTTGTAGCCAATCGATAAATTTATCAATTTCCAATTTGTGCAAAATGAGTTGTTTATATATTCAGTCAAATCCTTACACGAGGCTTCTGGAGAACACGCAATTTTTGTGGTAAATATTGAGACTTAATCTCAGGTATATATTGAATTTGAATGCATATCTCTGTACTAAAAAGTTTCCAAATTTTTCCAAAGCTACGTTTTTCAGCTTGTAAAGTGTTCTATGTAGAGCAAATCGTTTCCTGGTTATGAGAAAAATACAACATTTATTTTGTACACTAACACAAAGTATATGCACCACCGTTTTATTGTAAAATGTTTGGACACAGTAGATTAATTAATCCTAAAATATTATGCAATTCCCTTTGATATTTGGGTAAGAATTAGTTATGCTTCTTTCAGACGATAGAATGTAAAAATTATGCTTCATATATATAATCATCACTGTCCAAGGAAGGCATAAAGTTTAATATCTGGTATGCTAGTCTATTAATTTTATTTGAATGTATTCCTAAGTGCTGCTGAAAATATGATTGATCCATTTCCGAAATTTCAGGTAAATTGTCTGAAATTGTATAATTTTAATATAATATACACAAAATGGTTTTAAGTAAATCTTGATGCCTCTTTTAAAATTAAAATATATCCAATAAAGAATTTTTCCTTCGTTATTCATTAATTTTGGTATACAATATGTGTCTGAAAATAATTTTATATTTTTAAAATTCCTGGAATTGTTCATATGAGCTTTTTAGATATGTACTGAACATAAAAAATAAAGGACATTGCTGTGGTTTGTGGAGGCAAACAATCAAAATCACAATGGGCCTACTTCATCTATTTTACAGTAAGTCTGTCTCACGGAACCGTCAGCAGACGTCTTGAATGTCATCCCATACGACGTTGAGCTGAAGAAATTTCATTTCTATAGCAGCCACAAAATTATTAAACGAAGAATAAATGGCTCGGTCTACAAAGGACGGGTTTAGCTTCAGTAATTTCTGTTACATGCTTCCATATTAATCATACGGCTGGGTCCAACACGTCAAGGACACTTTTTGTCCACTCTCCCATCACAAGAAAATCTCCAAAGCCGTGCGTCATCACAGAAAAAATTACAGGGTGGGTGTTGTTGTGAATATACCTCCTCACTGGGAACATTATTCTGGAGGACTAGCCTTCCAATCTTGGCTTTGTTTTCATGCCCTTCTATCTTTACGTGCACGTTGATGCCTTCAGAAACCCTCAACGCCCATGCGGTTCAGGTCTCTAAAGGTTGGCTAAACACTTCTAGTACTAAGAT